>CP054672.1:17299290-18499290 GCA_013348765.1 Carpinus viminea
AGCAATTACATATATGGTCATATATATCAAATTGAATATAACATATTGTATGCATGATAATATTAATTATATATATTTAACAAACCAAAACTCCATCTAAGTTTGATTTGGAATAATAAGTTTAAATTTTGAGTATGCACAAGTACAATAAGCCTCAATATATACTTGCATGTTTAAGGTGATAATGGAACCAATAAATAAGAATGAAAACAACGAAAATATTGTTAAGCGCAATTAATTTAAGGTTAAATCACAAAGTTTGGTTAAGAAAATCACACAAAAGATGACAATAAGGCAACACCAATACTAATGCTATGAATGCTAACGTGTTTATAACGACATTTAGTAATTGCCAACGTGGCAAAAAACGTGAACATTGACCACGTTAGTAAATGCCATGTTTTTGTAGTGATAGTGAGTTATCGAGAAGGACTTTGCTTATGATGGGAGAAGAGTTTGTTCACTTTAGATAACTTCCCACAATAAACTTGAGTTTATTGTTGTGTTTGAGGATGTCCAATCGAGCAATACCATTAGGGTTTGTGATTCATTTATTCTAGGTATTCTATTATTGTCAATTTATCTCTAATATCTAGCAAACCTAATTTCTGTGTAGAAACAATGGAAATCGTAGATGTCAATGGAAGTCCAAATGAGAGTGACCCAAGAGAATGACCATATAACTCCAAGACATTTAAAGTGGAAATTAGCTTTGCTACAACAAATTCCATGAATGCCATTGCAAATGCACTACGGGTCGAGAATCGAGAGAACTCCCAAGAAGCCCTAAGAGTGTTGGATATTATATTGAGGCAGCATCTTTGCTAAGCGTGAGTGAACTATGCTTGATTAGTTCATTTTAATTTTCACTAGCTTTCGTAGCTCAATTTAGATCCATTAAATAATTAGCGATTTTTTGACTTTTTGGGGCTGCCTCCTTGTTCGCCAATCTTTTTTCACAATGATCCAAAATTTTTTGAGGTTGGTGGTGGCGTTCTTGGCTGAGAGGGTTTCATTCAAGTTTTAGAACCACCCAGGAGGCTTATCTTTGAACATTGGTAAGATCATTTACAATTTTGTTCTATATTTATTTGTCTCTGAACTTTTCTTTGTATTACTTGTTCTTTTGCCTTTCTATCCGGATGTATCTACTACCATGATCATACTGGGCTGTGGTGGATTTTTAACTTCCAATCGAATGTGAGGGATCCATTTTCACTTGATTGGTCAAAGGTAATTAAATCTGCATCTTTCTTTTATTTATCAACTTAGTTCTTTTACCCGTTTATACATATTTTGTTCTGTTGGCGCTAAAGTCCTCAAAATTCTTAGGATTAAAGGTAGTCCCTCCAATCTTGAGTTCAAGATAAGCGGCTTGAGTGAGAAACCATGCAAAGAGCGGTATAATTTATGTCATGTCATCATTTACTTTTCCTTTAATTGGTTGTGTTGAGATTGGTCTTGCACCTAATTATAAAAGACTTCCTCTTAATAAGTAATGCATTTTGAATAATTGTTATGCTTGTGTGTTGTAGCTTTACAGCGAGAACTGGAAATGATGTGGATGGTGAAGGTCGGTGGAAGTGTTTATGATTATTTTGTTAATCATCGTGGTATACAATAGCGTTATTCGGAGATCTTCATGTATCAATGTTGGAAGCCAACTTATTTACCTCTTGAGGTGAAGCAATGGATTATATCTACTTAACTAAATCGATAAATGATGAGTGCGACTTATCTACAAGGTTTCTGTTTCACTTTTCTTTTCAGTTCCTTGGTATGCGTGTCCTTACGTTATACAAAATCTCTATCCACTCTTGAAAGAGCTTCACTAGTGGAAAAATCAAGGCAAAAGCCAAATGAGAGGATGAAGGTTTTGTCGATGTAGGTGTCTTTCTGAACTTTGGAAGGTAATTATTGTTTTATTGTTTTTCTACTTGTGATTTAGGTTCGTAATTCTCACGTATTTTCAACTCATTTGGTGCATCCAACAAAGATAGAATGATGGGTATGTTAACTTCTCAACACGTTGTGATATACATGGATTTATCTGATTTCACTAAATGTGGAGAGTTGAAAGGAATTGTAGGATAGGTCATGATATGGATGTTACAATGTCTTGTCTAGTGATTGTATTCTTTTCTGTGTTTGTAGCTTATAGAGCCTCCATTTGGCGTGTTTAGAGAATCATCACGTGCTCCACCTATGGTTTAGAGTAGAGAAGATGTTTGAGGATATTCGTCAAAGCTTCCGGTGCTCCAAGTTTTCTTGCTTGCTTTGTGGTAGAGACTGATTTGATCCATTCTTCTTGACAATGGTAATTGTGTTTAATTACAAACTGACTGCTAAATGAAATATGTTGCATCTCCAAGGTCCATGGAAGCGAAAGAATCCTGTTGAGTATGGAATAGTAACTCAATGCATGGCTCCTCAAAGGGTTAATGACCAGTATCTTACTAATGTTCTCTTGAAGAGTAATGCAAAGGTGAGAGCTACTGTGATGAGTGTAGTTTATTGCACTACCTCTCTTTCCCTTTGTGGCTTTTCTGCTTCTTGTTGCAAATTATTTGTTGGGATACAAGGCTTTGGTGTTATTGTATTGCCAAACTTGTTTAATTTCCTTTTTGATGTTGCAGCTGGGTGGTTTGAATTCATTACTGGCAGTTGAACACTCTCCCTCTATTCCTATATTTTCCAAGGCTCCACTTTCATACTTGGGATGGATGTGTCACATGGCTCTCGTCGACATACCATCTATTGCTGCGGTACGGTAATTCTTATTTTGCACTTTTCTGTTTTGTCTCTTTACTTAAAGTTACTATTGAACTACTTTATGTACTCTTTATCAACTTCTTCTAGTTTAATTTTAAAGAAGTTCTTATCTAAGAATCATTTCTTTGAAACTCACGGTGGTTAGCTCAAGGCATGGCCATTGATTTCTAAATATATATATGGCCTGTTGATAGGATCTTCTAGATAATCATGAATAGTCTAACATTAGCTACCATTAATCTAACTTTTCATTTCAAGTGAACATCTATTTAATTAAGATTTTGTTTGTTATATTTAACAATGTTCAATGTATTGTTTAAATATTTTAAATAATTGACAATATATATACCATGTGGCAACATATACATAATTAGATTTGTGAAATTGAATCTAGATCATAAATGGATTCTCTCCATTTCACTTTCGAAGAAGATCGAATCTAAGAATATCTAAAGGTATAATTGTTGATACAATGACCACATGCCAAACATCAATACCAATGCCAAAATCTTACTAATTATTAAAAATTTCAGCCCATGATAAGGAGAGTATTAAAATGTTAACTAAATGATTAAATCAATAACTTTTATTACCTTTTTATCACTAGAAACACATGAACAAAACATTTGCGTTAAAACTTTTAATTACCTTGCTAACGTTCTTCCAAATTTGGAATCTAAGCGATGGTTATTCCACTTTAAGGATGGAAGCTTAATTGTTCTAAACACAAAGCCTAAACAGAAATAAAAATAAAAAAAATTGTGTTGATAGTTACATCTATTTGCCAATTAAAACAAGTAGCATTTTCCATTAATGCATTTTCCATTTTCCATTTGCCTCTTCATATATAACATATATATAGGCAGCCATTCAAAAGTCCATAATCCAATCACAAAGTGAGATAATTGTGGAATAAAATGTATTGCTAATAGTACTCTCAAATGCAAAGCCCTTTCACTTCTTGATAATTAAGATTAGTCAATTAAACATATGCATGCTTGAATCAAGGACAATTAACTAAAACAAAACATGCTATGGAATTTTCAAAGCAATGTGAAAACCTCGATCACCATATCTATCTTACATAAAGACTATAAAAAAAAATTGAAAAAAATATTACTAAATGAACAAAGACAATGAGTTTGTTAAGAAATTATTATAAAAAAAGTTCCAAACACTTTACATTAATTTTATAATAAAAAAAGTATGTTTAATTGATTAAAATAAAAATATTCCACATAAAATAATGAAAAAACTTAACATTATTTCATAATACATCTTAGTTTAATAACAAAATTTTAAAAAAAAAATGAGAGACAATAACAAACTATTAAAAAATATATAAGTGAATAAAAGCAAAATTATAAAAATGTAGATTTAATCAATTCTAATCTACAATTGTATTATGATCATAGTGATTACAATAAAATTTTAATTTGAAATAACACAAAGATTTTTTGTTCTAGGAAAATGATTATTCTAAATTAATTTCTTATTTATGCATTTGAATATTATTCAAAATAAATAAGAAATAAAGAATTGAAATGGAGATTTTTTATCAAAGTATTTCTCCTTTTATAAACAATATCAAATATTATTTTTATTTTGGTAGATTTCCAAACTAAAAAACAATAGAAAATTCAAAATTAGCAAACTCAAAAAAAAAAATGTTTAAAAATATTCTTAGTTTTAGACTTTGTAGTATGTCCTACATCATCTATAAGTTTGTAAGTTTAAACAAATTTAAATAAATTAAAATTCTGAACAAAAAGAATAATATATATGCTTTTTACATTATCTCAATTTCATAGATTCAATATACCACTAGTTTTGAACAATACAAAGATACAATTTTTAAGACATATTAAGCTAACATAAGGATGTCAAAATAATAAAATAAAATAAAAATTGAACATAAATTCCAACGGAATATATAGATCCTTCATATACATATGATTAAATGCAGAACAATTTTCAGAATATCTATCTCACATACAACTCAAATTTAACTTTTTCTATTACTTATTAATTAAAAATAATATGTACTCATTGAAAATATATCATTAACCCTTATTATTTTGGGCAACACATTAGATAAATTTTAAACTAGCATATTCAAACATTTAGGCTTCACTATTCCCACTTTGTTATTTTTCATTATTATGTAATAAGCAGAAAATTATATATTTGGGTAATTGATATCTCCTAATACATAAAATTTTCCCACCATTGCTAAACATGAATAGTGAGATAAGAAAAAACATAACATCCAATATCAATGTTACCAATCTTACTTTCATAAAACAAGTTTAAATAAAAAAGATTAAAAAACACATGCATTAAATAGTAAAAATTCATAAAATCACATAATTTTCAAAATCGTTAATGCAAATTACATCTTTTGAAACTAAAAATAAAAATCAATTCAATTATCAAGATTACAAGAATGAATTCTAACCAACAAAAATACAAAAGCATCAAATTTAAAAAGAAATAAAACAATTAAAAAATGCCCATCCTTTTTATTACAATATGATCATTTTTAGTAAATGCCAAAAATTAACCAATGCCAAATGCAACAGTTCAAATCACCTTCTTTATCCCAAAATTTCTGAAACCAAACAAATATAACAACTAATCTAACAAAAAATTAAAAATAAATCTGTTCATGCAATATTTTTGAATGCATCGGAGATGGAGAGATACCGGCGGAGAGGAGAGTGACTCATGGTGGAGAGGAGCTACTTAGAGGCGTGGGGTGTGGTTACAGACAGGAGAGAGGCGGCCAGGATGGCCGTCCGATGGGGACCACAAAACTTCCTCTAAATTGATTGGGAAGAGTGGAAAAGAGTGGAGAATTGTGAGAGCTGAGTCGGAGGAGGAGAAAATGGGAAGCGGGGGAGAAGATCTTGGCTTGAGTGGGGAGAGGAAGAGGATAGAAAATAATAAGTGGAAAAAATTGGGGGAAGAAGAAGAAAGAGATAGTGCGGGCATCCGTCGCCCCATTCTGACGTGCATACGTCACCAATTGGTGTGGCGTGGCAGGTTGCGTGAGCAAATTCGGTGGCACAATGCCACGTCACTACATGGAAAAAAATTTTGAACCACCATGCATAAAACTTTAACCATACGTATATAACTTATGCATGCGCATGAGCATCTCAAGGCATCAATGTTGTCCCTCATCATTTTGTTTTAAATTAATTAACTATTTGTAACCTAATTTATTAATTACCATTTGTAATTAATTACTGAACTAAGGAACTCACTAACTTTGATCAAACATATAATCTAGTGTAATGAATATAATCTAACTCAATTAAATAATAATAACAATAATATGTAAGATTACTAACGTGGGATGTGATAACACGTGGGTAAATAACGTGTCACAATTACGTTAGTAATTTCTAACGTGTGTCTAAAATAAACGTTAGTAAATGTTTTCTTTGCCTTCTTTGTTAACCTAATGAATTAATGAGTAATTAATTAATTAATGCAAAATCTCGTGAAAAGCGGACTTAGTCATGCCCAATCGTGGTCAATTCCTAGGGTGCGGATGAGCAGTGTTTACTCGTGGGTTAAAGTGGCCCTACCATAGAGATCGTTGAAAAAATGAAATAAAAATAAAAAAATATAAAATTGCCAATATGGTAACCCTAGATAGGTCTAGGGTTAAATAATATAGTAGATAATAGGGTTTCCAGAGGATTAAGCGTGCGTGTTAGACTTCAGTGCGGTGAACGGGCGGTTTGTTCTAAGAGGACGGTCAGCCATACTTGGACATTCGGTTTCGACATAAAACAATAAATAATCCCAAATTGTTTAATTTTGCATTAATTAAACAATTTATTTATCATATTATTAGACTTGAAAAATGTGATTTAACGTTACGTGCCACACATTAGAATGTGATTTTCTACGTGGCATAGACATTACATCTTTAAAATAAATAAATAAATAAAATTAAAATATATTAGTAAAAAAGTTAGAAAATTTGTTAATACAAAAATCTAAATGAAAATGACTTAGTCATGAAATGGTCTATATGCATGACATATCTATTGTCATGGCCTAATGAGAATCGTTGATAATGTAAACTAATTTGCATTTTGACTACTTTTAATAATAATTAAAATAGCAAAGAACCAAAATTATTTGTTATGTGAAACGTTGAATGATCTAACGTACTTAATTAAGCCAATGAAAACATTGACAATCTAAGATAATTAAAAATGTAAAGTAGTTAATTAACTAGTAAATATAATGTAATGGAATAATATATGAAATTGAAGGAAAAAAAAATTTCAAAACCATAAGCTAACGTGGTATGGCATGCAACGTTAGCATTTGCTAACGTTGCATGGCATGCCACGTTAGGAAATGTAATAAAATTTTTATTTTATTTTTTTGTTATCGAAATAATTTAATGGGATCGATATTATATGTGCAAGCATAAAATGATGCCTTCCTTGGTATTTTGTTCTATGGCAACACCTCACCCATTTCTATTTCATGGTCGTCTTTGTCATGCTTCAGATTTATTTCGATAGCCTCGTTGGCCTGGTTCCTCCCATGGCCCTCGAAACTTCCTCTATCATTGCGGTAACAACTTAAGGGGGCTTTCTTTGTGACTTTCGATCATCGCATCATATCCATTTCTACAAGCCTCGGCTTCTGGACAGTGACCGTGTTTTGGAGCTATTATTAATTAATATAGAGTCCAATTAATTAACTAATTCAATCTTGCCACAAAACAATTGATTTCAACATTTATTAATTACCAAAAACTAATTTTTGTTCCAAACGGTTGAATGATCTAACATCCTGCATGAAGCTTATGACAAAGATTGAAAATCATTGTCATATTATCAATATAATGTAGTTAATAAGCTAATATAATATAACGAAATGAAACATGATACTTAAGAAAAAAAAAAAAAAAAAAAAACCCATAAGCTAACGTGGGAACTCATAACACGTTAGCAATTACTAACGTGCTCATGCATGCAACGTTAGCAAATGCTAACGTATGTTGACTTACCACGTTAGCAAATGTAAACTACGTTTTTTTTTTTTTTTTTGGCATTTTGATTACTTTGCAATAATAAATTAAAAATAGGTGAAGCCTAAAGAACCAAAATTATTTGTTATGTGAAACGTTGAATGATCTAACGTGATTTAATTAAGCCAATGAGAAACATTGAAAATCTAAGATAATTAAAAATGTAAAGTAGTTAATTAACTAGTAAATATAATGTAATGGAATAATATATGAAATTGAAGGAAAAAAAAAATTGAACCATAAGCTAACGTGGTATGGCATGCAACGTTAGCATTTGCTAACGCTGTACGGCATGCCACGTTAGGAAATGTAATAAATTTTTTTTTTATTTTTTTGTTATCCAAATAATTTAATGGGATCGATATTATACGTAGCAAGCATAAAATGATGCCTTCCTCAGTATTTTGTTCCATGGCAACACCTCACCCATTTCTATTTCATGGTCGTCTTTGTCATGGTTCAGATTTATTTCGATAGCCTCTGGCCTGGTTCCTCCCATGGCCCTCGCCTCAAACTTCCTCTATCATTGCAGAATAACTTAAGGGGCTTTCTTTGTGACTTTCGGTATCATCAACGCATCATATCCATTTCTAAAGCCTCCGCTTCTCGGACAGTGACCGTGTTTTGGAGCTATTATTAATTAATATAGAGTCCAATTAATTAACTAATTCAATCTTGCCACAAAACAATTGATTTCAAGATTTATTAATTACCAAAAACAAATTTTTGTTCCAAAGGGTTGAATGATCTAACCTCCTCGATGAAGCTTATGACAAAGATTGAAAATCATTGTCATATTATCAATATAATGTAGTTAATAAGCTAATATAATATAAGAAAGGAACATGATACTTAAGCTGAAAAGAAAAAAAAAAAAAAACCATAAGCTAACGTGGGAACTCATAGCACGTTAGCAATTACTAACGTGCGGACGCATGCAACATTAGCAAATGCTAACGTATGTTGACTTGCCACGTTAGCAAATGTAAGCTACGTTATTTTTTTTATTTTTTGGCATTTTTTATTACATTGCAATAATAATTAAAAATAGGTGAAGCCTAAAGAACCAAAATTATTTGTTATGTGTAACGGTTGAATGATCTAATGTACTTAATTAAGCCAATGAGAAACATTGAAAATCTAAGATAATTAAAAATGTAAAGTAGTTAATTAACTAGTAAATATAATGTAATGGAATAATATATGAAAATGAAGGGGAAAAAAAAAAATTTCGGAACCATAAGCTAACGTGGTATGGCATGCAACGTTAGCATTTGCTCACGTTGCATGGCATGCCACGTTAGGAAATGTAATAAAATTTTTTTTTTTTTTTTGTTATCCAGAAATAATTTAATGGGATCTATATTATACGTACCAAGCATAAAATGATGCCTTCCGTCTGGTATTTTGTTCTATGGCAACACCTCACCCATTTCTATTTCATGGTCGTCTTTGTCATGCTTCGTATTTATTTCGATAGCCTCGTTGAGCCTGGTTCCTCCCGTGGCCCTCGCCCTCGAAACTTCCTCTATCATTGCAGTAACAACTTAAGGGGGGCTTTCTTTGTGACTTTCGGTATCATTAGCTCGCATCATATACATTTCTGAAGCCTCCGGCTTCTCGGACAGGTGACCGTGTTTTGGACCTATTATTAATTAATATAGAGTCCAATTAATTAACTAATTCAATCTTGCCACAAAACAATTGATTTCTGAACTGATTTATTAATTACCAAAAAACAAATTTTTGTTCCAAAGGGTTGAATGATCTAACCTCCTGCATGAAGCTTATGACAAAGATCGAAAATCATTTTCATATTATCAATATAATGTAGTTAATAAGCTAATATAATATAAGGAAAGGAACATGATACTTAAGCTGAAAAAAAGAAAAAAAAAAACCATAAGCTAACATGGGAACTCATAGCACGTTAGCAATTACTAACGTGCGGATGCATGCAACGTTAGCAAATGCTAATGTATATTGACTTGCCACGTTAGCAAATGTAAGCTACGTTATTTTTTTTTATTTTTTGGCATTTTGATTACATTGCAATAATAATTAAAAATAGGTGAAGCCTAAAGAACCAAAATTATTTGTTATGTGTAACGGTTGAATGATCTAACGTACTTAATTAAGCGAATTAGAAACATTGAAAATCTAAGGTAATTAAAAATGTAAAGTAGTTAATTAACTAGTAAATATAATGTAATGGAATAATATATGAAAATGAAGGAAAAAAAAATTTTGAACCATAAGCTAACGTGGTATGGCATGCAACGTTAGCATTTGCTCACGTTGCATGGCATGCCATGTTAGGAAATGTAATAAATTTTTCTTTTTTTTTTTATTATCCGTAAATAATTTAATGGGATCGATATTATAATGTAGTAAGCATAAAATGATGCCTTCCGTCAGGTATTTTGTTCCATGGCAACACCTCACCCATTTTGATTTCATGGTCGCTTTGTCATGTTCGATTTGTTTGATAGCCTCGTTGGTTCCTCCCGTGGCCCTCTCTAAACTTCCTCTATCATTGTAGAATAACTTAAGGGGGCTTTCTTTGTGACTTTCCTATCATCACCAGCATCATATCCATTTCAAGCCTCCGCTTCTGACAGTGACCGTGTTTTGGAGCTATTATTAATTAATATAGAGTCCAATTAATTAACTAATTCAATCTTGCCACAAAACAATTGATTTCTAAACGATTTATTAATTACCAAAAACTAATTTTTGTTCCAAACGTTGAATGATCTAACCTCCTGCATGAAGCTTATGACAAAGATTGAAAATCATTGTCATATTATCAATATAATGTAGTTAATAAGCTAATATAATATAAGGAAAGAACATGATACTTAAGCTGAAAAAAAGAAAAAAAAAAAAACCCATAAGCTAACGTGGAACTCATACACGTTAGCAATTACTAACGTGCATGCATGCACGTTAGCAAATGCTAACGATGTTGACTTACCACGTTAGCAAATGTAAACTAAGTTTTTTTTTTTTTTGGCATTTTGATTACTTTGCAATAATAATTAAAAATAGGTGAAGCCTAAAGAACCAAAATTATTTGTTATGTGAAACGTTGAATGATCTAACGACTTAATTAAGCCAATGAGAAACATTGAAAATCTAAGATAATTAAAAATGGAAAGTAGTTAATTAACTAGTAAATATAATGTAATGGAATAATATATGAAATTGAAGGAAAAAAAAAAATTTCAAACCATAAGCTAACGTGGTATGGCATGCAACGTTAGCATTTGCTAACGTTGCATGGCATGCCACGTTAGGAAATGTAATAAAATTTTTATTTTATTTTTTGTTATCCATAAATAATTTAATGGGATCGATATTATACGTAGCAAGCATAAAATGATGCCTTCCGTCGGTATTTTGTTCTATGGCAACACCTCACCCATTTCTATTTCATGGTCGTCTTTGTCATGCTTCAGTATTTATTTGATAGCCTCGTTGGGCTGGTTCCTCCATGGCCCTGCCCTCAAAACTTCCTCTATCATTGCATTAACAACAAGGGGCTTTCTTTGTGACTTCGGTATCATCATTCGCATCATATCCATTTACGAAGCCTCCGACTTCTCGACAAAATGGTGTTTTGGAGCTATTATTAATTAATATAGAGTCCAATTAATTAACTAATTCAATCTTGCCACAAAACAATTGATTTCGAACATATTTATTAATTACAAAAAACTAATTTTTGTTCCAAGCGGTTGAATGATCTAACATCACTGCATGAAGCTTATGACAAAGATTGAAAATCATTGTCATATTATCAATATAATGTAGTTAATAAGCTAATATAATATAAGGAAATGAAACATGATACTTAAGCTGAAAAAAAAAAAAAAAAAAAACCCATAAGCTAACGTGGGAACTCATAGCACGTTAGTAATTACTGACGTGCAAATGCATGCAACGTTAGCAAATCCTAACGTATGTTGACTTGCCACGTTAGGAAATGTAAACTATGTTATTTTTTTTTATTTTTTGGCATTTTTTATTACATTGCAATAATAATTAAAAATAGGTGAAGCCTAAAGAACCAAAATTATTTGTTATGTGAAACGGTTGAATGATCTAACGTACTTAATTAAGCCAATGAGAAACATTGACAATCTAAGATAATTAAAAGTGTAAAGTAGTTAATTAACTAGTAAATCTAATGTAATTAACTGTGAATGGTGTTTTTTTTTTTTTGCCTTTAATGTGTACAAATATTTTTCATGTTGATCAATGATCTTCACACTCAAATTGACAAACCGAAAGAATTCAAAATTGGGCCAATTGTGAACGAAACTCATAAACAAAACTCCGATTGAGTAGCAAAGATAAAGGAAGTCTAGAGCAAGGGCCTAAGAGATCCGTTAGCATGCGAGATTGATAAGAACCGACAATGAGGCGCACCTTAAAAATAAGCAAATCGAGGAAAAAAACCATGAGTGTAAATAACAAAATATGCACTTAAATATTTAATCGAGTTAATGAATATAAAGTTACTAATTCACCAACCTAAGTTAATATCTAATTAGTTAATATAACATAATGAAACAACACATGATAATAAGTTCCCCAAAAAAAAAAAGACTTACATTTGCTAACGTGGAATTTGGTAACACGTTAGCAATTTCTAACGTGCCAATAAATCCCACGTTAGTAAATGTAATTTTTTAATTTCTTTTTTTTATTTTTTCCTCTGTTCTTAAACTAATCAATGAATAATGAGGTGATTAATGATTAAACCCTAAAACGGTCATTAACGAAGTGAACCCTTGTTAATTAACCAATCATATTAATTAACGAACTAAAACCCTAGTTAATTAACATACTCCCTAAGTAATCAACTAACATAATTAAGTAATTGAACTCACAAAACAATAACAATAATATATGCCCAAAAAAAAAAAAAAAACCATTTACTAACGTGGTGTTGAGAGACACGTTGGGACTTACTAACGTTTGTGTTGATCACATGTTGGCAATTACTAACGTGTAACCTAGACCCACGTTAGTAACTGTGAATGGTTTTTATTTTTTTTATTGCCTTTAATGTGTACAAATATTTTTCATGTTGATCAATGATCTTCACACTCAAATTGACAAACCGAAAGAATTCAAAATTGGGCCAATTGTGAACGAAACTCATAATCAAAACTCCGATTGCAGTAGCAAAGATAAAGGAAGTCTCGAGAGAAAGGGTCGCAAGAGATCCGTTCGCATGCAGAGATTGAGAACAACCAGCTTGATGAGACGCGCACCATAAAAATAAGCGAAATCGTGAAAAAAAAAACCACATAACAAAATATGTACTTAAATATTTAATCGAGTTAATGAATATAAAGTTATTAATTCACCAACCTAAGTTAATATCTAATTAGTTAATATAACATAATTAAACAACACATGATAATAAGTTCCCCAAAAAAAAAAAACTTACATTTGCTAACGTGGAATTTGGTAACACGTTAGCAATTTCTAACGTGCCAGTCAATCCCACGTTAGGAAATGTAATTTTTTAATTTCTTTTTTATTGTTTTCCCTCTTTTCTTAAACTAGTCAATGAATAATGAGGTGATTAATGATTAAACCCTAAAACGGTCATTAACGAAGTGAACCCTTGTTAATTAACCAATCATATTAATTAACGAACTAAAACCCTAGTTAATTAACATACTCCCTAAGTAATCAACTAACATAATTAACTAATTGAACTCACAAAACAATAAGAATAATTTATCCCAAAAAAAAAAAAAACATTTACTAACGTGGTGTTGTGTGACATGTTGGCAATTACTAACGTTTTAGTTGCTCACACGTTAGCAATTTCTAACGTGTAACCCAAACCCACGTTAGTAACTGTGAATGTTTTTTTTTTTTTGACTTTGATGTGTACTAATATTTTCATGTTGATCAATGATCTTTACACTCAAAGTGATAAACCGAAATAATTCAAAACTAGGGCAGTTGTGAACGAAAGTCATAAACAAAGCTCCCCTTGCTGTAGCAAAGATAGAGGAAGTCTCGAGCGCAAGGGTCACACGAATAAACAGCACAACGAAACAACTAATTAAAAGAAGGAGTATTAATGAAGCGTGAAGAAAAAAAACCATGAAATAGGAACGGGCCAGATATTACCAAAGAAGTAAATAAAAGCGGATGGTAGCTAGAAGGCCTCGTTGTTCGCTAACAATGCAATCAATTAATTGGAATCCAAATCACAAGAGATCCGTTCATGGAGATTGATAAGAACCAGAGGCACGCACCTTAAAATAAGCAAATTTGTGAAAAAACCATTGAGTGTAAATAACAAAATATGCACTTAAATATTTAATCGAGTTAATGAATATAAAGTTATTAATTCACCAACCTAAGTTAATATCTAATTAGTTAATATAACATAATTAAACAACAATGATAATAAGTTCCCAAAAAAAAAACTTACATTTGCTAACGTGGATTTGGTAACACGTTAGCAATTTCTAACGTGCATCAATAAATGTAATTTTAATTTTTTTTTTTTCCTCTGTTTTAAACTAATCAATGAATAATGAGGTGATTAATGATTAAACCCTAAAACGGTCATTAACAAGTGAACCCTTGTTAATTAACCAATCATATTAATTAACGAACTAAAACCCTAGTTAATTAACATACTCCCTAAGTAACTAACATAATTAACTAATTGAACTCACAAAACAATAACAATAATTTATCCCAAAAAAAAAAAATACATTTACTAACGTGGTGTTGAGAGACACGTTGGCAATTTACTAACGTTTTAATTTGCTTCACCGTTAGCAATTCCTAACGTGTAACTTCCACGTTAGTAAATGTGAATGGTTTTTTTTGTTTTGCCATTAATGTGTGCTACTATTTTCATGTTGATCAATGATCTTCACACTCAAATTGACAAACCGAAAGAATTCAAAATTGTTTATGAGTTGTGAACGAAACTCATAAACAAAACTCCGATTGCAATAGCAAAGATAAAGGAAGTCTCGAGAGCAAGGGTCGCAAGAGATCCGTTCGCATGCAGAGATTGACAAGAACCAGTTTCATGAGGCGCGCACATTAAAAATAAGCAAAATCGTGAACAAAAATACCACTGAGTGTAAATAACAAAATATGTACTTAAATATTTAATCGAGTTAATGAATATAAAGTTATTAATTCATCAACCTAAGTTAATATCTAATTAGTTAATATACCATAATTAAACTACAAATGATAATAAGGTTCCCAAAAAAAAAAAAGTTACATTTGCTAACGTGGGATTTGGTAACACGTTACCAATTTCTAACGTGGTAGTCAATCCCACGTTAGGAAATGTAATTTTTAAAAGAAATTTTGAAAACCCATTTACTAACGTGTCTAATCATACACGTTAGCAAATATAACGTGTTTAATTAATTAAAATATAAATATATTTTTTAAAAAATTAATAAAAAATTTATTTTCCATTAGTAACGTGGTATGAACCACACGTTACCAATTGCTAACGTGTGGTTCATGCCACGTTATTAATTACTAACGTGTTTATAACGACACGTTACTAAAATTTTTATTTTTTATTTTTGGTCCCATTACTAACGTGTTGAAACTTAACACGTTACTAATTGCTAACGTGGCAAAAAAAATGAACAGTAGCCACGTTAGTAAATGCCGTGTTTTTTGTAGTGTGGATAGGTTATAACCAACCCACTTGAACACCCCTACCAAATTGGACGCTCCCACAAATTGGACACTCTCATAAAATTATCAAATTATTGTCCGACTCAGTATTTTCATGGTTTATTTAAAATATCACATTTCTATTAAGAATCAATGATAATATAATATATGCACATGTATATACATTCATAAACATTTTATTTAAATTTTCCGTTTTATTTTAAATCTTGTATTTAGGTGTATTGTTTTTGTAAATTAAGAACCTCGATTAATTAAGCTCTTGTACGTACCACCGCCACAATGATTTATTGCGCTTCAGTCGAGAAACTCGCTCCTCAAAACAAAATTAAATATCAATATCTAAAACATAAACACATATTCCTTAAACTATAAAATTCTTAAAGCTCAATTTCTCACTTTGTCTTATCCTCCCTACTTTATTCTTTAACGTATGATCCCTATTTGTCTTTTTCATCAATCTCCCTTTTCACCCACATCCATGAGTCTTCCTAGGCTCAGTAAACGAGCCGAGTCGAACTTTGGCGAAGGAAAATAATCAAGTCGAACTCGGGTTCGAGCCGAGCTTGGAACCCCTTGCTCAAGCTCGGCTCGATAAGCATTTTGCTAAGTTTGGGCTCGAGCTCGGAATCGTAAAAGTGCATTTTCGAGTGAACCGAGCCTCGATTGGCTCGGCTACTCGAGCCTGCATTGGAACCAAAATTTCAAATTCTTGAAACCGAGCTCGAGCTCGACTAGCGATTATCGAACCTTAAAGGAGCAATTGGCTGCTTAATTGCTTAGAGCTCATTAATATATTTTTCCTAAATATTAGTTACTTTTAAGGCTCGTCTAAGCATTAAAAATAGGCTTTTTTTTTTCTTTTTTTGAGGAAAAATAGGTAATATTCTGTTCTAAAACAGTTAACATTCAAAATTGAATGAAGATAGATTCCAAGAGCCAATTAATAATTATAAATCAATTAAAATTCACTAAATCAGGTAAAATCAAGGACAATTATAACATGGCCATGAATATGATTCATGGAATCATGGGAAAACCTAAATCTAAGTAACTTACTATTACATAAATTATAAACACCTGAAATTACATGCTTATAGGACAAGTATATCAGGGCTTTACAAATTTACAAGCACTTCAAAATTGAAGAAAACAAATTAAATTACAAGCATAATTACAAATCAAATTGAAAAAATTATAAATGACTTAAAATGAGTCAAATAATCAAGGCAAAATTCATCTAAATAGACTACACTTTTCAACCTAGCCATCAGCTTGTAGCTGCATTCAATGAAAAAAGAAAGATGTTAAATGCTTTTAACTCTCTTGCAAGATGTCAATGGAGCTTTATCAATTAAGATGTCAAGTAATCTCAAATATGTGTATCACAATTCACAAGTAGGGCTGAAATCAATGTATCACAACTCACAAGTAAACTCAAATCAATAGCATAAACAAATAAATATGATATTTAAAAAGGAGATAAAAGCTAATGTAGATGAACAATTAGAAGATTGCTATATGGAGAGCCTCTTTGTTACCTTATCATTTTGGTAGCACCAAATCCAAGGGTGTCATGGAACAAATTTGCACAATAATGTAAATATCAGAGATGACTCTTAACAATAAATTAAGAATGAGAAGTAATAAGTTAAACTCCTATCCAGCTATATAAGTCATGCATTTTGCAAGAAAACTGCAATAGATAGTTTCATAAGAAACAAGCACATGCAAAGAAGCTCATCAAAGATTCAAAGAAGATATTAGAGCAAAAAGTTGAAGCATCATACAAATCAGAATCATCTCTTTCCAACGATTAGCCATTTATTATCTACTGTCATCACAAGTTCTGCATGCTATCTTTGATTACAAACCATAATAACATTCAGATCAAGTCTTAACTTCACTAGTATTGGCTTAAATGCATTTCATATTTATGCAATTTTCTTCTACGGTTCTCTTCAAGTGACAATTTTGGCACCTTCAACTTGAACACCAACAACTCATCACCTAGAGCTAGAGCCTAGAACAGCAAATGCTTATGCTTACATAACTCTAGTTGTAGAGGGGACATTAAGTCTTAGTATTTACCTTGTTTGCAACGTTGTTAGAGAGCCAATCCAACCCCTCACAAAGCCCCTCTCCTAAGGTTGCACAGGTGCTCTAGATGTACTTGAAAGATAGCATGCAGATCAATAATCTGGAGACAAAAGATATTATTATGAATTACAGGATTGAACCATGATAAGAAAGTTTACCAGTGGCATTGGCAGAGAGAGTGGAGCCTGAGCTTATCAATAATCTCAGCAGCATTCATTGCATTAGGAAGATCTTATTTGTTAGCAAATACAAGCAACACTGCATCACACAATTCATCTTGAAACCAAATAGAAATAGATGTCAGTAGTTTGATCCATCATATACAAAAAAGTGAAACTAAAAATGGAAAAATGACTTTTCAAGATTCCAATGCCTAACATAATTTAGACCTTTGAAAAAAGTGAGGAACCATAGCCTAACATAATTTATAGTCAGAAAATTCAATCAATAATAAAAGATTAGAATCAAAGAAGGATCATTGGTTCTTACCTTGTCCTAACACTAGATGTTGACACTAGATACATAGGCCAGAAGAAAATGGACCATATGCAAGGTACTTCTAAGCTGTATATTGATGCCATATTCAAAGATCAAATTGCTAAAGATATATCAAATACTATTAATTCAATAAGTAGTAAGGTTTTCGAAACACATCATACAAATAAAAATAACATGGCATACTACCACTACAATTGGAGACATAGAAAACAAAACAAAAACATATATATACACTCAAACTTATGACCTTAGGGTTTGATACCGAGGTGATTTAACATATACAAACTCAGAAAAGAAAATCTCATACCAATTACAGAATCTAAGATGATGATCTCACCACTGTGATGACAGCGGCAGTGATTTTCATTCCCATCACATGGTTCCAAATGGCCAACAACACCATACCACCAACTTGCAAACAAACATTCAAGACATCCTCAACATAATCCCAAACTTTATTTCCTTAAATATGTGGTAGCTTTTAATGATCGTGAAATATGTATCATAGACAAACAAACCAAAAAAAAAAAAAAAAAAATTGTTAGCAAATTTTTACTTATGTGCACAAAATATTAGAATAAAAGAACTAAGTGATTTAGATAACAAATAGATTTAAAACAACAACAAGGGCAAAGATGCAGATCAGACAACAAAAAGAATAATTTTCACCAATGTAGCACAAGCACAATTATGACATGTTAAAACCCAAGTAGGAGTAAAAATCATCATCATCTAGAACTTCTCAACTATAAATTTTCTTCCTTTCATCTCAATAGTTCAAGCTGTCAATGATGCGCATGACCAACAAAAAAGAAAAAAAACTACAATCAACATGAGTTAATTATCAGCATCATTTAGCATCCCTCACTAAAAAATGAACAAGTAAATATCAACCAGTATATTGTTCATAATCAATCATAAAAACAGTCAATAACCATATATAGCAACTTCAACGAAGAAACTACCTACAAAGCAAAATTGCTTCTATACATCATTTTATAACGAAGAAAACAGAGAAAAGAGCATCGATCATTTTTATTTTTGTTAGATGACAGCTAAAAGAAAGATCTCTAGAGTTAGAGATAGATAGAACTAGAGAGGGTTTGATTTTTTCTTTTAGGGGAAACAGAGGAGGGGATCTCCACAAAATGGGATACCGGAGAGCAAGACGAAAAAGAAAGAGACAGAGAGAGGAGCTTACCTTGAGCACTATGGAGGCAAGTGGCTACCGAGACTCTATCTGGGTTTTGATTTGAAAAGGTTGAAGGTTGTCGTAGCCGAGAACATAAGAGAAGAGAGTTAAAGAAAGAGAGAACCAAAGAGGGTTCGATTTTTTCTTTTAGGGGAAACAAAGGAGGGGATCTCCACAAAACGGGATACCGGAGAGCGAGACGAAAAAGAAAGAGATAGAGAGAGGAGATTACCTTGAGCACGATGGAGGCAGGTGGCTATCGGGACTCGATCTGGGTTTTGATTTGAAGAGAAAGAGATAGAGAGTTGAAGCGCCATCGAGAACATGAGAGAGTGAGAGATAGAGAGCAGAGATTTGATTTTGTTTTAGGGTTAGGATTGCTAGAAGCTTCGAAGAGATAAATGTATACAATGAATCCTCTGCGTGCGTGCTGTTGGTGAGTCTAGATTATATTTGACTGTTTATAATATCTTGACCATTTATTTGGATCTATATTGTCAAATTAAATTCAGAACGATGGGATTAGTGAGCTCATCGTGTCATTTGATACACTATATAACTCTCGCATTAAGAGTGGAATACAGCTGTAATCCATTTATAAAAAATAAACGGCTTGGATTAAATCAAGTTACATCCAATGGCTATAATTATAAGATGAAAAGTTTCAAATTTCAAATAGAATAATCTAGTATGCATGATTTCATGTGAGCTCTATTAGTTATCCAAAAGTGATCTAAGCGTTAAAATTTAATACAAATTAAATTTGTATCAATTAAATCCTAGCCGTTTATTTATCTAAAGTATGCAACAAACCATGCGTGTATAGTATTCCATAAAAACTCTAAAACAAGCATTTTTAAGTAAATATTAAATAGGATTAAAAATTGTAGTATTATCTCAAAAAAAAAAAAAAAAAATCTAGTATTATTTAGTTTTAAATTGTCAATACTTAACACCATTAAATAATTCAATCCAAAAAAATTAAAAAAATACTATTATATTTGTTAATACTTAATATACACTAAATTAAATACTAATAGTAGCAGTTAATACTTAATAATGCTAAATTCTTAAAATTAAATTATAATATTTGTATATAAGTTATAAGGACACACACTAATCATTATTAAGTTATTAACTAACAAACAAATAACATATTAGTTAACAAACAAATAACATTAAGCAATGTTAGACTTTAATGTAATTGTTATATCACTAACAAACAAATAATCTCCTAATCCTAATTATTAATATATCACTAAGAGAAAAGCAAGAAAGTAAGTAACATATATAGACTATAGTTCATAAGTACAGTTACGTTACATATATCATACACCAATATATCATATATGTAATAATTTATTATCAACTTTGCATATAATATCATAACTATGACTATAAAATTATAACTATGATTAATAACATTTTTCATATAATGTTAGTTATAACCTTAATTAGTTAATTGTATACACATTGAATCTATAATTAATAACATAGTGTCATAGTCCATATAATGTTAGTTATACCATTGATTAGTTAATTGTATATACATTAAATCTATGATTAATAACATAGTCCATGCAATGTTAGCAATACCCTTAATTAGTTAATTGTATACGCATTCAAATTTCAATATATAATTAATAGCATAGTTCATATAATGTTGATTTTACCCTTAATTAGTTAATTTTATACACATTAAACCTATAATTAATAACATAGTCCATATAAATATAATGCTAGTTATATACTTAATTAGTTAATTGTATACATAGTAAATACATTATATATGATTATCATTGATTAATAACATAGTCTATCCTTTAAAAAAAAATAATAATAATAATAACAACATAGTCCATCAACATAGTTACATTATCGTGTCGGGTCGGGCAATAATTGGGTCGGGCTTGCGAGCCTTAAACAAGTCGGGCGAGCTTTAAACGAGCTCAACTTAAACGAGTCGATCCCACGAGCCCCCGTCGAGCTTAATCGAGTGATCTGGGTATGTGTCGCTAGCTAATTGAGCGAGTTTTAACAGTAACGAACGAGCTTGTACAGTGTTGAGCTCAAACTCGGGTCGAGCTTAATCGAGCGGGTATCGAGTGAGCTATCGAATGTGTCGACTTATTTACAGGCCTAAATCCTCCATGGTTTGTTTAATTATTTTTCTTTGTCTTTTAGTCCCTTCTTCTCTGTCTCATCGTGGCTCTCTTCCTCTTTCCTCAAATTTTCTTTTCTTTTCTTTCACGTGGAATGCAGCAAGTTTATATGTTGCAGTCACCCCTAACTATGACTGAGAGATTTTCCATGGACCTTTTGATGAGAGAGCGTACAAATAGGTATAATAATATAGCCTTTCCTTTACATTTTATTATTATTATTTTTTTTAATAGTATAGATTTTCCAATACAAAATTCTATGTTACAAATAGCACAACTTATCTAATTATTGCTCTTATTAGAGCATTCACATCCGTCTCAACAAATATTTGACTAAATTTAGCCAAAAAAAGTACCTTTATCTATTTTAGTAAGTTGTTTTTTTAAAGCACTCACATCCAACTCATCATTTTAACTTATCACTTTTATTATCTCATTTAAATATTCTTTTTCTATTATTTCTTTACTCTTTTATTTTTCTTTCTTACTTTATTATTTTTTCCTTCCAACCGTCATCAACGACTTTAATTTCTCCCAGTGTAGAATAGCATCCAACATAATTTAATTTCCTTCCATTGCTACCATCCAACAATGGCAATAAATATACAAGCTAGATGATTCACATCCCTAATCTAACTCAATCCATGTAATCATCGTAAAAAAAACAAAACACAAAACCAAGCATCTAGATCATGGGTGTGTTTGTGAGAGAGAGAAACACGGTACCTTGTAGCAGGAACAAAAGTTGAATGGCGACTATAAGAAATGACCGAGGACGACAAGAAAAAAAAAATGGGTAAGAAAAAATGAAGGTACCTGATTTTGACGCCAAATGGAGAGAAGAGCTGGAAAAAAAAATGGGTAAGAAAAAATGAAGATATATACCTGATTTTGACGCCAAATGTGTTGGAAGTGCAAATAAAAATGCTAGTTAAAGAAAGCATGCTATTAGGTTGGATGTTTTTCTTTCTTTCTTCTAGCATTTACTACCTTCACTTAAGTAGCAACTATGTTGAATTTTATAGAAAGCTTAGTGCATCTTTATTAGATTTTGTGATTCTTAGTTTTAATTAGCTCTTGAATGCTATGAATGTTAGACCAACTTTTATTGACTATTGTATGCTAGGTAATATTTGTGTTCACATGTAAGAAATCCTTATATAAGATTATTATGTATGTTAGTTTAAGTAGAAGCAAGTTGAAGTTGATATTTTCTCTTCAATATTAAAGTATTGTAATTTCATCTTGTCCTTTGTTCTCTCTAATTTTGTGAGTGTCAGTGTATTTTGGGTATTGGTTTGTAAACTTAATCCCAACAAAATGGAGAGAAGAGCTGGAAAAAAAAATGGGTAAGAAAAAAGGAAGGTACTTGACTTTGACCCCAAATGGAGAGAAGAGGAAATTGTTTTTTAATAAGATGAGAGAGAAGATGTGCTCATTTTTTAATATATCGCATATGCATAAAGTGCTACAGTTGCTCACCTACTGTAGCACCTCAACAATTTTGGTGGCTTATAGCCAGCCAGATGGGGGAGGTTTTTAGCGTCTTGGCTTAGCAGAATAGCCGAAATGCTATTCTACTGAGCCTATTGTACGTGAATGCTCTTATCGGTACAAACTTCAATATATGTTCCAAATAATGCAACATATTTGATTATTGGCTTTACAACGCACCATATTTGATAATTGGTCTTATTGTAGATAATACAAGCTTCTTAACACAACTTATACATTGCAAATACGTGCGCATCTAATTATTGGCCATATAACACTGATTTGTTCTCCATGTAAATATATATTTCTGGATATGTTTTGTATCTACTTACTGTAAGTGTTATTAATCTCACCTTTTTTACATGTAATATTTTTAGAGACATTCTTGAATATGGCCCCGTTCGGCTCAAAGATATTTTGAGATATACAAAATTGTGAACCCTAGTATTATTGTATATATTCAAGTTTATGACTAAATGAAAAGTTTTTAGTTCTCTTGCATATATTTTAGGGTTAAATACCTAATACTCTCCTAGGGTTTCGTAACTTTGTTTTTTTCTCTCTAGGGTTTGATTTTTATCACAAAGGGTCCCTGTGATTTTGATAAAAGACCAAATTAGTATATCCATTAGTTGACCGTTAGTTGACTTAACAAAAGTTCAGTCACTGACACGTGGACAAATTAGAAGTAGACAACTTGACACATCATCTGCTAATTGTATATTAAGCTGCCACCTATTTTTTTTTAAAAAAAGAAAAATAGATTACAAATTAAAATAGAACTGAGTTTTATTTTGTTAATCAGAGTTTAAAACAAACAAACAAATAGATTTAACATTTAAACATAAAAATCACTAGGTTAAGAAGTTCCAATCGAAAATCAAATCTAAGAAGAGGATTGAACTTGTAAACCACGTACCCTACCCCAACCCCCGTCTTCGGCATCATCCCCACCCCAACCCTCGTCTCCAACGTCCACCCACAATATCCAGTGTTCACCCCAAACTTTGGCGACTTTGATTCCTCCCCAACCCACTGTTCGTTGATGAACCCACTCTCCGGCAACAAACAAAAGACTGCAGACCCATATCTTCTTCGACATACCCCACTGTTCTTACACGGCCAAATCACCACACCAACCTCTAGCGACGATGATTCCCTCAACCTCTGTTCAGACCCTAAGCTCCTTCTTCCAGAATCTGTGAAACCCACGATCCCGTCAATCTCAACCCGGATCCAACGCCCCTATCTTGTGGTATGCTATTTTGGGCATTATCACCCAAATACAACTCAAACAAGCTCTTTAATTGACAATCAATTGGGATGGGACCTTGGAGTCTATTACTATCAAGTCTCAAAGCTTGAAGCTTGTGCAATCTTCCCACATCAGTTGGAATATGGCCAGCCAAAAGTATCAAGTTGCTTAAATTTCCTGTATCACTCGGAATACTGCCCTTAATATTGCATTCATCTATGAAAAGTTGTTGAAGAGAAGTTGGGAGACTTCTAATGGAACTGAGAAGGGTGCCATTCAATAGATTACCTGACAAATCTAAATGTCTTAGATATGTCAGATTTGATAGAGAAGATTCAATGGTCAAATTATTGTTTCCTACGGTGCGCCGTTGGAGGAGCCTTAAATTACCAAGTGATAGAAATATGTGAATATTTATGAAAATTAAAATTGGTTGGTATAATTTAATCAATAGGTCCTGGTCTTATTAGGTTTCAAGTTTATTCCATAGAGATCTAAGAATAACGAAGGATTTTAATTGAACTGACTAAATGCTTAAGAAATTAATTTAGATTAAAATTATAATAATAGTATTAGCATGGGAATAATAATAATTGAGTTAGTAATGAGGAATTAGAATTTGTAAAAAAATTGAGAGAAGCTTGAGTCAGGATGGAATTAAAGAAAGTCAAAGATAATAAAAAGCTGAAACGAAATAGAAATTTGAAGAATAGTGGGGTCAAAGTCGAATTTTAAAGAAATGCAGAGTGTCCAATTTCAATATTTACTAGATTAAAATAACCTATCAATAGAACTGAGCTTGAAGCCTAGCCATTTTGTCCAATATATGTATATATATATATATTTCAAACCTTGTTCGGGCACCTGACAACTGAGCTTGAAGCCTAGCCATTTTGTCAGAAATGCATTCAGAAGGCTTCCAACCGAGCTATTCTGTCTAGAGTTTCATACTTCTATTGATAGCTTATTTTAATCTAGTAAATATTGGAATTGGACACTCTGCTTTTCTTTAAAATTCGACTTTGACCCCACTATTCTTCAAATTTCAATTTCGCCTTGGATTTGGATAAAATGGCTAGATTGGAGCAGAGTCGGACCACATTTGAACGCCGCTAGCAAGAAAACTGTTCTAATCTAGCTGACTTAGTCTAAAGACCTTGGTTTTTCTTCCAATCTATATAAGTCTCATAGCCCACAACTTCCAGACTTGAAGAGACCGTTTCTTAGTTGTTTTAGAGGGTTTCTTTAGAGTTCTTGAGCCTAAATAGTTTTTTTATCCTCTCATTGATAATTCTCTACATTTAAACCACAAAAAAAAAAAAAAAAAAATCTTTCAACTATCAGATTTCATTTGAATTGGGCGAGGTTCGTTTGTAAAGGCAACCCATATAAAAGAAGATCAGAGGTTTTGGAGCACTGTAATGGGAGGTGAGCGTATTGTTTACCAAGATTACAAGATTGGATCTTCAGAGTTACAAAGACTTGGTAAGTAGAACAATCTGAACATAAGTCTTTATAGTGGATGCCTTTTGGAGTTTCTGGCTCCTAGAGTGGTTTTACTTTAAAATTTCACTTTATCACTAACATCTTTGTATTGATTTATTTATTGCTTATTTGGATTTTGAATTTTGATATTCATATTTGTGTGTTTGAATTGAAAGTTAAAAACTTTATTGATCTTGATTGTTGTTAATATTGATATATTCATTATTTGTTAGCTTGAGGTCTAAATTCGAACATTGCAATGACTAAGGAGCCTCTTTTGAATGAAGAAAAACTCTGACACCACAACCTCAAAGTTGTATTTTCAATTTTAGTTTTCTTCCAAATTTCAACAATCTCATGTGCCCTGAGTTTTGTTTGACCAATTTGATAGTTTAGCATCCTATTAGTGAATTTTAAAAATGTTTTTAAGAATGCATGTTCATATTGTTTTAAAATTTGGTTGATCTAAAAAAATTGTGATTTGATTTTCATTGGTAAGTTTAAAATTTTGAACACATAATCTGATGATAGAGTTTTTAAGTTTGATTACTTTAGGTATTTGAGAATTCGCCTGTTTGATCTAATTTGACACAAGCATATTAGCACATAGTATGTGGGGGTATGACATGTGGATCTATTTGTGTATGTTTAATGTCTTGGGTGAAATTGGATGACTTATTTGTTGGATACGTTGGCATAAAAAAAAAATTTGATCATTGACAAGTAAAGATAAATAACAATAAAAAAATAAATAATAAAAAATTAACACTTAGTTGCCTCGAGTTTGATGGCGCTGACTGCGAAGGTGCACTCGAGCACAGGTACCATGTGATCGAGCGTAAACATGCAAGAAAATGGTAGTCTGCTAGCGTGCTTGATTGCAACAAGGGTGCGATCGATCTCACAATGCACTGTGCTTAAGCGTCTAAGGATGCGCTCAAGCGTTGGTTCGAGTTTGCTGTGCACTAGTGATGTACGCTCGCGTGCACTTGCAAGCTGTCGAGCACAGGTGTGTAGACAATGCAGTAGTGCGCTCAAGCGCAATTAAGCTGCGCTCGATCGCACTAACAGAGACCAAACTCCAAAAAAATCAATAAACACAAAAACCAACCAAACACTAATCTAATTTTTTTTTTAAAAAAAAAATTCTATACAAAAACACATAAACAAACGATTCCCCAGCAATGGCACCAAAATTTGATGTACAAATTTAACGTACTCGCAATAGCACGAGTCGTTGTTCGTGTAGCATTGCGCAAGTACGAGATCGTATCTACAAGGAATCGCATTTATGAAAAACTAATTCTATGCCTAAACTAACTCTATCTTAATCTAGTTCCAAATATCGAACATATGGCATGCAACAAAATGTAAACTAACCTAAATGCTTAAAAACAAATAGATAAAAATACTAAGGTCTAGAATCCACCTCACCACATTAATAAACATATTAGCATGATTAATTTATACATCCATCTATCGATTAAAAAATAATGCATGTTCTAGTGTCACGCTAGTTCATGCACCCTTAAGCCCTATGAATGTCCTATTGTACCTATTGAAATATTCAAAGCATCCATCCATTTGACAAAATACAAAATATATCTAATTTAGTTCAAAGGATCAAATGTGAATGTGGTTAACACAAAAGACAAAAGATAAATAAACTTAAATCAAAAGATGAAATGTATCGATCAAACAAAATACTATGAATATCCAACTACAGCATAATCAATCACAATCTTCTCACAAAATTGAATTGAAACGAGCATTCATGATGTTAAAAGACGGATTAAAGTACAAACTAATTATAAAAACATGAAGATAATTAAATGGTGAGGCTTCATCTTCAACTTTAGTTGAAGATTTAGCCTTTCATGCTAAAGAGAGACAAATTGACAAACAAATAAAAGCATTAAATAAATAAATGACGATTTAGAGGCTTTGCAGTGAAGAACAGAGAGGTTTCTGGCCTTAAAGACGCCTAAAAAAAGTAGGTTTACAAATAAACAAAGAGGTCTATTTATATGCAATTTTAATGTGCTGCCTATCACTTGGTGTGCGCTCGAGCTCATGCCTATGTGCGATCAATCGTAGATGGTGCTCTCAATCGCACATAACGAATCAAGAATCCCACGATGTAGGTACGAATGCGATGGAGCTAGGGGAACAGGCTGACGTGGAGTGCCCTCGATCACATGTTTTGCACTCGAGCATAGTTACACTCGAACACTGGCTTTTGAGCTCGATACAGGTGCACTCGATCTCAATCTGCTGGGCTTGAGCGTAGTGTGCTCGAGAGCATTGGCAAGGACCAAATGTGCATTTTGGCTAGTTCTACCCTTTAAACCACATTTCGACACCAACGACCTGCAACACAATAAAACACTAAAACTAAACTAAATATTAGAAAATAACAAAGCTAAGATCTTAACAAACATAAGTTAAGGAGAGTCAAATATACAATATTTGGCACTGATCACACCTCATTAAATTATCCTCTATAGGTAGGAGATTCTTGCACGCTCTCCACATGAATTTTTTCCCCATATTAGAGATGTGCAAATTTCATATCCCATGCCAAAGTACATTATCTCCTAGCCATAGTGAGCACTCCGGTTGTTGGATGCCATCCCGTTCTTTTTGAAAGTGATATGCATTACTCACCGAAAGAATTCCATTATGGTTACCCCTCCAAACTTGCATGTCTGGTTGGTTGGTGAAGCTTATTGGGATGATTGCCTTACTATTGACCAAACTGAAGATGGCTTCGATCAAAGGTAAATTCCACCCATGTACATCATGGTCGATTAATTCCCAGACCTTTGCCTCGTATTTAGGATTTTTGGTAGAGATTAAACCATGTAAGTAATTGGGGTGAGGAGCCATTTATCACCCTAAATTCTCGCCTTGGCCCTATTACCGATCCTCCAAATCAGTCCATCTCTAACAATATCGCATGTTCCATGAATACTTCTTCAAGAAAAAGAAGGCTTTGTTCCCAATTGTGCCTCTAAAATAGTACTATGTGGATAATATTTGGCTTTTATAATCCTTGAAGTTAAACTATCTTGTGACCACCATAGTTGCCAACATTGTTTGGTCAACAATGCTTAGTTAAAATAGGTAATATTTGAAAATCTATCCCTTCTCTTGACTTCGCAACACCTAATCTCGCCAAACTCATACAATGAATGTGTTTGTCATTTGCTTGATGTCCCCACCAAAACTTTTGAATCATAGAAATTTGAGTTCATTGCACAACACTTTCAGGAGTAGGAAAACACTCATAATATACATAGGGATGGCTTGTATCGCTGCCTTGAGCAAAATCTCATTACCCGCTTGGGAGAGGAATTTTAGCTTCCAATCTTGCAGATGCTTCCACATACAAGCCTTGATATTCGGAAAAGTTGTTGTTTTTGATTTGCCTACGAAAGCAAGTAAGCCCAAATAGGTATCAAAGTGCTACAAGTATGGAATACTAGAGACCTTAAGAATTTTTTGTTTAATATGCGCCACAGTGTTCCTATTAAAAAATATAGAGGTCTTTTCTTTATTTAGTCTTTGCCCTGATGCTTTTTCATATGTTCAAAAACTTTTTTAATCTATTCCAATTGTTGTGAGTTTTAAATTACTCGCAAGCACATGAGTCATTTGCAATATAGTGTGTGTGCAAGTGCGAGGTCAAATCTACAAGGAATTGTTTTGTAAAAATAAATTTATATCTAAACTAATCCTATTTGAACCTAGTTTCGAATTGTGTTGTGCAATGGCAAATTAAACAACAAAATAGAAGATAAACAAATAATAAAAGCACTAAGGTTTTTAAAATCCACCTCACCAAATCAAAATACACATTTTCATGCTTAGTTCATACATCCAACAGACAATTAAACCCTATGCATGTTCTATTGTTCCTATTGAACATGAAGGGGTAGGGGGTATTTATAGGCCAAAAAAGCAGCAGACGTCTAACCAAGGAGCGTACGTCTGGTGGTTCTTGTCCAGTAGTCCAAAGGCTGCCTCATACGTCTAGGTATTAACCAGAAGGTATTCCAAAAAGTAGCGTACGTCTGGTGGTCCCACATACGTTCGCCTGTACGGTTTGCCGAGCGTATGTCCAATGGTCCCCCCGTACGTTCGCACTACAAACAACAGCATACGTCCGTCCAAAAGTCCAAATTGCCCCTCTAGTGTCCTTAGTAACCCAAAGCCCAAATTAACTCCCACAACTAAGCTACTTACACCTAATTAATAATTTGGGTCACTGCACTAGGTGTGAACACTCGCTTGGGGACTACACGAGCGCTCACTAACCAGTCTTCAATCCATTGGGAAAAACCCAAATGTACGCCCAAACTTCTTTACCCATTGTGTAAATAGTACCCGAGTGCTCGCTACCATTTCTAAAAAGCAATTTTAACACATTCTCTACTTTTCAGACCCAAAGCACACCTCCACCCTCTATATAAACTTTACCCTTCTACCCTTAGCCACCTCTGATGAGTGCCAAATATTCATATTTGACCCCACTAATCTACAATTGTTAATCATTTGGCTATGTTATTATCTGATGTCTTGTGCTAGTTTTGTGATTTTAAGGGTTTTGCCGGTTGGTAAGGGAAAATGGCATATTTAAAGTGAAGAATGCAAATCTTGGAGAAAAGTTGCCAGTGAACTTGGGATCGAGTGCAACACCTTACACTTGAGCACAGCACCCTCACGATCGATTGCAACCACGGCCAAGTGAAACCTTAGCACGCAAACATGCTTGAGTCCGAAGAATTATGCATGCAGCCGAGTGCAAGCACTGGCCATGCGCCGAGCACACTGTAAACTAACCGATTTTAGGTTAAAAATCAAAACCCTAGTTTAAGCCTTATAAATAGAATAGACTTTAGAGATTTTTTAAGAGGCTATAGAGTACGAAATTTTTGAGTAAAAGAAGAGAGTTTAGGGTCTTCCTAGCTTTTGGTGTTCTCAACTTTGAGTTTTTTAATTTGTAAGCTTCTCAACTCCTCATGGATTCAATTAATCTTGTTTTATCTTTCAATTCCATGAAGGCTAAACCTTCAACTAAGGTTGAGGATGAAACCTCACTTATGATTAGCAACATTGTTCTAATGTGATGCAATATTTTCCAATTCAATTGAGATTGATTTTCCAATTGTATTACTTTACCTCAATTTGTGGAATGATTCTTGGATATTTTTTTTTATTCAAGTATACATTTGATGTTTTGAGATAATTTCACATAATTGATTGCTTGGTTTTCTTTGTTATAAAATTGGATATCCCTTGTGATTTATTCTCTGGATACAATTGAATGTTTTGATTCAAATTGGATATCTTTTGTGATTTACTGATACACTTGATGATTTGATTTGAATTGGATTTGTTTTGTGATTTGTGTTAAGAATGGATATATGGGATGATTTTGATTAATTATTTGAAGCATAAGTAAAACATACTTAAGATTTTATTGTGAGAACTTTGGAAAATATTATTGATCATGGGAATATGTTGTTATGAATTTGTGAGTGTGGATTCTGACACCTTAGTGTTTCTTTACTTGATTAATTACAATTAATTCAGTTTATGCTTTTGATTTTTCATTCACAAAAACAATCTCTCAATTTTTGGAACTAGGTTAAGGTTAGGCTGGTTTAGATATAAATTCTACTTTCAAAATCACAATTCTCCATTGGATCGACCTCACACTTGCAATCCATTAATTGCAAACGATTCGTGTACTTGCGAGAACATTAAAATTTGACACAACAACCTTCAATCTCAGAAAACCTAACCCTAGTGTGAGGAGAGACTTGGAGAAAGAAGGAAGAGAGTTTGGTGCCATTGCTATCTTCTAAGGTGTTTTCTTGACCCATCCTTTATGCCTTTTTATTGTTGTTATTGTTTTCCTAGTATTACAAGTTTTAAATGCCTTGAAAGTTTCTTGCACCCATTTTCTTACAAAACCAAGAATGATTTCGAAAAGCTTTCAACCCACCCTTGTTTCCTTTAAAGTTGCATGATAGTATGTTTTGCACTTAGGTGTGTCTATTTAGGGCCTAGAAATGGACCAACTGATCGGTGCCTAAAAGTGCTTGTTTGGACCCCTTAATTTATATTCGTTAGGCCTTTAGCATTGTTAATATTTAATCTTTTTTAGTGTTTTTAGTATTTTGTGTTGTGCAGGACATTACATTAAATTATGGCTAGCAAGGGCAAAAAAGGACTTAAAGAGAAGAAGGCTGCGTCGTTCGACGCACTTGGTGCGTTCGACCACGATACTTCACGAGCGCAGCACCCATGGTCACACGCAGCGGCAGCACCCGACACGCGCACACCACGGTCGCATGCACTCAGCGACGCACGCAACGCGTCGCATGTAGCAGCACCCATGCAAAAGCACGCCTAGTAGTTATATGCGCGTTGACGCAGGTGCTCCGGTCGACGCATGCCCATGTCGCCTTAGTTGCCGCGGCGATTATTTCGGTCGAACTTGCATCCTGCGTTCGACCACAAATAATCGGGTGCTTCAACGCAGATAGTGCGTTAACGCACTCGATGTCTGCCATATAAATAGACCCGTGCATTCATTTGTTGAGCACGTTTTGGGAGGTGCCTCTAGGGCCCAAACCTCTGTTTTTTTTCCTAAATTGTCGTTTATTTAATTTATGTTTAATTTTACTTTTAATTAGTCTCTTTTTCCTTCGCTTTAATTTGTTTATATATATTTGTGTTTAGTTCGTATTATTCATCATTTAATTTATGTCTATTCGTTTCAATGCATTTTAGTGACAAAAGTGTATTGATTGTTGTTTACCAATAGCGTCGACTATCGTTGCAACGGAGATACATCGGATATTAGTCTTGGACCATTATCCGTTGTGACCTCTTATAACGATGTTTGCCTCGGTTAGTCCGACAAGATTGTGTAGCAACAATAGGATATACATATGTGCTTATCGATAGCGAAATATGAACAATGCGTTAACGCTCAAAGTATGCCTTGTAGCATAAATGTTTAATGAATATGAGCTAAGCATGTTTATATATTAATTAATTTATTGTGAAGTGGATTAGGGACTGTAGTCGCTTTTATTTCTTTATTTTAATGCATTTTAGTTTAGTTTATTTTCTGCACGTTACCTGTTCGATGTTGGACTAGGTTAAGATAAGTTTAATTTAAGCACTTTAAAATTGGTTTTGACAAACACGATTCTCTCTGTGGGTTCGACACTCGCACTTGCACAGCCACATTACTACAATCGACTCGTGCAATTGGCGAGTACAATTAAAATTTGTACATCAAATTTTGGCGCCGTTGCCGGGGAATCGGTGTTTTGTTGAAATTAATTTTTCTTGCTTAGATTAATTTTATCTTTCTACTAGTTATTTTAATTGTGCAATTATTTTATTTTATTTCGTGCTTTTGTATAGATAAAATCCAAAAAATTAGATTAGCATTTTTTTTGGTTTTGGTTTCTGTTTTAGGTTTTTTGAGTCACTGGAATTTTGTGCAGTCTTGCGGTCGAGCTTGAGCACTCTGCGATCGAGCGCACTTCGGCCACCAGCTCGTAGCGTACTGCGCTGCTTTCACACACCCTCTGCGTCGGCGTCGCCCTGTTTTAAACAAGCGGTGCAGTGTCGTTCGAGCGCACATCCTTGCGTTGACGCACTACATTTTGCGATTGATCGCCGTTCTGCTCGGCGCTCTCATTCTTCGTATGTGTTACATTTTTGCTTTTCTTATTTTATTTAATTATTTATTTGTTGTTTATTTATTTATTACCTTTGTGTTTATTTATTTACTTGTTGTTTTAGTTTTTTGTTGGTTAGTTTATTTTTAAATTGTTTAATTAGTTTGTCTTTATTAGTTTTGTTTATTTTATTTTTGTATTTTGTTAATTGTTTCATGTGGAATATTTTTTTGAAATTTGGGTGAAGCATGAGTCTGCTCATTATTTTAATGTTTCTACCACTTTGCACCCACATGAACCGTGGTTCACACTTCCTAGCTTACTATAGTTTAGGTGATTGTCCACATTGGGGACAATTTTCTGATTTTTCAAATGAGAGCTTGAATACCGCCCACTCCGGGTTTGAATCTAATTCAAATTTTTATAACCCGGATCGAGCAACAATTCTGATTTTTCGTGGCATGATCATGCTACGAAAATTTTGTCCTCGTTGACGAACCGCACTTCCCGAATATACGCAGCTCGACAACCATTTTTCTTCCCATTCATCATATGACTATCCTCCCGAGAAATCTTCCTTGGAAGACACTTTAAGGAATTCATGGAACTAGTCGGCCAACCCACCATTTCGGCCTCATGAACCATCATTAGAAGACACACTGAGACGCTTAGGAAAATAATCAACCAACCTTGTCAAGAAATCATAGATGCCCATATGGCAAACATCAAGAAATTACAAGGTTGGAAGAACAGGTCAATTAGTTTCTAAATTCAACCTAGTTGAGGAGGAGGAGTTTCAGATTCAAGAGATGGCTCATCCTCCCAAGAGTCATTTGAGCAACATTTTCCTACGGTTCATGTCGATGACTTGAGGGAGGGCAACCAACTCATGGCAGCCGACATGCCCATACCCAGCTTTCTCACACTCACACACCTCATCACATGTGAATATTGTTATCATCATTCTCACCAGCTTTGATGATTGTCCTTTCATTAATTATTACATGACTGAGGTTAACAAGTCTGCACTTGACAATGCCCAAACCACCACCATACTTGTTGATGAGGAAATTGGAGATGAAATTGCAAGTGAGTGTAGCTTAGAGGAACTTAAGATAGAATGTTTCACCTCAGATGATTGTGACCTAGACCTCGATAGGCTAGTGATGCAAGATGGAGTGTTGCATGATTTGTGTTTAGAGGATCCCGAGATGGAACACTTTGCTGTATAGAGATGACCTAGACTTGGATAGGCTATTTGATCATGTTGATACTTTTAGTGAGCCTAGTCTTGAGAATCCATCCGGAGAGTGTTTTGATGAAATTGAAAATGATTTGGATCTAGACAAGTTCCTCGAGCAAGTCGTGAGGTTTAGAGAGCCAAGTCTGGAGGATCCTTTGGAAGAGAGCTTTGCTCAATTTGAGTTTAATTTGGACCTTGACATGGTGCATGAGCAAGCTAAGGCTTTATTGGATCCCGCCTCCCAGAGGCTAACGAGAATGGAGGAGAAGAAAAGGAGCAAGAGCCCCGCCAATTTTAAATTGGCCCAATGACAAGGAAGTGAGTAATCAAGCTTACTCCTTCGTCACAATCCCTCTCGAGACATATCATCAAGTTCCATCTTTCCAATGTCTCAAGAGTCATCTTATGTAGAAATCTTTGAGGATTCACACACAGATCACAAATCTAGGAACCGTGTTCCTAAGTGGATCCTCAAACAAGGACAACTACATAAGATGGCTTAACATCCTTCCAGAGGGGTATCTTATTTTAAGGAAGAAAGGATGTATTTTTCTTTTTATTTTTTCGCCGCATTTTTGATTTATTTTATTATTTTATTAATTTTATTTTTTATTTTGTATATAGTTAAAAAAACTTTGCCTTGGTGCTCAAACTTGCTTATATAAGTTGAGCATTATCACACACACAACCTGCAGTGCGGTCGGGCGAACTCACATGCGTTCGAGCATTACTCGGTTGTCTTTTGTGACCGACTTTTAGGTCACGCTTCTTCATTTTCCCCATTTTCCCTTCAGCCATACACCTCCCAAAACCCACCTCCATCCTCTCCTCTAAATCCAAAAATAAACCCAACCCTGCCACCCATCCACCTCTCCCACCACCGCGCCACCTTCTCGCCATTCCCACCACCATACCCACCCACCCTAACACCTATTTTCCTTTTCCAGAAACCCCCCTTGTTCCTCATCCTCCAAAAACCACTCCCACACCAACCCACCTCCACCCATTACAAACCACCACCTTGTCCCACCGCCTCTCCGGCCATTATCACTACTCCCACCCAAATCTCAAATTCTTTGTCCCCAACCCCAACCCAATTTCTCCAAAACCCCCAAATTCTTTGATTTTTTTGTTCATTCAAAGGGCAAATCCTCTCTTGATTGTGCCCTTGATTTTGTGTTGGTTTTTCTTCAAATTTGCAGGGTTGGGATTAATTCAAAGGGTTCTTAAACCCTTTATTTTTGGGGGACACCAAGTGTTCGACAAAGTCCCCAACGAACCTCCATCATGCCTAGAGAGGTTCGTTAAATCCCATCATCGAGGATCCCATGCTATTGTTCTAGCCATCTATGGAGAGAAGCTCTTGTTGGAGAACACTTTTGCTATCAAGAGGTGTTCTCCAACAATGAAGCCACAAGTTGGGCCGTCAGATTTGAAGCGGGGTTTGAAAAGGCTTTTCAAACCTCCTCCTTGCATATGAGCGGCTGGTCGAGAGTTTTACACTCACCGAGGATTGAGTGACCAGGACTCTTTTCTCCTCCATTGACGGGAGAGAAGTGGAGGTGACCATTGGAGATATAGCGGCTATGTTGAAGTGCAGCCATGAGCTCTGAGTCGGACACCCATGGATTGAGTGCCCTCCATGCTCACACTCGAGGACATTGTTTCGATATGTGTGAGGGATGCGATGACCGAATGCGACCAAGAAGATGAAGATTCCTCGAATCTTCTTTTTGATATGGTCTTGAATGTGTGTCCTTTGGGACACAAGACTGAAGAGGACCTATTTCTCTTTCTCTACTCATTCCACAGAGGATTCGGTGTTCTATTCCAGATTATCCGGCGGATCCAGAAATGTGAGGGAGTACATCATCGAGGCGGAGCACACAAGACGGATTGCCTTTTCCCTTTCTCATCACACATATTCTCGAGAAAGATGGGGATCATGAGAGCCCACACTTTGGCTCCATCGGCGCTGAGTCTATCCCACATGCCCAGAGCCACCATGCCACACCACACCATGAGCCGAGTGAGCCACCGGAGCCCGAGCCCATGGACATTCCAAGTTGGTAGCTAAGCATGAGATGGCTTTTGAGCCACAGGAGCACTGAGGAGTACGAGGAGGACCAGAGGAGTACGAGGAGGAGGAGCACAGAGGAGGATGAGGAGTGTATCACGCTTAGACGCTCGACTTATTGCACTTCCAGGACACCTCGTGGACATACAGATCGCATCGTGGACGTCGATTTCATTTTGCGATTTGCAGAGGATGCTCGTCAGACAGCTCGAGGTCCAGGAGATGTTCCGAGCCATCATGGATCGATGCCTCGCAGAGGGACCTCATGCACCACCACCATCGTGGACGCCTTTTGTGACGTCTTGGTTTATTTTTACACCCTTGCACTTTGTTTTTATTTTCTATATCAGACACCGTGGACAAAGTGTAGATTTTGAGTTTGGGGTATTTTTATCATTGTGTACATTTTGTTTTTAAATTATGCATTTTATGATAGTTATGGTTTATTTTCATTGGTGTGTTTAATTTGACTAACATATGATCACATTGATTAAGGATTTTCAGTTATGTTACTTTCATGGCATAATGAGATATTGTAGTTCAATTTGAGATTCACGAGCACAATTTGCACGTAATTTGTGGGATAAAATCTGGTTTTGGTTTTGTTAGTTTTGTAAGCTTGAATGCAGTTGGAAAACCATTTAGAGAGATAACCGTGGTTCATTAAAAAAAAAAAAATGATGATCATTTTGAGCTTTCCACCGAGTAACCGGATCTCTTGCCTCATTAAGCAATGAGTATTCGCGTAAAAAAGTGTGAAGTTAGATGTGGTTAGCAAAGCTTCGTAGCCTTTTTGACTCGAGTTAGTAGGTCCTTAGGGGTGTTTTTACGCCTAATGCCCTAAAACCATTTGGTTTGGGAGTCATTGACTTAACGCTTGATACATGGGTCAATTAGAAAGCTTAATGAAGTTATGCAATAAAAAAAAAAAAAAGTTTTTGATGAACCTTGGTTGTTATTTTTGATGTGTTGACCAATGAACTTTGAGTGTCGAAGCATACATGACTAATGATTGGTTTTGAAATCCCATATTTTTGTGCTAATCTCACTTTCACTAGAATTGATTATTGGATCTCATAATGCCATGTTTGTATCTTGATTGTTAATTCCCTTAAATTTGTGAAGATAGTGTTTGTGTGATTAAACTTGCTTTTTGAATTCTAAACCATGATCTATATTTTGCATGATTGAGAATAAAATGTGTGCACAGATGTTTGTGGGTATCATTCTAAAAACCTCACGAGATTTCACTGCCTCTAGGGAACTCCTAGAGGTTTAAAAGGCTTGTTGCATACGCCAATGCAATCGCACTTATGTTTTATTTTGTTTTTATTTTGTTTTGCTAAGGGACTAGCAAAATGTAAGTTTGGGGGTATTTGATCGGTGCCTAAAAGTGCTTGTTTGGACCCCTTAATTTATATTCGTAGGCCTTTAGCATTGTTAATATTTAATCTTTTTAGTGTTTTAGTATTTTGTGTTGTGCAGACATTACATTAAATCATGGCTAGCAAGGGCAAGAAAGGACTTAACGCCGACACCACGGTCGCGACGGCACTCACGCGCAGCCAAAGACGCAGCGCAAGACACCATGCAAAGCACGGTCGCACGCAGAAGCAGCCGCCCTAGCAGCTTATATGCTCAACGCAGTGCTCGGGTCGAACGCACGCCCATGTCACTTAGTTGCCGCAAAGAAGTTATTTGCGGTCGAACTTGCATCCCTGCTCGACCACAATAATCCGCGCTCAACGCAGATAGTGCTCGAACGCACTCGTGTCCCGCCACCTATAAATAGACCTGCATTCATTTGTTGAGCACGCTTTGGGAGGTGCCTCTAGGGCCCAAGCCCTCTGCTTTTTCATCAAATCCCTCCTAAATTGTCGCTTTATTTAATTTATGTTTAATTTTACTTTTAATTAGTCTCTTTTTCCTTCGCTTAATTTGTTTATATATATTTGTGTTTAGTTCAGTATTATTCTGTCATTTAATTTATGTCTATTCGCTTTCAATGCATTTTAGTGACAAAAGTGTATTGATTGTTGTTTGCCAATCGCCAAACGTCAATTATCATCGCGTAACCGGAGATACATCGGATATTGTCTTGGACCATTATCCGTGACCTCTTGTAAGTTGTTTGCCTCGTTAGTCCGACAAGATTGTGTAGCAACAATAGGATATACATATGTGCTTATCGATAGATAAAATATGAACAATGCGTTAACGCCAAAGTATGCCTTGTAGCATATTTGTTAATAAATATGAGCTAAGCATGTTTATATATTAATTAATTTATTGTGAAGTGGATTAGGACCTGTAGTCGCTTTTTATTTCTTTATTTTAATGCATTTTTAGTTTAGTTTTATTTTATGCACGCCACATACGCTCGATGTTGGAACTAGGTTAAGATAAGTTTAATTTAAGCACTTTAAAATTGGTTTTTGACAAACACGATTCTCTGTGGGTTCGACACTCGCACTTGCACAGCCACATTACTACGATCGACTCGTGCAATTGGCGAGTACAATTAAATTTGTACATCACCAACCTATAGCTTTAGATAAAAGCCTAAAACACATTTTGGGAGTTTCGAACTGAGCCTTAACTCTCTAGTAGAGCACTCGCCCTAGGGAGCAAGCACACACCCTAGGGAATGAACGCTCACCCAGAGAGCAAGACACATGCCCCTTAGCCCAAATATGTGGTACGAAGGGTTTTAGCAGCCCTTTTAGTTAGATGGAACCTCGTAGAGTTCTTTAGTACTGCTTATAATAACGAGTTGTGTTTCGTTATAGTAGGGATTCGTGATGTCGGAGGATTTGAGCGAGCACATAAGGTAAGTAACCACTTACGAACACTTTCCTTAAAAACGTGCAATATGTCAGCTAACTAAGCACACATATGATATGAGTATGCCTATATTTTGTATAACTTGGTAATTTCTTTATTAACTAGTTAATAAGATGCATTGTTGGAGATGGTACACCAGTACTTATGGTATAATGGCCATGGGCTTACTATATAGACTTGATTCTATGGTCAAATGGTATGGATGTGTTATATGAGCCTTGGATCCAATGGTCATTTCGTGATCGGCGCAACCTTAACGGGTGGGTCACTACAAGACATATATCATTAGTAGCGTGGGCTGCTAGTGTTATGGGCGGTTGCGTACAATGGTCAAGGCATCGGCATTATATTATAGGTCCCTTGGGATAGCGCCAACCCTACTTAGAATGTGTAATATCTTAGGTAAACTATACATGATAGTTATGATCTATAAAACATTAGTTTTATGCATTAAAATACTTAGGCAATAGCCGTCAAGAGTACACCACCTTTTATCAACCAAATAATATTTTTAAGATGTATTAATGTAGACAACACCTCTTTTAAATGTTTACTAAAACTATATGTTTATTTCTGCTTAATAATAATGGACTCATGTCATACTCTATTGTGGGATTTACTTACCATATCATTAGACTTACATGATTATTATTCTTATAGGGAGCCTGTTTTTAGAACCCAATAGTGGTATGGTTGCCACTATTGACCTTGCTTAAAAAAGATCTTCATGTTGTTATTAGGTTTTCTTTATATTATTGTTAGTTGCTTCGTGTCTTTAAATTGAGGATTATAACTGTTCCTGTAATGATTAATAGACTTCTTATATTTATTTCACCTTCCTATGCATTAACTCTAATAATGCTTAGATGGGTGGTTCCCCATTTAACCACTAGTTGGTTAAACTAGGGTTATTACCAGTAACCCTGCCAGATTGGTCAATGCCAGTTTTGGGGGAGTTACACAAAGACATCTATTAGAATTGGTAGGGACATTTGATGTGAAAAGCGTACGAAAATAGTTAACAAAAGCATGATCAATACCTTTATGGGACTCCTAATACTGGCCATGCTCATATTTGATGCAGTTGATAAAATTAGGTCATCACCTTTGGTTCACATAGGTGTGAAAGTATTTTTCTATCTCCCTCCTTGAGCCATGCTTCCTTGGACATTTGCTTCCATTTTAGTTCACTTTTTTTTTCTTTTTTAGAAGGGTATGCAATTCTTTTTGGATTTTCGTGATTTTTGGCCTATCTGAATCCCCATCCATACACCTTGCAACGTCTCCAGCAATTTGTTCTTTTGTTTTAACTCTCTCTCGATGTTCCAACCTCCTCTTTCTTCCACCATAGCAAACCATGAGTACAACTGTTAAGCTTGCTTTTAATGTTTCTCCATTTGTCACCGTAATTGAATTTTTTTCACCATACTTGGTTTATCACTTCTTTACACCCCTTTTCCTTCACCCATCTAAAATTTTTTCTATCTCTACCTCCATGGCTGAAGTCCTGCAACTTTATCAGAATCGGTGTGTGATCAAAGCTAATAGTAGCCTCCATGTAGATGGCCACTGCTGGGTATAACTCGCACCATTCCATATTAGTCACAACCTAGTTCAAATGTAATTGTGTAAAAAATTCTCCTTCTTCACCATTATGCAACATGAATCTCATCCCTTTAGGACCAAGGCTAGATAGTACATAGGATGATAAGGTGGTCCTAAAAGCTTCCATCTGCCCCCTAGCACACTTTTTACCTCCATTTTTTTTTAGACATGTCAATTATCTCATTGAAATCTCTAGCACAAACCCACGGCACTGAGTCCAAGGCAGGAAGGTGGCGTAAAAGTCCCCATGCTTCATGTCATTTGTGCGCTTCTAGGTGTTCATAAAAGCCCGTGAATTTTCATTGACATCTTCCAATCATGGAGATCACAGTGGCATTAATATGCCTTTGGCAAAAGTTTTGAATTTCCAATTTGTTACGAGCCTGAGTAACGGACCTCATAACTGAACCTTGGGTATGTAGGAGATCATGAGGAGACCTGTGTTTCCTACCTATGCTTGTTGGCAACACAAAGTGTCAATTTGTGCTAAAATATTCTCTGCTAACTCTATTGCAAAACTCTGCTTAAATAGATATTACATTCGACACTTAGGGTTAGGACTCATAACTCTACTCTGACTTGGACAAAGAACGTGAGGTGCCATTGAAGGCAATACCTTACAACTCCATATAAGTCTCGAACTCCTACTATGGAAATAACAAGGGAAAAATGCAAAACTAGTCTTAGTAGTTTAATTGATTTACAATTTACTCTACGTGGTATCAAAATGAACCCAGAATTCCTTGTGGTATGCACACAAAAAAAAAAAAAAAAGAATTTAGTCCTTATAGTTAAATTACATCAATTGACTTAACGGATTCCGTTAGTATGCCATATCACATCCAATAAAATTATGACACATCATGTTTTATTTATGAATTTTAAATGGTACATTTGAATTTTCCACTTTATATTATTATGCCAACTAATATGCCCACCTCAGCTTTTTTCCACGTTAAACACATTAGGTAAAATATTTTTAAAAAACCTAATTCTACCAAATTATTGATTTGAGCACCGTCATCTTCTTTTGCTTTTTCATAGACTTCATGTTTCTTCAGCTTCTTCACCCAAGTTCATGCCTCCACTAACAGGCATGGGAGGCAAATCATGGCATCGCCTTGTACTGTGTGTTCGTGTTCAGAGCACCACCACTTTAAGTCACTTAGTTCTCCTAGTTTGTGTTTGTTCAGTTTCATGATTCTTAATCTTCTTCATTCTCCAACAAATTTTTTCGGCAACCAGTTAGAGTGTATATTGGAAGAGTAAACATCTTAGTTCCAATTTTCTTTGTTTCTGGGAAAACATAGGAATCTTTGGAGTCTGAGAATTGTCTTTTTTGAGGTTGCAATACTCAGTTTTTTCTATTCCAAAATTTCCATCTTTCTTTTTGGGTTTATTGCCAATATATATGAGAGTAAGCATTCTGACTTTGTTCGGTTGCTGTGAAAATGGTGGGCTTTTTAGTTTGAAAACCCAATTTCAAGAGTCTTCCATTTTCTTTTCTCTTCCCATGGTATTAGGCTACCAGTAAGAGGCTACATTAGAGTTGAGTATTTGGACACAATTTCTGTTCTTACGAACACGCAGACGGGTGGTGTCACGATTTGCCTTCCACCGCTAGTGGAGGCATGAACTTAGGTGAAGAAGTCAAGAAGCATGACGTCGTGAAGAAGAAAAGGAAGATGATGGTGGATCAATAATTTGGTAGACTTAGGTTTTTTAAAAATATTTTACCTGATGTGTTTAACATGGAAGAAAGCTGAGGTGGGAGTATTAGTTGGCATAATTATATGTCGTGAAAAATCTATGTGTGCTTTTTGAAAGTCATATATAAAATATGACATTTGTCATAATTTTATTGGATGTGATATGGCATAATAACGGAATCCGTTAAGTCAATAGATATTGGATGGAATTTAACTGTAGGGACTAAATTATTATTTTTTGCATACCACAGAGACTTTTGAGTTTGTTTTGATACTATAGGGTAAATTAGGTAAACCACAAAGACTAATTTTGCATATTTCCCAAATAACAACTAGTAATTCGAATAAAATAAGGACATAAAGACAAAACCCAAATAAAGAGACCTAGGGCTATTACTATGGAAAGAAACTATAACTCATGCAAATAAAAAGACTAATACGTAGGTAGAGAGCTTTGAAAAAGAGAAAGGAAAGGATCGTAACATTCCTCCTCCCTTAAACCATCCTTGTCCTCAAAGACAAAATTTGCAACACTAATGGAGAACTTAACCATAGTCAGGTAGCATCTCATCTTTCAAAGGTTCTTCATTGTCACAACATACTTCCAACCAAAACAACTTAGTGCACTTGTGGCCTCACACAAATTTCTCATCACAATTAAAACACAACCTCTTTTCACGAAAATCCTTCATCTCTTTGGGTGTGAGCTTTTTCACATGGGGTGTTTGAATATTTGTAAGTGCGAGAGACAGCATGGGTAGAGGGCTACGGGTCTTCTAAAGCTTCGCCAAAGAAGGCAGATTTTGGGCATGTTGTCTAGCCTCGTATAATCTTGCTAATCCCACAGCTGCAAATAAGCTAGTTGGTCGAGCATCTTGCACTTCTGTGCATATGTCCTCCTTAAGATCGCTAACAAAACACCCAACTTGGTGTTCAAGTGCCAAATGCCCCACCTGAGTCAAAAGCCTCTTAAATTGCACTTGATAGTCTCTCACTAACCACACCTGTTCCAGTTTAGACAAATCTCCAAAGAAATCAACAAACATCATTGGACCATACCTGGTGTGTATGGTCCCATGTGACTTCATTTGCTTTTCCTCCTTGAAAAAGCTGATACCATAGTTGTGCGTCCCCTTCGAAGTGATATGCCGCCATTGGCAACTTCTCTCCTTCATTAGTACCATGGAATTAAAAAAACTGCTCTACCCATAAGATCCAACTAGTTGGGTCTTTGTCATCGCCATACCTTGGAAAATCTAATTTGGCAATCTTTTTAGCCTTTGACCCACTCATTCCCAAGCTAGTCCAAGTGATTTTTAGCCCCTTCTTTCAACTATTGGATCCCTCTCCAGCACTAGAGCAACGGTCTGCTGCAAGGTCATCAAAGCGGGTATTCATAGTGATAAGATCCAAATATTGCATATTTGTACCCCTTAATTTACATTAGCTAATCCTTTAGTTGTGTCGTTATCTAATGTTTTGTGTTAGATTTGTGTTTTAGTGTTTTGTAGGTTGTTGAAGAGAAACTGCATCTTAAAATGGGGAAATTGCAAAGTTTTGGAATAAAGTAAACTTTAAGAAGACCAAGAGGAAATGGTTAAGTTTAACCAAATAAAGGAAATGATAAATTCGGAATTTATCTAATTAGAGTCAAATTTGGATTGGATTCATATTCAGATTATGCACACGTCTCAGTATTTGACCATAACTTTCTACTCAAATATCCGATTGAAGTGATTCAAATGACAGTGAAAAACTAACTCAAAATGATACAATTTATTGTGAAATAGGAGTTTCCTAATTCAAACATTTATTATGCCAAAATTGTCCCGTAACATGAGAATGCAAATCTGAATCAATCTTATTCCGATTTCAGACTTCTATTTGGACTGGAAGACTAACCTCCAAATTATCTAAGTTTACTAAGGTTTCTAGGATTTCTCTAAGCTTATAAATAGACCACTTTGCATTCAAGAAAGATAGACAAGCCTGGAGATAAAAGTTCACAATTTTTCTCTTTAGTTTAGTTATGAATTATATTTATGTCGAGCTAATTTCCAACTAAGGTTGGGGATGAACTCTCACTTATGAAGAACAACAGTACTTTCATGTAAGTTTTTATTGATCCAATTTTATGGTTTAATATTTTAATTATTTTACTTCTTTTTAATGTGTGGAATGATTCTTGGATATCTTGTTGTGATTCAAGGTTACTTCATGATTTAGGATAATTTCACATAATTGATTACTTAGTTTTATATGCCTAAAAATTTGATATCCCTATTCCCTTGTGATTTATTCTTTGGATACATTTGGTGTTTCAATTAAATTTGGATTCCATGTGTGATTTGTGCAATGAATGAATACATGAGATGATTTTGATTAATTCTTTGAAGCATAGTAAAACATATAATAATATTTAATTTGTGAGAACTTCGGATTAATATTGATGAACATGAAGTATGCTGTTATGATTTGGTGAGTGTGGATTTTGCATCCTTTTTTACTTTATCATTTGTTTTATTTTATTTTATTTATGTTTATGTTTTTAATTTTCAAAACCCAAATTCAAAACCCTTTCAAAACTAGATTAAGATTAAATTCATTTAAATATAAATTGATTTTTCAAAAATATAATTCTCTGTGAGTTCGACTTCGCACTTGCAATCTATTAAACTATAAACGATTTGTGCACTTGCGAGTTAAATAAATTTGCACAACACATAGCTACTAGGAGCTCACAGATATCATGCATCTTAAACTTGACCGTAGCCTCCAAGTAGTCCATCCTCTGTTTCGGGATGGAAGACGAAGCGAACAATGGTGGCTATGATACCAAGTTGTTACGAGCTTGAGTAAGGGAGCTCATAACTGGACCTTGGGCACATAGGAGAATAGGAGGAGACCTATGTTTCCTACCTATGGTTGCTGGAAAAAGGAAAATAGGAATCGTTAGAGAGACTCCAAGACATCATTACACAAAGTGTCGATTTTTGCTAAAATATTCTCTGCCAACTTTATTACAAAACTTTACTTAAATAGATATTACATTTCACACTTAGGGTTAGGACTCATAACCCTATTCTGACTTGGACAAGGAACGTGAGGTGCCATATATGGCAACCTTACAACTCCATATAAGTCTTGGACTCTTACTATGGAAATAACAATTTTTAATTGGAATAAAATAGGGACATAAAGACAAAACCCAAATAAAGAGACCTAGGGCTATTACTATAGAAAAAAAACTATAACTCATGCAAATAAAAAGACTAATACGTAGGTAGAGATCTTTTAAAGAGAGAAAGGATTGTTACACAATTCCACATCTTCCTTCCAAAACAAGGCGAGCACACCACTATGTCCCTCACAATCTACAACAAACATGTTTTGAAATTAATGTAGATTGCACTTATCGTCAATCTATCTTATCTTTCATTATTGTTTTTGAATTTCGTATTTTATCTTTATTAAGTGTTTATTCGGTTTAGGGAGTCTATAATTCATATTTGATCAAGTTTAGGGTTTTGAGGCTATATATACATGCTTATAGCCTCCAAAAAAGATAGTTGTTATTGATTATTAATTTTTATTAATGAGAATACTTAGAGTTGAGTTTATTCCTATTTTTCCTTCAAAATGCTAGAGAGTATCTAGACTTTTAAGAAGAGTTCTTAGATCATTGATAGTCTCAAGATCTAGAATTAGTTATTTGCTACATATTTGTTGTTCTTCATTGCAGTTCACTAAGTCGCGCTGCATCAATTGGTATCAGAGCTCAAGTTACTTTCCATGAATGGGGAGTGACTGTCTGGTAGACATGAACAAAGTGTACGTGCATACGAAGACAGCATGTAAGGAGCAATCGGTGATTTGTTTGCAGCACATGTTGGAGAGGTTTGGTGGTCTAACCGTGCCTAAGAAGGGGTGTGCGCACACCCAACACGGGATCCCTACTGATCACTTAGTTGACATGGATGGTCCAAATATTCGTTGTCGTCAACCAAGACCATGGTACATAGAGGCGGGAGACAAATTTATCGCTGAATATCGACGACACATGGAAGAGCAATTCATGGTTTTGGGGGATCAAATCAAAGCCCTCACTACCCAATTATCCAACATGGGTGGTGATGAGTGATGTTTAGTGCTTAATCGAATCCCTTTATTTATGTTTGTTAAGCTTTTGGCCGTGTTATTATCTAACATTTTTGTTGTTTTAGTGCTTTGTTGATGTTGCAGGTCCTTACGATCAAACCTTGGCAGAAAGGGGTAAAAAAGGGCAAAAGAAGAGAAGTATGCTCCCGCCCGAAGCTCGGCGCAAGGAGCGATCGAGCACATTGTGGTCGATCACAAAGCCTACGATCAAGCGCAGGCCTTGTCAACCCACGTCTCACGCTGTTGCCCTAGTCGGCCCTATGTTCCATCGCTTTCCCTTTGCGCCGTGGAAGTTCTTGAGAGTAGTTATTTGCATTCGAGCGCAGCCTCCACGATTGACCGTATACACCACTGCGCTCGAGCGCACCGCTTGCGATTGAGCACAGCCCTTCGACTTGGCAAGACCTTAGTTTTCTATAAATAGGACCCTTAGTGTAAATTTCATGTTGTTACGTTTTTTGAGCGCCTTCTTGCTGTAGAGACCATTATTTGGCTCAGCACATTTGTTCTAAACGTTAACCATTTCTGTTTTATTTTATTTAATGCTTACTTGCACTTACATTTTGTCTTTCCATTCTATGGGAGGCTAATCTTCAACTAAGGTTGAAGATGAAGCCTCCCCTCTAATTTATGCACATTTACTTTACAGTCATTTCATTCAGTCTTTATTTTATGCTTAATGTCGTTTCATTATGTTAAGTGACAATCTCATTTGATAGTAATTTTGTTGCATCTATGTCCAACGTCATCACGTTCCAATTCGAAGGTACGTTGGATGATTGGGATGAGACGAGGCATCCACTGTGATTAACAATACAATGGATGACTCGAGCTCAAACTAACATCCACTATGACTCTTTATACGGTAAACGTTTTGACGGTTCGATTAGCTTCAAAAGCAACCATAGGTTAAGCAAAATGCTAACTCGATAGGTGGAATAATAGTTGTAGAGTTTATCATGTGTGTTTAGTGGGGAAGGTGGATTTTTCAACTTTGGTTACCTTTTGTTTATTTTACAAGTTCATTTTTAATTAATTTACATTCCTATTAATCACAAACACACATTCGGAGCTAGGTTAAGATAATGTTAACCTAGAAGTAAAAATTGGTTTTTAAACAATCACAGTTCTCTGTGGATATGATCATGTACTTGTGCAATGCTATACGAACCACAATTCGTTCTATTGTGAGTACCAAATCTAGTGCAATCAAGTGTTCACAATGGGAATGGATTTGTAGACCTTTCTACGGAGCATGGAACCCACAGATGTCAGCACCGGGCACAAGCTCATGCCAATCAATGGGAAAACGGATTCAAACTCAATATATTGGAATTCCAAGGTTGGTTGCAACCCGAAGAGTTCCTTGTAACAGGAAAAAAAAATCAACAAAAAGAAGGTGCTTAGAGAGGCGGCGGAGATTAGGAGTCAATCGGTTGAGGAGGAGGAGATGGATTTATTGAGAAGATTGCTTGGTAGATTGGGCCTCTCCACCAATCTATGACACCTATCCAAAGAGGTGAGTTCTATACATCAAGTTGATTTCTTGGAGTAGATGCTATCTTGTCAAAAACTTTTAACCAAAGTTGTGATGAGATCTATTGAATGGAAACAACTTTTCTATCAAAGAGTGAAGGGGTCTTTGTGAGTTTCTTGGGAATTCTCATGGCTTATGGGAAGGGCGAAGCACAAGAGAAGTACGACAAGTTTACATGGCAAAGTGGTGTGCGGGGTGTTCATGACAAACATCAAGGTATGTCAATGATGAAGAACGTCACATTTATTACGGGATGTGGCCTTGTTGTGATCCTGAGGAATGGAGAATGGAACGAGTTGACAGGGCACCCGAAGGACCGTGGAAAAGACAGCCGAATTCGAAGGCGAATTCTCTCTAACCTGGGGAGGATGATGTAGATTGGACTTATCGTCAATCTATCTTGATCTTTCATTATTGTATTTGAATTTCATATTTTATCTTTATTAAGTGTTTATTCGGTTTAGGGAGTCTATAATTCGTATTTTATCAAGTTTAGAGTTTTGGGGTTATATATACATGCTTATAGCCTATAAAAAAGATAGTTGTTATTGATTATTAATTTTATTAATGAGAATACTCAGAGTTGAGTTTATTCTTTTTTTTCCTTCAAATGATAGAGAGTATCTAGATTTTCAATAAGAATTCTTAGATCATTGATAGTCTCTAGATCTAGAATTAGTTTTTCACTGCATATTTGTTGTTCTTCGCTGTAGTCCACTAAGTTGCGCTGCATCAGAAACCCAACTTATTCTTTATTCTCTCTATTTTATGCTTTCTTAACTTGGTTTCCATGAGAGAAACCAAGGTGAGACGCTTAACCTTGCCCAGCCAACAAAGCTCCCAAATTGTTCGAGGGTTCCCAAGCACTAAGCAGTTCCTACTAAGGATGATCATTGTGGTCGGTGGGGCTGTGTCGTAGCACCCGCCATTCGCAAACCATTATGACTTTCCTCCATAGTGCACTCCCCAACCTCCCTTATTCCTTGTCTCTGACCTCTCTTCTCGGCTGTCTCCTCCCAGTTGTCTCCCACGGGACCTCTTGTACACCTTTTTTGTGTTTGTTTCTGAGACGCCACGGTTGTAGACTGGACCTCTCCTGCCCGAGCCTTGCGTTTCCACTTTATCTAATTCTAAAATCTTGAAATCAAAATCTCTTTCTCATTTAAGTATTAAATTCTATGTCGCTAGAGACTAGAGTGACTGCCCCTTAAAATAAGAGGTAGTTGTCATCCCAATTTTTCGCTATTTTTCTCTTTTTGTTTATTTAATGTAGCATTTTATTAATTTTCTATTTGGATAGAATTGAAATATTGTAAACGCTTTGTCGAAAACAGAAAAAGAATAAATTTATATGGAATTGGACAGAATAGTCAATTTGATATTGGAGCTTACCGTAAGGAGCTTTAAGATCATTTATATATTTCCCGAGTGAATACTACAGGCATAAATTCAAGGGACTAATTATCTCAAATGACATCTCACTAAACAAAATCCATAATAGAATTACACCTCCAAGAGGTTACAAAAATGATAGTCTACTTTGAGTATACTAAATTTAAGACATGGGCAACTAAATTTCCTAATACAAATTATTTAAATCAACTGTGAGAAATAACCTATCGCACTTAATTATTCCTCCTCATGGGGGTAGATTTAGAAAGAAGAAACGTCTTATTTAAAACAAAAAACACAAACAAACATCTAGCAAGCAGCAGCGATGGTATGAGGAGGAGATGAACGGCACAACACAATAAAAGGTGGACGAACGCATAGCAGAGTGACCGAAGTTGCTGATAAAGTTAAAGAAAATCCACATCAAATCCACTTCTCCCAAGCTGCTGATTTGATGCACATCTTTATGTTAGTAAAGATAAAAGTCACTCTCATCACAATCTTGGAAGCTAATTCACTAGAATTGGGGAATCTCATTTTCAAGGACAGCCCCTTTACTGCAATACAATAATCCATTCATAATCAATTCCAGTCATGGCACATATTTTAAACTTTCTTTCCTCTTTAAAGCTGTAATCCACCCCAAGAAAGACACATTGAAATGTCAACACTTAACAGTACATAATTTTGCCCACTAAATCTATTTGACTCCATATCCATGAACCATCTTGCCAAGAGGAGGGAAAATACATCTTGCCCTTCTCCCTAATGTTTACTACCCCGGGCCAGAAATAGAAAATTTGGAGGTGATCCTAAACATTTGAAGCAACTCTAAATAAAAGCTACACAACCATAGAAGGAAAAAAAAATAATAATAAAAATAAAAAATAAAAAAAAAAATTCTGAATTAGCTTTCTTGTTTTTCCATATCTTAGGCTTGAATTGGTCACTGATTAGGGCCATAATGCCATGATTAAAAATGTATTAGGGCTCATTGGTACAAATATCCATGGCCATAAGCCCTGCACTCATGAATTACTGCAAGCTTAAAATGCACCAAGGATATGATTTACACATTTCTTATGCATGACTACCTTTTGAACACATACCTACTGTTAAAGCATTAACAAGTACAGTACCAATAAAATGAGCCATCCAATCAACATAGAGCATTAGATCCTCCCAGGTAGTTCAGTTTCACAAGAGACCAAAAAAGAAATATTAAAAACTGCCAAGACACTTTGTCACAAGACACATTAAGGATAAACATAGCTTCCACCACCATCAGCAGCAGCAGAACATACTACTACTTCCTGTAAGGGCAAAAGCATCAAATGAAAATTGAGAAAAAAAAAAAAAAAAAAAACTACAAGCCCCACCAAATTCGTCAACCCGGTTCTCCCTTTTTTTTTTCCTTTCTTTTTTTTTGGTTATAAAAGATAATTCTCATCAAGGTTTTGGTGGAGAGGCACTCATCACTTAGCCATCATCACCTTGACAAACTCCTCATAATTTATCTGGCCATCGCCATCAACATCAGCCTCCCTGATCATCTCATCAACTTCTTCGTCAGTGAGCTTCTCCCCAAGGTTGGTCATCACATGGCGCAGCTCAGCAGCAGAGATGAACCCATTCTGGTCCTTGTCAAAAACTCGGAATGCCTCTTTAAGCTCCTCCTCCGAGTCAGTGTCTTTCATCTTCCTGGCCATGAGGTTCAGGAATTCAGGGAAGTCGATAGTCCGTTTCCATCTGCATCAACTTCATTGATCATGTCCTGAAGCTCTGCTTCAGTTGGGTTCTGGCCAAGTGACCTCATCACAGTCCCAAGCTCCTTGGTAGTGATGCAGCCTGTAATTCAAATCATTAAAATCAACCATATATTTCCATTTGTCCTGTTAGATAAACAAGTACCAATTTCATAGAAACTGACTTGCCAACCAAGCCTAACAACCATTATCAACATATAACAGAAGTTAAATTTACAAGCAACCAAGCAGGAGAAGTGAACCATAATGAAAAATCTATGGAGTTTCAAAATCTTCTTTATCTTAAGGAACATAGATGGAATACTTCATTGACTAACTTTGGCTTGTCTGGTTCTCACAAAAATCATATTTACCAGCCAAACTCATTGAATAAAATGGCAAATTATTTAAATGCCCAATTGCAATCTAGCAAATTTTTAAATGTAACATTTGTGTGAGCAGACATGCCTGTGTTGAAAGTTAATAAAGACATAAATTAAGAACTTCACTAACAGACCGATTTCTTCAGCATTTCAAAACATTGCTATTTTATCAACTCAAAAGTACAAACAAATTTCCTTATCATAGGAACCACATTTGACGCACAATGGCAGATCTTATGCTCTAGAGTCACATCTTTGCAAAATTGTGTTATACAAAACAATCGCAAAAAACCGTATCATAGTTTCCAGGAAAAAGAAAAAAACATAGAATTGATATTAGCTGTTTCCTCTTTTAATGAATAAATGCCCTTGTGCTTTACAAGAACATATGAAGAATTTTAATGAAAAAAACACTTCATAATATATCGATGAAAATCTATTGAACAATCAATATCAGCGATTAGATACCATTGCAAAATATTTATTTATTTTAAAAAAAGCACCAACTTGAAGCACAATGCTACATATAAAGATAATGGAGGAAAACATAAAAAAACACGTTCTCTAGACTCCGCATCAGGGTTTAGGAAACCTAATAAAATCGAATTATTAATTGAAGCAAGAACAACCAATGCTTGGATTTTCAGATAACCAAGTCATGCATATCAGAACCATATCTGAGGGGAGAAATAAATAATTATAACTTTCAATCAATCTTATAAATTACATTCTCTTCTCATCTTGCGCAAACCTTTTAGATTATTTGTTTTCCCCCGCGATAAACAAATCCGAGATTCAATCTGTTAATTTGTTGATCTCAGTTTCCCCGCCAGAAATATTTGAGCCGCAAGCAAACGGTGCATAATCATCAAAAATAAGAAAAGAAACAGTCTGGTAACATAGAGATGATCCAAACCACAGAAAGACGCGCGACAAAAAAAAAATTCAGGTTAAGCACAAATCAAAACGCGTGACGTAGAAAAGAATCAGAAGAAAAGTAGAAACGGAAACCACATAAAGCTTGAGGCAGTGAAACAGAGATCCATAGAAATCCATAGACAAAGAAAAGTGGATCTGAGCAAAACGAAAAGGCATCAGTTTAATCGAAGAGAGAGAGAGAGAGAGAGTCGGACCATCGCCATCCTTGTCGAACAAGCTGAAGGCCTCCTTGAACTCAGAGATCTGGTCGTCGGTGAGCTGGTCCGCCATTCTTTTTCTTCAAAACTTCGGTCGGAGGAATTGCAATGGAGGAAAAGAGGGGGGGTGTTTGTGAGAGACGAAACAGAAAGAGATTGTTCTATTTTTAAGGACAAAAGCTGGCATTTTATATGTGCCTTTGCCATTAAATGCCCTGCACCCGGACCTATTCTTTTGTTATTTTTTTTTTCGTTTCAGCCTTTAATCATTTTAGACCCTTTTAACCTCCATACTTGCCACATATTTACCGCTTTTTGGCAAGGAGGTTCCGAAAATGACCGCGATGTCCCCATCGTCCTCAAGTGGACTCTGCTTCACTTTGAGGAGTGCGTTAATTAAATAAATCATCCTATAAGGGGCATTTCAGGTAATTCAATCTTCACTAGACGCGAAGAAATGTCCTCAAATTAATGAGCTTTCAGAAAAGAGGGCATATGATAGATGACACAGTTACATCCTAATATTCTCACGCGATGCTGACACGTATTAGCCAAGAGATCAATCTAACAGATGACCGCTCAGGAAACATAGATCCACCCGGTGTAGGGAACAAGATCGATGACTCTACGCGTCCTACGCGTAGTGATTGAGTAGTAGTATCGTGTTGTGGAAAAAGGTTTTATTATTATAATAATAATAATAATAATAATATTATGAAGACGATAATAGTACTGGTGGGTAGTAATTCCCGCTGGGGCGGTTACGCGGTTTGGACGCGTGGTGAGCTCATCTTCGCGCGTTGACGGCCACGTCAGAAGCCCCGTCGCTCTCGGCCCACTATTCCCCATTTCCCAGGCGGCCTTATCGAATCTCTGTTTACTAATTGTTTCTATTTACTGACGTGCCCTCTTTTGCATTGTTTGCCTTTTTTGTCTCTCCAAAATTATTAATATCCTAAATCATTCTATGATTCTTACCAAAAAATATAAATAATTAAAAAATCGTTCTATGATACTTTTATTTTCTTGCTATTTCTTTCTAAGGTTATTTTTTAATTATGGTGTGACCTAAAAAATAAAAACAATTTTTTAAAATGTTAATCTGACCGTCTCAATTGACTTCATTTTTAAAAAAATAAAAAATTAATTCATGAATTTCTATGATTACTCCTTTTTATCCATATCACAAAATGTAGGTGGGATGAAACCACATATAGATCACCCCTTTTCCAAATTTCCTTTTAAATAATTTTTTTATAAAGTTATACCTTAAAAATTAGACAGACTCCTATTAAGAATTAGTTTAAAGTAGTTCTTAAATAATAGCTTAATCAGTTGAAAATCATACTCATAGGAAATTCTTAGATTGAATTCATTTTCTCGTTTCTCTCCTTCCCCTCCCTCCCTCCCCACCATTTTTAGGAAAATAGAGTATAGAGATTGATCTAATAACTTGCTTATATGAGGCATAATTTCTATCGTTTGGAACATGGGATTCAATCTACTCCTTGTATCCAAATTTTATTTTGAAAGGTTACAATATGGAGGATTGAAACCGAATTTAAAAGGCCTTAACTAGAAGGAGAAGAGAGTCATATTAGACTTAGCTGAGATCATCCTTATTATAAGAGCATGTTTGGGATTGTGTTTAAAAAATAAAGTTTTTAAACTAAAAGCGTTTTTTTGGCAAAATCTTCATTTTTAAGCTTTTGTTAAAGTGCATTTTGGTCATTTTTGGGGCTTTTAGACCCTTAAAAGCTGTAATGCCCCTAAATCTAGCCTTAACTAGTCTGGTAGGATTATTGGCAATTGCTCCAATTTAGCTAATTGATAGCTAAATGGGAAACCGCCCTTCTAAGTATCATTAGAGTTAATGCATAGCAATGTAAAATAAATTTAAGAAGTCCAATAATCATAAATGAAATAGGTATTATCCTTAATAAATATAGACACGGAGCAACTAGTAGAAATAATGACTTAAACAAACCTGGTAATAATGTGAAGATCTTAATCTTAAGCAAAGTCCATAGTGACATCATTGCCACTATTCTTTTCTTAGAAATAGGTCTCCTATAAGGTGTAATAACCACATAACTTTAACGACTTAGTAAGTAAACTTTATAGTTGGATACGACATGAGTTAGTTTTCATTGAACAAAAATAAACATACAGTTTTGATAAAGATTTGTAAGAGTGGTTATCTTTGTTAATACACCATAAAATATTGTTTGGGAAAAATCTTATTTAGCCCCCTCAACTATTAGCGATTTACTATTTAGCCCTCTCAAGTATCAAAAGTTGTTAAATGGCCCCTCAACTACCAAACAGTTATGTTTTAGCCCCTTCGTTAGTTATTACCATGAAAGTGGATGGAAACATCCAAACTATGTCGTTTTGATAAGTCCAAGTTACGAAAATACCCTCCCAGCCAACTTGTTCTTCTCTTTTTTCTTCTTCCACTCCTCAGCAATCCTGTCTTGCAGAACGATCATGGACTGAGCCCAACCTAGTTGTCTCGGCATCGGAAAATGAGTCAGCAAGTCGTTTCTCTCCTGACACAGCATCGCCGCGACCAAAGCCCACATCACAAAAACCATGATTGTGTGTGAAGAGGCGTGTGGGATGACTTGTCAGTCTCGTCGGTGAAGTCCAAGACCTCGTGGAGGGTGTCCACGATGGCAAGGTCAAAACCCATCACCCTTAAGTCCATTTTCTTCTCTTTCTTGCGAGAATTGAAAGAAAGTTTTGACGACAAAATATTTTGGATTTGTTTGCTCTTAATTTATAGGGATGATGGTGAATCTGTGAGGAATGAGTCGGTTTATATAGCGGTGAGGCCTGAGGGGATGACTCAAAAAATGTGAAGCGGTTTCTGCATCTGCATGCGCTAAAAGTAATCGGTGACGTTTGTCTTCACGCCAACATGTGGCTGTCCATGAGGAGGCTGATTCTGGTTCCACCTGGCTTTTATCTTTTGTGTTTTTTGTTAAGCTACCAAAACGGACGTGGCAATCTTAGGAAAATCGTATGCATGTTTCATGGAATGATATCCTGTTTTTTTCGTCGCCGAACAGTCTTGAGTTTATTTTCCGTGGCTTCTTCTGCTACAATACGTTGAAGTTATGGCTCGACGAAGTATGGTGCCATTTTACTGTCTGACCGACTTGACCCCGTGCGTGGTAGCATTGCAGACGTCTAGTGCCTTCACAATGCGGTCTAGGAACTCAGGGACAAGACGGTCAAGTGGGGGCTTCGAAATCTGGGAAAGGTCGCGTCCCATTAGCAAACGGCCTTGAATTCGGCCTCGCAGCAGAGAAACGCATCGAGTAGCTTGCGGAGCCAGGCGATGGAGAGGACAGAATCGTCGTCGAAGGTGGACGACAAAAGATCGACGAAGTGGTCAACGACATGCTTCTGGAAGAGCTCGAGGTCCTCTAGCTCCTGCTCATGGTTTTCGTCCATGGACACCACCTGGTTCCGGTGGATACTGATTCGGTTCAGGAACGAGCCCTAGTTGTCCATCTCACGTATTGTTGGGTTTGAAGATTTTGATACAGAGAGAGACAATTTTGTGGTGTTTTTGCCAAAAACAGAGTAAGACTGGAGAAGAAGAAGAAGAAGCCGGAAAAGGAGAGGTGTGAAAGGATAAGAGAGTTGGGTTTTTTTTTCTCGTTGGGAGGTATTTTAGTAACTTGGACTTATCAAAGCAGCGTGGTTTGGATGTTTCCATCCACTTTCATGGCAATAACTAACGGAGGGCTAAAACATAAGCATTTTGGTAGTTGAGGGGCCATTTAACAACTTTTGATACTTTAGGGGCTAAATAGTAAATCGCTGGTAGTTGAGGGGGCTAAATAGTATTTTTCCCATATTTTTTTGTTGAGAGAAAGAGGTGTATTTCAACAGCAATTGCCTAGTTATTTTAATGCAAAAAAATAATGTTTTATAAGTCATAATTATCATATATGGTCTACAGGAGATATTAACCCTTATCTAGAGGGTTGGCGCTGTCTCAAGTGACCTATAACACAATGTCGGTACCTCAACCATTATACACTACCGTCCATAACACTAGCAGCCCGATCAAGTCCGACCTTGGGCGGGCTATATAAAATTCCCTAGTCTTAAGGACTTAGTCAAAACTTCTAAGTTCGATGGTGCAAAAATGATGGGTTTCGGATGTTAGGTCTAGCTTACATTCCAAAATCATTTAAAGGGGTCTCGATAGATGGGAACACCCTTTGCAGGTGGGTGGTGGACAATGTTGGACTATTTAAGGTAAGGATATTTTTGTCATTTCAAATTTGGAAAAAATACCAGATCGATTAGAGGTTTCAGTAATGACCAAAATAATTAACTAGGCTTAAGTAGCTTAGTTAAGGGAATTAATTTGGGCTTTAGATCACTAAGGACACAAGAGGGGCATTTTGGACCTTTGGACGACGTCTGCTAGGTTAAGCGGGCGTGCACTCTGCTTTTGTGTGGACGTGCGTGGGAATACCAAACTTTTTGCTGCTATTTGTAGAGCGGACGACAATGGGGACCGTTGGAAATGCGTGACGTAAATTAAATTGCACTCGCAATGGCACGAACCATTAGGTTGTATAGCTTTTGCGAAGTGCGGGATCGAACCACAGAGAACGGAATTTTTGCTAAAAAAAACTAATATTACTCTTAAATTAAATCTATTTTAACCTAGTTCCAACAAGAGGTCGTATCATCGAACACATAACTTGCATTAATAAAAACTATTCTAAAAATGTAAATGAATGGAAAAAAGGTAACTAAGGTTGACAAATCCACCTTCCCACTAAACACACACGTTAAACATTACAATTAATAATCCACCTATCGATATAGCACTTTGCTTAATCTATAATCGTTAGTGAAGCTAGTCGAACTGTTCAAAACGTTTACCGTATAAAGAGTCACAAAAGATGTTGGTTTGAGCTCGAATCATCCATTGTATCATTGATCACAATGGATGCTTCGACTCATTCCAACCATCCAACGTATTTCGGATTGGAATGCAATGACGTTGGACATAGATGCAACATAAACCAACTATCAAATGAAATTTGTCACTTAAATCAAAATGAAACGACTAAGCATAAAATAAAAAGCGAATTAAAACTAATGTAAATGTGCATAAATTAGAGGCAATCTTCAACCTTAGTTGAAGATTAGCCTCCATAAAGCGAGACAAAATAAAGGTGCAAGTAAGCATTAAATAAAATAAAGGAAAATGGTTAATGTTTTTAGAACAAGGAAACAGAGCCAAACAGTGGCTTTTATAGAGAATGGGCACTCAAAAACGTAATAACCTAAAAACTAACACAAGGATCCTATTTATAGAACTAAGTATGCTGACAGGTCACGGGCCTGCGTTCAAACGCAGGCCATGCGTTCGAATGCATTGATGTTTATGTGTTCGACCGTGCACTCCACGTTCAACTGCAAATAACCGCCAGGGCCGGCTAGGGCAACCGCGTGAGATGCGGGTTGATTGGACTTGTGTTCGAGCCCAAACCCTGTGTACGACTGTAAGTGCGTTCGAACGCACTTGGCAGGAACTTCTTCGCTTCACTTGGTCCATTTTTGCTCCTTTGATCAAGATTTGATGCAATGACCTATATATCACAAAACACTAAAAACAAGTAAAAGTATTAGATATTAACAATGGTAAAAGCCTAACAAACATAAATAAGAGGGTGTAAATAAGCACTTAACAGCACTTATCAGTACGCTAATAGATAGTACACTGTACTTATGAATGGTACATGGATGTATGCTCAAAAGTACATGGATGTACACTACTTTTTGGAATACCCTTTGTGTAATACCTAGATGTATGGGACAACCTTTGAACCATTGTGTAGAAGTACTAGATGTACACTAGGGTTATTTATGTCAACTTATGACTAAATGGAAAATCGTCCTTCTAGCATCGTTAGAGTAAATGCAATGGAAGGTGAATAAATTTGAGTTATTATAATTCATCAAGTAAGAACATGGAGCAACTAAGCTATAATAATGACAAACTTGTAATAATGGGCAAGTCCTAAACCACACGGGTAGCAAAAGCCATGCCACTCCTAGAGTGTTGAGTCAAGTTTCCTAGAAATTAGTAACAGCGTAAGTCTAATGACTTATTAAGTAAACCTTACAACATGGGTATGACTTGAGCCTAATTTAGTGTAAATAAATGTGCAGTTTTGAGAAGATGAAAAGGAGCACTGGCTCAGTTAATACACCATTCAGTAGGGTTTTGGGGTTTTCAAATATTACGGTGTACTACCGGTGACAATTACCTAGTACTTTTAATGTAGAAAGAATAGTGCTAATTATAGGTCATAACTATCATATATGGTGTACCTAAGATATTACTCATTTTAGGATTGGTGCTATCTTGAAGGACCTATAGTACAATGCTAGTGTCCTAGCCATTGCATACCATACCTACATAACGCTAGTGACACGATCGAGTCTAGCCTCGTGTGGCTCACATTGCTAATGATGTTCATCATGTAGTGACTACTTGTTAAGGTTAAAATGAACAACCATTAGATCCAAGGCTTATATAACACAATACATGTTTGACCATATTATCAAGTCTATATAGTATGCCCATGGCCATTCATATTGCATGTATGTATCGGTATACAATACATAATATCAACCAATTCATAATACGATTATCAAGTAATTATAAAAGTAGGCATGCTCATATCATACTCGTGGTCAATCAAGCTGACATATCCCACGTTTTAAGTAAAAGATTGTAAAGGTTCACTTACCGCACACTCGGCGAATCCTCCAACCAAGTTAAGTCTTACTATAACGGAATACAACACATCGTTATACTAAGTTGTATTTAACCATAAAGTGGCTAAACTAAATTGTGCATGATTGGAGCTTAAACTAGTGCTCTACTCCTGTACGTCTCAGCCTTGATGGTGTACGACACCTTTAAGTTTTTGAACAACACTTGCTCTATAACATTTCTAGACCTCTAAGCCTCTTCTAAGCTAACAAATGATCACATGCAACGTAACAAATCTCAACACAATGAAACTTTAAGAGATCTTTTGAAAACATTAACACTTTTAAGAAAATGCTTAATGAACACTTTGGAAAACTCATCAAGGTATAAGCTAGAAGGTAAAACAGTGTTGGAAGGTAAAAAGAGACGGAGTTTACCCTGAAGTTAAGCAAAGACATGATCTCCCCTCCTTGGAATCTCCTTTTTAAAGCTCACACTCACCAAACTACACTCAAGCAAGGAATGATACAATTATGGTAGCCTAGGGGTGCGGAGAGCTAGAATGGGGTGAGAATGAAGGGTGGGCGAGGGGTATTTATAGCTAAGGCTACTACCAACTCTCTAAAAGTAGCGGGCGTCCACCAACCCCTATATGTTCGATGATGTTGCATGGTTCAAGGGTGTCTCATACATTTTAGGTATTAACCAAAAGATATTCCAAAAAGTAGCATACGTCGATGGTCCACGTCGTCCATTGTACTATTTGTAGACCAGACGTCGTGGTCCCACACGTCGTCACGCTAAAAATGATGGTGTACGTCGCTGACCTAGCCCCCTAGAGGATTATTGTTTGGCTTATTTTCTAAGGGTTTAGGGTCTTGTTGGGTTAACACTAAGGGCTTGGGTCTTTGTTAAAATAATTCTATTGAAATCCTTGTTAACCACTTTTGTCAAAGGTTTTGAATAATAAAAGGGTTGTTTTATTGAGTTATTACATGGCAAGATGTCCGCTTTCAAGGAGAAGGTAGCAGCCCTTCCTTATAAATACCCCATACCTTTCTTCATTTTTCACACCTCTCCTCGCCCTTAAGCTACCCGTTGACCGTTTTATGAGTGTTTGTGAGTGTTTTTTGTGTTTCGATGCTATCGAAGGAGGAACCCTTGAAGTTTTGCTTCAAGGAGGTAACGCTTGGTTACCTTGTTCTTTAATTATGTCGTTATACTGCTCGATTTTTGTCTTATGTTGTTAGTAGTAGTTTTAGCTTAATTATGCTTTAAATCTTGTTTAGATTAGCATTTTGTTAACTTAGCATTATCATGTTGCAAGCAGGTTTCATTTTGACTTAGGAGGCTCGGGAGCCCTTTGTCGATCTTAGGAGTTGATTTGGAGAATAGGAGGATTAGTGGAAAATTAGGTTCTCCTGAGCTTGAGCAGACGTCAGTCTCACAATTGAACATACGGTTCAAAGTATCACAATGAAGTATCACAGTGTCTAGAGTGTGACGGGGACTTTATTTTCACCAATTGTCCCATAGCTCATGTTTTCCTTATTCTAGAGTTGTTTTGGTAGAAATAGGACTAATAGAAGGTTTTCACTGATTTGAAGAACCGAATCGTTTAGAATTCTTGGAGATGTGTTCTGACCAAGTGAGTTTTAACTTATATAATGCTTGATGTTTTTTCCATGCACCTGCACAACTATTTTATGTACAAGAAAACATACATATTTGCAACTCTCACAATTTATACTTGTTGCACATGAATTCTAGTATTTTGAGAAAACATTGTGGTGAATATGTTAATAAAATGAGACTTGTAAAAGAATGCATGTAAAATATAGACAAGATAATTTATATTATATGACATGGTACAGTACGTGATATTATAACCATAGGTTTACTATATATGTTAGATTTATGGTCAAATGTGTGTTATATGGGCCTTGGATCCAATGGTTGTTAAGTAGCTAGTGCAGCCTTAATGGGTGGTCACTCAGAGAACATCATTAGTGGTATATGTAATCCCCGAGAATTAATTAACTGGTAATTAATTCACAGTTCATCTCACAGCCTTGTTCCACTCCAAACAAGACCTCCGAGACCTCTACTCCTAAAAAATTGAGGATATTAAGCAGCGGAAGTAATAAAATATTATAAACATTAATCAGTATAACCAGAGTGTCTAATCAAAGATCATCAAGGCAGCACAAATCATACTATAACATTAGTACAAGGGATCCATGCTAAACCTTAATATGCAAGCATGCACGTATCATGACCTAATGCCTACAACATAATTCAAAAGTACTAGTTACCATGAGTACTCACTTAAGCTTGTAGTAAGTCCTCAAGCATCTCTTGGATCGAATCCTTCACAAGAACCGAATGCTTTACAGTATCCACTATCTATAACAGAATAATCGTACATATGGAGAGAAAAGGAAATAATATAAGGGTAAGTCTGATGACTTAGTGGTAGAAATCCACATGACGTACCCATCATTAATTTGTGGATTCTTTTATTTATAAAGCACATGCAATATTATGAGATGACAGTTATCATACAGGTGATATATATATAGATATAATATATGTATATGATATAAGGTAACAGTCATAGTTCAACATTATGGTCTACCCAAGATATTACCCCTTCTTAGCAGGGTTGATCTGTCTTGAGGGATCTGTAATACAACGCTGGTGCCCCAGCCACTCCCAGCCATTGCACGAAATGTACCATATGTAACACTAGCGGCACGATTGAATTCAACCTTGAGTGGCCCACACCGCTAATGGCCCCATCCATTGGGAATGGCTACATCATTGGTCACAAGTCATTGGATCCAAAACCCCCACACATGCACACATTGACCATAAAGCTAACCTATATAGTAAGCCTATGGCCATTATACCGCACATACCGGTGTACCATGTCATATGATGTAATTAGTCTTATTAGTCTTTTACATGCACAGTTTTACAAGTCTTATTATTATCTTGTTAATAGACACACGTTTTCAAAAAATAGAGTTACTTGTAGTTCCAAAATTATTTCATGAGAGTTTCAAAATATGCATGTTTGACATCTATATAAAATACTTGCAATGCAGGAAAAGTAACAACAAAGCATCCATGTGAGTGTTTACTCACCGAGGCTGTAAAGCTCTTCCATGTAATTCCTTTGAGGCTCCACAACCTCGAATACTAAGAAAAGACCTATCATCAGTTCTATTTCTACTAAAACAACTCTAGAACAAGGAAGCTAGAGCTATGGGACGGTTGGTGAAATAAAGTTTCCACTGTCACCCGACAGTATGTTTGAGCTCGAGACCGTGTCGATCATGAGACCATATGTTTGCTCTGAGTCTTTCGGAGAACCTCATTTCTCTCCCTCTGTTTGCCTATTCTCCGACTCCTAAGGCCAACAAAGGCTCCTTAAGGCCTCTTAACACAGATCGGAACCTCCATACAAAGAAACAACGCTAAGATTAACAAAATGTTAGTCTAAGCAAGATTAAAAGCATAACTAAGCTAACAACTACAACTAGCAACATAGAACTATAATCGAGCAACATAACGGCGTATTAAAAAGCTAAGGAAACTGGCGTTACCTCTTTGAAGCAAAACCTTAAGAGTTCATCCTTTGGCAACACCAAAACACTCACGAAACCTCGCAAACACTCACAAAATGGCCTACCAACACTGGTGGTGAAAAAGAGGATTTAGGGGCGAAATAGGTGTGAAATGGGCAAGAGGTATTTATAAGGCCAAAAAGTAGTGGACGTCCGGTCCTAAGGGCATCGTTAGATACCTTTTCACAACGGTCCAAAGGCTATTTAAATGCGATCGGTGTTACACATGATTACGTGAATAGTGTCGTGTACATCTTCTAAAGTGGCGTCGTCCATTATCTCATTCACAGTATGATTGTACTATTTGCAGAGTGTACGTTTGGTGAGGGACCACCGTATGTCCATACTACAGACAACAGCGTACATTTGGCACTAAAAGACAAGAGCGTACATCTGCCAACCCTAGTGTACATCCATGCTAAAAGACAAACTAGATGACAAATTTCTAAAATGCCCTTTTGGCTAATCATAGTGACTCAAAGTTCAAATTAACCCTTTAACTAACTTATGCTTAGTTAAATATTTGAGTCACTACAAATGGGCTACTCAAGGTCAAACTTTAGGTATGTCGCTAGTGTTATATACGGTAGCTTGCATTGGTTAGGGAGCCAACATTGTACTATACGTCCTGTGGGATAACGCTAAACCTACTGAGAAGAGGTAATATCTCGGGTAGATCATATTGTTTAACTATGACTGTTACTTTGTGTTATATGCATATATTGTATATCTATATCATACTTAATATAAACTGTCATGATGAAACTATCATATGCTTTACAAAAACATTAGAGTTCATTATTAAATGACATGTACATTATTTGTATTAATAACCACTAAGTCTTAGACTTATCTTTTTCTATTTATGTTTTCCCTATCATTATGAATATTTGAGCTGTTTAGCTACCCTAGATGAGAATATCGACGAAGCCAACTTGGGTAATAGCACAAGACTTGATTTGTGAGATTTTTGAGGACATGGATCGTGCTTGGCTAAGAACCACGTGGGAAGACGGAGGAACTGCTTGTAGCAACATGATCAAAATTTTAATCTCATTAGCCTTGCTTAAGCTTATTTCTAGGCTTGGATATGTTAACTATTTTTAAAGACAATGTTATTTGTTATCTTATGATTTGTATCCCTACTTGATGATGGTCTGATGACCAGTTCATTTTGATGATTATCTATGCTATGATGATTTTATAATTTCTCTGGTGAATGTTTTGTGAATGTTAAATTATTGATCTCTATTTCCTATAGTCTTAGTAAAGTTTTCGCTACACCTTTCTCATTCTGACAGAAAGGTTGAAATCTAAGTCTTTTTGTCTTGTGAGGGATAGGTTTGGAAGGCAAACCATGGGATTAATTACTAGTTAATTCATTTGCCTATCGGGGTCATCATAGTTGGTATCATGCTCCTTTGTGCTCTAGAAAGACTATAGGGTAAAGAAAAAGAGAAATTTGGCCATGATCACACTAGAGATTAGGCTAGATAGATTAGGACTTAGCCTTTAGATTTGGTCGCCGGTTCTAGAAGAGTTAGTTTTAACTCTGTTCTTCGTTCGAGAATGTCACCCAAAGGAACCCTACAATTGGACCTAATCGCTAGAGATTGGAAGTCTTGAGGGAAATGTTCACCCTAAGCCTATGGATTGATAAGTGCCAAAATATTCATATTTTAGCCCTTAATTTACATTTGTTAATTTCTTAGTTTTTGTTATTTTGTTCCATTTTATTCATTTTTTGTGTTTTCGGTGTTTTTGTAGGTCATGGAAGAAAAGGAAGCATTTCTGGAAAAGTTCCAAGCTTAAAGGGCAAATTGGGAAGACCTAGAAGATGTGGAAAGGAGTAAATCGGAATTTATCAAATTGGAGTCAAAATCGGATTGGATTCAAATTTAGATTCTGCATATGTCTTGGTATTTTGGCCATAACTTTCAGCTCAAATATAGTGTTGAGGTGATTCTAATGGCATTGGAAAGCTAACTAAAAATTATACAAATAATTGTGAAATAATATTTTCCCAATTCGAAATGCCATAATTCCAAAATTACCCCACAAGATAGGAGCCCAATTTTGGACGAATCCTATTCCGATTTGTAATAGGATTGTCTCCTAATTTGACTAGGAGATGGAATTTCGAATTTCTTAGGTTTACTAGTGTTTCTAGGACTCTTCTAAGGCCTATAAATAGACTTCTAAGCCACACAATTATATACACACTATTTTGGAGAAGAATTTACGGCTCTCAAGGAAGCGATTTTCAAGGTTATTCTTTTACTTTATTTTATTTTATGAAGATGATTAGCATCAATATTATGTGTAACTAAACCTTTCAGTAGAGCTTGATTGAAGCCCTGATTATGTTTATATTTTAATTCAATATTTGCGCCTTTGCGATAATTGTATGATAGTATTTAACTTGATTAATACTTGTTTTCATGAATTCCTCATATGTGTTTGCTGATCAACATATGCATGTGGTATGGACTTGTTAGTTAGATCAATTTGGATGACCAAGTCCTGGGTTTAACATAAGTAACGAAAGTAATCCATGTCGGGTTCTTGGGTTAATCAACATGGGAAACCGAGTATACATCATGCCTAGGTCTCATGTGGTTTTGTCGGTTTTACAGTTCATATGCTTTCCTAGAGAACAACTTAGTATACACCATGCTAAATCCTTTAGGAAAGAAAAGAGTTAGAGTATACACTATGCCTAACTCGTTGCTTAGGGAAACCAATAGCTTAAGTAGTATACACCATGCCCTTAGGTTGGCAATCGTTAAATACTCATCATGTAATTTAAGCATTGGCATATTGTTTTATTGTATAAGCATGATTAGTGGTGGAAATCAAAGCCCTGCTTCTTATCTTTATTGAATTAAAACTTAATTTTCTCTCATTTATTTTATCTTGTGAAATTAATTTTAAGCAAAATTTATCAATCCCTGTGGAATCGATCTTGCACTTACAAGTAAAACGTACAATTATTTGCCTATTAATTTAGGTAGATGATTTCAATAGCATGGACATCCCTCTTGATGAAGCAGCACCCCCGGGAAGTCAAGTGATGGACACGATTAGCCAGCTTGTGTCGGCCTTAGATTGTGATAGGGTTGCAAGATATCCTGTTGAAGTGACTGGATGTTCTTTAAAGGATTTTTGTAGTCATCACTCAAAGAGTTTTGATGGGAGAAGCAATCATAGCAGCGCTGAGAATTGGTTGAATGATGTGGAGGAATTATTAGCTACTATTGGGTGTACGAATGAGTAGAAGGTTGCTTATACTGCTTATAAGTTAACAGGAGAGACCAAGCATTGGTGGCAGGACAAGAAGGCGGTGCTTGTTGTTGACTTGGGTTCAAAGATTGCCATTTCTTGGTACGTCTTCAAATACGAGTTCAATCATCATTCCCGAGTCATGTAGGAGGCAAAGACATAAGAGTTTTTGAATTTGGTCCAAGGAGGGATGCTGGTGATTGAGTATGCCGCGAAGTTTCTACAACTATCGTATTTTGGCATGTACCTCATTCCAAATGAGGAGAAGAAGGCGAAGAAGTTTAAGCGAGGTCTAAACTCTCACATCAAGATTATGATGAGCTATTTCAATATTTGGGACTTCTTCCAAGTGGTTGATCGAGCTTCAATCTATGTGGAGAACCTGAAGGAGAATATGGCTAAGTACACAGATTAGAATAGGAGGGCTCAAGCAGGTGGTGCTTCGGCCAGAGGGGCAGGGCTAGCTAAAAGGATGGCATTGGGGAGTTTTCCTCCTCAGAGGTCACAAGGACATACCTTTGGTAACCCTCCAATTTTGCTGCAAAAGAGTCAGATATCGGAGTTGTGTAGGAAGTGTAACTGAGTTCACTGGGGACCTTATAGGATGGCAACCTAGACTTGCTACCGGTAAGGCCAGTTTGGCCACTTCAACAAGGATTATGTGGGCAAGGAAGTTGCTCAAAAGCCTTTGGCGCCAACTCAAGTTTACGCTCTTGTACTAGGACAACCGGAAGGAGGATCAGAAGTAGTGACATGTACTGCCCTATACTTGGACTTGAAGCTTCAGTTTTGTTTGATTTAGGGGCTACCCACTCTTTCATATCTTTTATGTTCGTAAGATTGTCTAGACTTGTAGTACGAACTTTGAACCTGGTCTAGCTGTAACTACTCTCGTAGAAAAAATTGTAGTTGTAATTGTGTAGTTTGCGAATGCCCTATTAGCATTTGTGGAGGTGTACTACCCACAAACTTAGTTGTTCTCCCTATGATTAGCTACGACGTTATTCTTGGAATGAATTGGTTGGTGAGGCACTCGGCGATTATCGACTATGCTCAGAAGCAAGTTACGCTTAAGCCATGGGGAGAGGGAGAAGTGACATACATTGTATTGCAATTGAAGTCTTTACCTTTGACGATTTCGGCCATTCAAGCCAAGATGCTTATCATCGGAGGAGGACAAGCGTTTTTGTCGTTTGTCATTGCTGCAGAGAAGGAAGAGAAGAAGGGCCTACAAGACATTCATGTGGTGCATGAGTATCCAGATGTCTTCTTAACAAACTATTATGGGTTACCGTCACAGAGGGAGGTGGAGTTCGGGATTGAGTGCGTGCTAGGCGCTAATCCTATTTCTAATTGAAGCCCTAATTATGTTTTTTAATATTTCAATCTTGGTGCCTTTGTGATAATCATATTGTGATGTAACTTGATTAATTCTTGTTGAGAAATTACACTTTACCCCTTAAGTATCATTTCACTTTTGCCTCCAAAGTTTAAAATGTGACACTTTATCCCCAAACTTTTAAATTGTGGCAATTTAACCCATTTGGCAATTTTATTCAATGCCCCCAACACTTTTTTTCTAAAAAATTCCAAAAAACAAAAAAAATATAAATATATCTGGGGTAATAACCACCCTATAGGTTGTAATGCCACCCGTTTTTTGTTTTTTTGTTTTTTTTTTTTTTTGTAAAAAAGTGTTGGGGGCATTTGGGAATAAATAGGCCAAATGTTAAATTACAATTTGAAAGTTTGGGGGTAAAATGTCACATTTAAACTTTGGAGGCAAAATGAAATGGTGGATACTAGGGGTAAAGTGTAATTTTCCCATTCTTGTTTTCGAATTCCTTATATGAATGTGTCCTGCCAACACATGCATGTAGTATAGATTTGTTATTTAAGTCAATTTTGATGATCAAGTCTTGGGCTTAAGAGAGTAATAAACAATCTCCATACGATTCTTAGGTTAGTCAACATGGAAAATCGGGAGTAGATACCCATGCCCTTAGGTTCCATGTGTTTGTTGATTTCCACATATTTATGCTTTCTTAAAGCATGCTAAATCATTTAAGAAAGAAAAGAATTAGAGTAGACACCTATGCCTAATTCGTTGCTTAGGAAAATCTATAACTTAATGAGTATACACTCATGCCCTTAGGTTGGCAAACTTTAAGTGTTCATAATGATTGGAGCATTGGCATATTATTTTATTAATTGAGCATGATTAGTGATATATATCAAAGCCCTACCTTTATCTTTATTAACTCAAAAATTAATATTTTAATCCTGTTTTAATTACAGAATTAATTTTAAACATAATTTACAACAATCCTCATAGTAATGATTTGCATTGCACCCTATACTTGTGCACTTGTGAGTTAAAACGTACCAATTATTCTCTATTAGTTTAGGTAGTATTTGGGACAACAATGTCCTAGAGTTTTGGCTAGTGTATATGAACATAGAACTATTCATTCTGTGGACAGTTTCTCATAGTTATTGATCTAGTATTGTTTCTTAAGGGTTGTATTCCTATATATCCAATAAATTCATTGCAACTTCATCTAAGCCGTCCAAGCTATCTAAAGAGTCATGAGTGGTCTATGAAAAAAAACAAAAACTTTAATAATAATACTAATAAAAAAAAACATTTGATTCATTAAAAAAAAATGAAAACTAATGAATCAATGTCTAGATTGACCACCTCAGGCAGATTAGCCATGGTTTTGAGATCATCCTGGTCGAAGTAAACATTTTTCCTTTAAACTCTGATCTTAGACAAATAATAGAGCAATGTTAATTATTCAAAGCCAAAAAAGAGGTAAAAAACCATATTAGTAATTCTCATTTGTTATGGCCAAAAATGCTGTGACAAAATTTCTTAAAAAAAACTTGGATAATAGGTTGTGATTTTCCATATAAGAATTCACACAAGAAGAACAAACTTAAATGGAAGGGATGGTAAAAATCAAAAATTCTTTTTCTCTAAACAAAAATTATATTTGAGGAAAAAACAAAAATTATACGAATAAAAATAGGGTTTGCTAGGGGTTCTCCCCATAGTTTTCTCGTGGCGTTCTCCTAATTTTACGTAGAACATAATTTAAGAAAAAATAAAATTGTAGTACCATTTTATTACCAACAGATTAATTTTATGAGTTAATATTTATGTTCTAATGCTTTAAAACTTGTTTTTTGATTCAAAACTAAAACCTAAAGGTGGAAAGTTAACCCTTTAGAGATGGTATCATCCAAAATGAATTTGATCATTTTAAATTTAGTGCTGATGCCTTAATTTTGGCGCTAATGCCTAAAAAAACGGGTGATGGAAGTTATTACAATTTTATTTTTTCTTAAATCATGTTTTACGTAAGTCTGGGAGAATGCCAGGAGAACATTATGAGGAGAACCCCTAACATTTTCCAATAAAAATTTTACAAGCAAAAGAAAGATTTGTTAATGTTTTAAATGTATTGAAGATGATCATTATGCTTCTCAATGTCCTAAAAAAGGAAAAGGAGAACATACTACCCTAGACATCTACAAAATATTTAGACAACTTTTGTAGAAATATTTGAACCTAGACCTTTTGACACAAAAATTAGTCTTGGACTAATAGATTGGAAAGCTTAAAATAAAGAGACAAGTCATATATCCCTTCAAGCTTCAGGGAAAAACCTTTATTTTTAAGATAATAGGTTCATAAGTGGATAAAAGATTTTCCTCATCAAGAAAAGGATGACTGTGAAAAATTTGCAAAGCTAAGCTTTAATACTCTTAAGAAAAATGAAGAAAGAGGACTGGAAAGCAGTAGTTCTAATAAAGAAGCTATTGTAATGAAAATATTCAAATACCAATTATGCCAGAACAAATCACCTCAAAATAATAAGGGAAGAGATAAAAGTGCAAAAATCTATCATTTTCAAGCAAGAAATGGAGAAATTATTTTTCTTCTAGTCAAGGAAAGAAAAGATATATGTTTGTCTTAGAAAACTTTAACTTCTTAGAATATAAGCCATATAACCTTAGTGTCCTATATATACTGGAGCTACAATCTGTAGTTGCTAATGGAATGCACTTCCTTTTGAAAATGGATGTTAATGAAGAGCCCCATCACCGTCAAAGGGATAGATGGTAAAGAAACAAAGATAGAATACAAAGCAAAGAATGTTGCAATTTGGATGAGCAATAACAAATTTGTTATTCCAAAGATACTTTGTTTCCCAAATATGCAGTGATTTTCTGCTAGGAAATAATTTTATAAGTAATTATTTATCTATGCAAATTTATCATAAATTTGTGGCCTTAACACTCAAAAAGAAGTTGGTAAATATCCCAATACTTGAGCAAGACAAGTATAAATATATGACTTCGCACCAACAAAGCATGGTGAGTGTCATATTCATACAATTACAATTACTACTTTAGATTCATCAAATTGGATCTATAAAATTCTTGAGGAAAATTTGGTGAAAATCCTTTAAAACAATGGTGAAAAGCCCTCAATTATGTAGTTTAAAATTAAAAGATCATAATGTCATAATTAATGTTAAACCTATTGATAAGTGTTGAATGTTGCATATTCAAGCCCCTTAACTTGAATATGTTGACTCCTCAGCATTGTTATTTGTTTGAATTTTTTTTTTTTTGGTGTTTTAGGTCTTTATTGGTCAAATGCAATCATTCCAAACAATCTGTTCTACCATTACAAGGAAAGAGCAAAACATTGGTTTTAGTCTTTAGCACCTAACTCTATCACTTCTTGGGCTCAATTGCAACAGGTATTTCTTAAGAATTATTTCCCCATAGGAAAGACATAACAACACTAGGAGAGCTATCACTAGCATCTCCCAATATAAGGGTGACCAATTCCATGAGACATGGGAGAGGCTTAAGGACTTGCTTAGATCATGCCGCACCATGCTGTCCCCAAATGGCAACTAGTGCAGAGTTTCTATGATGGTTTGACCAAGTCCAATAGGAATATAATAGATGCATCCTGTGGGGGGACATTCATGTTGAAAAGTAAAGATGAAGCATGGGCTATGTTTGAAAATCTGAGCAACAATTCTATTTAGCAGGTTTCCAACAGACGAAGAGCACCTACACCTAAAGCACCAAGGAATGAGAGTCTTTTTGAAGTGGGGCATTCTTCAGACATGGCCACCCAAGTAGTTGATGCTATCACCAAGAAGTTGGATCAATTGATGCTGTTGGTTTTGCTCCTCATACTGCTCACATGCACACACAACCTGAATTATGCTCATTCTATTCGAGTCCTATGCATCATGTAAATAACTGTCATACTGCTGAAAATTATACTAATGTTTCTAATGAGTAGGCCAATGCAGCTTTCTCTAGACTAGATAATGATCCGTATTCCAATACTTACAACATGGGGTGGGGAAATCATCCCAATTTCTCTTGGAAGAATCCAACTTTGGGAAACTCAGCCCCAGGGCCGTACAATCAAGCTCAATCTAGCAAATAGCCCTACAAACCTCCTTCCACATACTAGCCTCCACAACAGCAATACCAGGCTGCACTACCTCCTTGGTCGATTCTAACTTTGAGGATCGGATGCTAAAATAATGGGTGATATGGCGGTGGTGGATGAGATAAACAAAGAAGGTTGGCGAGATAATCAATGTGGTGGGGCGAGATGACTCAAACAAAAGAATTCGCATTCTCAATCCATTGCCAAGCTAGAGGCTTAGGTCGAAAAATGGCTAACACCTCAACATGAGGGAAAAAGGAAAGCTTCCAAGTTAGCTGATGGTAAATCCTAAATGACTATACATGGTAGAAGAAAGCACTTCTCCTCTAGAGCAAGTTCAGGCCATTACCACATTGCAAAGTGGAAGATCGATGAACAATCATGTGGAAGAAAAGAAGGGTGAGTGACTTGAGGCCCCACAGATTTGCATCAGAAAAGATTAAGCAGTAAGCAATGAGGCATCTTCATCATCTACCCCACTTATGAATATGAGCCTAAGGTTCCATTTCCAAAGCGTCTCAAGGCACCTTCCCACTTCATGAAGCAAGAAGAGAAGATACAAGACATGATGGAAACCTTAAAGCAGTTAAAATCAACATCCCACTCTTGGGCGCCATTAAGAAAATTTTAGCCTATGCAAAATTTATCAAGGACTTATGCATTCAAAGAGGAAGAATCAAAGGACATTCCTAAGAAAGCCATTCTCATCGAGTAAGTGAGCTCCTTGATTTAGCACAACATTCGTCCCAAATTCAAGGACCCTAGAGCACCTACAATTTCATATGTCATTGGAAACACGAGATTGAGAGAGCTCTCCTCGACTTAGGAGCTAGTGTAAATTTGCTTCCATAATTTGTATCAACAACTTGGTTTAGGGGAATTGAAACCGACAAATCTTGTCTTGCAATTGGTGACCGATCCATTGAGAAACCCTAAGAAATTGTGGAAGATGTCATCATCAAGGTGGACAAGTTTATTATCCAATTGATTTCATAGTTCTTGACATAGAACTTGCCCCATATCTAGAGAAGCAAATTCTTGTCATCCTTAGGCATCCTTTCCTTGACCAATGCATGTGTCAATTTTGGACGAGTAATGAAGATCTCCTTTAGGAATATGAAGATTAGGTTGAACATCTTCAATGCCTTCCAAAATGCACCTAATCGTAATACATGTTTCTTCTTGGATGACATTGGAGAAGTTGAAGACCCACCTCCCAATCCTCTATCCGAAGCCCTATAATGGAGAAACCCACCGAACCCTATGCCCCTTACTTCAAGTACTCCACCACCTAATAACAACCCCATATGGGACATATTTCATTCAAAGGTTATTGAAGTGGACTTCATTGGGGTGGACAATTTTTTTGCAAGTTCCCTAGCTACCTCGGTTTTTGAGGACCTAGACAGAGACAAAAGGTTGATCATGGAACCAGTTTGGGACAAACATCTAAACTATTGCCACATGGAATCTTAAGGCCATGGCGCCATCTAATTGTGGGACCTAAAGGAGGGCACTCTGTTCAAGATCAATGGTCAACAGTTGAAGCCTTGATTACAAAGCCTCGAGCCTAGTAAAGACATGAAATCTATCACTGGCACCTATTTATTTCAAATCTATTTTTTTTAATGATAGTCACTAGCACCCTGTGCTACCTATACTAATAAGTGCTGAATGTTGTACCATTCAAGCCCCTTAACTCGCATGTGGTAATTCCTTAACTTTGTTATTTTTTTGGTTTTGTGTTATTTTAGTGTTTTCAAGTTAATAAAGATAAAATGCCATTGATTTGGGATTTTGAGCCCCTTAACTTATATTTGTTAGGCTTTTAGTGTCCTTTTTCTCGATGTTGTTGTTAGTTTTGGTGTCTCAAGTGTGTTGTAGGTCACCACATAAGAATGCGTTAAAGGGTGGAAATTAAGCACAAGAAACTACAAAAGCTACACCGGCTATGCGCTCGATCGCAAGTTGTTATGCGCTCGAACGCACTGCATTCAAGCGCACAATTAAGCCCCGCATGCTTTGATCGCATTTATCGCGATCGAACGCAGACTTACGTTGTTTAGTATAAATTAGCACTTTTCTTTTGTAAACCCTACGTTGGGAGGCGCGTAGAGCAAAAGATGAATTTTTGTCGTGTCTAGGCTTTTTGTGAACGCTTTTTGATTGTAAGTTTATTCTTTCAATGATTTCAATTGAGAATTTCTTGTCTATTGTTGTTGTCATGAGAGGCTAAACCTTCAACTAAGGTTGAAGATGAAACCTTCAATGATAAGCAGTTGTATTCTCGTGAAATTATACACACAATTTGATATTATATTTGTTCAAAATTAATTCTATTGCTTTATTACTTTAAGTGATTGAGCATCTTTTGTGATTTCATGCATTGTTTAATATTCGTTGTGTTCTGCGGGGATACATCGAGTGATTGAAATGAGACTAATATCCATCGTGATCTATGGATACGGTGGATGATTTGATCTCAATTAAATACTCGTTGTGATTCTTTAACGGATGGATTCGAATGATTTTACATGCATGTTTATGATTTTGAACTCTGTTAAAATCGTTTGATTGTCAATTGTGTGTGTAAATTGCGAGTATCTTTGTTTGATTTGGCGAGGGATTCAAACCTTAGTCTTTTACTTTGATTGTTATTTAAATTATCGTGTTAATTTAGTTTTGTTAAAGTTTGCACCAACTTCAACTCCGGGAACTAGGTTAAAATAGGATCTATTTGAATAGAAAATTGATTTTATCACAAAACACAATTTCACGTGGATCAACCTTGCATTTTTTACGCACTTTACTACATATCTCGTACACTTGCGAGTACTTTATTTTGGTACACCAAATTTTGATGCCGTTCTTGGGGAATTGTTTATTTGAGTAAAAAATTGATTTTTATTTGAGTTGATTTTATTTTTCTACTAGTTAGTTAATTTTCTTGTTTTATTTCTTGCAAGTTTGTTTATTTATTTATTTATTTATTTTTATTTTAGTTCTGTTTTGATCTAAAAAAAAGGATTTCTTTGTGTTTTGGTGTCTGCGCATTTGAGAATTCAACCCCTGCCGAGTCGATCAATCGCACCTGGCGTTCAACGCCTCTGGACCATCCTACAGCGCTGCGTTTGACAAGGTGAAATAAACACGACGCACATCCGGCAGACGCCTCGAGCATAAGTGCTAGGCGTTCGACAGATTCGAATGAATACCATACCTTGATCGAGGCTTGTAGTCGGCAACTAAGCCACACTTTGTTTTATTAGTTTTTATTGTTGTTATTTTTCTTTAATTATTTTTGTGCCGATTTTTCTTTCATATTCCATTTGAGTTCTTTATTTTTTGCTTAATTAGTTTATTTTGTTTACTTATTTATTTTTATTTTCTTTAAAAAAAAAAAAAACTTTTTGTTGGTTTATGCTTGTGTGATCAAACTTAGAGTTAACATCATTAGATCCCGACTTAGAAAGAACCATTAGAGAGCACGTCGAGCTCAAGTGGAGATGGGAGATAATCAAAGAAATCCAGAGTGGAGGAGCATGAGGAGCACCAAGATGCAAGAGAAGGGAATGGGGAGCAGAAGAGCTTATGACGTGGATTTCACGCGTCACTGAGAATTGTTCGCACTACTGCGGTCGTTCCCATTCATGCATTGTGTTACCACCGACTAATGCAACCCACTATGATCTTAAGCCACATGTAATCCAAATGTTACCCTCCTTTTACGGCTTAGATCACGAAAACCCTTACTCTCATGTTAAAAAATTCAAAAACATCTGCTACCACCAAATTTCAGAATTTTTCCGAGAATCTCCACCTCGGACTCTTTCCTTTCTCACTTCATGATAGAGCCACGAGTGGTTGGACTCAATACTGGCTCCATCACATCCTGGGAAGAACTGTTGAAGCAGTTTTACAACAAGTTTTCCAATGTCCAGTAAACGAGGCAAGAAAGGAATCGGTTCCTTTACTCGGGATGAGGATGAGAAGTTCTCAATGTTGGGCAGTTCAAAGACACTGCGATGAAATGTCCCCTCATGGATATGAAAAATGGCGTCTAGTGCAATTTTTCTACCAAGTCTCAAACCGTGTATGATTGGTGATGAATGGGGAGCATTTCTCAACTTGACGGAGATTTAGCCTACAAGGCTCTGGAAAATGCGACAACTCCCAACCGGGATTTCACGAGTTGTCGAGATAAATCAGCCGAACCCTAAAAAGGGGCATCACGGAATCAAAAGGAGAAAGCGAGTTGGCACAAAGGATGGATGCCATCATTCAAAGATTGGATGCCACGAGTGTAGGGAAGTCCATCAATGCGGCAAACACTTTTCCTGTTGAGAGTTGTTCTATCTGCTAGTCCCATGCACCAAGCAGAATTGTCCATCGATGACAATTTTTACTGAGATGGAACAAGTGAATGCTTTCAATAGCTTTCAAAAGCCATCCAGTGGGCCATATTCTGAGACTTATAATCCTGGGTGAGGAACCACCTAATTTCTCTTGGAAACAGAATCAACCCATCACAAATCCGAGGAGCTCCTCATGCTCAAAATCACTATCCTCCAAGATTTTTGCTCCTTATCGTAATCATGGACGCCGGTTCATTGCCATCATCATCTTATCAAGCCCCACCCAAGCCCCTCATCAACCCAATCATTGGAAGAGACCATGAGAAGAATTTATGAAAATGAGGTCAATCAATCGGCGTGAGGTAGTCTACCATGGTGAACACCCAGGCGATCACGAAGTTAGAGATGCAGATGGGACAATTAGCGAATCACCCGGTGAGAGGGACAAGGAAAGCTCTAGCCAAGCGGTGAACAACCCTAAAGCATGCAACGGAAATTCTTCAAATCGGAGCATGTAGGCGATTGTCACTCTGAGGTCAGGAAGAGAGTGGACAATAAGGTGATGAACCCGAAAGAAGAGCAGCAAGAGAAAGAAGAGCAGAAAGAAGAAGAGGGTGACAATCAAAAGGAAGCGGATGTTGAGACATCTCATCACCCAGTTATAAAGGAACCTCCTAGGGCGCTTGTGCCAAAAGCACCTTACCCCGAAGATTACAAGCGCCTAGAAATGGAGGAAGTTAGAAGACATTCTAGGTGTTCAAACAAGTCCAAATAAACATTCCTTTTTGGACGCCATCCAAAGAATCCTTCTTATGCCAAGTTCTTGAAGGACTTGGTCACGGTGAAGAGGAAGGCGAATGTCCCTAAAAGGCATTCTGACGAGCGGTGAGTTCAATCCTGCAATGCAAGTTGCCCATCAAGTACAAGGACCGGATGTCCTACCATTACTTGCATGATCGAAGTCGGCCAGATTGAGAGGGCCTTTGTTGGATTTGAGCAAGTGTTAATTTGTTACCCTACTCGGTCTATGCGATTAGGGCTTGGAGAGTTGAAGCCTACTACCATGACACTGCAGTTAATGACAAGTCGTGTGAAGGTTCCACGGGAATTGTGGAAGATGTGCTAATTAAGGTGATAAATTTTACTTCCCCGTGGATTTTATTGTGCTTGACACAGAGCGGTTCATAACCTAGAGTCAAATACCGTGATCTTAGGGCGACCATTCTTAGCTATGACTAACGCCTAATTAATTGTAGGATGGGGGTCATGAAGATTTCCTTGAGAATATGGCGGTGGAGTTGAATATTTTCCATATCGAAACAACCACGGAATATGACGAAGTGCAGCAAATGATAGAGGATGTCATGGAAGAGGCTGTTGAGGAATCAAGCATGGAGGACCCCACAGGCATGCTTTGCTCATTTGGAGAAGATCTGGACTTGGACAAGTTGCTTGAGCAAGCAGATGCTATGTTGGAGACTACTCCTCTGGTGAGTAGTGAAAAGGAGGAGACCATTGTTCCTAATCCTCCCAAGAAGGAACTAAAGCCGCTACCTGAAAATCTTAAGTATAAGTTCCTAGGACCAATTTGAAGTCTTTGCCAATAATTATAGCTTAGCCTTGATAGATGCTCAAGAGGAGAAATTGTTAGGAGTTTTGAGAGAGCATAAGGAAGCTATAGGATGGACTATTGAGGACATTAAGGGAATCAGTCCCTCGTTGGTTATGCATAAGATACATCTGGAAGAAGATTCCAAACCATCGAGGGAACCACAGAGAAGGCTCAACCCAGCAATGCAGGAGGTTGTGAGAGCAGAAGTGATCAAGCTGTTGGATGTTGGGATCATCTATCCCATTTCTGATAGCAAGTGGGTGAGCCCGATACATGTTGTGCCCAAGAAGGCTGGGTTAACGGTAGTGAAGAATAAGGACAACGAGTTGGTGCCAACTCGTATTATTCTCGGTTGAGAGTTTGTATAGACTACCGAAGTTGAACGCTGCCACCAGGAAAGATCATTTTCCCTTCCATTCATTGACCAGATGGTGGAGCGTTTAGCTGGGCACGAGTATTACTGCTTTTTGGATGGTTATTCAGGATATAACCAGATCCCAGTGGACCCCGAAGACCAGGAGAAGACTACCTTTACTTGTCCGTTTGGGACATTCGCCTACCGTCGTATGCCGTTTAGGCTATGTAATGCACCTGCTACTTTTCAGCGGTGCATGATCAGCATTTTTTCCGACATGGTAGAGCGGTTTATGGAGATCTTCATGGATGACTTCTCCGTCTTTGGTTCATCTTTTCAGGAGTGTCTTGACCGTCTCACGTTGGTGTTAGTGAGATGTAAAGAGAAAAACCTTGTGCTTAACTGGGAAAAGTGCCATTTTATGGTTAAGCAGGGGATTGTACTGGGGCATGTCATATCTCAGAGGGGCATTGAGGTTGACAAGGCAAAGGTAGATTTGATCTCTAACCTTCCACCCCCACGTACTGTGAAGGAAATCCGTTCCTTCTTGGGCCATGCAGGGTTCTACAGGCGATTCATCAAGGATTTAGCAAGATCGCCAGGCCCTTGTGTAAGTTGTTGGCCAAAGAGACCCCGTTTGAATTTGATGAAGAATGTTTGAAAGCATTCGGGGCTCTGAAGGAGATTTTGACGTCCACACCAGTTATTAGACCACCCAATTGGGGTGAACCTTTTGAGATCATGTGTGACGCATCAGACTATGTAGTTGGAGTTGTTTTGGGGTAGCGTATTGAGAAACTTCCCCATGTGATTTACTATGCAAGCAAGACTCTAAACGACGCACAACTCAATTACTCCACCACAGAAAAGGAGTTGTTGGCCATCGTTTTTACGCTGGACAAGTTTAGGTCCTATCTGTTAGGATCTAAAATCATTATCTTTTCTAATCACGCGGCATTGAAGTATCTTTTCTCCAAGAAAGATGCTAAATCCCGTTTGATCAGATGGATTTTGCTGCTGCAAGAGTTCGACATAGAAATCCGGGATAAGAAAGGGACAGAAAATGTGGTGGCTGATCATTTGTCTAGGTTGACTTTGGATTTCACCGAGGACGCCACCCCCATATCTGAGACTTTCCCTGATGAGCAATTGATGCACATTGCTCAAAATCCCGCACCATGGTTTGCTGACATAGTAAACTACCTTGTCACCGGCCAAATGCCTTTGCATTGGGGGCGACAAGATAAGTTCAAATTTTTGGCCATGGTGAAATATTTTTTCTGGGATGATCCTTACTTGTTTAAGTATTGTCCCGATCAAATCATTAGGAGATGTATACCTGAGCATGATCAAACCAATGTCATTTCCTTCTGTCATGATCATGCCTGTGGTGCCCATTTCAGCGCTAAAAAGACAGTTGTAAAAATTTTGCTGTGTGGATTTTACTAGCCCACCTTGTTTAGAGACGCTCATACTTATTGCACATCTTGTGAGCGTTGTCAGAAGCTAGGGAGTATCTCTAGAAGAAATATGATGCCCCTCAACCCGATTTTGATCGTTGAGATTTTTTATGTGTGGGGCATTGATTTCATGGGACCATTTCCAAACTCCTATGGCAATCTATACATCTTGGTTGCTGTGGACTATGTGTCCAAGTGGGTGGAGGTTGTTGCTTGCAAGACTAATGACCACAGAGTTGTGGTCCAATTTTTGAGAGACACTATCTTTGCTCGGTTTGGTACGCCTCGAGCAATCATAAGTGATGGAGGCAAGCATTTCAGAATCGATTTTCGAGCGCTTGATGAAGAAGTATTTCATCACCCATAAGGTTGCCACCCTTATCACCCGACAAGTGGACAAGTTGAAGTGTCAAATCGTGAGATCAAGCACATTTTGGAAAAGACCGTGAATCCTAATAGAAAAGATTGGTCTCTGCGATTAAGTGACGACTGTGGGCATACAGAACAACATTCAAGACTCCGATTGGGATGTCACCTTATCGGCTTGTGTACGGGAAGGCATGTCATCTTCCGCCGAGTTGGAGCATAGGGCATATATTGGGCCATCAAGCAGTTAAACTTCAATCTTTCGAAGGCTAGCTCACAGAGAAAGCTCCAACTCAATGAATTGGAGGAGATAAGGAATGATGCATATGATTGTGCAAGGATGTACAAAGAACAGATGAAGAAGGCTCATGACCAGAGCATTTTAAGGCGATCTTTCAACTCGTCAAAGGTCCTTCTACAATTCAAGATTGCATCTATTTCGTGCAAGTTGAAATCTCGATGGATCGCCCTTTCATCATTCGGCCGTTGTTTCCTCATGGGGCCATCGAGATTGAGGATCCCAAGAATGGTAACACTTTTAAGGTCAATGGACAAAGATTAAAACCATTCTTGGAGTTGAGAAGTAGAAAGGTGGAGACGACTGCTGGAAGATCCAAATTATTCGTGAGTGATTGTCGCCTTGTGGAGAGTCCGTCAAGACTTTAAACTTAGCGCTGGGAGGCAACCTCATTATTTTTTTGTGTTATTTAACCTTGTTTGTGCATTTTGTTATGTTTTTATGTGTTTTGGGTCAAGTGTCCGCTGCTCAAGTTTGGGGAGTGTTCTCCCTATGTTGTGACTTACACCTTCCCTCCGGTATTGTATTTTTTCACATTGGGGACAATGTGACATTTTAGTTGGGGTGGGGTAGACATATCTGTCATTTTATTTTGTTTGTTAAAAAAAAAAATTTTGCTATGTGGTTGATTGATCTTGACCGAACATCATAATGTGGATTGCATGTCATTTATATGTTTAACTTGTTTGAACATGGCATATCATTAGAAATCCCAGTGTTTGACTCATATGTTGGATTAAAGAGACCCCATGTGTTGGATGGATTTTTCACATGCACACTAGCAGTAGGGTCCGTGGGGTATGAAATTTGACTTTAGGAGAGTGTGTCTCTAGAGATTTGTGGGTTGATGTGGTGAGGAAAACCTTGGTTTTAAAAAAAAAAAATCATAAGGTTGAGCTTCTCATTGAGTAACCGGACCTCTTGCCTCATCAAGCAGTGAGTGTTCGTGTAAAAGAGGAGAAAGTCCAGCTAAGTGATTGTATGGCTAGTTAGGCTTGTAGTTCTTTTTGACTTGAGTAATTAAGCCCTTAGGGATGTCTATACATCTAATGCCCTAAAGTCATCTGGTTTGGGAGTCACTGGCCCAACACTCGTTACATATGCCGTTTAGAAACTTAAGGGAGCCAAGCATTGCACAACCTACAAAAAAAAAAAAAAAATTCAAGCCTTGGTTGTTTTCATCATAGTGCAGTCCTATGAATTTTTTGATACACATTTTCTTTGAGAATGATTGAAACTGCATGACCCTGCGTTAGTTCACTTTTCACTTCTTGAAGCATATGTTGTCTCAATTTTCTAGCCGTGAGTTAAATGATGTTTGGATGCTTGAATGATATGGTTTGTATGTTCAACTTGTTAAATTTGCTAATGATGTATGAACCATATGTTTAAGTTTGAGGCTTAGTCTGTTAATAACATAGCATCAATAAAATGTTTGTGGGTGTCATTCCTGGAAAACCCTCACGAGACTTCACTCGTCCTCTAGGGAATTCCTAGAGGTTTAAAAGGCTTGTTGCATATGCTAAATGCAACCGTTTTCCCACGATGTGGACTTATGTTTCTTATTTTTTGTTATGTTTTTCATTTTGTTTTGCTAAGGGACTAGCAAAATGTGGGGTATTTTGATGAGTGCCAAATATTGTATATTTGAGCCCTTAACTTATATTTGTTAGGCTTTAGCTGTGTCCTTCGATGTTGTTGTTAGTTTTGGTGTCTCAAGTATATGTTGCAGGTCACGACATAAGAATGCGGTTAAAGGTGGAAATTAAGCACAAGAAACTACAAAGCTACTGGCATTCATCGCAAGTTGTTGCGTTGAACGCACTGCATTCAAGCGCTGGCTGAAGCCCGCATGCGTTCGATCGTACTCAATACGACTCATCTCACGCGCACGCCAATAACGCACTCATGTTGATGACTTGTCGACGCGAGAAAACCTAGTTGTTTAGTATAAATTAGCACTTTTCTTTTGTAAACCCTACGTTGGGAGGGGCCAGAGAGCAAAAAGACGAATTTTGTCGTGTCTAGGCTTTGTGAACGCTTTTGATTGTAAGTTTATTCTTTCAATGATTTCAATTGAGAATTTCTTGTTCGCTATTGTCATGAGAGGCTAAACCTTCAACTAAGGTTGAAGATGAAACCTCGCCAATGATAAATATTGTATTCTCGTGAAATTATACACACAATTTGATATTATATTTGTTCAAAATTAATTCTATTGCTTTATTACTTTAAGTGATTGAGCATCTTTTGTGATTTCATGCATTGTTTAATATTTGTTGTGTTTTTGCGGTGATACATCGAGTGATTGAAATCGAGACTAATATCCATCGTGATCTATGGATACGGTGGATGATTTGATCTCAATTAAATACTCGCAGATTCTTTAATGGATGGATTCATCGAATGATTTTACATGCATGTTTATGATTTTTGAACTCGTTAAAATGCGCTTGATTGTCAATTGTGTGTGTAAATTAAGTAGAGTATGCTTTTGATTTGGCGAGGTGGATTCGAAACCTTAGTCTTTTACTTTGATTGTTATTTAAATTATCGTTTAATTTAGTTTTGTTAAAGTTGCACCACCAACTTCAACTCCGTGAACTAGGTTAAAATAGGATCTATTTGAATAGAAATTTAGTACTTTATTTTGGTACACGTGATCGAGCCCACAACAGAAGAGCTCGAACGCATAAGACAGCTTAAGTGCCCCATGTGGTCGCCCCAGCAACTAGGTTCAATTTCACTTGCGCACGAGTGCATACCACCTTAGCCCAATTGTACATCTTCAAGGGATCGGCGCACATGGGTAGTTGAGACAACTTGGAGTCTAGAAGTGCTATGGAAAGCCTTTTTAGGTCTTTTAATTAGACTCGGAGACTAACTTACAACTTTTTCGGGATTTCCAAGGCTTCTAGGGTTTGTTTTACACCCTATAAATAGGCCTCTAAGTTTCAAGAAAAGTGTGCCTGGTTTTAGAGAAATAATTCACACAAAGATCTTCTTGGAGGCTTGAAGAGTTGAAGAGAAAATGAGTATGGCAAGAGGTCATCTCAACACCAGCATGAGCAACTAAATTTGTAATAGGGTGTTGATGTAGCTCTTTCCAACTAACAATGGTTTACTTGTATTTTAATTTGGGATTTTCTATATGCATGATAATTGTATAACTGTGAGAATTGATCTTAATGTTTATATTCAATCATTATGAAATTATTCTCTTGTGTTAGAAAGCTTTTATGTTAGTTGAACTCAATCCTTCATCCTTTCTATGATTATATGAATAATTGTTATACAATGGTCTTAATTGATATATGATCAATAGGATTTGATAGGTCATGCCTAGGGAAGGCGATTTTGTCTACACCCTAGTTTAATATAATTTAGGTAAACTATTCGTACTAACCTAAGATGGGTTATGCTTATCCATTGATTGTACGTAACTAATTAACCGTATCCACATCCACAAAGTTGCTTTTGCTAACCGCATCGCATCCACATGTGCAAATAACAGATAATGGATAATGGATCGATACGGATAGCGAATGCATGTACACCCTGCTATAAAGTGGCTATAAACTGTTTTGATAAGTGCTCATGATACCTAAAATTGCCCCATTACAAGTTAATCAAAGTTAGACATCCTAATCAAACAAATGGGTGAGGATAAATGATGAAGTGGCTATAAACTTATTTCAAGCTTGAACTTGTTTTTTAGATAGAAATGGCAAAGGAGTTTTATTCTACACCTATATGAATCCTGTTGTTGGGGTGGTCCCTCTTTATGTAGGGACCAACCCACGTGGCAAGCAACAAAGGGTTTCTACCCTTTGTGTGCAATATAAAAGGAAAAGCACTTTTGTGCTTTTGGGTTCAAGTGAAGAAATGCAAGTGAGAAAAAAAATATAAAAAAAAAGAAAAAAAGAAAAGAAAGAGTGTGTGCAATGGCATAGGGAGAGAAGGAAAAAGAAAAAGTAGAAAAAGGGTTTCGCCTTTTCCATATCCATTAGAGATTAAAAGGTTGTTTGCGATCCGATCTTGATGCAATTTTAGTTTGTTGCTCTTTACGACAAGTGCTATGTATTGACCAGTGTTGATCATTGGAATTCCTCTCTAGTCGCTTGGTTGCTAATGCCTACATGGTAAGATCTTTCTTTATTATTATTGGAATCCACTTTAGGGTAATAAATCTATGTTTAATCTAAGAATGCATGTATTCTTGATGTGGTGACAACCTCAAGATATTTTTCTTGGGAAGACAATTGTGAACCCATTATTGTTGATAGAAGAAAATTTAATTGGACTAGGTTTCATGGTTTTTACCTTCACATTGGAGGGTTTTCCATGTAAAAATCTTGGTGTCTTGCTTATGGGTTGCTTGTTTATTATTTTGCTTCTATGACTATTTAATTTGCATAAAGAGGAGTAGATTAATTCTGTTGAGCATTTGAAATTGGTGTTCACCCCTAACAAAGTGGTATTAGAGCCTTTGGTTCACTGTGCATGTGGAGTTCTTGTATGAATAAAATGGAAGAGTCATCTAACAGCATGGTTAAACTCACAGCTTCAAATTATTTAATTTGGAAGACTAGGATGGAAGATATAATGCATTGCAAGGAGTTGTTTGACCCAACTAAGTTGAAAGGTGTCAAACCAATTGTTGTAACCAACAATGATTGGAAGAAATTGAATAGGAAAGCTGTTGGGTATATCAAGCAACGCGTTGATCAAAGTGTCTTTCATCATGTAGCCAAAGAAGTTGATGCTTATAGTCTTTAGCTGAATTTAGAGAGTCTTTATGAACGAAAGACCACTCAAAACAAAGCCTTTGTGATAAGAAGGCTTGGGAATTTGAAGTACAAAGATGGGCATAGTGTTACAGAGCAGCTAAGTAATTTTTAGGGATTGTTGAATGAGTTGTCTACCATGAAACTTGCACTAGATGATGAGGTGCAAGCATTACTTGTGTTGAGTTCTTTGCCAGACAGTTGGGAAACCTTGGTGGTGTCACTCAGTAATTTGTCTCCCAACAGTGTGATAATTATGGATATGGTAAAAGACAGCATGTTCAATCGAAGAGGCAAGACGAAAAGAGCAAGCTATTTCTTCTCATTCAAAGGCACTTGTTATAGAAAGGTGGGGTAGAAGTAAAAGCAGAAAACCTCACAGGTATGACAGTCGTGACAAGTCAAGAGAAAAGTTCTACTAAAAAACAGACATAAAATGTTTTTACTATGGCAAGCTTGGGCATATAAGAAGAGATTGCAGAAAGTTTAAAAGGGAACAACTGAAAGGAAAAGATGAAGAACGTCAAGAAGAAAAAGACATTGCAATAGGTTCATCTGATGGTGATATGGTATTTGCTTTTGATGAAGCTTACGCTAATCTCACATGTGATGAATCTACATGGGTAGTTGATACAACAACATCTTTTCCTATTACTCCATATACAGATTTCTTCTCTTCCTACACCAGTGGTGATTTTGGTTGGGTCAGGATGGGAGATATATAGTTAGAAACTAGCATTGGGTGCAAATTTATTCTCAAGGATGTCAAATATGTTCTTAAAATGTGCTTCAACTTGATTTTTATTGGGAAACTTGATGATGAAGGCTACCACAATTACCTTGGAGGTGGACAATGGAAACTGAGTAAGGGTTCTCTTATCTTAGCCAAGGGAAAGAAGATTAACACTGTGTACAAGACAAATGCAAGACTAGTGATGCAACATAAGGAAAAGATATCCAAAATCAAGATGGAAACACATAAGACAAAGAATAGAATAGCGGGGAATTGGAACAAGAACTGTTGAACAATCAAGAAACACACACACATGAACTTCACAAAGAACGGTCACCCTTAAGGGTGAGAAGTTGCATCTTAAGAAGTAGGTTGTTTTCTTATTCCAAAAGTAAGTTCTCACGTTACGAGGAGATACTTAAATAAGCGCACGCAAACCCTAACCCTAATTGCGCATAAATGAGCTTGGGCCCATTATTCAAAACATAAAAATAATAAAAACCCAAAACATAACATAAAGGACCCACAAATAAATGGGTTATTATAATTGATGCAATCAATTTCCCCCATCGGAAAAGAACTCAACTCCGATGAGTTGCGGGCAATGTAAGCATCATAAAGATCGGGATGAAGATGCTGAACTTTCAATCTACAACCAACAACAATCCGATGGCGGTCGATTCTTCCAACAAACCAAAAATTTCTGGTAACCTCCCCGCCGTGTCGACACAATCTGATCATCAAGAATATCTTCTATTTCATCTTGAGGCTTCACAGACTTGGGCACACTTAGTACCGGGTCAGGTAGAGTATTATCCTCATAATGGCCCATATAAAAAGTAAGGTCTTCAACATTAAAAATAGGGCTGATGTGGAGAGTTGGGGGTAACTCTACGTGATATGCATTCGGGCCCAATCTGCTAAGGACTTTACAAGGTCCAACAGACCGGTGATGTAACTTATGAACAGCCCCGTGAGGAAAATGCTCTGGACGGATCTGCACCATGACGAGGTCACCAACTTGAACTCGACATGTGGGCAATGGGGATCTACTGAGACTTTATATGAATTAGCATTAAGTGTCAGCTTACGTCGAACTTCATTACGGAGCTACTGTATGTGTTGAGAGAAATCTTCAGCTGCTTCATTATGGCGAGTAGGAATTGGAAGTGTAGCGAGATCAACTGGAACCCGAGGTTTAGCTCCTGTTACTACCTCGAAAGGAGAGAGACCCGTACTCCGGTTAACAAAACTGTTGTAAGCAAATTCTGCTTGAGGAAGAAGAAGATCCCAAGAGGTTTGATGGTCAGTTACCAAACAACGGATGAGGTTGCCCAAACTCCGATTAACAACTTCGATTTGGCCATCAGTTTGAGGATGAAAGACGCTGGAAAATTTCAATTTCATCCCCATCTTCAACCACAAGGTCTTCCAAAAATAACTCATGAACTTGACATCTCGGTCTGAGACTATTGTTTTTGGCAACCCATGAAGACGAACCATTTCTGCAAAGAAAAGAGAAGCAACTTTGGACGCATCATATGTCTTGGCGCAAGGAATGAAATGAGCCATCTTTGAAAAATGGTCTACCACCACAAAGATTAAATCATGTCCATGCAAAGTCCACGGAAGTTCAAGAATGAAATCCACACTAACATCACTCCATGGTTGTTCGGCTATAGGGAGTGGGTTGTACAACCCCGCATTTGTCCGAGTGCCCTTAGACAATTGGCAAGTGTGACAACGCTTGATGACAGTGAAAACATCCCTCTTAAGATGGGGCCAATAGAAATGATCTTCCACAAGAGCAATCATTTTATCATGACCTTGCAAATTCGCGCGTGGAAGCAAATGCGTGGAAGGTAGAGACGTGATGAAGAGGTAACCCTCTAGTAGGGAATAGATGCCATCAGATTGATTAGGAGATTCCAATAGCATTTTGTAGCACTCCTTAAAATTTAGGTCGTCATTGTAAGCCCCTTAAGCTTCATCTTTACTAACTGTACTTTGCAATCTGGTGATAAGCCATACTAGTCGAAGTAGTCTTCTAAGGACGTAAGCTAGTCTTGGAAAGCATAAGTGATACAGGGTTAGAATGTAAATAATCAAGAAAACAGTAAACAGAAGGGATAAATATTCCTAAGATTGTGAGACTATTACAAAATCAAAGAAATCTTCTAAGCGAGATGCTATCTAAAGCTGAAGGAAAAGAACCAAGAAACTCAACTCGAAAGTATTCTTATTAAACAAAACCAATAATAATAATCTGTTTTTCCAATGGGTCTAAGCCTGTATTTATAGGCTTAGAGGCTAAAGCATAAAAGAAGTTAACATAAACTAGGATTACACATCCTAGAAGGAAAAGTAATCTAAGATAAACTAGGATTACACATCCTAGAAGGAAAAGTAATCTAAAACCGTGTACTAGAAGGAAAAGTAAACTAAAACAATTAAAAGACTAACAAAGAAACCTAATTGAAATAAAAGACTAAATAGATAAGATAGGTCATCCTAATCTACATCATCCTCCCCAGGTTGAAGAGAATTCGTCCTCGAATTTGCATCTTCCTCTGATAAGTCCTCTATAAACGGAACAAGGTGTTTGACATTAAAGACATCAGACGTCTTAATATGGCTTGGTAGCTTCAACCGGTATGCGTTTGGATTGATTTTCGCGATTATCTCTACCGGACCCACTTTACGAGCTGCCAGCTTGTTGTATTCTCCCACAGGGAATCTGTCTTTTGTCAAGATAGCCCACACAAAATCTCCTTCCTCAAATTCAACAGCTCGTCTCTTCTTGTCGGCGCTTGCCTTATACTTGGCAGTGGACTCTTGTAATTTCTGGATTGTTAATTTGTGGCCTTCCTGGATTTGGATCATCAAGTCTTCTGCTGTTGTGTTTGTTCTCGTCATGTCTGGGATAGGTGCCAAGTCTAGTGGGGCACGAGGATTACTCCCATAAATGATGGTAAATGGGCTTAAGCACTGCTCGGTTTGTGGAAGCAGTTGTAAGCAAACTCGGCTTGGAATAATTTTGTATCCCATGACTTAATGTGTTCCCCACCAAACTTCAAGTAGAGCTCCCAATGATCGATTAACGACTTCATTTGTCCATCTGCTTGTGGGTGGTAGGCACCATCTGAAATCAAGTTTTGTGCTTGATAACCTCCATAAGCATCGCCAAAAGTGGCTAAGGAATCTTGTGTCGATGCGATACTATCGACAAGGTAAGCCATGGAGGCGGTATACCTCTCTAAAGTATAAGCTGCCACATTGACCGCATCGGCGTTTTCTTGCACGCAATGAAGTGCACCATTTTAGAGAATCTATCAACAACTACAAAGACGGAATCATTACCTTTTGTGTGTCCTTGGTAAACCCAACACAAATCCATGCTCACATTTGTCCATGGTTGTTCGAATAGGAGAGGTAAATATAGGCCACATTGGTAGCCGCTCCTTTTGATACTTGACATACGCAACTCTTCACTAGTTTGTCCACTTCTCTCGATACTTGGCCAATAGAACTGTTCGCCACAAGTTGAAGTGTTTTATCTCGCCCCATGTGACCCTCGTCATGGCGTTCTTTGATAATTTTCAATCGTAGGCTCCTTCAGAATGCACTGAGTGCCTTTGAAAAGGAACCCATTATGCAATACAAAGCCTCCTTGTGCTCTTGTGGACACATCTTCTAAAATAGGGCCAAAAACGGGTCACTAGATAAGGAATCTTTCAATAATTCAAACCCTATTACCTCCGATTTCATGGTAGTGAGTAATGATGTCTTTCGGCTGAGGGCGTCGGCCACTTTGTTCAATGCCCACGATTTGTGCTTGATGGTGAAAGAAAATTGTTGCCTGAAGCGGCCCATTTAGCATGTCGAGCAGATAACTTATCTTATGTTGAGGTGCTTGGTAGCTTCATGGTCAGAGTACAAGATGAAGTCATTATAGGCGAGGTAGGAGCTCAATGCTTTAGCGACTGCACTAATGCGTAGAACTCAATGTCGTAAGTACTATAATTGAGTTGTGCGCTCTTCAACTTCTCACTGAAATAGGCCACTGATCTGCTCAATTGGCTAAGCACCGCTCCAATGCCTATCTTGGATGCATCGCAATGCAATTCGAATGGTATGTCAAAGTTGGGAAGGACTAATAATGGAGCTGTGATCAATTTGACCTTGATCAACTCGAAGGCGTTAGTAGTTGCCTCATTCCATGAGAATTTTCCCGCCTTCATGCATTCCGTGATTGGTGCCAATATGGTGCTGAAATTGTGAATAAAGACGATAAAGGACACCAATCCATGAAAACTACGCACTCATGTAGTGTAGTAGGGAGAGGCCAATCACGAACCATTGCTACTTTAGACTCATCGCTAATCCATCCTTGGATACCACATATCCAAGAAAAGTACGAGTCGGTCATGAAAGAACACTTGGCGGTCTTTGCATAAATTTCTCTTGTCGTAGCACAAGGAGTACCTCCGTATGTGTTGGATGTGTGTCTCTCGGGTTGGAGCTATAAATGAGGATGTCGTCAAAGTAACGACGCTAATTTGCCGATGAATGGGCGAATATCTGGTTCATTACTCGCATAAAAGGTACTAGGAGCATTAGATAATCCAAACGGCATCACCAACCATTCATAAAGTCCCTCACGCGTTTTAAATTATCTTCCACTCATCGCTAACTGTATTCGGATTTGGTGGTAACCACTCTTCAAATCCAGTTTGGTAAATATAGTTGCCCCACCAATTGATCCAATAAATCATCTAATCGGAATGGGAAATCTATATCGCAGTAATTTTGTTGATGGCGCGCTGTCCACGCACATCCTCCATGTCCCATCTTTCTTGGGTGTGAGCAATGGAACGCACATGGGCTCAGCTCTCCGAATGTGCCCTTTAGCCAGAGTCCTCCACTTGTCTTCGTAATTCTTCATACTCTTTGGGACTCATGCGATAGTGTGGTCGGTTGGGAAGGCTAGACCGGGTACCAAATCAATTTGGTGTTGAATGTCACGGGGTGGTAGCTCCTCGGTAGGTCTTTTGGGAATACATCAAATTCCTCTAGCAAACCCATAGCCGCCTGGTATGATCTTCATTGGGCTACATTCTTGTCAGAGTAGGTATACTTGATCGACATCAAGCATTTCTCTTATGAACTCTCTTTGGCTAGAAGTGTTTGGCCCACCTCTTTGGGGTTTGTTACGTCTCCAGGTTAGGTAGGAGAGTAAGCTTCACATTATCCACTAAGAAGTGTAGGTGTTCTTCCATCATCGTGGTGTGCATTTCGATCATATTGCCATGGTCTCCCCAGTAATAGGTGGCAGGCATCCATGGCCACCACGTCACACCAAGTGTTATCTTTATATTTGGTACCAATAGAAAAATGTACAAGGCAACGTTTTGAAACTATTACCTCATTTCCTTCTTGAGCCACTCCAAGCGATAGGGTGTAGGGTGTTTCTCTGTGTCTAGGGCCAGCTTCTGAACTGCTTCTTCTGCTACCACGTTCTCACAACTGCCTCCATCAATGATTAGTTTGCAAACCTTACCTCCAATAGTGCATGTGGAGTGAAAAAGGTTGTGCATGTTAAATCATCTCCTTCCGCCTTTTGGGTGTAAGACATATCCTCCTCACCATTAAGCCGCTATCTCCGTAATGTGTTCTTCTTCCACGTCCCCGTAGTCATCAAAGGTTTGTTGTTCTTCTTCTTCGCCTTGCTCATCGAAGGCGTTTCCGAGTCAATGAGTAGACCTTTCCATATTTATCTCCTTGCGGCAATCCATAATTTGCGTGGACCCGGTTCACCACACTTAAAGCATTTAGGCCCATTCGCCGTTGCACTCCGGTTAGGTGGGCTGGTTGTAATTGGAGCCTGTTTGGGATTGATGATTGGGTGGTGTTTGAGGTGTGAACGCCCGTTGTAGCGAGTCGTATTCCCCATGCCACGCCCAAAGAAGCCTGTGGATCCTCTGGCTGCCGTTTTCTCCAATAGAAGGGCTCTTTGATGAGCCGCAGATACGTTAACGGGATCAAAAAGATTTAGTGAATCTTGAATGTTTTGTCGCAGACCTCGATGTATCGGGATACTAATTGATCATCCGTCTCGCTAACTCAACCCGTGTCAAGTATTTGTAGAACTCCTCCGTACTCATCCACGGTCTTCAACCTTGGCTTAAATTCAGAGCACCGATACATGGTTCGGTGTAGTTGTATATGGCAAGAAGGCCAGCCGCATGTGCTTCAACAGTTTCTCCCATCTGTTGATTTTTGATTTGCCCAGCCAAGTCCTAGATTGCTTCAGTTGCTGCCACCACGCTGCAGCTCTTCCCCGGAACTTGGTTGCGACCAAAGAAACTCGTCGATCCTCGGTACCCTTTGAAATCAAGAACTTCTTCAACTGCCGCTATCCAGTCCAAAAATTCCTCGGGTTGGAGACCCCCGTTGAATTCTGGAATATCAAGTTTGAAACCGGATTCCCACCGATTGGCCTGAGCTTGTACCAGAGGTTGATGTCTGTGCACTCCGCGCTCCGCAAAAGGGTTTCCATTCATTCTCCACATGCATCTTCCTCCTCCGAGTCGTGCGGTGAGGGTATATGCCGACGTCATCTTGAACATTCTTGATGGACAAGCGCCTTGTGAGGACTGCAATTTGTTCCTCAGTGGCAAATTGTGCCTCCGAATGTGCACGATAGGCTGCCGATGATTCTTCTCTAACGGTTCTTGCGATCATTCCCATCCTCCAAGTGTGCAAAGCGGTTACCCTTCCCTTGTGAGGTGCCATGGAAAGAGACGGCTCGATACCAACCAGCGATGGTTAGAATGTGTAAATAATCAAGAAAAGAAGGGGATAAATATTCCTAAGATTGTGAGACTATCACAAAATCAAAGAAATCTTCTCTAAGCGAGATGCTATCTAAAGCTGAAGGAAAAAGAACCAAGAAACTCAACTCGAGTATTCTTATTAAACAAAACCAATAATAATAATCTGTTTTTCCAATGGGTCTAAGCCTATTTATAGGCTTAGAGGCTAAAGCATAAAAGAAGTTAATATAAACTAGGATTACACATCCTAGAAGGAAAAGTAATCTAAGATAAACTAGGATTACACATCCTAGAAGGAAAAGTAATCTAAAACCGTACTAGAAGGAAAAGTAACCAAAAACAATTAAAAGACTAACAAAGAAACCTAATTGAAATAGCCTCATCAACTTCCTTCTCAATCTTCTCACGATCGCCCGAACCTTTAGTTTGAGGGAACAAGTGCTCCCATATAAATTCCACATGTTTGGACATGGTGTTGAACTTGTCCACCAAGTCAAATAGGGCATCATCATGTTGCTGTTGGGAATAACGCGTTTAACCATACGTTTTGCTGCTTTTGGTCTACATCTTGGCATGAAAGGATACTTAGGCTCGATACCAAATTGACGCAGCGTAAGGAAAAGATATCCAAAATCAAGATGGAAACACAAAAGACGAAGAATAGAATAGCAGGGAATTGGAACAAGAATTGTTTGAACAATCAAGAAACACACACACGTGAACTTCACAAAGAAAGGTCACCCTTAAGGGTGAGAAGTCGCATCTTAAGAAGTAGGTTGTTTTTATTCCAAAAGTAAGTTCTCATGTTACAAGGAGATACTTAAATAAGCGTAAACCCTAACCTTAATTGCGCATAAATGGGCTTGGGCCCGTTATTCAAAACATAAAAATAATAAAAACCCAAAACATAACATAAAGGACCCACAAATAAATGGTTTGTTATAATTGACATCGTCAACTAGTCAAGGGAGATGCAATTGCTATGGCACAAGAGGATTGGTCACATGAATGAGAAGGGACTTCAAATTCTCGCCAAGGAACAGCTCTTACCTAATAATAAAGGTATATCACTAACACCCTGTACTCATTGTCTTGTTTTGTTGGAAAACAAAGAAGAGTTTCATTTCAAAAATCTCTTCATCAAGAAAGTCTACCATTCTTGATTTAGTTCACATTGATGCCTACACTATGAACACTAAAAGTCTAGGTGGTGCACTTTATTATGTGACTTTTATTGATGACCATTCTAGAAAGGTGTGGGTTTTTGCTTTGAAAACCAAAGATCATGTATTGGGTGTGTTCAAAGTCTTTCATATGAAGGTTGTTGAGTACCAAATATTGCATATTTGGGCCCCTTAATTTACATTTGTTAAGACTTTAATTTTGTTATTTTATGATGTTTTTGTTAGTTTTGGTGTCTTAGTGTTTTGCATGTTGTTAAGAGAAAATTGTAGCTTTAAGATGAAAGTTGCAAGGAAGTGGAAACAAATGCATTTTTTTGAAAGTAGGCTCAAGCGCATATGAGCTAGATTGCAAAAGTCTTGCGCTTGAGCACATAAACACCCACAACAATCAACAGCGCGCAAGTGCTACGCTGCAGGAGGAGTGATACATGCACAAGTGCGATCAAGCACACCTAGTGTGCAATCAAGTGCACTCGGCCCGACCTGGCAGTGCTTAAACCCTTTTTTATTATTATTACAAATACAATCTTTAGCCTAGGGAAACGGGGGGAAGCTGCCCAAAGGGCGCCGTTCAATGTAATTTTCAATTTTCTAACATTGTTGAGCTTTGAACTCGTTTCTCTCTTGTAAGTTGGTTGGTTTCAATGATTTCAATTAGTTTTAATTTGCTTTTGTCATCATGAGAGGCTAAACCTTCAACTAAGATTAAAGATGAAGCTTCACCATTGATGAGCTTTATATTTCTCATGTAGTTTCGTACAATTTTGACATTTATATACATGATGTTCTATTTCAATTCAATTATTAGATTAAGCTCTTATAATTGATTGTTTGATTATTTATTTGATTAAACTTTGGATATTCGTTGTGTTTCATCCAATGGATACATCAAATCTTTTGATTGAAATTGGATATCTACTGTTTTTCGTTATTGAAATGGATACATTGGATGTTTTGGTTTCAATTGGATATTCGTTATGATTTGTAATAAGGATGGATTCATTGAATGTTTCAATAAATTAATTTTATAAAAACAATAGAACGTGCTAAGGATTTAATTGCTTGTCGGATGTATGAACAATCACATGAGAATATATGCTTTAATTTGGTGAGGTGAATTCTAAAACCTTAGTGCTTTAGCATTTGTTTTAAATCCATTTAGTTTAATTTATATTTTTTGCACGACACAATTCGAAATTTGAAACTAGGTTAAAATAGGATTAGTTTAGATATAAATCTATTTACACGAACACAATTCTCTGTGAATTTGACCTTGCACTTGCAAAAGTCATATTGTAAACAACTCGTGCATTTGCGAGTAACATTAAAACTCAGAACAAAGGTTGAAAGAGAAATAGAGAGGCAGTTAAAATGTGTCTGTGCAAAAAATGGTGGTAAATCCAAAGGACCGTTTGAAGAGTATTGCAATAACCATGGCATTAGACTTGAGAAAACTATGCCCAAGACTATGTTGCATAATGGCATAGCAGAGAGAATGAACATAACCATCTATGAGAGAATCAGGTGTATGCTCTCTCATGCAAAATTGCCTAAACATTTTCAGGGTGAGGCAATGAGGACAATAGTTGACTAAATAAATCTTTCTCATTCAGTTCTTTTGGTTAGTGATATTCCTCCAAGGGTTTGGAATCAATGGTTAGAAGCCATGCAATATGAGATGAAATCTTTGCATGAGAATCACACATATGATTTGGTGGAACTACCTAAGGGCAAGAGAGCACTCAAGAATAAATGGGTATTCAGATGCAAGATTGAACCAAATAGATCACAACCAAGGTACAAGGCATGATTGGTTAAAAGAAGGGCATTGATTTTGATGAAATATTTCACTCGTGGTAAAGATGTTTTCTATTAGAGTTGTTTTGGTTTTGGCTGCCAAAATGAATTTGGAGATCGAACACTTCATGTGAAGATTGCTTTCCTCCATGGTGACTTGGAGGAAGAAATTTATATGGAGCAACCAAAGGGTTCATAGCTAAAGGTAAAGAACATCTAGTGTGTCAATTGAAAAAGAGCTTGTATGGACTCAAGCAAGCACCAAGACAGTGGTATAAGAAGTTTGATTCCTTTATGGTTGATCATGGGTATGGTAGAACTACATCAAATCATTGTGTATTTGTGAAGAAATTCTCCAATGGAGAATTTATTATTCTCTTGCTATATGTGGACGACATGTTGATTGTTTGTCGTGACACTAGTAAAATTGACATATTGAAGAAAGATTTTATGAAGGTCTTGGGATCCGCAAAGCATATCATTGGTATGAAGATCTCTCATGATAGGAAGAAAGGAAAATTGTGGCTATCACAAGAGAGTTATATTGAGAAGGTATTGGACAACATGAGCAAGGCAAAACCAATGAGCTCTACACTTGCAAGTCATTTGAAGTTTTCTAATCCTAGCAAAGAACATTGGGTAGCTATGAAATGGATTCTCATGTATCTCATAAGTACTTCGAGAGTATGTTTGTGCTTCGGTAGTGGAACATTGTGTAGCTATGAAATGGATTCTCTTGTATCTCATAAGTACTTCGAGAGTATGTTTGTGCTTCGATAATGGTCAACAGGTACTTGATGGGTTTACAAATGCATATATGGCTGGGGATATTGACTTTAGAAAATCTACTTCACGGAACTTGATTACTTATTCAGGGGAGCAATGTCATGGCAATCAAGATTGCAGAAGTGTGTTGCTTTGTCTATCATAGAGGCAGAGTACATTGCTATCACTAAAGTGGCCAAAGAATTGTTATGGATGAAAAATTCTTACAAAAACTAGGTCTATAGCAAGAGAAGTATGTGCTTAACTATGATAGTCAGAGTGCCATCCATCTCAGTAAGAATTCAACTTTTCATTCAAGATTGAAACATATTGATGTTAAGTGTCATTGGATTCATGATGCATTGGAGGATAAGTTGTTACAAATTGAGAAAATCCATACTGATGACAATGGGTCAAATATGATGACAAAATTGTTGTCTATGCAAAAGCTTGAAATTTGCAAAAGTGGTGGAGCCCCCCACATAATCGGGAGGGGGAGAATTGTTGGGGTGGTCCCTCTTTATGTGGGGACCAACCCACGTGGCAAGCCACAAAGGGTTTCTACCCTTTGTGAGCAATATGAAAGGAAAAGCACTTTGTGCTTATGGGTTCACGTGAGAAAACACAAGTGAGAAAAAAAAAAAAAAAACAAAAAACAAAAACAAAATAAAACAAAACAAAAAGAAAAAGAAAAGAAAAGAAAGAGTGTGTGTGGCAGCGGGAAGAGAAAAAAAAAAGAAAAAGGAAGAAAAAGGGTTTCGCCTTTTTTCACATCCATTAGAGATTGGAAGGTCATTTGTAATCTGATCTTGATGCGATTTTAGTTTGTTGCTCTTGACAACGAGTGCTACGTATTAATTGGTGTCAATCATTGGAATTCCACTCCAGTCGCTTGGTTGCAAATACTTACTTGGTGAGATCTTTCTTTATTCTTGTTGAAATCCACTTTAGGATGATGAATTTATGTTTAATCCAATAATACATGTATTCTTGATGTGATGATAACTTCTAGATATTTCTCTTGGGAAGACAATTGTAAACTCATTATTGTTGATAGTGAAAGATTTAACTGGACTAGGTCTTGTGATTTTTACCTTCGCATTAGAGGGTTTTCCATATAAAAATCTCGGTGTCTTGCTTGTGGGTTGCTTGATTATTATTTTGCTACTATGACTGTTCAATTTGCACAAAGAGGAATATATTAATTCCAGTGAGCATCTGAAATTGGTGTTCACCCCAACACCTCTGGCCTCATCCAATAGAACACAAACAAACAAAATGGCATTAAACAACAAATGTTTATGGCAAACACATTTTATATTCAATAGAGAGGCTACAAAACACACAAATATTTAGTTAGAAACAGAGTCTTCTCTTACATGCCTCAAAGGGTAGTGCATCCATGCCATAAAATCCCATTTCTTTGGCAATCTCTTCAATCAAGTCACTGCAGATATGATCCTGCAAAGCCAACCCAATTCTTCCAATTTCCCTCCTCTCTCCCCAAGCAATGTCCCTGCACACCTCCTCTAAGCTCTCTACCATGGCTTTGCTGCTCCATATGTTACTCATTTCCTTCTCCCCTCTCGTTTGAGCTGCTTCTGCACTCATTCTCTCATGGAAATATATGTTCATCATTTCCTCTTCCCCTGGCTTCTTCCTTAGTTGCCTTTGCTGCAACTGCACTCGTCCTATAACTGCCATAATTTTTCAATTAAAGTAATGGGAAAATATAACAAAAATAAAAAAAAAAAAGAATAATTTACAATTCACCCTTAGAAAAAAATACAATAAATAATTGTGACAATTCGCAATCATCGTCTTTGTGAAAGTGTAAAAAAATTACAATCCGAGTTTGACTTAGGTGCTGTAAAAAAACTACTGTCCTGAAGGTTTTTTTTATGGCAAGTGAGCTAAATCTGATAGTTTGCAGTCTTTTATATTTGTAAGGCTTCAGTAATAGGATTGGAATAAAGGAGTTTTATTCAATCTTGAATGATTATAGGAGACCAACTTCTTCAAAGTACCTAAAAACTATTTTTGACCTAATTTTCTCCTAGGTTGGAAGTAAATATAGGATCATAACCCATGGCATGGATATCGGAGCCTAAATATGAAAGGGACAAAGATTCTCTCCATTTAGAGAGAAGCGTTTTCATGGTCAATATTTTATTTTATTGTATTTAACAATATATATGTTTTCATCTCATATAAAATTCTTAAATAACATGGCAATATATTCACTATGTGGCATCATGTACACCGCTACATATGTGAAATAAAATATTGAGTAGTGCCCATGCTAATATATTAATATAGGTAGTACCTAGCTAATATTATATATAGTACCTATATTAACATTGGTATTACTTGGTTGATGGAATGGGATCCTTTATATTTCCTTTGAAATGAAGAGGAGAGCCAGTCCCTTGATTCATAAGGGTGAAAGTGTAATTTCACTTTATTTTTTTGACACTTCTACCCTTATGAATCAAGGGATCTAATCCTCTCCATTTGCGTGGTTGATGCTTGGGAAATGTACCATACAACATTGGCTCTCCAATACCATAAAAGTTCTAGAGGATGATTTTGATGAGGAGTAATACTAAACACCACACTGGTGTAAGCGAACAATACTCACGCTAGATAATGCAACTACATAAATTTATTGTTTTTCACTTTTTAAAATATTTTGCAAAAAATTAAATTATACATAATACATGCCATATGTTCACTGACGCCGGTGTTGTGTGTTACACCTTGATGAGAGAAGATTTCAAGGGATCCAAGTCGGTATATGTTGATGGAGGAAGCAACAAACTAAAAGAGAGGCACGAGTTTGTTCTCGAGCGCAAGGGCGATCTTTTAAGATGAATAACGTCCTTGATTTTCTGAATTTATATGACTAGGGTAGGGGCACATTTGGTAAGCAGGAATATACAAAATAATGTATTTCTATTCTATAGTTTGGAATAACTAAGGAATAATTATTCTTTTATAATAAGGAGTAATTATTCCTCTCAAAATAGTAAGGTATTACTAACTATTCTTCCATAGATGGAATAGCCCTAAAAAATATTTTTTTGAAAATACCTTAAAAAAAAAAAAACCATTTGTTGTTACCAAAGGCCCTCAGGGTCTACTCTACGGGTGGTGCTAGAGCGATCAACACCCTAGTTGTGCAATAGCGGTTGGTTGTGAACACCCCCAGATGCAATTGGGGTTAGTCAGGACCACACCGATTGGTGGTGGGGGTGGTAGTCTTTAGTGTCTATCTCAAGAGACTTTGATGGTGGTGCGACTAGCTTTAGAGCTTCAAGCTAATGTTGGTGTAGTCAACCACCATGGGACAAATTAATTGTTTTTTATACCCAAAGAAAAATATATATAATGGTTTTTTTGGGGGTAAATGATTTTTAGAGCTGAAATATTTTAAGAAAATTAGTTAAAATATGATTCAATTCTAGTTAAAAAATTTGGTCTTTCATGTGTTATCAGCAAACCAAAACATATGAATGCTTATTCCATTTTAACTCATTCCTATTCCTAATAATACTCATTCCTATTATAGTAAAGTTTTGGAATCTTGGATGATTATAGGAGCCAGGATGGAGCTAGGAAGTCTTATGGGAAGGCCCGAAGGTGCCAAACCAATTAATTAATTAATTAAATTTTTTTTTTTTCAGTTCTCAGGACTTTATTTTTAATTTTTCTTTTGGCTGTTTTTATGTGCTAAAGACTACCCCATACTATAATTATCGAATAAAATTTAATAAATATTGCATTCTACAATCAAATAACAACTAAATAAGTATAATTTCTTATAAAATACCAATAAAAAGAGCAAACCCCATGTACAAACTCTTAGGATGACCGTTTGGCAACCCACTTTTTTTTTTTCTTCTTATTTTTTCCCTATCCAAATAAGTCACTCATTTTTTCACATTTACATACAACTTTCTTCATTTTTTACTCATAGAAAATTCAAAACTCATTTTACTGACATCAACCTACCTTTATGTCTTATTGATGTATTTCTTTCTCATTTCTATTCAACTGGCTTCTTTGCCTGTGATAGCCTAGCTAGTAGGAACTACAAAATTTTTATACAATTAAGGCCTCTAGGTTTGAATGGGTAAGGACCAAAAGATTTATTGGGTATGGACTACAAAATTTTTATACAATTAGGGCTTCTAGGTTCAAATGGGTAAGGACTAAAAGATTTAGGGGTAATTATATTTTTCCCCCATGAACCACTTATCAATTTTTTTCTGTGAACTGCCAACCTTATTGTCCAACCCCATTTGACTACCATTTTCTTCAAAGAAAAAAACCCATTCCATTAGTCAAACTTGTTAAATCAATTGAGATAACCCAAATACCCTAACTTTATATACAAAATTACATATAATACCCTTAAAATTAAACAAATTAAAAAATATGTATTATTAATGTATTAGTACCAGTTTCAATAAAAAAAAGGTTAAATTAAAATTAAAACAAAAAATATAAATATATTAAAATTAAAAAACACTTATAAATTAATTTATAAAATTAAAAAAAAAAATTAATTTATAAAAATTAAAATAGGGGGTGGTAGCCACCCACAATTTTTTTTTAAAAATAATTTATTAGTTTTATATATTTTTTTTGTTTTAAATTTTATTTAGGGGTATTTATGTTTTTAATGAGATTTAACGTCTTAAAGAAAATATTCCATCTGATTTAACAAGTTTGATTAACAAAATAGGGGTTTTAAGAAGAAAATAGTAGTTTGATGAGTTAGGGCAATAAAATTGACAATTTATAAGAGAAAAGTGACAATGCATTATAGTTTATGTGGAAAAATAATTACCCCAAAATTTATTATTGGATAGGAACTGCAAAAATGTTTATACAAATACGATTTCTAAGTTTGAAGGGTAAGAGGCGAAAGATTTACTTAGTATGCGAAAAAAAAAAAAAAGTAAATAAGGCCAAAATATTTTGCTATAGAGTCCAATGGACTAAAAGTAAAAATTGCATCATATAATTTAAACTCGACAAGTACAATAATAATTTAAAAAGAAATAAAAGAATAACCAGAAAGGAAGAAAAGTATAATTTTTCATGTTATATTTATAGGACGATATATAAGCTGAAAAGAGATGCTTAAAGAATTGCCTCGAAACACACAAAAGAGAAGTAAAACTAAATGAGTGTGCCACGCGCATGGCTGCTTTGTGGTCGAAAGCATCATCATCGATTCATCATAATATATATATATATATATTATGTATGGTATGAAATGATCAATGATGGCATGGCATCCACAAGGTAGTGGTTATGGTGGTGGAACCCAAAGCTGCTTTTTAATTAGTGGGTTTCTGCCAAGTCAAACCGATTGAAGACGTGTCATATGTATCATGTGGTTCTATTTTTCTTTCTTTTCTTCCTTTTTAAACCACCTTTGACTGCTTCATTATGGTTATGGGAGCACCTACTTCTTTGTGGTCCCTAACCTCAAAACGCATAGAGGTAGTACACAAAGAAGGCAAACAAACCGAGCAAAAAGGAGTAAAATTTCGATCAAACCACGTGTTAGCGTTAAAACAGAGAGTAGATTGCAATTAGGAGAAAACTCAATCCGACAAACACACACAAAAGGGGAAAAAAGAAGCAATTTGTCATCAATCACACAAAGTGGAATCTAGATGGTATAACAGGACAGCTGTAACTCATATTAATGGTCCGATATCATTAGAAAAATGGTTATAATGGGCCCGCACACACCAGATTGCATCATTGTTAACTTGGAATCCTAAAAGGCTAATAAAACCTTCTCCCTCCTATCTACGTGACTTGCGCTTTTCCCGGAGAGAATGTATAGTCTATGAGTAACATTTAAAGTTCATGTTAATAAAACAAACTTAATATTTTCAAAATTAATTAATGCTGCTTAGATTTATATTCTCGTGTCAATATGTAATGTAATTTCCTTTTTTAGATAATATATATATTTTTAATATCAATTTACGTATGATAATGTTGAAAGAAGGAAAGCAAAACGTACCGTTTGAGTGGCGTCTGGAGTGGCAGTAGCGTGCGCTCCAAGGAGAATCACTGAACTCGTCCAGCACTGACACGGGACTCGGCTCGCCGTTGAACTCCCAACCCCTTTTGGTCGACGCGGCTGCGACGGGCGTTGATTTCTGCAGCTCCGACGACTGTACGGCCTCGATGATCTTCTTGAGCGCGTTCAAGTCCTCATTGCATTTCTCCAACGCTCCCAACAGCTTCCTTCTCTTGTCGGCAGCCGATTCCGGCATGGCTTCCAACCCCATCAGCCTCGCCACCAGCGCCGGAGGATTCGGGAAGTTCTGCGGCGAGCGCCGTATGTCCGCCGGCAGAGTCGGGCTCCTTTGCATGTCGCAAGAGAATCTCCGGAGATCAACCTCTTTTCTGCTCTGTCCTTGCACTGCTGATGGGGAAGCCGAGGAGGGTTTCAGCTTTGTCGGAGTAGAAACCACATTCTTTTCCTGCTTCTTTCCTGATCCAACACCCATAGACGAAAGCTATTTTAAAGACAAAAAGAATAAAAAGAAAGAAATAAAATGGAAGAGGAAAGATAACGAACCGAAAGTGAGGAATTTGTGTCGATTTTGGTATTTGCAAACGAGGTGGATAATGCCGGACATGCATCCGATGCTCCTCCCATGGAGGGTTTCCGGCGCAATATTTTCCCTGTAAGAAGACGACGACACCAGATTGTGATCCTGCCTCTTCATAGATCGTGGTGGACCGATCTCTCTTTCAGTTTTGCTGCGACAGAATTTTTTTGGGAAATGGAGAGAAGTGTTAATTAGTGTGTGGGTTGCAGCAATTAGCTAGAGATAACGGTAACAAATTGGGTGCTTTGAAGAAGAAAAAAGGAAGAGAATGCGGTGGTCACTGTTGTCTGATTTCTGAACGTAAAAGCAAATTAAGCACGAGGTCTTGTTTTTGGAAGAGCTTCCGTTTTATCGTCCAAGGCTCCAAGCAATTCTCTTTAAATTTCATTCTTAAATCCATAAATTATAATATTAAAAGATCTAAAATAAATCATATCTTAAAAGGTAATATAAATTCAATAAAGTAGTTTCTTTATTAAACTTTAAAATATAAATTTTTTAGACATTTAGATGAGATGAAACGACTAATATTTATAAATTTAAAATAAATTTTAGGAGATCTCTTTTGATTGCTTTTTTTTTTTTTAGCTTACTTATTTATTTATAAATTGAGTTAGAGTTTAACTTATAAAAATATAAGCTTTAAAACCCCATTTTTACAATTCCTAATCAATAATTGATATATATGCACAAATATAAAAAGTGCACAAAAATAACATAGACTAAAATACAAGATTTGAGCTCAATTGAACTCAAAGAGAGAAGAAGAGAACACACCCAACCACCCAACGTGAACACGATCTGAACATGACACGAAATTAGCGATTTGGGTTTATCTTCTTGGGTTTGGGTAAATGTGCAATTCGGCGTTTATCTTTAACAAATGGGTTGTTATGTTGCGAGTCTTTCATGGGTGACCCGCCAGACACTATTTTAAGTTTTTTTCACCTAAAGAAAAAACACTTAAACCTAATCTCATGATTCTCACTTCTCTAGTTCTCTTCTTCATAGGCCCAAATACCTAATCATCTAGAGTGCCTGTCCACTGTTTGTTTGATTTGGTGCTTGTTTTGTTTATTAAGTGTTTGTTTTGTTTTGTAAATTGTAATGAAGTGGTTTGGTTTGGTGTTAGCCAAGTATGAGTTTAATTTTAAGAGATAAATTGCTAAAATTATTATTTCATTTTAAAAAATAAAAATAAAAAATTGCATTTTAAGCTAAATGGGTCTAACGGGTCATGTTGACCTGTTAGACCCGACCCGCGAACCCATTTAAGATAAACGGGTTCACGGGTCGTGTCTGACTGTGAAATTTCATGGGTTGTTGTGTTGTGTCGAGCCCCACCGTTTAGTTAAGCACGGGTCTAGTCAACCGGTTTAAGTAAGGGGGTCGTCTTGGGTGACCCATTTTGCTAGCCCAACCAGTGGGTTTGGCGTGGCCCACGGCTAGGTCTAGCGGTGACCCAGCTGTGACTCATCTTCTCCGATGCCGTGAGTCACATTTCCAGCCTTTAGGATGATAAAATTCCTAAAGGGTTAATCTTCCATCTCTAGGTTTTAGTTTTAAATCCAAAATCAAGTTTTGACGCATTAGAAACGGGTTTTGGGCATTAAAAATGGGTTTCGAGGTGGGTCACGACGAGTTTTGAGGCGGGTCAAGCCAACTATGCCAAACCCATGGCGTGGGTCCGGCCTTGGTTGTTCTCAGGCCATTTTCTCACACTTTTTTTTTTTTTTTTTTTTCATTTTGATTTGGTGTGGTTATTCTTATTTTTATTTTTTTGTATTTTTTTAAAATTGATGATATGTTATATGATGTGTAGATGTTATAAAATTACTGATTTATACCAAGACCTAATGGTAAGAGCTCTCGTTGAGTTATTGAGATGGGAAAATTGAGTTAATGAGATGGGGTTGGATGGAGCGAGATCTGTGTGACTGCTCCCTACGAGAAAGGGAAGATAAAAAAGAAACGAGGAGTGGTGATTTAAATGACTCTAGATCAAGTGGTTGTGACCCATGACACTGATTCTGGAATGGTCCTTCCTATATTTATTTGCTAGTTTCCTTTCTTTAAATATATATATATATATATATTTAAATAAAAAAAATCCTAAAACTTTTGTTTTGACGTGGAAAGGGGGTGATCATACCATAATAATGGTGGTCACACCTACATCTTATATAATCTTCATAGGTGGTGATAATTTTCATGAAGGTCTGAAATGCTCTTTAAAAAAAAAACAATCTATTGATACAATGACGATGCACATCGAATAAGAGATTTGGAAAAGATCAAGGGTTCGAGTGGCATGTTGGAGGTGGCGGTGGAACCATCTCCAATCCTAAAATTAGTGAAGCGAGATTAATAGGATATGTAGATAGGATGTAAGCATGGTGAGAGAGCTTGTGAACCCGTAATGCATATTGTTCTACCTTTCTAATGGTTTTTCATTTTTGATTGACAAGTGGGCTCAATAAAGCAAGTATTGAAGGTCAAGGGGGCTTCTATGGAAAGTAGTTTGTCTTCATAATTTAATTCCCTTCGAGTGACATCTCAAACAACTCATTTGTTTACTGAGTAAGTTCCAAATAGGCAAGGAACTTAACTCCCATAAGTTACTTCTCTTTTAGGGAGTGCCCCCAATTAGGGGTGTTCAAGCAGGGCGGTTATAACCGCTTCGCTAACCGCTAACCGTTTTTAACCGTTTTTTAATAACCGTTAACCATTAACCGCTTTGTAAAGCGGTTATTAAAAACCGCTAACCGCCTAGGACGGTTGCGGTTAGCGGTTTTAGGAGTATGAAAAAGCGGTTATAACTGCTAACCGCCTTTATTTATATATAATTATATAAATATATATTAATTAAATATTAAAAAAATCTAAAAATCCCAGAAAGATTTATATGCTTCACATGTTATTTCTCTGCTAATTCTTTTTTGGTAACTAATTTTATGTTTATTGAATCTGGGTTTGACATATTTCCTTTAGACAACTCAATTGAATCTCCTAACTTGGCTATGTAATTCATCTATGTAATTCATCAAAAAATAAAATGATTTTTTGTATGGACACTATTTATCGAAAGCAGTTTATGCAAATGAATATTGTGATTTCTTTAACCTTTCTTCGGATGCTGCTGTATAGGGGGCCTGATCTTTGGAATACCCCAAGCTTTCAGCTAGAATTGAAGTTTTAGAAAAGAAACATAAGGTAATGACATGAGTTTTCAAGCCATATTGGGGAAAAAAAAAAAAAGCCAATTGTTGCAACTTTAATGCCTTTGTATGAGTATTTAAAGAATCAAAATCAAAGCTAACAAAAATTATTAGAAATGATGATATGTTAAACAATAGATTTTGTTCATAGATTCAATTAAGGGTAGAAATGCTTTTAAAATTTCTTTAAATAATAATATGCAAATGAAAGAATGTGATTTCTGTGAACAAAGGGTAAAACATGCTATTTTGGGTCATTTAATGAATTTGGATATTATAACTATATATGTGAAATAAGCCAAAAAAATAGCATATTTTTCAACCAATAGGGCAAAATAAGCCCAAAATATATGGAAAATGAAGGCCCAAAATATAAGAAAACCCAAAAACCTATTTTTAAAAAATTGGTTATAACCGCTTGTTAGCGGTTTGAATAACCGCTAACCGCCTAAGCGAAGCGGTTATTAAAAATCCAATAACCGCCTAAAGCGGAGGCAATTGAGGTTATTGCAAATAACCGCCGGTTATAACTGCTTGAAACACCCTAACGCAGACTGTACAGTAACTACTCTCTTGACTCTCTTCCATTTTGATCACAGTACCCTAAAATTCGAAAAAGCCTTTAAGGAAAAGTATTGCCTATCGCAAGTTGCTGACATTTTTTTCTCCGTATACGCTTCTTTAAATTTATCCACCTCAGTGATCATAGTACCCTAAAATTCGAAAAAGGCATTAAGGAAAAGAATTGCCTATTGCAAGTTGTTGACTTTTTCCTCCGTATACGCTTCTTTCAATTTATCCATCTCGGTGATCACAGTACCATAAAATTCGAAAAGACATTAAGGAAAAGTATTGCCTATCGCAAGTTGTTGACATTTTCCTCCACATACGCTTCTTTCAATTTATCCACCTTGGTGATGACAATATCCTAAAATTTGAAAAAGACATTAAGGAAAAGTATTGCCTATCGCAAGTTGCTGACCTTTTTCCTCCACATACGCTTCTTTCAATTTATCCACCTTGGTGATCACAATGCCACAAAATTTGAAAAAGACATTAAGGAAAAGTATTGCCTATCACAAGTTGCTGACCTTTTTCCTCCGCATACGCTTCTTTCAATTTATCCACCTCGGTGATCACAATACCCTAAAATTCGAAAAAGACATTAAGGAAAAGTATTGCCTATCGCAAGTTGCAAACCTTTTTCCTTCGCATACGCTTCTTTCAATTTATCCACCTAGGTGATCACAGTACCCTAAAATTCGAAAAAAAAAAACCATTAAGATGTCTTATTAAGCCATTAAGATTTATTTTTGTCTTATTAAAAAATGAAAAAAATTCACTTTACCCCCTGAAGTTTGAAGTGTTTTTCAATTTGAACCTCAATGTTTAAAAATTTGCAATGTACCCCCTAATGTTTCAAAAATTTGTAATTAACGCTCTCTGTTACTGAGGGAGGGGCTGGTTTGGGCACTTTACAAGGTGGAAAAGAAAATAATAATAATAATAATTAGAGTTGGCACCTTGGGAGTGGATTTGACTAGGGGTGTTCAAGTAGGGCGGTTATAACCGCTCCGCTAACCGCTAACCGCTAACCGTTTATAACCACTTTTTAATAATCGCTAACCGCTTAGGGCAGTTGCGGTTAGTGGTTTTAGGGGTATGAAAAAATGGTTATAATGCATTTATTTATATATAATTATATAAAAATATATATTAATTAAATATAAAAAAAAATCCAAAAATCCTGGAAAGATTTATATGCTTCCCATGTTATTTCTCTGCTAATTCTTTTTTGGTAACTAATTTTCTGCTTATTGAATCTAGGTTTGACATATTTGTTTTAAATAACTCAATTGAATCCCTTGGCTTGGCTATGTAATTCATCAAAGAACAAAATGATTTTTCGTATGGACACTGCTTATTGAAAGCAGTTTACGCAAATGAATATTGTAATTTCTTTAACCCTTCTTGGATGCTACTGTATAGGAGCCTTATCTCTGAATACCCCAAGCTTTTAGCTAGAATTGAAGTTTTAGAAAAGAACATAAAGTAATGACGTGAGTTTTCAAGCCATATTGGGGAAAAAAAAAAACCAATTGTTGCAACTTTAATGCCTTTGTATGAGTATTTAAAGAATCAAAATCAAAGCCAACAAAAATGATTAGAAATGATGATATGTTAACCAATAGATTTTGTTCATAGATTCAATTAAGGGTAGAAATGCTTTCAAAATTTCTCTAAATAATAATATGTGAATGAATGAATGTGATTTCTGTGAACAAAGGGTAAAACATGCTATGTTGGGTCATTTTAATGGATTTGGGCATTATTAGTATATATGTGAAATAAGTCCAAAAAATAGCATATTTTTCGGACAATAGGGCAAAATAAGCTCAAAAAGTATAGCAAAAGATGCCCAAAATATATGGAAAATGAAGGCTTAAAATATAAAAAAACTCAAAAGCATATTTTTAAAAAACCGGTTATAACCGCTTGTTATTGGTTTGAATAACCGCTAACCGACGGTTATAAAGTAACCGCTAACCGCCTAAGCGGAGGCGGTTGCGGTTATTAAAAATCCAATAACCACCTAAAGCGGAGGCGGTTGCGGTTATTGCAAATAACCGCCGGTTATAACCGCTTGAACACCCCTACCCCCAACGACTCCTTTCTTTATCGAAAAAATTTGAAATAATCAAGTCGGTAAAGAGGCAGATAACAACCATTATAGGATTATTACTGTTTGTGGCATATGTGAAGGGAAGATTGATAAACGCTGAATGTTGCACATTCAAGCCTCGTAAACTTGCATATGTCAATTCCTTAGCATTTTTATTTACTTGATTTTGTTTTGTTTTCGTGTTTTCAAGTTTTAATTGAAAGATGCAAGAACTCCATTAAAAATTGGGCTTAAAGAAACTTTGGAAGCACTCTGAAGGCTTGGATAGAGCACACCAACAGAAAGGCTCGAGCGCCCCCTCCCCTAAACTCAAGTGCACCACTCCTTGGGCTTGAGCACACATGGCCTTCCAAAACACAGCAAGAGCCCAATTCCATATTGGAAAAAGTTTTTAATCTCCTACTTGGACTAGAAGACTGACTATGGTTTTCCTAAGATTTTTAGTGTATACCTGCTCCCTATAAATATGCATCTAACCATCAAAGAAATACACACTGCCCGCTCCCCATGCCATTGGAATCACCTCAATTTGATATTTGACTTGAAAGTTATGGTCAAAATACCAAGATATGTGCAAAATCCAAATTTGAATCCAATCCGATTCTGACTCTAATTTGAGAAATCTTGATTTAATCATTTCCTTTATTTGGTTAAACTTAACCATATCTTCTATGTCTTCCCAATTTGCCTTTAAGCTTGGAACTTTTCCAAAAACACATTCTTTTTTTCCATGACCTACAAAAACATAGAAAACACAAGGAAATAAATAGTACAAAATAACAAGACTAAGAAATTAACAAAATGTAAATTAAGGGCTAAAATATGAATATTTTAGCACTTATCATCTATACATAGGATAGATGGATCGTACCACATCTTAGTGGTCAGGTGGACGGTCCGTGCCAAACGAATATGGATTATACTTATTCCTTAATAACGGTATAATGGTATTTTCTTGTTTATTTTATCATACATAGAATGAATTTCTTTTCTCAAAAAAAAAAAAAATGAATGAATTTTTCTGATTAAATATGATTAACCATTGTTATGCAAATAGTGGTGAAGTCAATACCCTACTCTCTTTCTATTCTATTTCAATTCTCTTTTACGTTATTTTATACACTTTAGTTTCAACCAAAATCAATAACTCTTTTCTTAAGTTACTTTTAATCTTGAAAAAATTTATAACAATTCACATGCAGTTCTTGAGGTTTGACATCCTCAATATAGCCATATCCTACAAGGATTCATTTTATTGCGAGTGAAATGTTATTATTGATATATTTTTGCTTTAAAAAGATCACATCATTTTTTGACACTGTTGTTGAAGACTGCTTAATGGTTGCATTATTAATTTTTAAAGATTAAATCAAGCTTAATTATTTTTCTATTTTTCTTTATTTTTCTTTCTAATCCTATTTTCTTTTCTTTTTTGTATATTTTTTTTAATTTTTAATTTTCTTTACTCAAGTATGTAGCTGTATGGGAGTCCCAGCACGCTGTGCTCGAGCCAAGCCTTTGTCGGCAGTGCGCTCGAGCGCCCTCTCCAGTACGATTGAGTGCACCTCAATTTCTTGCCTGATTTCGACTCTAAATTTCCAGCACACTAGCACTACAATCTCAAGACCGTTTGTGAGCTTCTTCTTTTTTTTTAGTTTATGTTGGGTTGTCATTCTTTGTCTATACCTTTAATATCTTGCAATCTCAACCTTGAACGCACTCTTAGACAACTTAGGTCCGAAAGGAATTATAATTTGCTAAAAGAGCATCCCACGGAGACCATGGCCGAAGAACACCTTGAGGCTTTGAGAGATCACTATCACCCTACCAAGTACACTTCTCCCTCATGTATCCTGCTACTGGACATTACGACAACTCATTATGAAATTAAGCTTAGTACCATTCAAAGTTTACCATCTTTTCTAGGGCTTAGTAGTGAAAATCCTTTCGACCTCCTTGGTGAATTCCTAGCAATATGTTCTACTATTAAATTGACTGGATTCACAGAAGACGCCCTAAGGATGCGTCTCTTTCCCTTCACCTTCAAGGAAAAAGGCATTGGTTTCATTCCTTAGCACCCAATTCCATCACTTCTTGGCTCAATTGCAACAATAATTTCTTAAGAAGTATTGCCCTACAGGAAAGACGAATGACATCAGGAGAACTATGTTTGAAAATCTTAGAAATAATTATGTACAACATGCTTCCACTAGACATAGGGCACTTGCACCCAAAGCACCAAGGACCAGAGGTCTTTTTGAAATAGGACATTCCTTGGATGTGACTAACAAAGTTGTAGATCCTATAACTAGAAAATTAGATCAAATGATGGTTGCTAGTTTTGCTCCTACTCACTCTGCTCACATACACCCACAACACAACCCATGTTCATTTTACTCTAGTCCTATGTGCCACTGGAATGATTGTCCTACTACTAGACAATTTTTTGACTTTTAAAATTAATTGGTAAATGCAGCATTCTCAAGACTGGGTAGTGATCTATATTCCAATTCTTACACCCGGGATGGAGAAACCATTAGAACTTCTCATGGAATGCTCAAGATTCATACAACTTAGTTCCAAGGCTGCACACTCAAGCACAATCTACCAAGCAACCCTATCAGCCAACTTCCACATACTGGCCTCCACAACAACAATATCAGGCCAAGCCACCTCCTCCGAGGAGTTCTAACTATGAAGAGAAGATGTTAGCTACTCCAGAGAAAATGTTACAGAAGATGTTAACTACTCTTAATAGAATGGATGCTAGTGATCAACCACTGCACTCTCACTTTCAATCCATTTCCAACATAGAAGCTCAAGTTGGAAAAATCACCACGGGTAAAGATGATAGAGATTGTGATCATGCTAGTACTACTTAAACTTTGGCGTTAATTTTTTTATCCTATGTTCAAACAATTATCTTGGGCTGTAATATATTTGATGATTGGTCTGTTGACCCATACATTTTGAGATGTATTTATGTTATGGAATTTATCTTTAATGTGGTCATTGTGATTGTGGTGTTTAGTTATTGCCTTCTTATTTATGTGGTTAAAATTCTTCTGATGTACTCTCTTGTTTAGGAGAAGTTATGATCCCTGAGTCTTGTCTCGTGAGGGATTAGGCTGGGAGGTGAACTATGCGGTCAATTACCAGTTAACTAATTTTCACAAGGCGTTGCACATTGATTGTGTTTATGCAATGTAAGACAAAGGCACGAGCGAAAGCAAGTGCAGTAGCCTCATCCTTTGCCTACCCATCATGGACCCACAAAGTTAGAGCGTTGATCTTGTAATACCCTGAAAATAAATTAGGGTTAAGCACACTCTAATTATGATGCTAGGGTTGCTTCTCATGACTTGGCTTTCAGTTGCTTCTCCTCTATTAGCATAGATGAAGTATCAGCTGCCCGCAAGTAATAACCACCAAAAGAATAATAGGACACTGGAATTCTTTTAAAATCAATCAAAGTTTTTAGATAATATGGACGCCAAGGGATGCATGGGAACCTCCAACTAGTTAGGGATTGCACTCTGTCCCACTTGTAGGACAAAATCTTCTCTCCTTCACATCTTTGCCCTCTTTCACCAAAGAGGAAAACAAGAACCTTCCAAGCAGAGAGAGTAAAACAAAACCTCTTTGATTCAGTCATTAAGCAGTCGGACGACTCTTCAGTGACCAAGATGACATCTTTGATGCTTCTTTCACTGTATAGCCCCTCCATCCTTTGGAGGTGGAAGAAAGGGTACTTCCCAAAATGTTAACATGGTAGGGGAACAAGAATCGTCACTACAGGTAAGAGAAATGACTACAAGGAACCAAAGATTCTCTCTTTAAACAACATATATCCTCCTCAATCAGCACTTAATAGATTATCCATCCCCAAGCAATCTTAGTTATGGGTGGGGGTTTGATCTGCTAACTGATATTTGTCTACTCATTTAGATAGTTACCGGTAAAGTGTAAGACCTTCAACTTTTTAAGAATTTACTATTGCACCGACATTCAACAAAGGTGCTAAGACCTATGTTACTGAAGAATCTGCTTATACATGGTAACCAATGAGAATAGGATCAATTACGGTGTGAAGGTTAAAGAATAATTCATAAAGGATGAGGAAGCATTGGAAACATCATTTTAAGAGATAAATCTTAGATTTTCAAATCCTAAGAAGGCACTCAAAAATATTGGGATGGATACCATGACGTTCATCTCAGAAAGAGCTTTTTGGAATGGGGTCACATACGCAATTATGAGACCCGTAGCAAGAGTTATGCCCGTTTTATTGAACACTGGTAATTGTTCAATTGCTGAAAAGCCAACTACGAGTGCTCACTGGTTTTGGTTGTGCGCTCGCTACAATTCACCAAACACTCGCTTATTTTGGCCGAGCACTCGTTTTAGTATGTCAAAAAGTACAAACAAGCTTTTTCAGGCGTAAGTTAAAAAATTACAGGAACACTCAGTCGAGAACCACCCAAGTGCTCGTTGACCAATTTTTGGACCGTTGAATAAGGATGAAATGCCTAAAAAAAGTTGTGCACAATACATGAATGCTCACTACTATTCACCGAGCACTCGCCACTTTATAGGACAACTCTTGCAGTGCCTACAGGCTTTCCATCCCTGTAAATATGCCTCCCCACTTGCCCCTTAAGCCTCGTCAATTTCTTGAAGGTTTTGCTTCAACGAGGTTATCTTCTAAGCTTAGCTTCTTCCTTACTTAGTTTTTATGTTGTTTAACTACTTTTCATAGTTAGCTTGGTAGTTTTGAGCTTCTAGTTATGTTCTTGCCCTTAATCTTAGTTTAAGCATGGGTTAGCATTTCATTCTTTTTGGGCATATTTCATTATGCATGGAGGTGTTGTTGTTGGTTAGGAAGTGTTAGAAACCCTTTTTGTGGCCTTAGGACCAGTTGAGAAGGCTTAGGAGTTCATTGGACCAAATGAGGTTCCACTTGAACACTCAACCTAAGGGATGAGAGCTCGCCCAGAGAAGTCCTAAGGAATGCCTTTTTTGCCCAACATTCTATAGTCCCTATTTTATATTCTAGGTTCATCTTGCTTGGGTTTAGAATTAATGATAAGTCTTTTCTCAATATTCAAAGTTATGGTGCCTCAAGAAGATTTTATTGAGGAACCTTACAATGCGAGTGAGTACAAACTCACATGGACACTTGTTGGTACTTTTTGTGCATTGCACGATTATTTTATATATATCAAACATGCATATATACAACTCCTAAAATACATTTTAGAACCACTGTGAACTCTCTTTTATGAAAACATATGTTGATTAACAAGATAATGATGAGACTTGTAAAAGCATGCATGTAAAAGACTGATAAGATTAATTGCATCATATGACATACTACATTGGTACATACGGGATAATGACCATGGGCTTACTATACATGTTAACTTTATGGTCAAATGTGTGTGTGTTAATATGGGCCTTGGATCCAATGGTTATTAATGCCCAGCGTAGCCATTGTCGAATGGTTGGTCACTACAAGGTGTACATCATTAGTAGTGTGGACCACTTGAGGTCAAACTTGGTCGGGCTGCTAGAGTTATGGATAGTAATGCACAATGGTCAAGGCACTACATTGTATTACAGGTCTTTCAAGATAACGCCAACCTTGCCGAGAAAGGGTAATATCTTGGGTAGATCACACTGTTGAATTATGACATGATTCTTAGATTACAGCTTATATTATATCTATATTTCATCCATGATAAACTGTCACCCCATAATGTTGCATGCATTTTATAAACAACTAAGTTTACCATTTAATGACAAGTATGTCATGTGCATTTATACTCAATAAGTCGTCCGACTAACCCTTGTATTCTTTCCCTCTTTTTTGTTTTTTTTTTTGTTTTTGTTTTATTCCATATATACACTATGTTGTTATGGATAGTCTCGCAGAAGATGGATACCACGAAGCATCCGGTTATTGTGGAGGATTTGATTCGGGAGGTGCTTAAGGACTTATTGTAAGCTTAGGCGGGTGCTTATGGTAACGAGTACTTTTGGTTTATGCTATATGATGAGTGCCAAATATTACATATTTGGGCTTCTTAATTTGCATTTGTTAATCCTTTAGCTTTATTATGTTCTAATGTTTGTGTTAGTTTTGGTGTCTTAGTGTTTTGCAAGTTGCTAAGGGAAAACTGTGCTCTTAAAGTGAAAGTCGCAAAGAAGTTGATGTAAAGCATTTCTGGAACTAGGATCGAGCGCACCATACTGGCGCTCGAGCCCAACAACCTTACACTCAAGTGCATCTGCGCTTGAGCATGGCCACAGCAATGCACGAGTGCAGCTGTGCCACTTAAGAAAGAACTTATGCACGAGTATGCTTGAGTGCACCTGTCTAGGGATCGAGCAAACATGCACCCAACTTCAAGCCATCAACACACACAACGCTGTCCTACAGGAGAACTAAAGCATGCTCGAGTGCACCTAGTGTGCGATTGAGCGCACTTGTCTGACCTAGCAACATTGAAACCTTAAAATATCACTTATAAATATCATTCTTTAATAGGGAAACACACTTAGGGGCGTTGTTCAGTGTATTTTTTGACTTTTTGGCATTTTGTAGCTTTGAACACGTGCTTTCCTTTGTAAGTTTTTAGTTTTCATGAATTCATTTATCAATAATATGATTTTTGTAGGCATGAGAGGCTAAAACCTTCGACTAAGGTTGAAGATGAAGCCTTACCATTGATTTGCAATTCACATTCTCATTGTATTGTTCATACAATTCGAATTTTTAACATATTCAATGTTCAATTTTAATTCAATTATTAAATTAAACCCTTTGAATTAATTGTTTGATTATTAGTTTGATTAAACATTTGATATTCGATATGTTTCATCTGACAGATACATTAAATCATTCAATTTAAATCGAATATCCATTGTGATTCATAAATTTAACTGATACCTTGGATGGTAATGACAATGTATTATTCTAGAAGAGCAATAAGGAGTTAGATTCATTTTTCATTTGTAGAAAATCTAAGTGGAAGGATGAAATTCATTTAGACGAGGATGGCCAACCTATATCATTGACTAAGAAATGTCTGGTGAAGGTGTTGTGTGGTTTCCACCTTCCACTCATACCATGACTATAGAGGCTATTTATGTTGCAACATACCACACCCTATATGAGGTGGCATGTAGATGGCCACACAAAGGACGGCATATTGAGGCATCCAGCCGATGGTGAGGCATGGAAGTCATTTGGTAATTTATATATGAGATTTCACTGGACAGCAAGAATGTAAGGCTTGGCCTAACCTTGGATAGATTTAATCATTTTGGGAACATGAGCACATCCCACAGTACTTGTATTGTAATGCTTGTACCGTACAACTTACCTCCTTGGATATGCATGAAACAAACGTCTTTCATATTATTCCTGATTATCCCAAGCCCAAGTTCACCTAGAATGGATATAGATGTCTACCTTCAACTCTTACTTGAGGAAATACAGGACCTATTGAATGTAGGGGTATGCACATTTGATGTCTTGACAAAAACAAAAAAAAATTGTTCTACAAGCATAGTTGATGTGGATAATTAATGACTTCTTGGCATACGCAAATTTGTTCGGGTGGCCCACCAAAGGTGTAAAGGTATGTTCTTGCTATATGTATTCAACAAGGTTTAGATGGTTAAAACACAACTGTAAATATTGTTTTATAGGGTATACACGATACTTGTCCATGGATCATCTGGAGGCTAAACAAAAGAACATTTGACAGTAACCAAAAACTTGAACGTGCCCTTGACGTGTTAGGTGGAGATGAAATCCTGAGACATTTAGAAGGAATGGTATTTGGGGATGAAAATGCTGGTAAGTCAAAAGCCCGATGGTAAGTCAAAGACGAATGGTAAGAAAAAAAAAGAAAGAAGCGGAAGAGGACTCCTAAGAAACAACAACTAGCGATTAATCATGTAGTGTGGAAGAAGAAGAGTATTTTCTTTAGGTTGCCGTACTGAAAAGATAATTTTTTGCTGTCCATAGAAAAGAAATGTCATGCACATAGACAAAAATGTGATGGACAACATGTTTGGAACAATACTTGACATTAAAGGGAAAATGAAGGACAACCTCAAAGCCCGAAAAGACTTGTTTGAAATGGGTTTGAGACCTACACTCCATCCATTCATGTACTAGAATGGGATAACCTTTATCCCCCTAGCTTGACACACGATGTCCAATGATGATAAAACTAATTTCTTGAAAGTGCTTTAAGATGTATGGGTGCCCAAAAGATATGCCACAAACATTTCCTGATGTGTTAGACTTAAGAAATGTACGGTTGTTGGTTTGAAGAGTCATGATAGCCACGTATTGATGCAACAACTTCTTCCTATTGCTGCGTGGATCATTCTCAAGTAACATGGTTAGGCCTTTGGTTGAGATGTCTACATTCTTTAGAAGCATATGTTCAACAACATTGACACAAAAGGATATGAACCAACTTGAGGGTGATATATGTATTACTTTGTGCAAGATGGAACAAGTATTCTCCCTCCCCCTCACCTCATTTTTTTCACCAGTATGGTTCATGTTATCATGCATCTTGTCCATGAATGTGGACTTAGTGGACCGGTATAGTATAGGTGGATGTATCTAGTTGAGAGGTAAAATTTTATGTAAATCATTTTTTTCCCTCCATTAAAAAATAATGAATAACAGCAATGATTGACTAATTTTGCCTTGGCAAGTTCAAATCTGATGTGTGCAATAAAGCGGCTTTTGAGGGCTGCATTGTGGAGGGCTATATAGCAACTAAGTTGGTGATGTTCAGCTCCTCCTATTTAGATAACGCATCAACATTTCACAATAAGCCCTAAATAAACCCAAATGTCTAAAGAGGCGGGAAAACGAGTCGTCCTCGATTGACGCACATTGACACAGATTCCTTCAATTGCGGACGTGAGTCATGTTACTAGCAAATGCATGTTCATTCATCCCTTACTTGTGAATTATAATGAATGTAATTTCAAATTGTAGGATGCACATGGATATGCTTAGCACATTAGCAGCAACTCCCCTATAAGTGGTTCTATTCCCAACATTTAGGGAAAATGTCAAAGAAATCACAAAAAATGACCTACAGCAGACTCCCTAAATGAACACTAAACATAAGGATTGCTATAGTGGAATCCTTGTGATTATTAAATACAAAAAAACTCATTCTCTCTCCTTTCTCCTCTTATGTCTACGTCTCTCTCTCACCTCTCTTTCTCTGTCTCTTTCTCTCACACCTCACCAAATGAATAGCAAAATCACCACCACAAACTGTAAAAAACACCATCACAAATTGCAAAAATGATTGATAAAAATCAGCCATCAACATAATCTTTGTTGTAGTTTGGTAGGTAAAAAAAGAGAGGAAAAAAGGGTCTTCTCAGGATCAGATAAAAGAATCGGGGATGCACCATTGTTGGAGTTATCTGGTTTTTGATTAGATTCAGGTAAACTATCTATTGATGTAAACGAATTGACAATAAAGAAACCATTTTGTTGAGGAAATCGCAAACAAAAATGAGAGATGGATAGTCATAGATGGATGAAATTGCAGATAGGCAAAATCACAAAGCAACAGAATCATGAAAATGATGAAATCAAAGAAGAAAAACATCTGGTTATGAATCAAAGAAGAAAAATGGATGAAATCTAAAGAAGAGTTTTTGTAGATTGTAGACTTGAGGATGAACAAAAAGAAAAAGAAAAGGGCTGAAAGAAAAGAAAGAAACAGTGGAGTGAGAGAAAAGATAAGTTGAATTAAAAAAACAAAGGTAAAAGTAACAAAATATTATTTTTATGATATAGGGAATGGTTAAGGGAATCTATTGTGATGTATTTTTTGTATAGGGAAGCAAAAACTAGTTTGGATCCTCAAACTTAGGGAAAATGATTGGGTAGCTATAGGGAATGCTCTTCAGTGAGCATGAAATAAGGGGCAAATGATAGACAATCAGTTGGAAACCCAACATTTTGAGCAGTTTCGCAATTAGGACCATGTAACACCCCCAAAATTAGCCTTGGCTAATCCGGTAGAGTCACTGGCAATTTACCTGTTCAAGCCAACTTGTGACCAAACGAGAAATCACCCTTATAAAAATGTTAGAGTAAAGGCTAGGGAAGGTGAATAAATTTGAGTCAGTATAATTCATCAAGTAAGAACATGGAGCTACTAAATAGTAAAGACAAACCTGTAATTATAAGTAAAGCGTAACCAATCATGTAATAGCATCACTTGCCACTTCCATAGTAGTAAACCAGGTTTCCTAAAGAACAATAACCGCATAAGTCTAAAGACTTAGTAAGTAAACCTCACACTTAGGTATGACATAAGCCCAATTAAAGAGTAAACATGCAATTTGAGTAATAACCAAAAGAGGGTATTACCTCCGTTAATACACCATTTGATAGGTTTTAGGGTTTTCAAAGCTTATGGTATAAAACCGGCGATAATTACCTAATTGTTTTAATGCAGGAAAAGGCTAATGCATTACAAGTTATAACTCCCATACATGGTCTACTAGAGATATTACCCTTTCTCAGCAAGGTTGGTGCTGTCTCGAGGGACCTATAATACAATGCCAGTGCCCCAACCATTGCACAACATACTGTACGTAGCATTAGTAATACGATTGTGTCAACCTCGAGTGGCCCACACCAACTAATGACATCCATCCTATAGTGACCGAACAATTGGAAATGGTTACACCAGGGTCAAGAAACCAATAGATCCAAAGCCATGTATAACACACATTTGACCATAATACATAGTTTATATAGTAAGCTCATGGCCGTTCATATCGCATATACCAGCGTACCATGTCTTATGATGCATCTTAACAGTTAATTAATAACGTAGTTGCCGAGTATTTATAGAAAGTAGACATGCTCATATCATACTCGTGGTCAGTCAATTGACATATCCCTTGTTTTACGTAAAAAGGGTGTAAATATCTACTTACCTCGCGCACTCAAGCGAATCGTCCGACCAAGCTAATTCTTGTTATAATGGATATAAGACATCGTTATTTTAAGCCTTACAAAACCTAGAAATATAGCTAAGCCTAAGCATACACGTGTGAAACTTAAGAACCGATGCTTTGCCCACTGACCGTACATCCGGCCTCGATGGCATACATTCGTTCAGTGTGTTAAGCACACCATTTTAAGATTCGGACAGTGCATGTTTCTAATGGCATTTATAGACCTCTAAAGCTCTTCTAAGCTAGCAAAACAGCACATGCAACGCAGGAAATCACAACACAATGAAACTTTGAGAAAATCCTTTGAAAACACCATTATCTTTAAAGAATGCTCAATGAACACCTGGAAAACCTCATCAAGGCAAAGATATAAGTTAAAATAATGCTAAATACAAAGAGAATAGAGCTTACCCCGAAGCTAAGCATGGACATGGTCTTCCCTCCTCGGAAACTCCTCCTTGAAGCTCACTCTCACCAATTTCTCACTCAAAACTCAAGGGAAGGATTTTGGCAGCCTAGGGGCATACCAGGGGAAGGAAACAGACATGAGAAATGAGAGTTGGGACGGGCTATTTATAGGAAAAGTTTGCCACCAACTCTTTGACAAAGCGGCGGACATCCGACAATCTTAACGTACATCCAATGGTCTTTGCACAGTGGTCCAGAGGATGTCTCGTACTTTTAGGTATTATCCAAAGAGTACCCCAAAAGTAGCGTACGTTCGGTTGGCTTGCAGAGCATACGTTCAGTGGTCCCCCTATGCACTACAGACGTCGTCCATCAGACCTAGCGTACATCCACCTCCTAAGGGCTAGTGTTTGGATTTTATTTTCTAATGGTTCAAAGCGTGATTAGGTTAATGCTAAGGGTTTTGAGTCTCGTTAAACACCTTTATTGAAAACCTTTGTTGATTGCTCCTATGGAAAAGATTTTATCTAATAAAAAGTTTGGTTTTTATTAGGGTATTACAAACCGTGACTACGTACGTACAACTAATGTCATGTATACCTATTAAAGTACAAAATATTTACTTCTCATTCCTATTTCCTCACCACACTAATTGTGCATCTTCCATTGTAATATAATCATAGGTTGATCGATAGGACGATTGACGCATGAAGGAAATAGGTGATAAACTGGTAATGCATTGTAGAGGGCTGATGACCACAGCAATCCAGTATCACAGATATGTGGTTAATGTCAAGTTGTTTCATATTCTTTCACATGATGTCGAAAAGAGGACGCAGAACAACGGTGTGTGCATGCCGACTGTTGATGGCGAAACATACTACGGGAAGTTAACCTAAATAATTCAAGTGAAGTATTACGATAGAACTAAGTATGTTATGTTCAAGTGTGATTGGGTAGACAACACAAGGGTCATGGGATACAAGGTGGACAATGGCTTGATGCTTGTCAACTTAAAAAATCTTATCCACAAAGGAGAGTTGATTACTAATGAGTCATATGTGCTAACTTCCCAAGTTAACCAAGTATTTTACGTTCAAAGATGAAAGGAACCCAGACTGGGCTTGCAATGTAAGGACTAAACCTAGAAACATGTATGGCGTTGGTCAGGGTCAAGGGCTTCATGATGCATGTGCCAACTGGCACGAGAGTGAGCCGCTCTTATTGAACAATAATCATGATCATGATCCCCAAGATGACTTTAAATACGTCCGACCCGACTTACCACCAACCAATGCGTATGTGAGTCCATAAAAATTGAATATTGTACATTGATTGGTATATATTTATTTATTTATACGTTGATTGGTAATTGTTGTATATTGTATATTGATAAGCGCTGAATGTTGCACATTCAAGCCCCTTAACTTCTATATGTTAATTCCTTAGCGTTGTTATTTGTTTGATTTTGTTTTGTTGTTCAGGGTTTTAAATGAAAGATGCAAGAATTTTGTCAAAAATTTGGATAAAAGCACATTTTGGGAGTGTCTTGAAGGCCTAGGATTGAGCACACAACATTTGGTGAGTGCACCTACGCTCGAGCGCCCATCAGCTAAGCTTGAACGCGTCCCTTGGGCTTGAGCGCACATGACTTTTAGAATGCGCCAATAATCCTTTTATAGCTTGAATTAGGTTTTTAATCTCCCACTTAGATTGGGAGACTAACCTACAATTTTTCTAGGGTTTCTAAGGCTTATAGGGTTATCCTAATTCTATAAATAGGCCTCAAAACATGTAAAAAAAGACACTGTACTACCTAGAACAAAAATTCAGCAAATAGTTATTAGAGCTTAGTAGAGTCATGAATGGCTAAAACCTTTAGTGGGGTATTGGTGTAACCCTATCCAAGCATAATGGTTTGATTGTATTTTAATTTATAAATTTTCAATTTTTGCATGTTGGTTGTATAACTATGAGAATTGCTACAATTTGATTTTGTTCTTAATATTTAAATGTAATTGTTCTTAAATTCCAAAATTAGTATTAGTGAAATTCTTATCTTGTCTTTTACTTTTATGAAACTCCAATTATTCTTATTTTCTTTTATTATGGGGAAGATGGTTATACAATGATTTTTAATTGACTTATGATCAATAGAATTAGATAGGCCATACTTAGGAAAGACGAATCATACTACACCCTAGTTTAGTTTAATTTAAGTAGACGATCTGTACCAACCGAAAATGGGTTATGCTATTACATTGATTGTATCAAACTTATTAAAGAATTAGATATTTCATACTTAGAAAAGACAGGCCATACCGTATCTCAGTGGTTAAGTGGATTGTTTGTACCAACCAAAGATGGATTATACTCATTCTTTAATAAGGTATTTTCTTATTTATTTATAGGTGAAACTACCTCTAGCCCCCATAAACCACCTAGTGTTGTCTATTTGCCCCCATGAACTTCCAAGTGCAATCCTTGACCCCCTCAAACTACTTAACCGTAGCCAACAGCTCCCTTCCATCAATCAACTCCGTTGAAACTCATGGTCAATGGAAGGGGTTGTTGGCTATGGTTAGGTAGTTTGAGGGGGTCAGGGATTGCACTTGGAAGTTTATGGGGGCAAATGGACAACACTCGGTAGTTCATGGGGGCTAGAGGTAGTTTCCCCTTATTTATAACAGGCGTAGATTGAATTTCTGGAATTAAATATGATTAACCCTTGATGTGTGGATAGTGTTGAAGTCAGTACCCTACTCTCTCTCTCTCTCTCTCTCTCATATTTCAAATTCTCCTTTGCATTTATTTTATGCACTTTAATTAAAAAAAAAACAATTAAGTTATCTTTTCTTAAGTTAATTTTAATATTTATGAACTTGATAACAACACCCCTACAGTCCTTGATGTTCGACACCCTTTCTATAGTCTTATCTATAAGGATTCATCCTCTTGTGAGTGGTTAATTATTATTGACATTATTTTCTTTTGAAAACACCACATCAATTTTTGGCACTGTTGCTAGGGACAGCAAACGGTTTGGTTATTAAGTTATAAAGATTAAATCTAAATTATTTTCTATTTTTATTTATTTTCTAATCCTATTTTCTGTTTATTTTATTTTTTTACAAGTCTGCAGCTATCCAGATTGTTCTAGCAAGCTGCACTCGAGTGCCTCATCCTTGCGCTCGAGCCTTTCCTTGTCGATAGTGAGATCATGTAGTGACCCAAATATTTAACTAAGCATAAGTAGCTTAGTTAAAGGGTTAATTTAGACTTTGGGTCACTAGGATCAGCCAAAAAGGCATTTTGGAAATTTGTCTTCTGGTTTGTCGTTTAGTGCAGATGTACACTAGGGTTGGCGGACGTACGCTCTTGTCTTTTAGTGCTTACGTGCACTAAAAGGCCAGACATATGCTTCTGTCTTTTAGCACGGATGTACGGTGGTACTCCACTGGACGTACGCTCTGATAGATAGTACAATCATATTCTGTGAACAGTACAGTAGACGTGCGCCAAAGTGGCGGACGTACATGGCACTATTTATAGAATCCACTGGGTAATACTTGGTCGTACGAAATAGCCTTTGGACCATTGTGTAAAGGTACTGGACGTACGCCCTTAGGACTAGACGTCTGTTACTTTTTGGCCCTATAAATACCCCCTCACCTCCTCGCCTATTTCACACCTATTTTGCCCTTAAACCCCTCTATTCGCCCCCAAGCTGCTGGTAGATCATTTTGTGAGTGTTTGTAAGGTTTCGTGAGTGTTTCCGTGTTGCCGGAGGAGGAACTATCGAGGTTTCGATTCAAGGAGGTAAAGCTCGGTTGTAGTGACCCAAATTATTAGCTAGGCATAAGTGGCTTAGTTAGGGGATTAATTTGGGTTTTGGGTCACTAAGGATGCTAGAGGAGTAATTTGGACTTTTGGGCGGACGTACGCTAGGTCTGGCGGACGTATGCTACTCTCTGTAGTTCAGATGTACGGGGAGGACCACTAGACGTACGCTTTGCAAACCGAACAAATGGACGTACGTGGGACCACAGAATGTACACTACTTTTTGAATACCCTTTGGATAATACAAGGACGTACGAGGCAGCCATTGAACCACTGGGCAAGAACCACCGAACGTACGCCCCTTGGCCGGACGTCCGCTGCTTTCTAGGGCCTATAAATAGCACCCTACCGCTTCATGTTATTCACACTTTCCATACAGCCCTAGGCTGCCAAAGTGTTCCCAGAGTGTTTTCCAAGCATTTGTGAGTGTTTTGTGAGCATGTGTGTGAAGTGTCTGTGATGTACAAAAATAAAAGTACTCGCAATAGCATGAGTCGTTTGTAATAAAGTGTTGTGCAAGTGCGAGGTCGATCCACAGGGAATTTGTGTTCTTGCAAAAATCAATTTCCTAATCAAATTGACTTTATCTTAACCTAGTTTCGAAGTTCAAAGTTGGTCGTGCAAAAATATAAATGAAGTAAAAATGAAATTGCTTAAATAATAAAAAGGCACTAAGGTTTTCTGAATCCACCTTATCAAATCGAAACTCACTCTCATGTTTTGTTCATACATTCATCAAGAATTAAACCCTAAGCATTTTCTATTGTTTTTTTTTTTTAAATCCTATTAAAAGATTCGATGAATCCAACTATATTGCGAAAGACAACGAATATCCAATTGAGATCAAAAGATCCAATGTATCCTTTTGAACAACGAAAGACAATGGATATCCAATTTCAATCAAAAGATTCGATGTATCCGCTGGATGAAACACAACGAATATCCAACGTTTAAACAATTCTATAAACAACAATCAATACAAGTTTTGTCACACAACTAGATTGAAATGAAATAATGAGTTTATCAATGATGAGGCTTCATCTTCAACCTTAGTTGAAGGTTTTAGCCTCTCATGACGACAACAGACATAAACATATCAATTGAAATCATAAATAAACAAAAACTTACAAAGAAAAGCGTTTGAAAAGCTCAAGAACGACTCTAGGTCGAAGTTTTGGACTCTACGGCGCCCCCTAATGCGTTTACAATGAAAAAAGAAAGTATTTATACACTAATTTTAGGGTTTCAGCGTTGCCAGGTCTGGCCAAGTGCGATCGATCACACTTTAGGTGCGTTCGAACGCACTCATGCAAGAATTTATGCACCAGATGGGCATAACTGCATTTGAACGCAAAAACGTGCGTTCGAGCACACATACTTTAGAATTGGCCAAAACTTGTGAAATCTGATTTTGTAGATCTTCGAGATAGCTTTCCATAGACACCAAGATCACCCCAATCGGAGTTATACAACTCAAGATATGGCCGTTTTGGTGGAAGTCGTCAGGCGCGAATCATCGCTCGACTCAATTTTGCCCCCAAAGCTCCCGAACTGTTTTAAGCCCCAGAGTTGATGGCATTAATCCCAAATGCAACTTAACAACCTGCAAAACACTAAAACACCAAAACTAACCAAAAATATCAGAAAATAACAAAACTAAGGGTTTAACAAATACAAGCTAAGGGGCCCAAATATGCAATATTAGGCACTCATCAGTCTGCAAGTTCAGAACGTTCGTGAGGCGGAACTCTTGTGGTTTTGTTTCAAGGAGGTAACCTTCAATCCTTAGCTTTAATTTATGTTGTTATGTTGCTTGGTTATTGTTTAGTCATAGTGGTTAGCTTAGTTGCACTTTAAAACCCGTTTGGGTTAGCGTTTTGTTCGCTTAGCGTTGTTACGTTGCATGAAGGTTGCAAACTGGACTAAAGGGCTTTAGATTGTTCCTAGTAGCCTTAGGAGTTGGAGAATGGGCGGACAGTGAGAGAAAATGAGGTTCTCCCCGAGAACCCATACAGCGGACATATGGTGTCGAGACTAACATACGGCTTGTCATTACACAGTGGACATACGCTCCTTATCTCGGACGTACGGTCACTATGTGGCAGGGAAACCCTATTTTCTCCAAATGTCCCATAGCTCCTGTTTTCCATGATTTAGGGTTTGTTTAGTGGAATTAGAACTAATAGAAGGTTTTCCACAGATTTGGAGAACCTAGACCTTTTGGAGTTTTTAGAGACACTTATTGATCCAAGTGAGTTTTAACTCACATAATGCAAATTGTTATTTTCCATGCACTGCACATCTATTTTGTGTACCAAGCAAATATGCATATTTTACAACTCACAGTTTGTACTTATTGCATATGAACTCTGTCATTTTGGGAAAAATGTTGTGCTAAACTTGTTAACCAAGTGAGACCTGTAAAAAGACATCATGTAAAATACAGACAAGATAATTGCATTGTATGACATGGTATACCGGTAAGTGTGGTAGAAATGGCCATAGGCATAGTATACATGTTAGCTTTATGGTCAAATGTGTGCATTATGTGAGGGTTGTGGATCCATTGGTTTGTGACCATGATACAACCATTTCCAATGGTTCGGTCACTACAAGACGGACGTCATTAGTTGGTGTGGGCCACTTGGGGTCGGACTCGATCATGCCACTAATGTTACATACGGTATGTTGTACAGTGGCTGGAGCACTGGCATTGTATTATAGGTCCCTTGAGATAGCATCAACCCTGCTAAAAAGGGGTAATATTTTAGGTAGACCATACTATTGAACTATAACTATTATTGACATCATATGCATATATCATTACTATATATATATATCACGCATAATCAAACTATCATGATGGAACTGCTTTTACTTAATAAATACCTGAGTTCATTACTGAAAACTAACATAGGTATTATTTGCGTTAAAAATCACTAAGTCTTAGACTTATCCCCCCTTTTATTTATGTTTTTCCCCATCATTACGAATAATTGTGCGGTTAAGCTGCACTAGACGAAGATGCCGTCGAAGACTACTTGGGTGATTACTCAGGACCTGATACGGTAATCTTTGAGGATATGGATCCTGTTTGGCTTAGAACAATGTGCGAGGATGGAGGATCTACCCTTGCAGACATGATCGAGATCTTGATATTATTAGCTCTGTTGAAGCTTAAGTTTAAGGCACTGATCTATTGATCTTTTATGAACAATGTTGATGTATCTCATTTGGGTTGTATCTATTTTCTGATGATGGTCCGATGACCAGTACATTTGATAACTATTTGTTATATTATGGATGTGGTACTTTATCTCTGGTACTGTTGTGTGATGTTTCCATTATTGTCTCCTAATCCTATAGTCTTGGTAAAGTCTTCTGTTGTAGTTTTCTCGTTACGACGAGGAAAGTGATTTTCAAAGATGTGTCTCGAGGGCATGGCTAGGATGGCGCGCCGTGGGGTCAATTACTAGTTAATTGATATTCCCATCGAGCAGAGCGTCACATCGGTTTCTTAGCTTTTAAATATGTCATTATGCTACTCGATTATAGTTCTATGTTGCTACTTGTAGTTGTTAGCTTAGTTATGCTTTAATCTTGCTTAGGCTAGCATTTTGTTAAGCTTAGCGTTGTTACTTTGCATGGAGGTTTCAATTAGTGTTAGGAGGCCTTAGGTAGTCTATGTTGGCCTTAAGAGTCGGAGAATAGATAGACAATGGAGAGAAAATGAGGTTCTCCCTGAAAGACATCGGAGTGGACGTACGGTCTTGTGACCGAGACGTACGGCTCGTCATGACTCTGTGGACGTAAGGCCTCGAGCTAGACATACGGCCAGAGTGTGACAAGGAAACCCTATTTTCACCAGCCGTCCCATAGCTCATGTTTCCTTGCTATAGACTTGTGCTTTAGTTGAAATAGAACTAATGATAGGTCTTATCTTAGTATTCGAGGTTATGGAGCTTCAATGGAATTACATGGAGGAGCTTTACAGCCCGGGTGAGTACAAACTTACATGGATGCTTTGTTGTTACTTTTCCTGCATTTCATATATATTTTATATATGTCAAATATGCATATTTTGCAACTCTCATGAAATACATTTTGGAACTACGGGAAACTCTCTTTTGTGAAAACATGTATCTGTTAACAAGATAATAACGAGACTTATAAAATTGTGTATGTAAAAGACTGATAAGACTAATTGCATTGTATGACATGGTACACCGGTATGTGCGGTATAAAGGCCATGGGCTTACTATATGGGTTAGCTTTATGGTCAATATGTGCGTGTGTGGGGGCCTTGGATCCAATGATTCGTGGCCTATGATGCACCATTCCCAATGGATGGTCACTATAGGACGAACATCATTAGCGGTGTGGGTCACCCGAGGTTGAACTCAATCGTGCCAATAGTGTTACGTATGATATGTTTCATGGAATGGCTAGGGCACCGGCATTGTACTATAGGTCCCTAGGAACAACGTCAACCCTACTAAAAATGGGTAATATCTCGGGTAGACCATATTGTTGAACTATTACTGTTACTCATGATTATAAGCATATATTATATTTTATATATATATCACCTGTATGATAACTGTCATCTCATAATGTTGCTTGTGTTTTACAAATAAAAGAATCCACAAATTAATGGCGAGTACATCATGTGGATTTCTATTCACTAAGTTATCGGACTTACCCTTGTATTATTTTCCTTTTTTCTCTATATATATGATTATGCTGTTCTAGATTATGGATACTGTGAAGTATTCGGTTTTTGTGGAAGATTCGATCCAGGAGATGCATGAGGACTTCTATGGTAACTAGTACTTTTGAGTTATGTTGTAGACATTAGGGCTTAATGCATGCTTGCTTGCATATTAAGGTTTAGCATAGATTCCTTGTACTGATGTTATGTTATACTATAATTTTTGCTACTTAGATGATCTTTGGTTAGACGCTCTGGTTGTATGATTCAATGGTTATAGAACTTTATTACTTCCACTTCTTAGTATCCTCTATTTTTGAGGAGTAGAGGTCTCGGAGGTCTTGTTTAGAGTGGAACAAGGCTGGGATACGAACCAAGGAATTAATTACCGGTAATTAATTCTTGGGGTGTTACAAATCGAGTGCACCTTGAAGTGCGATTGAGTGCACTTATGCACTCTGGCAAAATCCAACGCGCACAATGCCCCCTACACTTGTATTTGTCAACTGTGAGATTGAGCACGCCCTACAGTACGATCGAGCACACCAGCACCAGTTTGCATGGTTCTAATAGCTGTAGCACTTGAATTCTGACACTCCTATAGGCCATTTGTGAGCTTTTAATTTTAGTTTTTATTTTTTCCTTTATTTTCCATTTTATTTTATGTTGGGTTGTCATTCATTATCTTTGCCTTTAACTGCTTGTGACGCCAACATTGAACGCACTATTAGATAACTTAACATGTACCTCATTCCGAATGAGGAGAAGAAGGCAAAGATGTTTGAGCAGGGTCTGAACTCTCGCATTCGAATTATGATGCGCTGCTTCAACATTCAAGATTTCTCTCAGTTGGTGGATTGGGCTTCGATCTACGAAGAGACCTTGAAGAAGAATGCAATTGTGTACTGGATCAGAAGAGGAGGGCTCAAGGACTGGTACTTCGGTAGAAGGAGCCAGGCTAGCTAAGAGGATGGCAGTGGGATGTTTTCCACCATATAGATCACAAGGACATACCTTTGGTAACCCTCCAATTTTGTCGCAGAAGAGTAAGATACTGGAGCTATATAGGAAATGTAATCGAGTTCACTAAGGACCCTGTAAGATGGCAACTGGGACTTGCTACTAGTGTAGCCAGTTCGGTCACTTTAGCGAGGACTGTGTGGGCAAGAGAGGAGGCTAGAAACCTTTGGCACCAGCTTGAGTTTACATGCATGTTCCAAGAGAATCGGAAGGAGGATCAAAAGTAGTGATAGGTACTGTCCCTATATTTGGATTTGAAGCTTCAGTTTTGTTTGATTCAAGGGCTACCCACTCTTTCGTATCTATTATGTTTGTAAAACTGACTAAACTTATAGTACAAACCTTGGAACCTAGTCTAGTTGTAAATACTCTTGTAGGGAAAACTGTGGTATGTAAGCGCGTAGTTTGTGGATGACCTATTAGCATTTGTGGAAGAGTACTTCCCACAAACTTAGTTGTTCTCCCTATGATTAGTTACAATGTTATTCTTGAAATGGATTGACTAGTGAGGCATTTGGCAATTATCGACTATGCTCGAAAGCAAGTTATGCTTAGGCTATTGGGAGAAGGCGAAGTGACGTACATTGGATCGTGAGTGAGGTCTTTACCTCTAATGATTTCAGTAGTTCAGGCTTGGAAGCTTATCATCAAAGGAGGACAGGCGTTTTTAGCATTTGTTGCTCCCTAGCTAAGGAAGAGAAGAAGGACCTGCATCACATTCTAGTGGTGCGAGATTATCCAGATGTCTTTTCAACAAACTATTCTAGGTTGCCACCAAAGAGGAGCGGAGTTTAGGATTGAGTGCGTGCCAGACACTAATCCTATATCAAAGTCACCGTATAGGACGGTGCTATCCGAATTGAAAGAGCTAAAGGAATAGCTCTAAGAGCTTCTGGATAAAGGATTTATCTACCGCAGTTCATCACCATACGAAGCATCAGTGTTGTTCATGAAGAAGAAGTATGGGTCAATGAGAATGCGCATCAACTACTATAAGTTGAACAAGGTAACGATCAAGAATAGATATCCTTTGCCAAGGATTGACGATCTGTTGGATCAGTTGCAAGGAGTGCATGTATTCTCTAAGATCAATTTCGCTTAGGCTATTACCAAGTGTGGGTGAAGGAAGAGGACATTCCTAATATGGCCTTCATAACTCATATGGACATTGTGAGTTCTTAGTTATGTTTTTCGAACAAACTAATACACTAGCTGTCTTCATAGACACGATGAACAGAGCCTTTCATGACTATCTGGATCAGTTCACCATGGTGTTCATTAACAACATTCTAATCTATTCCAAGATGCTGGAAGAGCACAAGGAGCATCTACGGAGAGCATTGGAAAGGCTTTAAAGGGAGCAACTCTATGCTAAACTCGAGAAGTGCAAGTTTTGTCTGGATAGCGTGTCTTTCCTTGGACATGTGATTTCTGAAAAAGGTGTAGTGGTTGACACTAAGAAGGTAAAGGTAGCGGTAGAGTGGACTAGGTTAATCAGCATGTTTGAGATCTGAAGTTTTTAGGACTCACTAGTTATTACCGACGCTTCATTAAGGGTTTCTCAAAGCAATTGACAGCACTTACTACTTTGAATAAGAAGAGCACTCATTTTGTTTGGATGGACGAGTGTGACAAGAGTTTTCAAGAGCTGAAGAAGTGCCTGATAACTACTCCAGTGTTGGCATTACATACGGGATTTGGCAATTTCGTAGTATATAGTGACACCTATAAGAAGGGTTTAGGGTGTGTGCTTACGCAAAACGAAAATGTTATTGCCTACACTTCACGTCAGCTAAAGACTTATGAGAAGAACTATCCTACGTATGAGTTGGAGTTGGCAACAGTCGTGTTTGCTCTAAAGATTTGGTGGCACTACTTGTATGGTGAGAAGTATGAGATCTACACGAACCACAAGAGCTTGAAGTACTTCTTTACCCAGAAGGAGCTTAACATGAGGTAGAGGAGGTGGTTAGAGCAAATTAAGGATTATGATGGTAAGATCAATTATCATCCTTGCAAGGCTAACGTAGTGGCAGATGCGTTGAGCAGGAAATCAATGGTGGAGCTTTCCGCTCTTGGAATTTTTCAACCCCAGTTGATTAAGGAGTTCTCTAGGATGGGATTGGAAGTAGTAGACGAAGGTGCATATGTACACTTGGCTAACTTGATGGTTCAATCATAATTGCTTGCAAGGATCAAAGCTACTTGGTTAAAGGACCCTATGTACGCCAAGATCAATCAGTTGCATGAAGAGGGAAAAGCAAAGGAGTTTTGTTTCAAGGACGATGGATTGCTCACCCATTTTAGGCAAGTGTGTGTACCGGTGAGCGAAGGATTAAGAAAGGAGATAATGAGTGAGGCTCATCGTTCCCTGTACACTATACATCCTGGTGGTACTAAGATGTATCGAGACTTCAAGGGGTCCTATTGGTGGAACAATATGAAGCGGAATATCACATGGTTTGTGTAAAGATGCTCAACCTTTCAACAAGTGAAAGCAGAGCATTAGAGGCCGGTAGGAATGCTCAAGTCGTTGCTTGTACCATAGTGGAAATGGGATGAAATTGCCATGGATCAATTTTGGGGTTGCCCAAGACACCCATCGGAGAAGATTCCATTTGGGTGGTTGTCGATCGTCTCACGAAGAATGCTCACTTCATTCCGATGAAGGTAAAGGACCCGATGGATAAGTTGGCCAAACTATATGTTTCAAAATATAGTTTGATTACATGGAGTGCCATCGGCGATTGTTTTGGATAAATATTCCTGTTTGACTTCGAGGTTTTGGCAAAGTCTACAAAAGGAGATGGGGACGGAGTTGAAGTTTAGTACCGCTTTCCATCCGCAGACAAATGGTTAGTCGAAGTGGACTAACCATATTCTGGAGGACATGTTGTGAGCTTGCGTGTTGGATTTCAAAGGTAGTTGGGCCCAGTACCTACCTTTGATTAAGTTTGCCTATGACAACAGCTATCAAGCGAATATTGAAATGCCGCCTAACAAAACACTTTGTGGATGTAAGTGTCAATCGCCCTTGTATTGGGATAACATCGATGAGAGATGGACGTTGGGGTCAGAATTGTTTCAAGATACTCATTATTAGGGAAAGGATGAGTGCATCTCAGAGTTGGCAGAAGAGTTATGCTGATAACGGGAGATGGTCGTTGGAGTTCAAACTGGGGGATCGTGTATTCCTCAAGATATCACCTATGAAAGGAGTGATGCGATTTGGAAAGAAGGGGAAGCTTAGCCCTCAATTTATTGGACCATTTGAGATCACCTAAAGAATAGGGAGGTTGGCGTATAAAGTCGCCCTACCCCCAAATTTGGTTGGGACACATAATGTTTTTCACGTGTCGATGTTGAGGAAGTACATCGTTGATCATGATGCGATTGTGGAATACAAGCTATTGGGAATCCAGGAGAGATTGACCTACGTCGAGGATCCAGTAAAGATTATGGATAAGAAGAAGCAAGTGCTACGCACTAAGGCAATTACTATCATTAAGGTACTGTGGCATAACTATGGTGTCGACGAAGCATCGTGGGAGGCAAAACATGACATGCAGAGACATTATCCGCATTTTGTTTGAATAATTGTGTATGACTCTTTTCTTCAAAGACTATACTTGGACAACATACCTATTTCCGTTTTGGGTAATGGAATAGATGACTAAGAAATAGTTGTTTTTCTCTATAGGACCATGGCACCTATACCAATCAACCTAGATTGAATGTGGAACTACTCCTTTTGAGAGTTGATGGACTTAGTAGTTGAGATTGATCAAGATTGGTATAGTGTTGGCAACATTGAGTATGATGCGCTCAATGATCTACGAGATGATTTTTCGCAGTTGTTTGAGGACAAAGAAGTGGCAATTAATGGATGGGAGGAGGTATCCCAAGAACCTACTGAGCATGATACCAATGACTCTACGGACGAATGGTAACATTCTACTCCTCTTTAAGTGTTGTTCTTTTCGTATTTTTGTCTAAAAATTTTAAGGATGAAATTTTTATAAGGAGAGGAGAATGTAGTGGCCCAAATAATTAACTAAGCTTAGGTAGCTTAGTTAAGGGATTAATTTAGGCTTTGGGTTACTAAGGACAATAGAAGGGTAATTTGAACTTTTAGACCGAACATACGCTAGGTTTAAAGGTAGTACACTCCTATTTGTAGTGTGGACATACACGGGGGGACCACCATACGTACACTCTACAAATAGTACATGAATGTATGCTACTTTTTAGAATACCCTTTGATCAATACCTAGACATATGAGATAACCTTTGGACCGCTGTGTAAATAGTACCCAGATGTAAGCTAGGGTTGGTGGACGTCCGCTGCTTTTATAGAGAGCTAGTAAAGCCCCTCAATTATAAATACCCCCTCTACCCCTTTAGTTTTCTCATGCTCTCTCATGCTCCCAAGCTGCGAAAATCCTTCCTTGTGTGTTTTGTGAGGTTTTGTGAGTTTTAGCACTAAAAGTTAGGAGATTCTTCAAGTTTCAGTTCAAGGAGGTAACTTCACTTTACCTACCTTGTTTTTACGTTGTTATGCGGTCTAAGTGTTGTCTTGTGTTGTTAGTCGTAGTCTTAGCTTTAGTTGAGCTTTAAATCTTGTTAGATTAGCGTTGTTTTGACTTGGCATGACCGCATTTGCATGGAGGTTTCATTTTGAGTTAGGAGATCTTGGGAAGCCTTTTGATAGCCTTAGGAATTGATTTGGATAATAGGAGGACAAGTGGGCAAAATGAGGTTCGCCTAGAAAACCTCAAAGAAAACATATGGTCTCGAGACCAAACATACATCCGAAGTATCACAGCAGGTGTACGGCCTCATGCCCGAACATACGATTGTTGCACAAATTTAATTGTACTTGCCAATTGCACGAGTCGTTTGTAATAGAGCGGTTGTGCAAGTGCGAGGTCAAACCCACAGAGAATCGTGCCTTGTTAAAAACTAATTTTAAAGTGACTAAACTAATCCTATCTTAACCTAGTCCCAAAATCAAACAGTTTGTGTGCATAAAAATAAACTAGATTAAAATACAATAAAATAAATAAATAAAAACGCTAAGGTCCCTAATCTACCTCACTACGATTTAATCAATATATAAGCATGCTAATCCACATATCCATCAAATAATTAGGCTAAAATGTATGTCCCATTCTCATGATAGTCCACACACCCGTCGTACGGCCTAGCTCGACGCATGTTCTTTTGCCTTTACAAAATCTAGTCGAATCATGCGATGTATTAACCCATAAATGGTCACAACGGATGTTGAGTCGAGATCGAATCATCTGATGTGTCGTTGACGACAACGGATATTGGACTCGCTTAAACTATCCAATGTAACCCGGATAAATCGCAACGCATATTGGATGATAAATGATCCATAAACAACAACCAATCACAATCTTGTCACGAGATTGTGATTGAATCGAACAAACGTTAAATTAAATGATAGAAAATGTAAACTAAACATGAATATATATAAATAAATTCATAGTGAGGGAAATAAGAGACTAAATTAAAACAACTAAAAGCATTAAGTATTAATTAAACTATACAAAGAGTGATGTTTAGAGGAGCTCAAAATGCCCAAACAGGGGAGTCCCAACTCCCAAAGGCGCCTCCAAGCGGCCTCCAAGCGTCCCTACTTGTTTACAAAAAGAAATGGGGGTATTTATAGGCTAAATTTAGGGTTTCAGTGCTGCCAGGTCAGCTTAAATGCGTTCGATCACACTATGTGCGTTCGAACGCACTCATGCAAGAATTTTTGCATCAGATGGGCATAATTGCGTTCGAACGCAAAAACATGCGTTCGAGCGCAAATACTTCAAAATTGGGCAAAACTTTTGAAATTTGATTTTGTAGATCTTTGAGATAGCTTTCCAAAGACACCAAGATTACCCCAATCGGAGTTATACAACTCAAGATATGGTCGTTTTGGTGGAAGTCGTCGGGTGCAAATAATCGCTCGACTCAATTTTGCCGCCAAAGCTCCCCGAACTATTTTAAGCCCTAAAGTTGATGGCATTAGCCTCAAATGCAACTTAACAACCTGCAAAACACTAAAACACCAAAACTAACCAAAACATTAGAAATTAACAAAGCTAAGAGCTTAACAAACATAAATTAAAGAGGGTTAAATATACAATATTTGACCCCGATCAACGATCCAAAGTGTGCTAGGGGACTTTATTTTAACCAGCCGTCCGATAGCTCATATTTTCTTGTTTTATAGTTGTTTTAATAGAAATAGGACTAATAGAAAGTTTTTCATAGATTTGGGGAACCCAAATCCTTTGGAATAATCGGAGACTTTATATGATTCAGGTGAGTTTTAACTCATATAATGCTCGTTGTTATTTTTCATACACTGCACAATTATTTTGTGTACTAAAAATATGCATATTTGCAACTCTCACAATTTGTACTTGCTACACATGAACACTAGCATTTTTTAGGAAAAAGTTGTGCTGAATATGTTAAGAAAGTGAGACTTGTAAAAGCATGCATGTAAAATACAAATAAGATAATTTTACATCGTATGACATGGTACACTGATAAGAGTCAAATATTGCATATTTGGACCCATTAATTTACATTAGTTAATCCTTTAGCTGTATCATTATCTAACGCTTTGTGTTAGATTTGTATTTTAGTGTTATGTAGGTTGCTGAAGAGAAACTATAGCTTAAAAGGAGAAAATTGCAAAGTCTTGGAGTAAAGCATACTTTGAGAAGACTTAGAAGATGTGATTAAGTTTGACCAAATCAAATGAAGGATAAAATTGGAATTTCCCTAAATGGAGATAAATTCGGATTGGATTTAAATTCAGATTCTGCATATGTTTCAGTGTTTTGACCATAACTTTCTTCTCAAATATAGGATTGAGGTGATTCAAATGGCAATGGAAACCTAATTCAAAATTCTACAATTTATTGTGAAATAGGATTTTCCTAATTCAGACGTTTACTATGCCAAAATCGTCCCGCAATATGAGAACGCAAATTTGAGTGAATCTTATCCGGATTTCAGACTTCTATTTTTACTGGGAGACTGACTTCCGAATTATTTGGGTTAACTTGGGCTTCTAGGACTTCTCTAAGCCTATAAATAGACCTCTTTGCATTCAAGAAAACATATACAAGCCAGGAGGCAAAAATTCAGAGCTTCTCTTTAGTTTAATTTTTCTGTAGTTTAGAATTTATTTTTATATTGGGCTAACCCCAACTAAGGTTGGGGATGAAGCCTCACCATTGAAGAACAACAGTATTTTCATGTAAGTTTTTATTGTCCGATTTTATGGTTTAATATTTTAATTGTTTTACTTCTTTTCAATGTGTGGAATGATTCGTGAATATCTTGTTATGATTTAATGATATACTTGATGATTTAGGATAATTTTACATAATTGATTGCTTGGTTTTATATGCCTAAAATTAGATATCCCTTGTGATTTGTTCTTCGGATACATTTAGTGTTTCAATTAAATTTGGATTCTTTTGTTATTTGAATAAGGAATGGATACACGGGATGGTTTTGATTTATTCTTTGAAGCATAGTAAAAACATACATAAGATTTAATTTGTGAGAACTTCGGATTAATATTGATGAACATGAAGTATGTGTTGTTCTGATTTAGTGAGTGTGGATTCTACATCCATAGTAACTTTATCTTTTGTTTTTATTTTATTTATGTTTTGTCTTCTAATTTTCAAAACCAAAATTTCAAAACCCTTTTGGAACTAGATTAGGATTTAATTAGTTTAGATTTAAATTTGCTTTCAAGAATACAATTCCCTGTGGGTTCGACCTCACACTTGCACACCACCATATTGCACACAACTCGTGCACTTGTGAGTACATTTAATTTGTACAACATACACCAGTACATGCGGGATAACGGCCATGGGCTTGCTATATATGTTAACTTTATTGTCATATGTGTGTTATATGGGCCTTGGATCCAATGGTTGTTTTATGGCAAGCGCAACATCAACGGCGTTCATTACAAGACGAACATCATTAGTAGTGTGGGCCACCCGAGGTTGGACTCAATCGTGCCACTAGTCTTATCTATGGTAGCATACAATATCCGAGGTACTAGTATTGTATTACAGGTCCCTCAAGATAACGCCAATCCTACTGGGAATGAGTAATATCTTAGGTAGACCATATTGTTGAACTATGATTGTCACTTTATATCATATGCATATATTATGTATCTATATCACACCCATAAGATAAACTGACATGATGGAACTATTGCTTTATTAAAAATTAGAGTTCATCACTAAACTGGTGTTGGCATTGTTTGCGTTAATATTTATTAAGTCTTAGACTTACCCCTTTTATTTATGTTTCCCCCATAATTACAAATATCTGCGCGGTTTAGCTATCCTAGAAGAGGATGCCGTTGAAGCAGACTTGGGTGATTGCACAAGATTTGATTTGGGTCATTTTTTAGGACATGGACCCAGTATGATTGAAGTATATGTGGGATGATGGAGGAAGTGCCCGTACTGATATGATTGAAATTTTAATCTCTTTAGCTTTTCTTAAGCTTAGTGTTCAATCTGTATGATCCTTTGTTAAAAAAATGTTATGATGTTATTTTGGGTTGTAATTTCTATTTTGATGACAGTCTGATGACCGGTACATTTGATGGCTATCTATATATTATGAGGTTTTATATTTACTCTGGTGCATGTTGTGTGGATGTTAAATTTACTACTCTCTATTTCCTATAGTTTTAGAAAGTCTTTTGCTGAGATTTTCTCGTTTCAACGACAAAGGTTAAAATCCCCAAGTCGTGTCTCGCAAGGGACATGGCTGGGAGTCTTCCTATTGGACTTCATTGTGCTTGACACCAAGCCTATTCCCAATCTCGAGAAGCTGATCCCGATCATCCTTTGGCATCTTTTCTTAGCCAAGGCCAATGCATGCATCAACTATTAGACTAGAGTCATGGAGATCTCATTTGGACATATGAAGGTTAAGCTGAATATTGTCACTGCATTCCAACATGCACCTAATTAGAATGCGTTTCTTTATAGACAACATTGAAGAATATATAAAAGATTCACTCCCTAGTCTTTAGACAAAAGAATCCTTTGGAAGCTTGACTGACTCACTCACTTTGGCTTTGACGACTTTGACACTGACAGGAACATTGATGAGGTCCACGACTTATGTATTAGACACCGTCCCAAGCACAGTCACAAAACCTTGGAAACTCGACGGTCTTTTCAATGATTGAAAGAGCAATTGAAGCTAAAAGGGAACAACACAGGGCACATCTGGCTGCATAGATTACTGCACGGGTTACTGTGCAGATGGCTATGCACTTGGCAGAGCAACTGGCAACAAAAGATGCTGCGTATGAGGCCCATTTTTGTGTGCTTGAGGGCTTGGCGAGCTCCGAGCCAAAGGTGACTAATGTTAAGGCTCCACATGACATAGAGTCCCCAGCTTATGTGATTGTGAGATTCTCAGTAGATAGTCGATCAGTTAATGTTATTTCTTTTTGTTTGTCTTTTATTAACACGATCATCTTCCATGTTGATCATTTTAACGGTTAATAAATGTTTAATAATCACACTCTTTGTGCATGTCTTTATGCCACACATGCATTTGTATAACACATTTGCAACATAATATGTGTAGAGAACGTAAAAGTAGAAGCTGAGGACGATGATCACAATGAAAGCCAACAACTAATCTAGGCTGCAAAAAAGTCTCGTTTATCAAGACATTGTTCCCATGGTTCTACATAATCGTACATATATGTGCACCACTTAAATATAGTGATCAGTGCCGAATATTGTATATTTTACCCCCTTAACTTATGTTCGTTAAGCTCTTAACTTTGTTAATTTCTAATGTTTTTGTTAGTTTTATTGTGTTGTAAGTCGTTGGCATCAATATGCGGTTTAAAGGTTGAAAAGGAACAAAATGAAGATCTAGCCCCTGGAAGTGCGCTCGAGCGCACTAGGTGCAATCGAGCACATCGTGCTCGAGCCCATGAGGCACAATTGAGTGCATGCCACATCCGCCCTCATTTCTCGTGTTTCCCTAGTCATTGCTTCAATTGTTGTGCCATGGATTTTCTGAGCAATTGAGTGCGCTCGAGTGCATCATCTGAGATCGAACGCACATAGGCCTGCGCTCGAGCGCACTACCTACAATCGAGCACACCCACATGACTTGGCAGCACATTATTTTTGTATATAAATAGGACCTCTTATATATTTTTGAGACCTACATTTTTTTGGCGCCTCTTAAGGCAGAAACACTCTATATTCTTCCATTGAAGCCTTTAATTTGTCATTTAATTATTTAATGCTTAGTTTTGTTTTACTTTTGTCTCTCTTTAGTATGAAAGGCTAGATCTTTAACTAAGGTTGAAGATGAAGCCTCACCTTTGAGATTTTACATGTTTTTATGTTGAGTTTATTTTCATTCCGTCGTTTAAATATTGTATATTCGTTTCAATTCAATTAAGTGACATAGTTACTATTGATTGTTGTTTTGATTCATAAATGTCCAACATTTGTTGGGTTCCAATCTGGGGGTACATTAGATGATTAGGTCGAGACAAGGTATCCACTGTGATCAACGATACAGTGGATGATTTGATCTTAAACCAATATCCGTTGTGACTCTTTAATGGTGAATACATCGAATGGTTCGACAAGTTTTCATAACGGCAATAAAGTATGCATAGAGCGTAATCGATAGACGGATGAGTAAACAAAGCATGTAAACATGTATTTTCAATTTGGTAAGGCTGATTTTAAAACCTTAGTTATTTTCTTTGTTTGATTTAAAGCTTTTTAACTAGTTTATGTTTTCGTTTGTTCAAAACGCTCAAACCATGGAACTAGATTAAAGTAGAATGAGTCTAGGCTTAGGATTGATTTTTAACAAATGCGATTCCCTATGGTTCGACCTCGCACTTGCACACCACTATATTGCAAACGATTTGTGCTATTGCGAGTACTTTATTTTGTACGATCATATGGGTTTTGATTTTTGTATGGATTATCATTGGAATTTGGAATGATATTGCAACTCTTGTCAAAATTGGTTGTTCTTGGTTGATTTGGTGGTGGCCGCTGGTTGGAGCTTTGCATATTTAATCTTACCATATTTTCTTAAGCTAGTTGGGTTGGCTGCATCATTTTGTTTTTATTCAATCCATTGAATTAACATATATGTGTGTGTTGGTAGTGTAGATTGGTTGACATTGTTGTTTAGGTGCTATTTTAGATTTTTTAAACCTGAATATTGTTGAGTATAATGACCTTTGTATACTTTGACGTTGCTCAATGCTTAGGACTTGATAAGATTCTATCATATTTGCTAATTGTTTGTTTTATCATTTGCAGTTAGTACAAAGAAGTCGGGCGGTCATAATGGTGTTGACTCGGATTAAGCAAGTGTTTTGCTGTTGTATTCGCGAACAAAGTTGTATATTTTTTATGTTTTATTGATATATAGTTTGATCTATTTGTGATAATAGAGACAACTTGATCGTTTGCTAAAAATAAGTTTTTTTTTCTAGGATTTTTTGTGATAGTTGATGGATATTTGATAATTTCTTTTGATAGATTGATCAATAATTAATGTAGTTGTAGTAGATGTGTAATTCGTATATCAGGTGCGGCAACTCCAAAATTCAGGCATAACACCACTAGAGATTCGAAAAAAAATAATAATAATAAAAAAAATTATTGGCACACTTTAGTGACGTGTCAAGTATGTCATGTCATGAAACTTCGTGACATGTCAAATTTGACACATCACATTTAGGAGACGGGAAAAACTTGGCACATCAAGAAAGTTTGGTGACATGTCAAACTTGGCATGTCAATAAACTTAGGTGACGTGGCAGACTTGCTACATCATGAAAGTTTTAATGACATGCCAAGTTTGACATGTCACATTGTGGTGACGTGGCAAACTTGCTACGTTGCTAAAGTCTTATTAGTGACACCCAGTTTTTTGACCTGCCACACATGTTGCTAATGACATGTCACTAAACATTAGTGACATGTCAACAAGCTTGACACGTCATTAAATAGTTGTCAATAAATCTTAAGTTTTTTGTAGTGTCTTCATATGTTGGATTAATGCATGAATATAAGTAGTTAGGTTAAATTGGTAGTTTTTGTTAGCAGACTAATGTTGTGCTTAGCCTTGAATCCAATAGTTGTTTTGTGACGGGGGTGCCGTGTACAGATTGGGTCAGCTTTGCTACTAGTGTGGGCCACCTAAGGTCTGCTAGTATATGATGTATGTGACAATATCCAAAACACCAATTGATATTGTACTCATATCTCTCAGGAAAGTGCCAACCCTACCAAGAAAGGATTAAGAAACTTGAATAGATCATTTGGAGGAAAGCTAATATGTGTATATATTAGACGATTTATTCATTAAAATATACGTGACATATTACTGACATTATGCCATTTTACTTCAAAATAACTTCATGTCGCCAACGAGCATCCTCAACGGATTTTCCGTGACCACATTAGCAACAACTTTGGTTGTCCTGAAATTCTTGGTATAGCTAACGTTTTGTCCCATTTTCATTTCTTTTATAAAAGAAGTCAAAGAAGTAGGAGAATTTTTACTTGCTCAAAGAAGCAGAAAAAAAATGATTGGTGACAGAGGTTTCTTTGAAACTCATGGTAAGTAATATTGGATACCACTTTATTAATAATAATTATAATAATTATTTTTGAGATAATTTCAGTAAAAAGATCATAAACTATGAGACAAGAAAGGAGCATCAGCGTTTTGATCGCTGCAGTAGAGGCAAGGGTGCTGAGCAAAGTCTGCAGCCTGCAAAGCCTTCCTGGTCATGAGCACAAGCTGTCTATTGCTGATTAATGGTCGACCCTCATCAACATGATCATGATCCTTCAACACCCTCTGCAACGCATGGCTGAAGGCTCCATACGCCTTCTCTCCAGCTATCATCGGCTTCATGTCGGCAGAAGTCTCATTTGCTTGGCACCCACTCAGAAGAATCCCCTCGTCATCCGCCAGCAAATCCAGCTCAAGTGGGCGCAAACGGAACTTGAGGCTGGCGTCGGCGCCGAAGAACTGCAGCAGGTGGGTGCCGATATCGCTTGTGTTTATGCTTGTGAGGGATGTGAGGTGCTGCAGAATGGATTCAAAGGGGATGGTCTTGGGAGTACTGCTGCACTCTTTGGTGGTGACAGAAGAAGGCCCGATTTGCTCTTTCTCTTTGTCAATTAGGCCTCCGCTGTGGCACGAGTCCGATACAATTGTGAAGCTTGCTCCCTTTGGCACCCGGTTTACTATTTCCCGGAAGTCCACATCTACATTAACATACATACATATGGATAATAAATTCTTCCCAAGCTAGCCTTTTTGACAATGATCGAGAGAAAATTGTCAAATCATGTAAGTTAATTGAGACCTACTTATATAAAGTATAGAGTAATTTTATTTAGTATAAATATATATATACACTGACATGTAATTAGGATGATTTGAACAGGATGATTTTACGCTTACAAATCAGTATTTGAATCAACAAACACTTGTAAAAAAAATCAAAAATCAAAGATTAATTTCACTGCCATGTCATCTTAGTTATATGAATGATAGTTTTCTAAATAGCATTTTTCTCATCTTATAATTGAGAAATATTATTTAGTATACTTTAATATTACTATATATATAATTATTATACAATTGGGATAATATGACAATAAATATCAATAAAAGCTTATAATACAAACCGGTGATAAGATTGAAGTCAGAAGGCACGATGGCTTCATCCTGCCTGAAGGGATGGCCGGGTTTGGAAGACGGGATTGTGGTTCCATGTCCACTGTAGTGAAAGAAAAGGACATCCCCAGATTGAGCCTCATCCACCATCCGATCCACAGCCTTCTTAATGTTAGCACCTGTGGGCATCACCGACGAACCGGGTGCGTCTGTCAGCAACTCAATGTGCCTCCACTCGAACCCCAACTCTTTCACAAGCACCTCTCGCATCCCCAACACATCGTTTATGCATCCGTGTAGCTCGTGTGGGGTGTTTGGGTAATTGCACCCAACCAAAACTGCCGCCCTCTTCGTTCCACTACTGATCTTCTCCATTATAATTTCCACCCAATTATAATTCAATGAAAAATAATAATAAATAGCTTCTTCGATCGTCTTTCCAATTTCCTCCCTCCCAAAATTCCAGCTTTATAACTCTCAATATCTTGCAATTTGATGCAAGATACCTGTAGCTTCTGAATTGCCTTCAAAGGCTGGGAAGTATTCCTTTATCAAAATTATCTTAACATCTATCTAGCTACCTAAAGAAAACTAAAAACACATCATAAGACCTATAAAAAATGGTCATGTTTATAAATTTTCCCAAATTTTTTTGTTTTGTTTTAGTTGACGAATCCAAAATGTGATTGACATATTTCACACGAGAGTTAGTTGGTTTTAGTTGCACTCACGTTAACCCATGTAGTGTGGCTGCTATGAAATATCCTTTTTTTTTTTTTTTTTGGGTTTTGGTTTTGGTTAAACCTTTGGCTCATCAAATATTTTCATGGATCCAATTCAACATCTCTTCCATCGAATATCAATCGTATTATTATTTACTTGTATTTCTTCTCTATTTAGAGTTTATCCGTATAATGGATCGTATGATTTCTCACATTATAGATTACTTTAAAACAAAACAAGATAAAACAAAACAAAATGAACACCTTTTTATAGCATCTTAGTTTTCTTTAGAGTAAAGGGAACACATGATTACAAAGACAACTTGTAGGATTTTAAAATGAAAAAGTTATTCAAATTGTTGTTATTTTGTTTTTAACTGTACTACAATCTCTCCACCACCATTCCACGCGCCTCTCGTCCACCCTCACAGGTCCGGGCTCTACTGTCGTTCCGTCTTCGCCCCCCATGCGGTAAAGGCAATCAAGATGTGCATGTTTAAAACTTAACATGCTTTTTTACATACCAAAATGTTATCATTAAAAGAGAAAAGAAAAAAGAGCTCTACTTACACAAACATTTTAAAGGGGTAACTTCACTTACCTCTTATCAACTTACACACCTTTTGCAAGCACTCCCCAATATTCAAAATCTCACTATGATGTATACAACTTTTTTAATTTCCTTTCACTAAACCTTTTATGTTAAGATTTTTTGTGAAATCCTACCGAAACCCTTCACACATTCGCAGCACGTGCGAAGGGCATTAGGATTTTCTGTGAAATCCTAATAGGTTGAGGAAAGTAGAAGAAAATTAAAGTTTGAGACACCAAAGTGAGAGACTTTGAACATTGGAAGATGTTTGCAAAAGGCGTGTAAATTCATGAGATAAGTGAAGTTTTCTCCATTTAAAAAATAAACAAAATTAACACATCATCCACTTTTATTTTCATCATCAAACAGGACATTCAGAAATCAAAATTTGATGATTCTTTCATACTTTAAAAACTTGAATTAGGGACCCTCAAATGAAGTTCTTGATCAATTTCAATTCAATTTAACCTACAAAAACCTATTAATCATTTTGTTTGAAGAAGACAACAAGTAAATACCATGAAAAATAGTTAATATTCAACTAGTAGTCCAAAAATTACGTAGTTGCAATAATGTCAATGTGCTAATCTAGAAAAAAAGTAAAAGAAACGAAGAGGGCTTTTTATAGGTAACCAGAGAAATTTTATAGAAAGCATAGGCGTTTCTACGTATTCAGGAAGTATATAGATATATATATAACAACAACAACAACAAAGAAAGGAAACCCCAAACCCCAAACATCTTAATAGAAACCGGCCCACAACCCTAAACAAGATTATGTCACAAGAGGGCAATAGAACAAGTTCACATGTAAAAAAATCTGATTGATAAAAAAAGAATACAGGTTAGAGCTAACTAATATTGTTGATCCAAAAATGAGAAATACTATGGATACTAACTCTTTTACTAGTAGTGACTTACTAAACTGATGTGTAGCTCATTTATTGGTACTCGTTACATTTCTCTTAATTAATTGTTTTGTTTTGTTTTTCTCTAATAAATGAACTACACATCAGTTTAGTAAGTCTCTGTTAGTAAAAGAGTTAGTACCTCTAGCATTTCTATTCAAAACTATAAACTTGCATGGTCAAAAAGAAGTCTACCATGATCAACAATGAAACCTGAAGAAAACAAAAGAAACCTCACTGATAAAGTTAAAGGAACGTGCAGCAATTGTAGTAACTTATATACACATTGCTGTAAGCTCATTGACAAAATAATAATCTTAATATTGTAATGCCTATTGATGCTTAAAAAGGTCTTTCCAAACATTAAAATCAGTAGATGAGCTGCTATAATTTACAACACTGTCTTGACATCCTACAAAGAATGCACTCCGAATTGGATCCATGTTTACTAAAGCATGGGCAGTTCCACTTGGACTAGCTGCAACAACAACCTCATCTGCACTAATCATGGCTTCAGCAAAACCTTTACCAACTACTTGGCTGTTCTCCAACTGCCATTTCCTCACAAATAACAATTACAGGATTATTAAAAAGGCAAAAGAACAGGAAAATATTGATATATCAGATTCCTTAAATTACATTGTTGAATTTAGGCAATTTGCATTTGAATTAGATATACCATCCTCATTGTATTATATAAAAACCAAATCAGTCCTTTTCCAATCTTTAGTGCCATAATGTCACAGATAGATACTGCATTCCAGTATAGTGATTTCAATAATTAGCCCATCACTCTGTTATATGTTGATTTTGTTTTTGTAGAAAAGAAGGCATAACACAATTGTGATTTTGATTAGAAACTATTTTATTTACCCAAGTACATAGCGGGACAAATGGGAAAAAGAAACAACAAAAAACATATCCGCTAGATTTAACGAGTATATATTGTCAACTGGTTGTTATGCGTAACAGGATATATTGTTAGGTTCTATGAAAACCTAGACCTTAAATTATAAGAGAACCTCGACCGTTTACAAGTGAAAGGTTTGAGATTAATTCTATTTAATTTTATTAATCACCAACTCCTTTAAGTAGGAAAATTACAACATAGGATTGGAGATAACTCCTAGTTGGAATCAACACCTTATTGACACTTAGACAACTAGACTTCAAGCAATAGAAACCTATTGCCATAAAAACACAGCACCATAGCACTACAGACTCAAACTCGACTGAAATAGATAAGTATCAACATGCCATATCCCATATAACTTACTATTATAACACTTGCAAAGTCCAATTTCCGTGGCACATATCTTATCAGTTCGACCAAGAGGGAAGTTGTGATAGGTAGAGACAGCCAAATTAATTAGACACAGACGTGAATCATAGGAATTTATGAACTAACATAAAACCATTCATATACCTTATTCATTTAGCTGACCGCATAAGGTTGAGATTGAGACTAAATTGAGTTAAGTTGAGTTGTCTAGTTGTAGACACTCCTTGAAATAACTTAAGACTCTTGTCATTTTTTTTTTCTTTGGAAAGAAAGGACGCAACCTAAATACATAGAATATACAAGAGAAACTCATAACTTAGCATATAAGTTTCCATCCCCAAGAAACAGACCTGACATCAGCATTTTAATATGGCAAACCATTACACATTTGATTGAAAAATAGAATGAGAAATACTTTCTAACTTCTCAGGCTTCCGTTGTGTGTCATTCAAGCAAAACTTTTTTACCAATTTGATACTTTCAATCCCTAATTTCTTTGGGTGGCATGATAGCAAGCCGCTATGCTATTTTCCATTCAAGTAAAGCAAGAGCTCACCCTGAATTTCGTTTTCGCACCCCAAATGACAAATGTCTCGTTACAAGTATAGTGTCTGTGATTTCCCCTTACAGCACCAGGTCGAATTTCTCCAAGATGAACCGAAGTACAAGTCACCGCCCCACCTGTAAAGAAACATATTCCTCTATCAAACTGTAGAATATGACGTAAAAACACAACAAACAACAGTTAAAGCATACAATCACTACAAGACTACGTTTGGCTGCATAGAATTGAGTATGATTTAAGAACGTATATGAAATAGAAATCGAGAAGCTAACAATAAATCCATTATTTCGTACTTAGAAAGGAAAAAAAAACAAAAAACAAAAAAAGCAAAAGAAAAAAAAACAAAAAACAAAAAACAAAAAATCAACAGAAAGATTGTACCCGTAAGTTAAGCAACCAAATATGTGAATAGAACACCCATAACACAATATGAACCTTGGTAGGTGGGTGCGTATGTAAAAGAACGTACCTGAAATGCCGGAATGAAGGGCAAGAGAGATGGGGTTGAGCGACCAACCCCGATTGTCTTTTGCGAGCGTGGAAGGAAACCCAGAACTGAATCTGACCAAATTGGCCTTTGTGTCATCCTCTTTGCTCCACTTGTTGTCAAAAGAAGGAGCCGAGAAATTGGAGGTGTGCTGGAGTCTGAGAGAGAGCCATGTGAGGAGGAGGAAGACTGAGAGAAGAAAGGGGAAGGCCTGGGGCTTCTTCAGGTACCGGATCAAAAGGGATGAGACCGAGGGTGAATGTGACGAGTTCTGAAACATTGGGCCGTCTCACCGCTGATTTCCTCTGTCACTTCTCCTAGGGTTTCATGTCATCATCTCTTTCCCCGACCGTTTGTTTTGACCCTTTTTTCTTTTTTTTGACGAGGAATATTGAAATATGTAACACAGAAAAATTAGAAAATACAATATGCTGTTAATTATTTCATCTTCACCTAATTAACAGTGGTGAAAGGGACTAAGAGATAGTTCAATTGGTTGAGACCATACCTAATGAAGTGGAAGACATTAGTTCAAATTTCTCTCCCTTTATGTGAACATGTCAAAAAAAAAAAAAAAAAACTATTTCAAAAAAAATAAATAAATAAAACTTACTGAATTCTTGTTCCAGAAAAATCAAAGAGAACGATATTATAATTCCCTCTCAATAATATAACAGATACAGCTAGGAGATTCACTCATCCAAGTCCTATCTATGAAAGTGTTGATTGCTAACTTAGCTAATGTATGAGCTACCATGTTAGCCATACAATTCACATGTTGACACCTCCAGCTTCGTATTGGCTGCAGTTCTATCCTAATATCCTTAATTATATGACCAATCTTGCTCCAATTCTTATGAGGAGAGTTAACCCTGTTAAAAATATTATGTTAGGTTATTTACTTCTATTATATGTCTACTAGGTTTACCTTTCCTTAGTCTGCTAGGATACTTGCCTCTCTATAAATAGAGGCTTCTGTATCCATTATTATCAAGCTACTCAATACAATGTAGTCTATTATATGCTTTCACTCTCTCTCTTCTCTCTCTCTTTCCGCTTTCTATAATATATTCAACAATATATTTAATATGGTATGAGAGCCACTTTTTGTGGCCTTTAATAAACGTCTTTTCTAGCGTTTTTCTTTTTGTCGAATTTTAGTTTCATCGCCCTACATCAAGTGCCACCAAAATTTCTGCCGCCAATAGCCTCGGTAATCGTGCCAATCAACAGATCCAGGCCAAACGAGTCTAGAGCAATCGAGCATAGCCTTATAGGAACCTCCACACGCTCGAAGTTGTTGCCATTTTGCCCACGCCGCTTCTGCACCTCCACACGCCGCCACGTCGGCTCGATCAGGAAGGTTGCCAGTCCACCTTACAGATCTAGCAACGACGATCAGATTACCACCAAGCATGCCCCCATCAGACACTGCACGTGCCCCCATGAGCTGGTGGAAGATTTTGAGCGTGGGATCCACGCGCCTCCGGCGCCGCTAGCTCTTTCGTGCGTGCAACACACGCGGCTGGGTCTTTTGCCACCACGTTAGCCCTATGCGAAGCACTCTAGACTGCCATGTCATCACCATTGATTGTTGACTTTTCTAGAGTTGATCATTGACTTTGACTAGGACTCCAAAAGTTGTCCAGGTGTTTCCAACTGAATTTTTTGTCTTGATTTCAAATTTATGGTCTATTTTTGCTTTTGGCATCTCTATGTGGCAGAAAACAAGATTTTTCTCCAAATTTAAGCATTTGTTTCATGTGGTTCAATTCGATTCATGCATTGTTCAATTCGGTTCCATAGCCTTTTTCTTTGGCACAGTTCAATCCGGTTCATTCTTCTTGTGGTAGGCACTCTTGGGTCAGATGATTTTTTTTTGTTTGGGCCAAAGAACCTCCTTTCAACCGGCCCACTTATGCCTTGTCAAATGCCACAATCACTGATCACTGCAACTCTCCTAGGCCATTGATCCATTACTAGTGAGAATTTTTTGGATTAGACTTTAGCTCAACCTACAAGGCAAGATGGTCCAAGGGTTTTAGGCATGTTTAGCCTCTTTTAACCAGCCTTTTTTCTCCCTACTTAGCCTTTTCAACTGGCCGAGACGATCTACTAGTTAGTATTTTTGGGTCAAACTAGCTCAGCCCACCAGGCGAGATGGTCTAAGGGTTTTAGGCATGATTTGCCTCTTCAACCAGCTGAGTCAATCTACTAGTTAGAATTTTTTGGTCAGACTTTAGCTCAGCTCACCAAGCGAGACGGTCGAAGGGTTTCAAGCATGATTAGCCTCTTCAATCGGCGAGTCTCTACTAGTTAGAAAATTTTGGGTCAAACTGTAGCTCAGCCCATCAGGTGAGACGGTCCAAGGGTTTTAGGCATGTTTTGCCTCTTCAACCGGCCGAGTCAATCTACTAGTTAGAATTTTTGGGTCAAACTTTAGTTCAGCCGGCAAGGCAAGACGGTCCAAGGGTTTCAGGCATGACTAGCTTCTTCATTACTAGTATGTGGTTTTCAAGTCAAATTACAACCAAGTGAACCAAGATTTTCTTTTATGGCGTTACTTCGGCAACTTTTTCGACATAAGCAGCTTTTTCGGCGAATTCATTTTTCATTTTTATTTTACCCAAACTCAAGTTTACACATTGAGTTTGAGGGGGGATGTTAAGAATATTATGTTAAGTTATTTTTCATTTTATGTTAGGTTATTTTTCATTTTTCTTTCCCTTTCTTTTATCCAAACTCAAGTTTACACATTGAGTTTGAGGGGGGATGTTAAGAATATTATGTTAGGTTATTTACTTCTATTATATGTCTACTAGGTTTACCTTTCCTTAGTCTATTAGGTTACTTGCCTCTCTATAAATAGAGGCTTCTGTATTCATTATTATCAAGCTACTCAATACAATGTAGTCTATTATATGTTTCCGCTCTCTCTCTTCTCTCTCTCTTTCCGCTTTCTATAATATATTCAACAATATATTTAACAAACCCCTTTCACAATAATCTGTGCATCTTCTCCTTCCAAAATAATACTAGATAGCCCAAGTTCCTTACAAAAATTTACTGCTTGAAAGGAAGTTAGAGCTTCACCTACCATAGAGTCCACACATCCATTCTGTGAGACAGCCCTTGCAACAACTCATCCATTAGAGTCACGAATCACCATGCCCATACCAAACTGATCCAATGGTTGATCCATCTCCACATCCCAATTAATCTTAAAACAGCCCACATTAGGTTTTTCCCAAGCAGCAATATTCTGCACTCGCTCTTGCCCAATAGCAATTTTTGACAAAGACTAGACCAACGAATAATCATCAATCACCTATGTAGTTGCCTGATCTAATTCATTAGGGTCAATGAATAAATCTCCATGAATCACCCCATTCCTCCTCATCCAAATACTCTTAGCTTGCTGAGTGAATACTATAAGCATTTCCTTCCCACCCTTTTCATAAATTACTTCCACCAAGGGCAAAAATCTCCATTCACAAAATTACATTTCTGGAAAAAAATTTCTCTAACACTCCATACATAAGAGGCAGACGGACAAGACCACAACATGTGGGTAGCCGTTTCCACCTTAATTCCATATATTGGGCATCGGGGATCTTGGATTATTTTCCTCTTCAGCAAATTGTCACGTGTGGGGAGAATATTATGACACACTCTCCATAAAAAATTCTTGTTAGCACTGGGAATTTGGAGCTTCCACATTACCTGCCATATATCACTTCCCTCCACTCTTCTTGAACACTCTTTAGGCTACTCCTACCTTTTATCTCTTTTGCTAGGTGATATGCACTTTGAATGAAGAAAACTCCTAGATCAATACCCCTCCATACCATAACATCTGGATGCCCCGTTCCACTTATAGGAATAGAAGAAATAGCCTACAACTCCTCAGTTGAAATTATCCCTTAGCCTTTGAATATCCCACCAGTTTGTATTAGGATCAATTAACTACCTTAGAGCATTAGCAGAAGCTTCCCAACTATTTTCCCTACATTTAGGGAATAAAACTACTTTTTGATTCCCTATATAAAAATAAAATAAAATAAAATAAAAAACACACTTCACAATAGATTCCTTAATTTTATCATATCCTATTAAAATATCATTTTTTACTCTTTACTTTTTTATAAGAAATTATTTCATTTGTTTTCTCTTCTCTCTCTTCATCTCCATTTTTTGCAAGTACATGGATTGTCTTCTTCTTCTCTCTTCATTTCATTTATTTTTTCATCTCCATCTTCTGCAAGCTTCAAGTTGGCAATTGACAACTCATCCTTTTGGGTTTTCTCCTTCAAGCTGGCGAATGGGTTAAAAATCAAAATCAAGATTTGAGCTTCAATTGGTTGTCCTTCCCCTTTTGAGTTTGCTCCTTTGTCTTCTTCTTCTTTGATCTCTCTTTCCCACACGGTCTGCCCTCTTTGAATTTTGGTGGTTGTGTGAACCAAAGCATGGGTTTTGCAAAACTGGGTAGTGTTTATTTGGGTTGCATTTTTTGGTGTTCGTGGGAGAGGAAGGAGAACATGAGATAGAGAGAGAGTTGTGATGGAAAAAGCAAGTTGCCAGAGGAAAAAGAAAGGATGGGAGAGGAGAAAGGAGAGAAAAGATGGGGATGCATGAAGGTGAGAGAGGAGAGAAAGCGAATTGTTTATAATTTAATAATTTATAGGGTGTCTACAGTGTTTCCCAATGCATTGGGAAATACTGTAGATGCCCTTTAATGTTTGTTACATTTAGGGCCTCTGATGTGGGTACTTTTTTGTGGGTTTTTTTTTTTTTTTGTTGACATTTTCCCTAAATATAGAGAAGGGAATGGGCTATAGGGAGTCTGCTGCTAGTGCTCTTACCCTTGCAGTAACCGGCAAACACCTTGGTTGAGTCTGGACCAGAAAGTGTTTGGAACTGGAATCCATTTTCCCCCCAAATTCCAACCTTGGCTCCCTCTCCTATTCTCCATATTAACCCACTTTGAAGTAGGTCAATAGCTCCATGTATGCTTCTCCATGCATATGAAGGCTTCAAGCCCAAGCATGCTTCTAAAATTGAGCCCCTTGGATAGTACTTTCCTCTAAGGATCTGAGCTGGTAAGCTATCTGGATCATGGAATAATCTCCAGCATTGTTTGGCTAATAAAGCCTTATTGAAACATCGAAGATCCCGGAAACCCATTCCACCCCTTGACTTTGACACTCCCAATTTGCTCCAGCTCATGCAATGAATTCTAGAATCATTATTTTGGTGACCCCACTAAAACTTTTGCATCAAGGAATTAATTTGAGAATTCAATCCATTGGGAAGCATGAACATACTCATGCTATAGCTTGAATAACAGCTTTTAGTAATACCTCTTTCCTAGCTTGCAATAAAAACTTCAACTTATATTCTTGCAATCTCTTCCAAACCCTATCATTTATACTCTTAAATGCTTGAGACCTTGATTTGCTCACCAAAGCTGGCAAACCAAGGTATATATCGTATCTCCATGTCTCGAGAATCCCCATCAAATCCAACATTGTCTGTTTAACATCTGACAAAGTGTTACGACTGAAAAAGATGGAAGTTTTCTCCCTATTCAGTCGTTGGCCCGATGCATTCTCATAGATTTGCAATAAAACCAACATCTTCCACCAATGGTTAGGATTTGCCTTACAAGAAGGCTATCATTTGCAAAGAAAATGTGACTGATGCGAGGGCCTTTCTTTGAGGTAGGAACACCGGTTAGAGAGCCATGAGACTCCTCCCTTGATGATAACATAGAACTTAATGCTTCCACACATAGGAGAAATAAAGAGGGTGAGATGGGATTCCATTGACGAATTCCTCTAGTTAGGAGTAGAAATACCATTCACAACAACTGAATAGGTGGTGAATCTAACACACATCAAAATGAGATGAATCCATCTACCATCAAAACCCATCCTCTGCATCATTGCTTCCAAGAAACCTCACTCAACCTGGTCATATGCCTTGCTCATGTCTAGCTTGACCATCATATACCCATCTTTGCCCCACATTCGAGCCTACATCGTGTGTAGTGTCTCATAAGCTACCAAGATATTATCTGAAATCAATCTACCCTGAATAAAAGTGCTTTGAATCTTCGTGATAATATTTTGCAAAATAACCTTCTACATATTAGCCAGTGCCTTAGATAATAATTTGTAGAGTACATTACATAAGCTAATGGGATGATAGTCAGTTACACAACCATGACTTTTAACTTTAGGAATGAGAACGATATATGTAGAATTATTATCATGACACAAATGACTAGTATTAAGAGACTCAATCACATCTCTCCTAACCTCTAGGCTCACGGTACCCCCAATATTTTGGGAAAAACTTACAAAAATCCCATCTGGCCTAGGTGCTCTGAGAGGAGACATTTGATAGAGTGCAATTGAGACCTCTTCAATTGAAAAGGGTTGAACATGAGATGCATTCATCTATGGAGTGATACAAGACTTCAAACTCCTAAGGCATTCATCCATATCTAACCTTGTTGCAGTAGAAAATAAATTCTCATAGCAACTGACAAAAGCTTGAGCAATGGAATCCTACTTCTCACACAACTGTCCTTCAACATCAACAATCTTATACATAGAACTGGCCTTACGTTTCTGGTTTGCACTCTCATGAAAAAATTGTGTTTCGATCCCCCTTTTTTAACCAATGCTCTTTTGCCCTTTGTCTCCACCGTAGCACCTCTTGTTCCAACAAAGAATTGAGTTCTAGCTTCAAAGTTTTAATTTTGGATGTATTAGGAGGACCTTCTTAGCCTTGAAGTTCTCACAATAACTCTTCCTTTTGTTTTATTACAGTGGCCACCTACTTCCAATTAGCTTGCAGCCAACCCACTTGACCCACCTCACTTTCTTTAAGCTTTTCACTAACAGCCTGCCAAGTACCCACCCTTGTTTCTTTCACACGCCAAACTTGTTTAATAATTCTTTGGCATTCGGGTTCCATTCCCCAATAAGTTTCATAATGAAAGCCCCATTCCCTACCCCTACATGCAACATGCTTCTGTAACCTCAAAAATATTGGATTGTAATCTGAGTTAAGGGTTGCTTCCACCATAGCTTCAGCCCTAGGGAATAATTCACACCATTCCCATTTCACAAGAATTTTGTCCAACCTCTCTTGTGTAAAATCTATACCCTCCCTACCATTATGCCAAGTATACTTGGGACCTCTTAAGCCAATATCCAAAGCATTTTCAAAATCCTCCATCAAACCCCTAGCACGTCTTCTCCCTCCATACTTCTCAGAATTTCACAGAATCTCATTAAAATCCCCCACACATACTGATGTAGATTAGGATAGTCTATCTTATTTTTCAGTCTTTTATTTGAATTAGATTTATTTGTTAGTCTTTTATTCTATCTTATCTTTCAGTCTTTTATTTGAATTAGGTTTCTTTGTTAGTCTTTTAAACTGACTTTATTTCATTGTTATCTTAGGACTAGGAATCTTAGGGCTATAAATAAATGCTCAGAGCCTTGAGAATAAAGTTGTTATTGATTATTGATTTTTATTAATGAGAATACTCAGAGTTGAGTTTATTCCTTTTTTTCCTTCAAAATGCTAGAGAGTATCTAGATTTTCAAGAAGAGTTCTCAGATCTTTGATAGTCTCATGATCTAGAATTATCTATCCGCTACGTATTTGTTGTTTTTTGCTACAGCCCACTAAGTCACGCTGCATCAGTTGGTATCAAAGCTCAGGTTACTTTCCATGAATGAGAAGGAGCGACCGTCTAGCAGACATGAACAAAGTATATGTGCATACGAAGACAGCACTTAAGGAGCAACTGGCGATTTGTTTGAGGCACATGGAAGAGAGGTTTGGTGGTCTAACCGTGCCTAAGAAGGGGAGTGCGCGCACCCAACACGGGGTCCCTACCGATCACTTAGTCGACATGGATAGTCCAAACATTCGTCGTTTTCAACCAAGACCATGGTACACGGGGGTGGGAGACAAATTTATCGCTGAATATCGATGATACATGGAGGAGCAATTCACGGTTTTGGGGGATCAAATCAAAGCCCTCACTACCCAAATATCCAACTTGTATGGTCACAATGGGATTGGACGAGCAGAGGACGTCGACACCTTGCAAGCTTATGCCAATCGGTGGGTGAGAAGGTTCAAACTCGATACGGAATTCCAAGGTTGCTTGCAACATAAAGAGTTCAAGGTAATAGAGAAAAATATAAAATTTTCACAAAAAGAAGTACCTAGGAAGATGGCGAAGAATGTGCCTAGAGAGGCGGCAAAGATTATGAGTCAATCGGTCATGAAGGAGGAAGATGGCTTTATAGTGGAATATTGCTCAGTAGATTGGACCTCCCCACCAATCTATGACATCTATCCCGATGAAGAGAAGTCGTTAGAAAAGGTAAATCTCTTAGATACACACTATGTGCTTGATAAGAGCCCCGAAGATAAAACCTTTGATTTGAGTGTAGCACCGATTAACTATGTCGATTTCATTGGGGTGGATGCTATTTTGTCAAATTCTTCTAACCAAATTGGTGATGAGATCTATATGGCAGGAGAGAGACGAGAAGAGCACGACAACATCGACAAGCTTGACTTTTGGCAAACTGATGTGCAGGGCAATCAAGATTATCATCACCGTCTCCCGATGATTAGGGGTGTCAAGTGTATTTTGGGGTGTTGCCTTGTTGTGATCTTGAGGAATGGAGAATGGAACGAGTTGACTAGACACCCGAAGGACCGTGGAAAAGACAGTTCGAATTCGGGGCAAATTCTCTCCAACTTGGGGAGGATGATGTAGATTAGGATAGTCTATCTTATTTTTCAGTCTTTTATTTGAATTAGGTTTATTTGTTAGTCTTTTATTCTATCTTATCTTTCAGTCTTTTATTTAAATTAGGTTTCTTTGTTATTCTTTTAAACTGATTTTAATTCATTGTTATCTTAGGACTAGGAATCTTATGGCTATAAATAAATGCTTAGAGCCCTGAGAATAAAATTGTTATTGATTATTGATTTTTATTAATGAGAATACTCAGAGTTGAGTTTATTCATTTTTTTCCTTCAAAATGCTAGAGAGTATGTAGATTTTCAAGAAGAGTTCTCAGATCTTTGATAGTCTCAAGATCTAGAATTATCTATTCACTGCGTATTTGTTGTTCTTTGCTGCGTATTTGTTGTTCTTCGCTGCAGCCCACTAAGTCACGTTGCATCACATACCCAAGGAAGAGGAGCAAATGTTTGCAGAAATTTTAATAAATTCCAAGGCTCCTTTCTTTTGTGTGATTCAAGATGCCCATAAAAACCTGTAAATTTCCACTAGGTATTTGAATGTGCAGAATTAACCACAGCATTTATGTGTCTTGTACTGTAATTCTGAATTTCCACATGGACTTCATCACTCCAAAGAAGAGCAAGGCCTTCTCTTCTACCCAAACTCTCAACCAAAAATAGGTTTTGAAAACAAGTTTTAACCCGAATTGCGTCCATTCTTTTCTTATGAAGCTTGGTTTCCATGAGAAAAACCAAACTAGGCTTCTTAGTTATCACCAACCGGTGAAGATCACAGACTGCCTAGGGGTTCCCAAGTCCCCTACAATTCCAACTTAAAATATTCATGGCGATTGGCGGCGCATAGCACCCACCGCCACCCTCGAACCAGAAGATACTTGTGCCCTTCGTTTCCCTAGTCATCCAACCCCTACACCCTCATCAATAAGTAAATTCTTCCCTAAAGAATCAACTTGCTTCCTCTTCCTAGTAAGTTCAATCTTCTTCTCAATTAAAGGTGTTGTCTGTTCCCCACGTGCACGTCTTTTCCAGTTCATCATCTTCTTCCCCTTAAATTGTGTCTGCTTCTAAACTCGCAGGTCCAGCAAAGCTGATTCCCCACTTGAACTCGTAAAGAAATCTTATGAAGTTAAGAATTTAGCACCTGTCTTCTCCAGATCGATAGGCCCTTCCACATGGGTTGGGGGTGAGGTGGGCCCAGACAAGCCATCATGAGACTTTAGCCCACTAACAAGATGATGTAGATCAGGACAACATCTTATCTTTTATTATTTTATTTGAATTAGGTTTATTTGTTAGTCTTTTATTCTATCTTATCTTTAAAGTCTTTTATTTGAATTAGGTTTCTTTGTTAGTCTTTTAGTTGATTTAGTTTTCTTTCGTAGACTTTTAAACTAACTTTATGTCATTGTTATCTTCGGACTAGTAGTCTTGGGCTATAAATAAATGCTTAGAGCCCTAAGAATATAGTAGTTATTATTATTTGATTTTGTTAATAAGAATACTCAGAATTGAGTTTCTTGGTTATTTTCCTTCAAACTTTAGATAGTATCTATTGTTTAGAGAAGATTTCTTTGATCTTGTGATAGTCTCACAATCATTGGAATATTTATCCCTTCTACTTGCTGTTTTCTTAATTATACATGATCTATCCCAGCATTAGTTGGTATCAGAGCCCAGTCTCTTTCCATGGCGCTAGTCACAAGGGGAAGGGGTAACCGCTTTGCACAATTGGAGGACGTGAATGATAGCGTAGAACCAGTTAGAGAAGAACCACCGGCAACCTATCAAGCACACTCGGAGGCACAATTTGCGAGCTTGAGGGAACAAATTGCAGCCCTCACAAAACTATTGTCCATCGGGAGTAGTTGAGACAAACGTCGGCATATTCCCTCACCGCACGACTCGGAGGAAGAAGACACACATGTGGAGGATGAAGACGAAAACCCTTTTGTGGAGCGGAGTGCACGGACATCAACCCCTTGTACAATCTTAGGCCAATCGGTGGGAATCCAGATTCAAACTCAATATACCGGAATTCCAAGGTTGGTTGCAATCCGAAGAGTTCCTTGTAACAGAAAAAATAGAAAAAATCGACAAAAAGAAGGTGCTTAGAAAGGCGGTGGAGATTAGGAGTCAATCGGTTGAGGAGGAGGAAGATGGATTTATTGAGAAAGATTGCTCGATAGATTGGGCCTCTCCACCAATCTATGACACCTATCTCGACAAAGAGGTAAGTTCTATACATCAAGTTGATTTCCTTGGAGTAGATGTTATCTTGTCAAAAACTTTCAATCAAAGTTGTGATGAGATCTATGGAGCGGAAACAACTTTTCTATCAAAGAGTGAAGGGGTCTTTGTGAGTTCCTTAGGAATTCTCATGGCTTATAGGAAGGGCGAAGCATAAGAGAAGCACAACAAGTCTACATGGCAAAGTGGTGTGTGGGGCTTTCATGACAAACATCAAGGTATGTCAATGATGAAGAGCGTCATGTTTATTATGGGATGTGGCCTTGTTATAATCTTGAGGAAGGGCGAGTGGAACGAGTTGATTGGGCATCCGAAAGACCGTGGAAAGAACTAGCCGAATTCGAGGACGAATTCTCTCCAACATGGGGAGGATGATGTAGATCAGGACAACATCTTATCTTTTAGTATTTTATTTGAATTAGGTTTATTTGTTAGTCTTTTATTCTATCTTATCTTTAAAGTCTTTTATTTGAATTAGGTTTCTTTGTTAGTCTTTTAGTTGGTTTAGTTTTCTTTCGTAGACTTCTAAACTGACTTTATGTCATTGTTATCTTAGGACTAGGAGTCTTGGGGCTATAAATAAATGCTTAGAGCCCTAAGAATGTAGTAGTTATTATTATTTGATTTTGTTAATAAGAATACTCAGAGTTGAGTTTCTTGGTTATTTTCCTTCAAACTTTAGATAGTATTTATTGTTTAGAGAAGATTTCTTTGATCATGTTCATGCACTTTCTCTCCCATGCAATCTGCCCTTTGAAAATATGTCCACCTCAACTACATTACATGCACTATCATGTGTGACTTCCAGAAGTGTTAGTGGGGGTTGTATCAAGAGAAACCCCCTCAAGTTTAGATGTCTCCATGAACATGTCCACATTTTCCACCCCACCATGATTACTTGGAGATAACTGACATAGATCCTTTCTCTGCACCCCTCGCCCAACTACTGTATTTCCTCCACCATCAACGACCATGGTCGGAGATGACATCCCATGCCGTTGCAATTCCAAATTTGGAAGACTGGTTATGCCCTTAAGGGAAGTTGGTGGGGACCTATTATCTCAAGAACTTTTTTCGAACAGCCATTGTCGCCCTTTCTCCTTCCTCCAATTAGATGGCATGACCCGAAGCCAAGACCAAATTTGTGGTTTCGCCTCTTTTGTACCACAACACCCTATAGCTCCATGGCGAAACATACCACACAGGAAACAAAAATGAGGGAGCCTTTCATATTAAAAAGGGACCCACACCAAATTCCCAAACAGATTAATGCGCCGACCTCGAGGTATAGGCTTAGTAAGATCTAACTTCTCCCTTACTCACAGGTACTTACCCCAGCCAAGACCTTTGTCATTTGTTTCAACCTCCTCAACCAAGCCTATTGTGGAACCAATTTTGTAACATACCTAGCCCAAAAGGGTTAGGTTTGTTAATCCTCTTTCCTACTCGCAAAGATCCATAAGGTTTATCAATTAAATAAGACTAATATATATATTAAAAAAAATGAATACATAAAAGTCTAGATTATTATGTCGACAATAATAACTAAACTGAAATAATCTTGTTTAACAAAATATGTCTCACAAACGATAATAGCATTCCTTATTATAATAAATTCATCAATCTCTAAAAGAAACTGTGCCAACGCACTTATTAACTTGACTAATGTGAAATCACAAGTAATTCCTAAATACGCCCACCCCTATTCCGGCCTCCTAAAGCAACCTGGTCATCACCTGAAACAAGAAATAAAACTGATGAGACCAAAGGGGGCCGAGTAAGTGAAATCCACAACCATAGGCAGTTTTAATCCTTGTCTCATTTTGAAAATTGGAACTCATAACAATATATATTCCTAGTATATTTTTAAATACAAAAATAGAATAAGAAACATAAAGCACATAGGATACATTATCATCAAGAAAATTATTGATAGTCTTTATCTCATACTAGGGCTCATGTATACTATTACCCCCGTATACTAGGGTTGCACGGTCCTTGCGACCTGGAATGAGATACTATGGCCGCAGCCCCGTCCCCTGGCCAGCCAATTAACTCTGGGTGCACTTAGCATGAAAAATAAAACTATAACGGAACCACCTTCTAGCAGAGCCTCTTTCAGCGGTTGTGCCTCCATCCTTAGCATTGGTATAGAGCTTCTTTCTTGTTTTTCTTAGGCCAAAAATACTCTCCTCCATACATGTGCCCTCATTTTATAACTGTTTTCTCATTTCTTGTACTTCTCTTAATACTTCTTTAGACACATCGTAGGGCATCATATAGGAGGGTTTATCAACATCCTCTCAAAATTTCTTGTAAGCATCATCATTGCCATAACATTTCATTTTATCAAACTTATCATGCATGTAACATAATTCCATAATATAAACAAAATGATCATTTGCAATTTGAAACAAAATTTCATGTATATATATATAGGTCCTTCAAATCGTTATATATATATATATGATGTGAGTGTTTGCATGTCTACGGCTAGAGTGAAGAAATGAGACAAATTAATGTTTTACTGGGACATCTTGCTTAAGTGCTAACAAAGAAGGTTTGGTTTCAACAAGTATGCATGCAACTTGCTAATATTTTATTCCACAAGAGACAAAGTAGGTGTGAGACATATACGTTGCTACATGTGAGGAGTAAAAGAAAAGGAAACAATTCTCTCTTTCCCACTAAAAGACAAAACGGCAACAATAACAAAACAACAACTTTGACCCCCCCCTTGTGGTCTAAGCTGAATGAGTAGAGCTTTTCGACTGCCTCTAGCATCTACCATTTTTTTTTGAATATGAAAGAGGTTAAAGGGGGAAGTGCCTGCCAAATTTAAAATTTAGAATCATTTATCAAAAAAATTGATTAAATTATATATCAAATTCACTGGCCTCCATGAACCACTAATCAGAAATTGGTATTAGCAAAACTACATAAAACTAAGATAGAGTTTTGGGGCATTAGCACCAAATTTAGGATAACTAAAACCCTTTAGGGTTATACCATTCCTAAAGGGTTAACCTTTCACCCTTAGGTTTTAGTTTTGAATCTAGAAATGAGTTTTGAAGTATTAGAACCCAAATATTAGCTCATAAAAATTTTAACTAATATTACTCAAATATCTTAAAATACAATTCAAAACATTTCATCAAACATATAGAATGCAAAAAAACATAAAAAATCTATTTTAAAAAAATAAGAATAAAAAAATGGCCTACGCTGGGCTACTGCAACATGGCAGCCGCATAGTAGGGCTCAAGTTGAATATATATATATATATATATATATATATATAAGAAAAAGAACAAAACAATTTGTAAGGCAAGGAAACCATACCTGACACAATGATAAGTGCTTTTTAGTGCTTATTCACACCCCTTAATTTATGTTTGTTAGGCCTTTAGCACTGTTAATATTTAACAATTTTACTTGCTTTTATTGTTTTGTGATGTACAGGTCATTGCATCAAATCTTGACCAAAGGAGCTAAATGGACCAAGTGAAGTGAAGAAGCTCCTGCCAAGTGCGTTCGACCGCACTTGGTGCGTTCGAATGCACTTACGGTCGTATGCAGGGTCCAGGCTCGAACGCAAGTCCAATCAACCCATGTCTCACGCGTTTGGCCTAGCCGGCCCTGGCGGTTATCTGTGGTTGAATGCATGCATATCACTGCGTTCAAACGCAGGGCCTGCATTCAAACGCAGGCTCGTGACCTGTCAGCACACTTAGTTCTATAAATAGGACCCTTGTGTTAGTTTTTATGTGGTTACGTTTTTGAACGCCGATTCTCTGTAAAAGCCACTGTTTGGCTCTATTTCCTTGTTCTAAAAATGTTAACCATTTTTCCTTTTATTTAGTTAATGCTTACTTGTACCTTTATTTTGTCTCTCTTCTTTATGGGAGGCTAATCTTCAACTAAGGTTGAAGATGAAGCCTCCCCTCTAATTTATGCACATTTACATTACAGTTTTAATTCCATCTTTAATTTTATGCTTAGTCATTTCATTTTGATTTTAGTGACAAATTTCATTTGATAGTCGGTTTATGTTGCATCTATGTCCAACGTCATTGCGTTCCAATCTGGAGGTACGTTGGATGGTTGGAATGAGTCAAAGCATCCATTGTGATTAACGATACAGTGGATGATTCAAGCTCAAACCAACATCCTTTGTGATTCTTTATATGGTAAACATTTTGAATGGTTTGACTAGCTTCACTAACTACTATAGATTAAGCAAAGTGCCATATCGATAGGCAGATTATTAATTGTAATGTTTAACGTGTGTGATTAGTGGGGAAGGTGGATTCAACAACCTTAGTTACCTTATTTTCCATTTCTTTACATTTTTAGAATAGTTTTAATTAATGCAAGTTACGTGTTCGATGATATGACCTTTTATTGGAACTAGGTTAAAATAGATTAAATTTAAGAATAATATTAGTTTTTTTTAGCAAAAACTCCGTTCTCTGTGGTTCGATCCCGCACTTCGCAAAAGATATATGACATAACGGTTCGTGCCATTACGAGTGCAATTTTATTTGTGCAACACACAACTGAGAATTGTTTGAATGAAATGCATGATGAGCGACAAGAGGAGATAAGGCGAGGAGGCAGAGGCTTGTCATTTGGTTAAATAGGTTGAGCAAAAGAAAGAGACACACTCTTAAAAGAGCTTAGGGTTTTTCTTTGGGTAGGCGGCACTTAGGTTTTTCTAAAAAATATATATATATCTTTACTTTATTTTATTAATACTATTATTTTATTTTATTATTTTATTAATTATTTACTTATTATTATTATATATTTATTCATCCATTCTCATTGTTAAGTTAAGCCAACCATTTTTAAAACTTATGGGTCAACTAAAAAATGCCCTAAAGAGATTTAGGACTGTCACAAATTTGATAACCAACAGTATGACCCATACATGCTAACGGAAGATTAAACTTACAAACCCAAAACGCTGCCCTTTCGAAAGGAATCTCAAAAGGAGGCATTACACCATCAAATGCTTCCAATGCAAACATACTTCCTTTGAACACCCACTGTCTACCTCCAACACCCTCAACATATCCTATGAATGCTCAAAGTTAACGAGAAACAGATTCTCAGCCAACACCTTAAAAGATGTGGACCCCGTAGGTTTCCATAATCTCACCAGTGTTGCTCTAAGAGTATCCTTACCAATAAGTCTATCAGCAATTAGTTTTCCAACTAGACATGAATTCCTTCTCATCACCACTTCTTCACAAGCTTGTTGCTGAACAATAACCTCCACACTTTCACTCTTTGAAAGGATGAAATCTTGCCACATATTAGTCAAATCATTTGCCATTGTTGCTCCCCTCCGAATCACCTTGCTGCCAAATGTAAAAAATGAGAATCTTCCTCCACAGTCAATAAGAAAGACTTGGAAAAATATTTTCTTCTCCTCTAGAATGTCTAGAGAGAAAACTTAACTTGAAGCACAAATATTGTGTGAAGTTAGATTTTTGGGAGAAAAAAATTAAAATTAATAATAATAATTAGGTTGATTGCCTAATTGATTTGGTGTTTTCATCTTAATGTGTTTTTGTGTTTCTACTCACGTGCCAATCTATTATTGGAGGCTACCAAAAAAAAAAAATGGTTTACACCACCACCTAATAGTACCCCAATTTTAACAAAATTACGAAATTACCTTACTAAAATAAAAACAAAAATACTAAAATTTAATTTTTTTTTCCAAAATTTTAAGGGTATTTTTGTCTTATTGAAAATTATATTGGGATAATTTTGTCATTTTGCTAGCATTGGGGGGTACATTGTCATTGTTTTGGTAGTTTGGGGAGGTAAATTGTCGCAATTGATAGTTTGGGGGGTAGATTGTCATTGGAGTGGTAGTTTGAGGGGATTAAGTAGACTTTACCCACAATAATATTTAAGATTTCATTACTAAGAAGAAGAAAAAGGTGAAATTTCCACTTTTTGAATTGATACCATTTTTTTTTAATAGGGTATAATGAACGACCTAAGAAATACTAATGGATGGGCAAACTCAAAACGATAATTTGAGGAACAATAGTCACTTTTGCAAAGAGAAACTCTAAACAATAAAAAATAAAATTACCCCCCTATTTCACCTTTATTCTATTTTAATAAAGTTTGATGCTATAAGAGTATAGTTTTTAACATTACTTGCTTGCAAATCAATACTCGATAATATAAAGTCCCATGTGATCCTCCCATCATCCCCTTATTCCTTGTTATAGTCATCATAACCCCCTCTCTCACTTGCCATATCTTCTCACTTCGGCTATTTCATTTCTTTTACTCAATATATTTTTAACTAACCTAAACAAGCCATATACACACAACTCTCTTCCTTCACTAGCCACCTCTTGACTTAAATTCACAAAGACTTTCACAATCAGCACCTTTAACTTATAGCCACCACCTTGTCTTACAATCCCAATGTAATACCATGATAAAAATAACCTTTTTATTTGAGGAGATCCTTTCCACTAGAACATTTAACAAGAGCCTTTGATAGAGCTACTTAGACAAGGTCTAAGACCCTTAGCGTTAACCTAAACACACTTTGAGCCTTTAGAAAATAGAAGCAAAACACTGATCCTCAGGATGCGGACGTATGCTAGGTCTGGTGGACATATGCTGCTGTTTGTAGTGCAGACATACGAGGGGGAACCACTGGATGTACGCTCTGCAAACCTTACCAGAGGACGTACGTGGGACCACTGGACGTACGCTACTTTTTGAATACCCTTTGGGTAATACCTGGACGTATGAGACACTCTGTGGACTACTGTGCAAGAACCACTAAACGTACGCTAGGGTTGCTGAACGTCTGCTAGTTTGACAAAGAGTTGGTGGCAGATTTTCCCTATAAATACCCACCCCCACCTCTCATTTCTCACACCCATTCCCACCCTCTGGTGTGCCCTAGGCTGCTAGAACCCCCTTCCACGTTTTAAGAGAGAGTTTGGTGAGGAAGAGTGCTTCCAAGAGGAGTTTCTAAGGAGAGGAGGCCACGTCCATGCTCAACTTTGGGGTAATCCTTATTTCCCCTATATTTAACACTGTTATAGACCTTGTTTTATGCCTTGTTGAGTTTTCAAAGTGTTCATCAAGTTTCTTCTTGAAAGTGATAATGTTTGCAAAGAACTCTTTCAAAATCCCGTTGTGTTGTAATTTCTTACGTTGCATGTACTCTTTTATTTGCTTAGAGGAGGTTTAGAGGTCTAGAAGTAAAATATGAACCATGCACTATTCAAATCTTAAAATGGTATGCTTAACACACTGTGCAAACGTACGCCATCAAGGCCGGACATACAGTTAGTGGGTAAAGCACTAGTTTTGAGTTTCACACGTGTATGCTTTAGCCTAGCTATATTTTTAGGTTAAATAGGGATTGGAATGATAGTGTCTTGTATCCATTATGACAAGACTTAGCTTCGTCGGAGGATTCGCTCAAATGTGCGAGATAAGTAGACACTCACACCCTTTTTATGTAAAACGTGGTATATGTCAATTGACTGACCACGAGTATGATATGAGCATGCCTACTTTCTGTAATTACTTGGTAACTACATTATTAATTAAACTGTGAAGATACATCATAAGACATGGTACGCCAGTATATGCGGTATGAACGGCCATGGGCTTACTATATAAATTGCATATTATGGTTAAATGTGTATGCTATATGAGGGCTTTGGATCCATTGGTTTCGTGACCTTGGTGCAACCATTCCCAATGATTCGGTCACTATAGGATGGACATCATTAGTTGGTGTGGGCCACTCAAGGTCAGACTCGATCGTGCTACTAATGTTATGTACGATATTTTGTGCAATGGCTAGGGCACTGGCATTGTATTATAGGTCCCTTGGGATAGCATCAACCCTGCTGAAAAGAGGTAATATCTTAGGTAGACCATGTATGCGAGTTATGACTTATAATGCATTAGCCTTTTCTGCATTAAAACACTTAGGTAATTATCGCCGGTTCTACACCATAAAGCTTTGAAAACCCTAAAACCTATTAAATGGTGTATTAGCAAAGGTAGTGCCATCTTTTTGGTTATTACTCAAATTGCACATTTACTTCCTTTAATTGGGCTCATGTCATACCTAAGTGTGAGGTTTACTTACTAAGTCGTTAGACTTACGCAGTTATTATTGTCTAGGTGACCTGGTTTACTACTATAGGAGTGGCAAGGGATGCTACTGCTTGACTGGTTATGCTTTACTTATGTTTACAGGTTCGTCTTTACTATTTAGTAGCTCTATGTTCTTACTTGATGAACTATAGTGACTCAGATTTATTCACATTCCTTTACATTTACTTTGACGATTTTATAAGGGTGATTTCCCATTTGGTCACAAGTTGGCTAGAATGGGTAAATTGCCAGTGACTCCACCAAATTAGCCGAGGCTAATTCTCGGGGCATTACACCCAACAAGCTCATTGGAATTTAAACACCAAGAACGAAGTTTAATCATCAAGCTCTAGAAAGTGAAGTCTTTCTTATGGGTTTCATAATTACCAAAATATCATAAATAGTTGTGTGACTTGATGTTTTGGGTCTTTGTGGTAGTTGGTGCACCTGGTTTTGTATTGGCTCTAGTTTAGTGTTTCCAATTAAGAATTTAAAATATAAATAAGGGTTATTATGCTTTGTTAATTAGAGAAATGGGGTGTTCAAAATTGTTAAGACCGTTTATTGAGTGCCAAGGTAACGATTTTAATTGCATGCTAAGAAATGAAAGTTTAGGAAAAGAACTTGTCGAAGTGGGCTGGTAGAAGATAGCTTTGATGCTTAAGTTAATATAGCTGAGAAGAATAATTTAGGAGCGTGAAAGGCTAAGAGAAGGAGATGAAAGTCTCCTTTTACCTGGTGACTGTTACTTTCTATTGTAATACCCTGCTTCAAAATTATAGATTAAAAATGTGAAATCGGGTGTAATAATGATAAATCTGATAGAAATAGTTGCTAACTAAAGAGGAATGATTAGGAAAATTATTATAGCAATTATGGTGCGAAAAGTTAAGGTAAGTTTTCTAAAGGGTTAGAAAACACTATCTCAACAAAGAAATATTGGATTTTTTTTTTTATGCTAACATGACACCCACCAAACTTAGAATGGTGTCCATGACCTGCATTTCGAATTGAGTTTTTTATAATGGGGTCACATATGCAATTCCTAGACTTCTAGCAAATGTTATGCTCATTTTACTACACATTGCATGATGTTGTCTAAAGCAATGATTAGATGGTGTGGTGAAGCAATTGAATGGTAATGACTTGGAATGTAAAAATGTCACTTTTAAAACTGTAAAAAGGGGTTTTGAGGTTAGGATTCCATTGTGTGTGCCGCCTAACTTCAAACTACAAATGAGCAACTAGGAGTGTAAAGTAAGCGAGTTATAATCGACTACCAATCAATAACCAGCTACCAACTGGTAACCGGTAACTAGCTACTGATAAATGTTAAAATATACATATTTTAGCCCCTTAATTTACATATGTTAATCTCTTAGTCTTGTTATTATTTGATGTCTTGTTTTCTTTTTGTGTTTTCTTATGTTTTAGGGATTTTTGAAGAAAAGCAAGTGTTTTCAACAAGTCAAACTTAAGGGACAAATTGAAAGAAAAAAAAAACTAGAAGCCATAGGATTGATTGCAACCCAATCTAGGCTTGAGTGTGCCTACGCTCAAGCACAAGATAGCCAGGATCGGGTGCACCAGCGCTCGATCACATATGAAGCTAGGTAGGAGCGCAAAATGCATTTGAGCGCCCAACATAGATCAATTGCAGGCGTGCGATCAAGCACACCTCTAGGCAGCAGTACTGAAGCTACTATAAATTCCAATCTGATTGATTTCTTCTCTTGCATGGTCATTGATCTCATAATCTATCCGTCATTCCATACGATGCCTACTAGGGTCCAACATCAACATTCTTACACTCCAAGGCTACATCTTTGGGTTGTTTCCATGGCCAAGGTACATGATCTCCTTACGATGCCTACTAGGGTCCAACATCAACATTCTTACACTCCAAGGCTACATCTTTGGGTTGTTTCCATGGCCAAGGTACATGATCTCCTTATAGGTTTTATCTTCTCCATTGATTTTCCATTCTTTGGTTATATTTTTACAATAATGTGTTGCACTTTACTGGTATTTGGGTGGAGTTTCATTTATTTGTTTTAGGGACAAGTGCTCTTGCAAGTTTGAGGGTAGGCTATAAGCCATACCTAGTCCAACTAGCATTCTCACAAGAATAGTAGTACTGAAGCTACTACCAATAGCACTAGAACCACTGCAAAAGGAATCGAGCACACCTATTGAGAACGGTCTTATTGAAAACACTTCATGCATGAGAGTCACACAGTTTGGCTGAAGACAAAAAACTTAGCACTCTTGGGAGGCAACTCATTCCATAGCAAAGTGTCTTGCATTCAAGTTTGAGGGTATGCTACAAGCCATACCTTTGTCCAACCAGTTTTCTCATCTCCCGGGTAAGATCTTTCCATATTTTCGTACACATTGAAGACAATGTGTAATTCAAGTTTGGGGGTACGGGAGACACACACACTTTGTCCAAAATTTAAAATGTCAAAAAAATTAAATTTTAAATTGCATATTCATGTTATTCCTTAGAGTTTGGATGATCTAGAAATTGTGATTTGAATTTCATTTGTGAGCTTAGGCTATTGAATAGATGATGTGATGGTTGGAATTTCTAAAGTCTTATTAGTTATTTTTGGCATTTGAGAATTACTTGTTTTGGTTTTAAATTGCCACAAGCATGTTAACACATGGTTTGTGGGGTATGACATGTTGAATTTTATTTGTGAGCTTAGACTATTGAACATGTGATCTGATGGTTGGAATTTCTAAAGTCTTATTATTTATTTTTGGCATTTGAGAATTACTTGTTTTGGTTTGAAATTGCCACAAGCACATTAGCACATGGTTTGTGGGGTATAACATATGAATCTGATAGTGTATGTTTTTAATATCTTGGGTAAGCTGCAATACTTTTTTATTGGATGAATACTTTGGCTTAAATATATATATAAAAAGAAAGAAAAAGGAAAAATTGATCATTGTGGGATTTGCACTAAGTAACTAGACTTCTTGTCTCATTAAGCAATGAGTGTTCATGTCAATAGGTGAGAATTTTAATTTAGTTAATGTCATGACTAGCTTAGTGTAGTGACCCAAATAATTAACCAGGCATAAGTAGCTTGGTTAAGGGGCTTAATTTGGGCTTTGGGTCACTAAGGACACAAGATGGGCAATTTGGACCTTTGGACGGACGTACGCTAGATTAAGCGGACATACGGTCCAATCTTTTGGGCAGACGTACGCAGAAACACCGGATGTACGCTGACAGATAGTACGTCGTACTCTGTGAATAGTACATGGACATATGCTTAAAAGTACACGAACATACACTACTTTTTGGAATACCCTTCAGGTAATACCTGGGCATACGGGATAGCCTTTGGACCGCTGTATAATAGTACACGGGCGTATGCTAGGGTTGGGCAGATGTTCGCTACTTTTCAGGGAGTTGGTAGCAAAGCTTCCCTATAAATACCCCTACCTAGTGTAGATTAGGATGCCCATCTTATCTGTTAGTTTTTTATTTAAATTAGGTTTCTTTGTTAGTATTTTATTTTATCTTATCTTTCATTATTGTATTTGAATTTCGTATTTTATCTTTATCAAGTGTTTATTAGGTTTAGGAAGTCTTTAATTTGTGTTTCAAAAGGTTTAGGAGCCTTGGGGCTATATATACATGCTTATAGCTTCCAGAAAAGACAGTTTGTTATTTTATTTGATTTCGTTAATAAGAATACTCAGAGTTGAGTTTCTTCATTATTTTCCTTCAAACTTTAGATAGCATCTATTGTTTCGAGAAGATTTCTTTGATCTTGTGATAGTCTCACAATCATTGGAATATTTATCCTTCTACTTGCTAAATTCTTGATTATCATGATTTATCGCTGCATCAGTTGGTATCAGAGCCCAATATCTTTCTATGGCGCCAGTTACAAGGGGAAGGGGTAACTGCTTTGCACGCTTGGAAGACGTGGATAGTCACAAAGAACCAGTTTAAGAAGAACAACTGGCAGCCTTTCAAGCACACTCGGAGGCACAATTTATGAGTTCGAGGGAACAAATCGAAGCCCTCACAAAGCTAATGTCCAATAGGAGTGGCCAAAACAGACATCGGCATATACCCTCACCACAAGAATCTTAGGAGGAAGATGCACATGTGGAGGATGAAGATGTAAACCCTTTTGCAGAGCGTAGAGTGCATGGACATCAACCCATTGTACAAGCTCAGGCCAATAAGTGGGAATCCGATTTCAAACTCGATATTCCAGAATTCAACGGGGGTCTTCAACCCGGGAATTCTTGGATTAGATAGCGGTAGTTGAATAAGTTCTTGAATTCAAGGGAGTACCCAAGGATAAACGAGTTTCTTTGGTCACAACCAAATTCCGGGGACGAGCCGCACTGTGGTGGCAGCAATTGAAACAATCAAGGATGCAGCTAGGCAAATCAAAAATCAACAGATGGGAGAAATTTTTAAAACACATGTGGCTAGCCTTCTTACCATACAATTATACGAACCTTGTATCATTGGCTCCAAAATTTAAGCCAAGGTTCAAAGATCATGGATGAGTACACGGAGGAGTTCTATAAATATTTGACAAGGTTGATCTATTCAAGACAGACAATCAATTAGTATCTTGATACAATAAATATTTGACACGGGTTGATTTATTCGAGACAAACAATCAATTAGTATCTCGATACATCGGGGGGCTGCAACAAAATATTCAAGATTCATTAAATTTTTTTGATCTCGTTAATGTGTCTGCGGCTCATCAAAGAGCCCTTCTATTGGAGAAATCGACGGTAAGGGGATCCACGAGTTTATTTGGGCATGGCACAAAGGGTAGCACAAATTGATACAACGGGCAGTTTACACCACGAAACACTACCCAATCAATAAATCCAAATTGGGCTCTAATTACAACCAGACCACCTAACCGGGGCACAACGACGAGGGGGGCTAAGCGCTTTAAATGTGGCAAATCGGGCCATAGAATTGTGGATTGCCGCAAAGGAGAGAAATATGGCAAGGGTCTACTTATTAACTCAGAAAACGCCTTCGATGAGCAAGGTGAAGAAGAAGAGCAAAAAGCAACCTTCGATGACTATGGAGACGTTGAGGAAGAATTTGTTATCGGGGATAATGGGCCTAGTTTAATGGTTCAAAGTATATGTTTTACACCCCAAAAGGTGGAAGGTGATGACGGACAGTAGCACAACCTTTTTCATTGGACATGTACCATTGTGAGTAAGGTATGCAAACTAGACATTGATGGATGATGCTGTGAAAACATGGTGGCAGAAAAAGCAATTTAGAAGCTGGCCCTAGACACATAGAAACACCCTACACCATATCACTTGGAGTGGCTCCAAAAGGGAAACAAGGTAATAGTGTAGTGACCCAAATTATTAACTAGGCATAAGTGGCTTAGTTAGGGGGATTAATTTGGGCTTTGGATAATTTGGACTTTTGGATGGACGTAGGCTAGGTTTGGCGGACGTACGTTGCTATCTCTAGTACGGATGTATGGGGAGCGACCACCGAATGTACGCTTTGCAAATCATATAGGTAGACAAACGTTGGACCACCAGGCATACGCTACTTTTTGAATACCCTATGGATAATACCTAGATGCGAGGCAGCCATTGAACCACTAGGCAAAAACCACTGGACGTACACCCCTTGGTCGGATGTCCGCTGCTTATCTGGGCCTATAAATAGCACCCTACCCCTTCTGTGTTATTCACATATTCCATATGCCCCTAGGCTGCCAAAGTGTTGACAGAGTGTTTTCCAAGCATTTTTTAGGGTTTTGTGAGTGTGTGTGTGAGGCCTTTGTGAGTTTTGGAACGTTCGTGAGGCGAAACTCTGTGGATTTGTTTGAAGGAGGTAACATTCAATCCTTAGCTTTAAATTACGTCGTTATGCTGCTTGTTTAGTGTTTAGTTGTAGTTGTTAGCTTAGTTGCACTTTCAAACCCATTTGGGTTAACACTTTGGTTAGCTTAGCGTTGTTTGCAAACTAGACTAAAGGGCTTTAGGTTGTTCCTAGTAGACTTAGGAGTTAGAGAATAGGCAAACAGTGGAGACAAAATGAGGTTCTCCATGAGAACCCATACAGTAGACGTATGGTATCGAGATCGAATGTACGGCTTGTTGTTACACGGAGGACATACGCACCCGAGCCTGGACATACGGTCATTGTGTGGCAAGAAAACCCTATTTTTACCAAACGTCCCATAGCTCCTGTTTCCTTGATTTAGGGTTGTTTTAGTGGAATTAGGACTAATAGAAGGTTTTTCACAAATTTGGAAAACCTTGACCTTTTGGAGTTTTCGGAGATGCATATCGATCCAGGTGAGTTTTAACTCACATAATGCATATTGTTATTTTCCATGCACTACACGTCTATTTTGTGTACCGAGAAACATGCATATTTTACAACTCTCAGTTTGTACTTATTGCACATGAACTCTATCATTTTGAGAAAAACATTGTTCTAAACCTGTTAACCAAGTGAGACTTATAAAAAGACTTGCATGTAAAATACAGACAAGATAATTGCATCGTATGACATGGTACACCGATATGTGCAGTAGTAATGGCCATGGGCTTACTATACATGTTAGCTTTATGGTCAAATGTGTGCGTTATTTGAGGACTATGGATCCATTGGTTTCGTGACCTTGATGCAACCATTTTCAATGGTTCGGTCACTATAGGACGGACGTCATTAATTGGTGGGGGCCACTCAGGGTCAGACTCGATCGTGGCACTAATGCTACATACGATATGTTGTACAATGGCTGGGGCACTAGCATTATATTATAGGTCACTCGGGACAGCATTAACCCTGTTGAGAAGGAATAATATCTCGAGTAGACCATATTATTGAACTATGACTATTGTTTATATCATATGCATATATCATTACTATATATATATCACGCATAAATAAACTATCATGATGGAACTACTTTTACTTATTAAACCTCTGAGTTCATCACTAAAACTGGCATGGGCATTATCTACGTTAAAAATCACTAAATCTTAGACTTATCCCCTTTTTATTTATGTCTTTCCCCATCATTATGAATAATTGAGCGGTTTAGCTGTACTAGATGAAGATACCATCAAAGACTACTTGGGTGATTGCTCAGGACCTGATACAGGTAATCTTTGAGAATATGGATCCTGTTTGGCTTAGGACGATGTGGGAGGAGGGAGGATCTGCCCATGCAAACATGATTGAGATCTTGATATTATTAGCTATGTTGAAGCTTAAGGCTAGGCTTTGATCTGTTAATCTTTTTTGAACAATGTCGATGTATCTTATTTGGGTTGTATCTATTTCTTGATGATGGTCCGATGATCAGTACATTTGATGACCATTCGCTATATTATGGATGTAATACTTTATCTCTGGTATTGCTGTGTGATGTTTCTATTATTGTCTCTTAATCCCATAGTTTGGTAAAGTCTTCCACTGTAGTTTTCTCATTACAACGAGGAAAGTGATTTTCTCGGAGGTCGTCTCTTGGAGGGACATGACTAGGATGGCGCGCCGTGGGGTCCATTACTAGCTAATTGTATTCCCTTCGGGTGTGGCATCACAGTTGGTATCAGAGTTCTTTTGCTCTGAGAAGACTATAGGATAAAGGGAAAAGAGAACTTAGGCCATGATCACACCAGAGATTAGGCTAGATGAGCGAATAGGACTTAGTCTCTAGGTTTGTTCGCTTGGTTCTAGTATAAGTCGGTTCTAACTCTACTCTTCGCAGAGAATGCCGCCCAGAAGGAACCTTGCAACTAGACCTAATGCGCTAGAGATCGGTGATGGGAGTGTTCACCCTGAGCTTGTGGACGTTCCTATCAACGAGCAACACTCCTAGGGAGCCAAGTGATGGAAGCGATTGGCCAGTTGGTTTCGGCCATAGATCACGATAGGATTGCGAGGCCAGCTGAAGGTACTGGATGTTCTTTGCAGGATTTCTGTAGTCATCACTCGGAGAGTTTTGATGGGAAAAGCGATCACATTAGTGCTGAGAATTGGTTGAATGACGTGGAGGAGTTGTTAGCTACTCTTGGATGTACAAATGAGAAGAAGGTTGCTTATGCTAGTTATAAGTTGACTGCAGAAGCTAAGCGCTGGTGGCAGGACAAGAAAGTGGTGCTTGTTGCTGACTTGGGTTTGAAGACTGCCATTTCTTGGGAAGTCTTCAAGCACGAGTTCAATCGGTACTTCTTTCCTAGAGTCGTGCAGGAGGTGAAGGCATGGGAGTTTTTGGATTTGGTCCAAGGAGGGATGTCGGTGATTTTCTACAATTGTTGCGCTTTGGATTGTACCTCATCCCGACTAAAGAAAAGAAAACAAAGAAGTTTGAATGAGGTCTGAACTATCGTATTCAGATTATGATGAGCTCTTTCAACATTTGGGATTTCTCCCAATTGGTCGATAAGGCGTCAATCTATGAGGAGAGTTTGAAGGAGAATGCTGCTGAGTACACGGATCAGAAAAGGAGGACTCAAGGAATTGGTACTTCGGTTGGAGGAGCCGAGCCAGCTAAGAGGATGGCGGTGGGGAGTTTTCCACCCTAAAGGTCACAAGGACGTACCTGTAGTAACCCTCCAATTTCATCGCAAAGGAATCAGACGTCGGAGCTGTGCAAGAAGTGTAACTGTGTACACTGGGGACCCTATAGGATGGCAACTGGACTTGCTATCGCTATAGCCAATTTGGTCACTTCAGCAAGGACTGTGTGAGCAAAGGGGTTGCTCGAAGCCTTTAGCGCCAGCTAGGGTTTACGTGCTTGTTCCAGGGTTTACATGCTTGCTCAGGTACTGCCCCTATACTTGGATTTGAAGCTTCAGTTTTGTTTGATTGAAGGGCTACCCACTCTTTCGTATCTATAGTGTTCATAAGGTTGTCTAGGCTTGTTGTGAGAACTTTGGAACCTGGTCTAGCTATAGCTACACCTGTAGGAAAAACTGTGGTCGGTAAGCGTGTAGTTCGCGAATGCCCTATTAGCATTTGTGAAAGAGTACTTCCCGCAAACTTAGTTGTTCTCTCTATTGATGAGTGCTGTTTAGTGCTTAATCAAACCCCTTTATTTATGTTTGTTAAGCCTTTGGCTGTGTTATTATCTAACATTTGTGTTGTTTTAGTGTCTTGTTGATGGTGCGGGTCCTTACGGTCAAACCTCGGCAGAAAGGGATGAAAAAGGGCAAAAGAAGAGAAGTATGCTCCCTACCCCTGCGCTTGAGCGCACAAAGAGCAATCGAGTGCATTGCGATTGATCGCAAAGCCTATGATTGAGCGCAGGCCTAGTCAGCCTACGTCTCACTGCCCTAGCCGGCCCTATTCCATCACTTTCCCCTTGCGCTACGAAAGTTTCAAAAGCAGTAATTTGCATTCAAGTGTAGCCTCCACGATCGATCGCATACATGATTGTGCTCGATTTTAGTTTTCTATAAATAGGACCCTTAGTGTAAATTTTATGGGGCTACATTTTTTGAAGCTTGAGAGCGAAACCCTCTCTCAAACCTTAATTCCTTTCTATATTTAATGTTTACCTTTACTTTATTGTCATTTACTCTTATGGGTAGCTAAATTTTCAACTAAGGTTGAAGTTGAAGCCTCACCTTTAGCATTTATTTATTGCTTTTATGTTAAACGCATTACATTCCGTCATTTAATTATTGTATTCATTTCACTTTCAATTTGAGTGACATAAGTTGTGAGCGATTGCAGTTTGTGATACATCGAAAGTCCAACACTTGTTGTGTTCCAAGTCGGGTGCAGATGATTAAAACTCAATTAAATATCCACTGTGATCCATGGATATAGTGGATGATTCTATTGAGAATTAATATCTGTTGTGGCTTCTTAACGGTAAACACACCAAATCGGTTTGACTAGTGTCACAAAGGCAATAGAGTATGATTAAGGGTTAACTCGATAGACGGAAGTGTGAGTTTTATGTTTAAGCAAGCATTTTAATATTGGGTGAGGTTGAGTCTTTAACCTTAGTTGCTTTTATTTATTCGTTTAAGCTTTTTTAGAATAGTTTACATTTTTGCAAGTTTTATATTTGATCAAACGACCAAATTTGGAACTAGGTTAAAATAGGGTTAGTCTAGATATAATATTAGTTTTCGAACAAACTCCTATCTCTATGGATACGATCTCGTACTTACGTAAACGCTATACGAACCAGTTCGTTCTCTTACGAGTACTTAATTTGGTACGATCACCTATGTTTAGTTACGACGTTATTCTCGAAATGGATTGGTTGATAAAGCACTCAGCAATTATTGATTGCGTTTTGAAGCAAGTAACACTTATGCCATGGGGGGAAGGAAAAGTGACATACGTTGGATCATGAGCAAGGTACAATTGCGGCCGTGCAGGCGAGGAAGCTTATCGTCTGAGGTGATCAGGTGTTTTTGGCATTCATTGTCGCTCCAACGAAGCAAGCAAAAGAAGAATCTAGAAGATATTCCTGTGGTGTGCGAGTATCTAGATGTCTTTTCGACAGATTACTCTAGATTACCACCACAAAGGAAGGTGGAGTTTGGGATTGAGTGTGTGCCAGGCACTAATCCTATCTCTAAAGTACCTTATAGGATGGTATTGTTGGAGTTGAAGGAGCTAAAGGAACAGCTCCAAGAGCTTTTGGATAAGGTTTCATTCGCCCTAGTATATCACCGTAGGGAGCACCGGTGTTATTTGTTAAGAACAAGGATAGGTCAATGAGGATGTGCATTGACTATCGGGAGTTGAATAAGGTGACGATCAAGAATTGATATCCTTTGCCAAGGATTGACGACCTGTTGGATCAGCTGCAAGGAGCGAGGGTGTTTTCTAAGGTCGATTTGCACTCGGGCTATTACTAAGTGAGGGTGAAGGAAGAGGACATTCCTAAAACAACCTTTAAGACTCGTTATGGACACTACAAGTTCTTAGTTATGTCTTTCAGACTAATTAATGCGCCAGCAGTCTATATGGACACGATGAATAGAATCTTTCATAACTACTTGGATCAGTTCACCGTTGTCTTTATTGATGATATCTTGGCCTACTCAAAGACGTCAGAGGAGCACGAGGAGCACAAGGAGCATCTACGGAAGATATTGGAGAGGCTTAGGAGTGAGAGCTCTATGCTAAACTCGAGAAGTGCAAGTTTTGGCTGAATAGCGTGTCTTTCCTCAGAAACCGTGATTTCTAGTGAAGGGGTAGTAGTTGACCCAGAAAAGGTGAAGGCCGTGGTAGAGTGGACAAGACCAACTAGCGTATTCGAGATTCAGAGTTTCTTAGGACTCTCTGGTTACTATCGATGCTTCATCGAAGGTTTTTAAGCTATTGGGATAACTCACTGCCTTGACTAGGAAGAATGCTCATTTTGTTTGGATGGAAGAGTTTGAGCAATGTTTCCAAGAGTTGAAGAGGCAATTGGTAACACTTCATGTTAGCATTATCTACGGAATCTGGCAATTTTGTAGTGTATAACGACGCTTCTAAGAAAGGTTTAGGTTGCATGTTGATGTAGAACGGCAATGTTATTGCCTATGCTTCCCGCCAGCTAAAACCGTATAAGCAGAACTATCCTACACACGACCTGGAGTTGGCAGAGGTTGTGTTTGCTCTTAAGATTTGGAGGCACTACTTGTATGGGGAGCTGTACAAGATCTACATGGACCATAAGAGTTTAAAGTATCTCTTCACTTGAAAGGAGTTGAACATGCGGCAAAGAAGGTGGCTAGAGTTGCTCAAAGATTATGATTACGAGATCAGTTATCATCCTGGAAAGGCTAACGTAGTAGCAGACGCGTTGAGCAGGAAATCAACAGTGGAGCTTGTTGCTCTTGGGATTTCTCAACCTCGGTTGATTAAGGAACTCACTGGGATGGGATTGGAAGTAGTAGGCAAAGGTATACTTGTACACCTGGTTAACCTGATAGTTCAGTTAGAATTGCTTGCAAGAACCAAGGCAACTCAGCTTGAAGATCCTGAGTGTACCAAGATCAAGCAATTACTTGCGGAAGGTAAGGCAAAGGAGTTTTGTCTTAAGGAGGACAGGTTGCTCACCTATTTTAAGCAAGTGTATGTGTCAGGAATCGAAGGACTGAGGAAGGAGATAATGAGTGAGGCTCATCATTCTCCATACACTATGCATCATGGAGGCACCAAGATGTACCGTGATGTGAAGGGGTCATATTGGTGGAACAATATGAAGAAGGACATTGCAAAGTTTATGGAGCAATGTTTGACCTACCAACAAGTGAAGGCGGAGCATCAGAGACCGGCGGGAACGCTTAAGCCGTTGCTTATACCGAAGTGGAAGTGGGATGAGATCGCGATGGATTTTATTTTGGGTTTACCAAAGACACCCACTAGGGAAAATTCTAGTTGGGTTGTTGTTGATCATTTGATGAAGAGTACTCACTTTATTCCTATAAAGGTTAAGGATCTAATGGATAAGTTGGCCAGACTATATGTCCAGAATGTAGTCTGTTTACATGGAGTACCATCGGCAATCATTTTAGACAGAGACTCTTGTTTTACTTCGAGGTTCTAGCAAAATCTTCAGAAGGAAATGGGGACGGAGCTAAAGTTCAAGATCGCTTTTCATTCTCGCATGTGATGGTCAATCTGAAAGGCATTTAATTAGATCCTAAAGGATATGTTGCAGGCATGTGTGTTGGAATTCAAAGGCAGCTGGGTTCAGTACTTGCCTTTGATCGAGTTTGGTTTACAAAGAATGCTTATCGATAACTATTGGAATGTCACCAGATGAAGTACTTTATGGACGAAAGTGCCAATCACCTTTGTATTGGGACAACGTCGGTGAGAGACAAACGTTGGGGCCAGAGCTGATTCAGGACACCAGTGAGAAGGTGCGTTTCATCAAGGAAAGGATGATTACAACTCAAAGTCGGCAGAAGAGTTATGATGATAACCGAAGGAGGCCTTTGGAATTCGAAGTGGGAGATCGTGTGTTCCTGAATGTATCACCTATGAAGGGAGTAATGTGGTTTGTGAAGAAGGGGAAGCTTAGCCCTAGATTTGTTGGACCGTTCAAAATTACTCAAAGAGTGGGGAGGTTGGCTTATAGGATCGCCTTACCCCCAGATTTGGTTGGAACGCATGGCGTTTTCCACATGTCGATGTTAAGGAAGTACATCGCTAACCCCGATGTAATTATGGAGTATGAGCCGTTGGAAATCCAGGAGGGATTAACCTACATGGAAGAACTGGTTAAGATCGTGGACAAAAAGGAGCAGGTGCTATGTACCAAGACGATTCCTATCGTCAAGGTACTATGGCGTAATCATGGAATTAAGGAAGCATCGTGGGAAGCAGAACACGACATGCGAAGCCGCTACTCATATTTGTTTGAATGATTGTGTATGACTCTTTCTTTTAAGATTATACTTGGACAGTATACCTATTTCCATTTTTGGGTAAGGGAATAGTTGACTAAGAAAGGGTTGTTTTCTTTTCAGGATTATAGCACCTATACCAATCGACCCAAACTGCATATGGAACTACTCCTTCTACGAGTGGATAGATTTGGGAGTAGAGATTGATGATAATTGGTATAGTGTGGGCAATATTGAGTATGATGCACTCGACAACTTATGAGGTGATTTTTAGCATCTGTTTGAAGAGGATGATGTACCGATTAATGGATGGGATGAGATAGTCCAGGAACCTACCACACATGATGAAGGAAACTCTACGGACGGAAGGTAACATTTTACTTCTCATTAAGTGCTGTTCTTTTGGTATTTGTCTCAAAATTTCGAGGACGAAATTCTTATTAAGAGGGTAGAATGTAGTGACCCAAATTATTAACTAGGCATAAGTGGCTTAGTTGGGGGGATTAATTTGGGCTTTGGGTCACTAAGGATGCTAGAGGGATAATTTGGACTTTTGGACGGACATACGTTAGGTTTGGCAACATTATCGTCAGAGTCGGACGACGGGGACCATCGACGACGCTTTGCAAATCGCATGTGAGGACGTATGTGGGACCACCGGACGTACGCTAATTTTTGAATACCTTCTGGATAATACCTGGACATACAAGGCAGACATTGAACCACTGGGCAAGAACCACCGGACGTCTGCTATTTTTGGGCCTATAAATAGTACCCTACCCCCTTCGTGTTATTCACACTTTCCATACGCCCCTAGGCTGCCAAAGTGTTCCCAGAGTGTTTTCCAAGCATTTGTGAGTGTTTTGTGAGCGTCTGTGTGAGGCGTTTGCGAGTTTCAGAATGTTCATGAGGTGAAACTCTTGTAATTTTGTTTCGAGGAAGTAACATTCGATCCTTAGCTTTAATTTACGTTGTTATGCTGCTTGTTTAGTGTTTAGTTGTAGTTGTTAGCGTAGTTGCACTTTAAAACCCGTTTGGGTTAATGTTTTGGTTAGCTTAGCGTTGTTATGTTGCATGGAGGTTGCAAACTAGACTAGAGGGCTATAGGTTATTCCTAGTAGCCTTAGGAGTCAGAGAATAGGCGGACAGTGGAGAGAAAATGAGGTTCTCCCCGAGAACCCATACATCAGACGTACGGTATCGAGATCAGACATACGACTTATTGTTACACTGAGGACATACGCACCTGAGCCCGGACGTACGGTCACTGTGTTGCAGGAAAACCCTATTTTCACCAAACATCCAATATCTCCTGTTTTCCTTGATTTTGGGTTGTTTTAGTGGAATTAGGACTAATAGAAGGTTTTCCACAGATTTGGAGAACCCGGACCTTTTGGAGTTTTCGGAGATGCATATTGATCCAAGTGAGTTTTAACTCATATATTGCGCATTGTTATTTTTTACACGTCTATTTTGAGTACCGAGGAAACATGCATATTTTACAACTCTCACAATTTGTATTTTTTGCACATGAACTCTGTCATTTTAAGAAAAACGTTGTGCTTAACCTGTTAACCAAGTGAGACTTGTAAAAAGACATACATATAAAATACAAACAAGATAATTGCATCATATGACATGGTACACCGGTACGTGTGGTAGTAATGGCCATGGGCATACTATACATGTTAGCTTTGTGGTCAAATGAGTGTGTTATGTGAGGGCTATGGATCCATTGGTTTCGTGACCCTGATACAACCACTCCCAATGGTTCGGTCACTACAGGATGGACGTCATTAGTTGGTGTGGGCCACTCGGGGTTGGACTCGATCATGCCACTAATGCTATGTACGGTATGTCGTAAAGTGGCTGGGGCACTGACATTGTATTATAGGTCCCTCGGGATAGCATCAACCCTGCTGAGAAGGGGTAATATCTCGAATAGAGCATACTGTTGAACTATGACTATTGTTTATATCATATGCATATATCATTACTATATATATATATCAACCATAAATAAACTGTCATGATGGAATTGCTCTTACTTATTAAACCTTTGAGTTCATCACTAAAACTGGCATGGGCATTATCTGCGTTAAAAATCACTAAGTCTTAGACATATGCCCTTTTTATTTATGTCTTTCCCCATCATTACGAATAATTGAGCGGTTTAGCTACACTAGACGAAGATGCCGTCAAAGACTACTTGGGTGATTGCTCAGGACCTGATACGGGTAATCTTTGAGAATATGGATCCTGTTTGGCTTAGGATGATGTGGGGGGAGGGAGGATCTGCCCGTGCAGACATGATCGAGATCTTGATATCATTAGCTCTGTTGAAGCTTAAGTCTAAGCTTTGATCTGTTGATCTTTTGTGAACAATGTTGATGTATCTTATTTGGGTTGTATCTATTTTCTGATGATGGTCCGATGACCAGTACATTTTATGACCATTTGCTATATTATGGATGTAGTACTTTATCTCTGGTATTGCTGTGTGATGTTTATATTATTGTCTCTTAATCCCAAGGTCTTGGTAAAGTTTTCCGCTGCAGTTTTCTCGTTACGATGGAAAGTGATTTTCCTAGAGTTCGTGTGTAATGCCCTCAAAATTAGCCTTGGCTAATCCGGTGGAGTCACTGGCAATTCCCCAGTTGGACCTACGAAGGGTCAAACAGGTAATCGCCCTTGTAAAAAAAACTTGTCAGAGTAATGCAAGGAAGGTGAATAAATTTGAGAGTACTATGATTTCTCAAGTAAGAACATGGGGCTACTAGACAATTAAAACAAACCTGTAATTATAAATGGTGCATAGTCAGTCAGACAATAGCAACTTTAACCACCTTAAATGTGATGACTCGTTACCTAAGGAATGGTAGTAACTGCGTAAGTCTAATGACTTAGTAAGTAAACCCCACATGTAAGCATAACATGAGCCCAATTAATAAAAGTAAACATGCCATTCGAGTAGTAATCAAAAGAGGGCGTTACCCCCGCTAATACACCATTTCATAGGTTTTAGGGTTTTTAAAGCTCTATGGTGTAGAAACGGCGATAACTGCCTAATTATTTTGATGCAGGAAAGGATAATGTTTTATAGGTCATAACTCCCATACATGGTCTACCCGAGATATTACCCCTTCTCAACAAGGTTGATGCTATCCCGAGGGACCTATAATACAATCACAGTGCCCTAGTCATGGCATAACATACCGTACGTAACATTAGTGGCACGATCGGGTTCGACCCTGAGTGGCCCACACCAACTATTGACGTCTGTCCTGTAGTGACCGAACCATTGGGAATGGTTGCATCAAGGTCACGAAACCAATGGATCCATAGCCCTCACATAACACTCACATTTGACCATAATACATAGTCCATATAATAAGCCCATGGCCGTTCATACTGCATGTATCGGCGTACCATATCTTACGATGCATCTTGATGATTTATTTAATCATGCAGTTGCCAAGTAATTACAGAAAGTAAACATGCTCATATCATACACATGGTCAGTCAGCTGACATATCCCACGGTTTACAAAAAATGGTGTAAGTGTCTACTTACCTCGCACATTCAAGTGAATCCTTCGACAAAGCTATTTCCTATTATAACAGATACAAAACACCGTCATTCTAAGTCTTATGAAACCTAGAGTTAAGGCTAAGTGGCTTAGTTGGGGAGTCAATTTGGGCTTTGGGTCACTAAGGGCACCAAAAGGGTAATTTGGGCTTTTGGGCAGACGTATACTACTCTTTGTAGTGCGGACGTATGGGGGAGACCATCGGACGTACGCTTTGCAAATCATACAAGTGGACGTATGCGGGACCACCGGACATACGCTACTTTTTGAATACCCTCTGGATAATACCTGGACGTACGAGGCAGCAATTGAACCACTAGGCAAGAACCACCGGACGTACGCCCCTTGGCCGGACATCCACTGCTTTTCTGCGCCTATAAATAAAGCCCTACTCCCTTCATATTTCTCACAATTCTAGAACGCCCTTAGGTTGCCAGAGTGATTCCAGAGTGTTTCCAAGCTTTGTGAGTGTTTTGTGAGCGTGTGTGTGAGGCATCCGCGAGTTCAGAATGTTCCTGAAGTGGAACTCTTGTGGTTTTGTTTCGAGAAGGTAATTTTTGATCCCTAGCTCCAATTTATGTTGTTATGCTGCTTGTTTAGTGTTTATTTATAGTTGTTAGCTTAGTTCCACCTTGAAACCCGTTTGGGTTAACCTTTTGGTTAGTTTAGCATTGTTACGTTGCATGGAGATTGCAAACTGGACTAGAGGGCTTTAGGTTGTTCCTAGTAGCCTTAGGAGTCGGAGAATAGGCATAGTGTGAGAAAATGAGGTTCTTCTCGAGAACCATAGAGTGGATGTCTGATGTCGAGGACCGGACGACGGCTTGTCATTACAGTGGACGACGCTCCCGGCCTGATACACTACTATGCGGTAGGGAAACCCTATTTTCACCAAATGTATCATAGCTCCTGTTTTCCTTGATTTAGGGTTCGTGATGAGTGCTATTTAGTGCTCTTTCACACCCTTTTATTTATGTTTGTTAGGCCATTAGCTTTGTTAATATTTAATAATTTTACTTGTTTTGTGTGTTTTGTAATAAACAGGCCCTTACATCACGTCTTGATCGAGGGAGCAAATGGACATGAAATGATGAAAAGATTCCTGAAGTGTGTTCGAACGCATGATCTGCGTTCGAACGCAGATCTTGATCACACAGTGAGGAACGAGCAATCAGCCGCGCCTCACGGAGCCGGCCCGGCGATTATCTGCGGTCGAGTGTGCTACTGGCGTTCCGTGGATGGATAATGCGCGTTCAAACGCATGACCTGCGTTCGAACGCAGGCCTTTATCCAGCATGCCTATAAATAGGCCCCTTGGTCATTTGGTCGAGTTAGCTTTTCTTTGGGAAATTTTTAGAGAGTGTTTTGCCATTGTTGGCCACACTCTGCCCATTTTATTTGTAAACACTTACTCTAAAGTTTATTTTATGCAATCTTTTATCTTTATTTCGCTTTATTATTTAATGGGTGGCTAAACTCTTCAACTAAGGTTGAAGATGATGCCTCACCCGTAGCTTATATTTCTTGCTTTTTACATTAAATGCTTTTATTTTCCGTCATTGACATTTCCGCACTAGTAATTTAATTTCCGTGACAAATAGTTAAATGGTTGTCATCTTTGATGCAATCATAGTCATCCTACGATGTGTTCCAAGCCGGGTGCACAACAAGTAATAATTATTGATTCAATATCCACTGTGATCCAAGGATACAGTGGATGATTTTATCAACAAGCAATTACTTGTTGTAGCTCCTCAACGGTAAACACATTATTTAGGTTTGACTTGTATCAAATGACGACAATAGAGTTGTGTTGAAGGGTTTTAACTGCTAAGACGAAAAAATTGTTATTTAATGTATTAAGTTAACTTTTGATTCGGGGTGAGGCTAATCTTTATCCTTAGTCGTTTTTCCATACATTAACCTTTCCTTAGTGTAGCTTTTAATTAATGCAAATTTAGTGTTCTTGATACTATTCGGAGCTAGGTTAAAGTAGAGTTAGTTTAATTGCGATATTAATTTCTTAAGAAAACACTCCGTTCCCTGTGGATTCGATCCTACACTTCGCACACTATACGACCTAACGGTTCGTACTATTGCAAGTGCAAGTTAATTTCCACACCAAATTTTGGCGCCGTTGCCGGGGAATGGTTGTTTTTTTTTTTTTTTTTAGTTGATATTGTTTTTAAATTAACTTTATTTTTCTACTAGTTTTTATTTTTCTGCATTGTTTATACTGTTTATATTTTATTTTGTGTTTTAGTTTATTTTCGTTAATTTCTAGATTAATTTTTAGCCTTTTTTAGTTTTTTCTTTTGGTTTGGACACATCGAGACGGCTTGGTAACGCATGCCGCCTATTCCAGGACGTTAGCGTAGCTACGAACGCCCATCACGCTTCTGCGTGCGAGCACGGACCCTTGACAGAGACGCAGTGCATCTCTGCGTTCGAACGCACAAGAATTGCGTTCGAACGCACTTGTAGAAACTGCCATATTCTTGCTGTTGTGCGAATGAACATGCTGTCCTACGCTCGAGCGCACCTTTGCTTCATGCATCAACATACCAAAGGCAGTATGTTCTGTTTTTAAATTTCTTTTGTTTCAATTAATTGTTAGACTTATTTTAGTTGTTTAAACTGTCTATTTTGAGTATTTTGAGTGCTGTGATTAGTTGTGATTAGTTTATTTTTCGTTTTTAGTTCTTTGCATGTGTTTTTGTTTTAGCTAATTAGTTTTAATTACTACGTGTTTAGATTAGCTTGCTTTTTATTGTTGTTTTTGTGATTTTAGTTAGTTTTTGTTCTCTGTTTTTATTACTGGTTCTGTTTTTACTGCATCTGTTTATATTTGTTTCAATTTGTTTTATTTTTGTTTACAAGTTTGTGATAGGTTAGTGTTAAATATTTTGCTGCATATCTTGCTGTTTTTAGTTTTGTTTTTCCTGTTTATTTGTGCATATTTTTTCTATTTTTGCTGTCTTATTCCTCTGGTTTTTGTTGTTTTTGTTGCATCTTTTTAGCTTATCTAGCTTGCTGTTTTTCCTTAGTTTCTAGTTAAATTTTTGTTAGTTTATGCGTGGTCGGCAATCCTTGAACTTAGAATTAACACCACTAGATCCCGACTTAGAAAGAAACATTAGGAGAGCGCATCGAGCTTGAGCCGAGATGGGATATAATCAAAGGGAGCCACGGGTGGAACAGCACGAAGAAAATCAAAGGGATGAGGAAGAGGAGAACGAGGAATTCAAAGATGCGAGAGCTGGGAACGGGGAGCATAGACGTATGTATGAGTTGGATTTCACGACAGCATTACATGAACTGTTTGCACTCTGCGGTCGGCCATTCATGCATAGTGTTACCACCAACTAATGCCACTCATTATGATCTTAAGCCACATGTGATTCAGATGTTACCATCTTTCTATGGCTTAGATCATGAAAACCCTTATTCCCATGTTAAGAAGTTTAGAGTATAACTGACAACCAAATTTCAAAACTTCTCGGAGGAATCATCAATCTTGACTTTTCCTTTCTCCTTCATGACAGAGCCATAATGATGGATTCCTTAGCACCTCGTTCTATTACATCTGGAAAGAACTATTGAAACAGTTCTACCATAGATTCTATCCAATGTCTAGAGTAAATGATGCGAGAAAGGAAATTAGTTCATTTTCTCAAGATGAGGACGAGAAATTCACGGACTGTTGGACAAGATTTAAGGATATGTTGATGAAGTGTCCACCCCACGGATATGAGAAATGGCGTCTAGTTCAATTTTTCTACCAAGGGTTGTCTCAAACCAACCGTAGCATGATTGAACTGATGAATGGTGGGACATTCTTGAATTTGACGGGAGATTTGGCATACAAAGCTTTGGAAAAAATTGTTGCCAACACACAGAACTGAGATTTCTCCAGTTGTCATGATAAATCTGCTCGGAAGGACAAGAAAGGAGGCATCCTGGAGCTAAAAGGTGAGCAAGAGTTGACTCAAAGGATGGATGCGATTGTGAAAAGGTTGGACGAGCTGAGTGTAGGAAAGCCTGTAAATGCCGTAAACACATTCCCTGTAGAGAGTTGTTCTGTCTGTGCTAGTCCTATACACCAAGCACAGAATTGTCCATCGATGACAGTTTTTGAGATGGAATAGGTGAACACTTTCAACAGCTTTCAAAAGCCGTCCAATGGGCCATATTCTGAAACATATAATCCTGGGTAGAGGAATCACCCCAATTTTTCTTGGAAACAAAATCAGCCCAACACCAATCAAGGGGGAGCACCACATTATCCCCCAGGATTTTTTTCTTACCCAAATACAGACGCCGCTCAGCCATCATCTTATCAAGCCCCAACCAAGCCCTCCCTCATCAAACCACACTTGAAGATACCATGAGATATTTTATGAAAATGACTGTCAATCAACAAGTGACATGAGGCTACCATGGTGAACACCAGCGATCTCAAGTTGGAGATGCAGATGGGACAGTTAGCGAATCACCTGAGTGAGAAGGACAAGGGAAAGCTCCCTAGCCAAGCAGTGAACAATCCTAAAGCATGTAGAAATTCGTCAAATCAGGAGCATGTGTAGGCGATTGTCACTCTGAGGTCAGGGAAGAGAGTGGACAATAAGGTGGTGAACCCAGAAGAAGATGCTAAGGAAGAATAGCAGAAAGAGGAAGGAGAGCAGAAAGAGGAAGAGGGTGACAATCAAGAGGAAGGAGATGCTGAGCCATCTACTGTCACCCCAGTTGTAAAGGAACTTCCTCAGGCGCTTGTGCCAAAAGCACCATACCCTGAAAGATTACAAGCGCCTAGGAATGGAGGGAAATTAGAGGACATTTTGGAGGTGTTCAAACAAGTCCGAATAAATATTCCATTCTTGGACGCCATCTAGCAAATCCTTCCTATGCCAAGTTCTTGAAGGACTTGGTCACGTGAAGAGGAAAATGAATGTCCCTAAAAGGCATTCATGACCGAGCAGTTCTACAATGCAAGTTACCCTCAAGTATAAGGACCGGATGTCCTACAATCACTTGCATGATAGGAGTTAGCCGATCGAGAGGCTTGTTGGATTTAGGAGCAAGTGTAAACTTGTTGCCCTACTCGGTCTATTTGCGATTAGGGCTAGGAGAGCTGAAGCCCACAACCATGACACATCAGAACTTTTGCGACCGTCTGTGAAGGTTCCAAGGGGAATAGTTGAGGATGTTGATTAAGGTGGACAAATTTTATTTCCCGTGGATTTCATTATTTTGGACATAGAGCCAGTTCGATAGGACGAGATCCTGTGATTCTAGGGTGACCATTTTAGCTACGGCTAACGCCTGATAAACTGTAGGTCGAGGGTCATGAAGATTTCTTTTGGTAATATGATTGGAGTTGAATATTTTTCATTAGAAAACAACCACTTGATTATGACCAGATGAATCAAGTATGCTTGATTAAGGAGATTGGATGAAGTTATAGAAGAATCAAGCATAGAAGACCCCCTAAAAGCATGCCTCGCTCGGTTTGGCGAGACTTAGATTTGGATAAACCGATGGAGCAGAGTCACTTTTGAGACAACTCCTTGGAGAGCAAGGAAAGTAGAGACAGAGTATCGATCCCCTCAGAAGAAGGAACTAAGCCTTTACCCGATAGTCTTAAGTACTAAGTTCCTAGGTCCAGCCAGAGTCTTTGCCGATGATTATAGCTCGTACTCTGATAGATGCTCAAGAGGAGGAATTGTTGGGAGTTTTGAGAGAGCATAGGAAGCTATAGGTCGGACGATTGAGGACATCAAGGGAATCAGTCCCCTGCTGGTTATGCATAAGATACACTTGGAGGATAATTCCAAACCATCGAGGAACCACAGAAGACTCAACCCGCAATGCGGGAAGTTGTGAGAGAAGAAGTAATCAAGCTGTTGGATCTTTGGGATCATCTATCCCATTTACGATGACAAATGGGTGAGCCCGATTCATGTTGTGCCCAAGCGGGCTGGATTGAGGTAGTGAAGAACCGGGACAACGAGTTGGTACCAACTCGTGTTCGATCGAGATGGAGAGTATGCATTGACTACGGAAGTTGAGCAGCGCCACCGGAAAGATCACTTTCCTCTTCCATTCATCGATCGGATGGTGGAGGCGTTTAGGGCACAAGTACTCTGCTTCTTGGATGGTTATTAGGATATAACGGTCCGATGGACCCAAGACCGGAGAAGACTACCTTCACATGTCCCTTTGGGACATTACCTACCGTCGTATGCCATTTGGGCTGTGCAATGCACACTACTTTTCGGTGCATGATCGACATTTTTCCGACATGGTAGAGCGATTTATGGAGATCTTCATGGATGACTTCTCCGTCTTGGTTCATCTTTTCAGAGTGTCTAGACCATCTCACGTTGGTGTTAGTGAGATGTAAAGAGAAAACCTTGTGTAAGCGGGAAAAGTGCCATTTTATGGTTAAGCAGGGGATTGTATTGGGGCATGTCATATCTCAGAGAGGCATTGAGGTTGACAAGGCGAAGGTAGATTTGATCTCTAACCTTCCACCCCCGTCGTGAAGGAAATTCGTTCCTTCTGGGCCATGCGAGGTTCTACGGCGATTCATCAAGGATTTACAAGATCGCTGAGCCCTTGTGTGGTTGTTGGCCAAAGAGACCCCATTTGAATTTGATGATGAATGTGTGAAAGCATTTGGGGCTCTGAAGGAGATTCTGACGTCCACACCGGTAATTAGACCACCCAGTTGGGGTGAACCATTTGAGATCATGTGTGACGCATCAGACTATGCTGTGGGAGCTGTTTTGGGGCAGCGTATTGAGAAACTTCCCCATGTGATTTACTATGCGAGCAGGACTCTGAACGACGCACAACTCAATTACTCCACCACAGAAAAGGAGTTGTTGGCGGTCGTTTTTGCGCTGGACAAGTTTAGATCCTATCTGTTAGGATCTAAAATCATTATCTTTTCTGATCATGCGGCGTTGAAGTATCTTTTCTCCAAGAAAGATGCTAAATCCCGTTTGATCAGATGGATTTTGCTTCTGCAAGAGTTCGACATAGAAATCGGGATAAGAAAGGGACAGAGAATGTGGTGGCTGATCATTTGTCTAGGTTGACCATGGATTTCACCGAAGACGCCACACCCATCTCTGAGACCTTTCGATGAGCGGTTGATGCACATTGCTCACAATCCGCACCTTGGTTTGTTGACATAGTGAACTATCTTGTTACCAAATGCCAAATGCCTTTGCATTGAACAAGATAAGCTCAAATTTTGTCCAAGGTGAAAACCTTTCTTTGGGATGATCCTTACTTGTTCAAGTATTGTCCGATCGGATCATTAGGAGATGCATACCGAATTTGACCATACTAATGTCATCTCCTTTTGTCATGATCATGCATGTGGGGGCCATTTCAGTGCAAACAAGACCGCTGCAAAGATTTTGCAGTGTGGATTTTATTGGCCCACCATGTTTGCAGATGCTCGTGCTTATTGCACTTCATGTGAGCGTTGTCAGAAACTCGAGAGTATTTCAAGGAGAAATATGATGCCCCTCAATCCCATATTGATAGTTGAGATTTTTGATGTATGGGGCATCGATTTCATGGGACCTTTCCCAAACTCCTTTGGGTTTCTGTACATTTTGGTTGCTGTGGACTATGTGTCCAAATGGGTGGAGGCGGTTGTGTGCAAGACCAATGACCACAGAGTTGTGGTCAAGTTTTTGAAGGACACGATTTTTGCTCGGTTTGGTACACCTAGAGCAATTATCGATGATGGTGATGCGCACTTACGCAACGGATTTTTGAGCGGTGATGAAGAAGTATTTCATCACATAAGGTTGCCACCTTACCACCCACAGGACGTGGGCGAGTTGAAGTGTCAAATCGTGAGATCAAACACATTTTGGAGAAAACAGTGAACCCTAGTAGGAAAGATTGGTCATCACGGTTGAATGACGCTTTATGGGCATACAGGACGGCATATAAGACACCGATTGGGATGTCACCATATCGGTTGGTATACGGGAAAGCTTGTCATCTTCCCGTCGAATTGGAGCATCGGGCATATTGGGCTATCAAGCAGATGAACTTCAATTTTTTGAAGGCCGGCTCTCAAAGGAAGCTCCAACTCACTGAACTAGAGGAGTTGAGGAATGATGCATATGACAGTTCGAGGAAGTACAAGGAACATATGAAGAAGGTTCATGACCAGGGCATTTTGAGGAGATCTTTTGAGCCAGGTCAGAAAGTCCTTCTTTACAACTCTCGGTTGCATCTTTTTCCTGGCAAGTTGAAATCTCGGTGGACTAGCCCATTCATCATTAGGATCGTATTTTCTCATGGGGCCATCGAGATAGAGGATCCCAAGAATGGTAACATTTTTAAGGTAAACGGACAAAGGGTTAAACCATTCTTGGAGTTGAGGAGTTCAGAGATTGAGGCTACTCTTTTGGAGGATCCGATTTACATTGAGTGATGTAGTCTCATATCACGGGTCTGGCTGAAGACGTTAAACTTAGCGCTTGTGGGAGGCACCCTTCATTATGTTTATTGCTTTGTGTTTTATTTTCTTAGTCAATTTTGGGAAAGCATTCTTTTATGCTATACCTAAATTGACTTATCCCCTATATTAATTTCACATTGTTGGCAATGTGACGCTTTTAAGTTGGGGGTGTTTGTGTAAATATTTTATCTTGTGTTTTTGTAAATATGTGTGTAAATGTTTGAGTGTTTTGTAAATATTTGTAAATATTCTTGTGTGTGTTTGTTGTAAAATATTGTATTGTGTTTTGTATAAAATTTGTAAAAATTTTTTGTTTTGTAAACATTTTGTAAATTTTATTTTTTTTTTTTCTGCTCTGCGTTACGGTATATGTGGTTCAAACATGTTCTAGGTCCTGCGTTTGACCTGCTTGGTGAGTTCAACCATGAGCACCCCCAGCCCACAGACTCACATCTTCGTCAGACTTACCTGTAAGTTCGCCAGCCTGCTTTACCACATGCGCAGTGCACAGTGCGTCGAACGCACTTATGTAATGCTCAACGCACTGAGCCGTTCTAGGACCTATTTTTAGGTCATTTTCTTTCCCTTTTTTCCCCATTATCTCCTTCGGCAGTACAACTCTCCCCCTCACCTTCTCCGTTCCCCACCTCAAATCACTCCCTAATATCCAAAATATCACCCATCACCAATCCACCGGCCACTCTCCGCCATACCCACCACCAGCCATTTGCCTATTTTTCCATTTTTCCCCCACTTTTCCCAAAAACCCATTTCTCAAAATTTTTCCATTATTTTTCATTTTTCTTATTGATTTTGGGCCCAAATCCATTCTTGGATTGTGACCCATTGGTTTTCTGTATGTTTGGAGTGATTTTCGCAGAGGGTTGGGTTGATTTGAAAGGGGTTTTCAAACCCTTTAATTTTTGGACGCCCACCAAGTGTTCGACAAAAAGTCCCAACCAACCTCCACAATGCCTAGAGGCCAAGGATCCTTTTCTCGGTCCACTGGGACCCAAGGCATAGTCACCAGGCGGCCCATTGAGAGCCGTAAGCTCATATTGGAGAACACCTTTGCCATCAAAGAGGAGTTCTCCAATAATGAGGCAACAAGATTGAGAATTGAAGAAGCGGGGTTAAAGAGACTTTTCAAGCCCTGTCGCCTCCACCGCTTATGAGCACCTTGTGAGAGAGTTCTACGAGAATTTGAGGTGTGAGTACGACCAGCAAGATGTGCTTTTCTCTTCCATTGACGGAAGAGAAGTAGAGGTGACTATAGCCGATGTAGCGGCCGTGCTAAAGTGTAACCATGAGCCCCCTGAGATGGATATTCCTTGGCTCGAGTGCCCTCCCATGCTCAACGTTGAGGACATTATTGCCAACATGTGTGATGGGCAATTTACGGATGGTCATCGAAATGCAGCCAGCAAATTGAAGATTCCTCGGAATCTTTTATTTATAGACATGGTGCTTTATAGAAACGTGTGTCCTTTGGGCACAAGACACGAGGAAGGATCTGTTCCTCGTGCTCTATCGTTCCATAGAGGTTTCGTGCTCCATTCCGAGATTATATGGTGGCGATTAGAAATTGGATGGAGTACACCACGGGAGCAGAGCACACGAAGACCTGGGCTTGCCTTTCCCTTTTCGTCACTCACATTCGAGAAGAAAGGATTAAAGGCATTCGGAGGCCTATCACCGAGCCCATACTTTGGCCCAATCCAGTGGCGCCAGAGTCTGTCCCACATGCCCAGAGCTGCACCACAGCCACAACCACAGCCAGAGCCCGCACCGGTGCCAGAGCCCATGGACATTCACGAGATGGCGGAGCGGAGAGCGGCAGAGGAGGCGCAGCGAGGAGAGGAGTATGAGGAGGGGATCATGATCAGATGCTCGGACCTATTACACTTCCAGGAGACCCTCGTGGACACTATCACGATTTCAGATCAGATTTGAGAGGGCGCTTTCGTCAGAGAGCTCGAGGTCCAGGAGATGTTCCGAGCCATCATGGATAGACTGCCTCCAGCAGCAGGACCTTTTGCACCACCACCAACCCTGTGACATCTTCGTGACGTCTTCGTTTATCTTTCATACCCCTTTGCACTACATTTGTATTTTCTTTATCCGCACACTATGGACAGTGCAAGATTTGAGTTTGGGGGTGTTTTATCATGTTGTGCACATTTTATTTTCTATTATGCAGTTTATGTTGATTATGGTTTATTTTCCTTTGTGAGCTTAATTTTATGAACACATGATTACTTTGTGAAGGAATTTTGATTGTGTTACTTTCTTTGGCAAAACTTGAGATATTGCATTTCAATTTGATTTTCACGAGCACATTTGTACGTAGTCTTTGGGATTAAATGTTGAGTTTGGTCATGCTAGTTTTGCTTAAATACAGATGGATAACATGTTGGAAAATAACCGTGGTTTATGTCAAAAAAAAAATGATCATTTTGAGCTTTCCACCGAGTAAGAATCTCGTGCCTCGAGCATTGAGCATTGGCGTAAAAAGTGAGAAGTTAAACTTGATTAGCAAAGCTTAGTAGCCTTTTGACTCGAGTTAGTAGGTCCTTAGGGTGTCTTTACACCTAATGCCCTAAAACCTTTTGGTTTGGGAGTCATTGACCTAACGCTTGATACATGGGTCAACTAGACAACTTAAGGGAGCTATGCAATAAAAAAAAATTGAAATAAACCTTGGTTATTGTGTCCGATGAGTGGTCTGATGAATTTGAGTGTCCAAGCATGCATGAAAAAGTTTAGTGTTGAAATCCCATGATTATGTGTTGAATTCACTTTCACTAGAATTGATTATTGTGATATCTTAGTTTGCCATGTTTGTAGCCTGATTAAAAATTCCTTGAAAATTGTGAAGATGGTGTTTGTGTGATTAAGCTTGCTCTTGAATTTAAGCCATGATTGTTATATTATTGCATGATTGAGAATGAAATGTTTGCACAAATGTTTGTGGGTATCATTCCTGAAAAACCCTCATGAGACTTCACTCGTCCTCTAGGGAACTCCTAGAGGTTTAAAAGGCTTGTTGCATGCGCTCAATGCAACCGTTCTCCCACGAAAACGGACTTATGTTTATGGTGTTTTCATTCTTTGTTTTGCTAAGGGACTAGCAAAATGTAAGTTGGGGGTATTTGATGAGTGCTATTTAGTGCTCTTTCACACCCCTTTATTTATGTTTGTTAGGCCATTAGCTTTGTTAATATTTAATAATTTTACTTGTTTTGTGTGTTTTGTAATAAACAGGCCCTTACATCACGTCTTGATCGAGGGAGCAAATGGACATGAAATGATGAAAAGATTGCTAAAGTGCGTTCGAACGCATGATCTGCGTTCGAATCACGGTCTTGATCGCCTGCTTGATCTTGAGGGCGAATCAGTCAATCACGCCTCACGGAGCCGTCTGGCGATTATCTGCGATCGTAGTGTCTTGTGACCGTGGATAATTGGCACATTCAACGCATGACTGCGTTGAGCGAGCCTTTATCCGACATACCTATAAATAGGCCCTTGGTCATTTGGTCGAGTTAGCTTTTCTTTGGGCAATTTTTAGAGAGTGTTTTGCCATTGTTGGCCACACTCTGCCCATTTTATTTGTAAACACTTACTCTAAAGTTTATTTTATGCAATCTTTTATCTTTATTTCGCTTTATTATTTAATGGGTGGCTAAACTCTTCAACTAAGGTTGAAGATGATGCCTCACCCGTAGCTTATATTTCTTGCTTTTTACATTAAATGCTTTTATTTTCCGTCATTTACATTTCCGCACTCGTCATTTAATTTTCATGACAAATAGTTAAATGGTTGTCATCTTTGATGCAATCATAGTCATCCAACGATGTGTTCCAAGCCGGGTGCATGACAAGTAATAATTATTGATTCAATATCCACTGTGATCCAAGGATACAGTGGATGATTTTATCAATAAGCAATTACTTGTTGTAGCTCCTTAACGGTAAACACATTGTTTAGGTTTGACTTGTATCAAATGACGACAATAGAGTTGTGTTGAAGGGTTTTAACTGCTAAGACAGAAAAATTGGTATTTAATGTATTAAGTTAACTTTTGATCCGGGGTGAGGCTAATCTTTAACCTTAGTCGTTTTTCCATACATTAACCTTTCCTTAGTGTAGCTTTTAATTAATGAAAATTTAGTGTTCTTGATACTATTCGGAGCTAGGTTAAAGTAGAGTTAGTTTAATTGCGATATTAATTTCTTAAGAAAACACTCCGTTCCCTGTGGATTTGATCGTGCACTTCGTACACTATACGACCTAACAGTTCGTACTATTGCGAGTGCAAGTTAATTTGCACACCAAATTTTGATTTAGTGGAATTAGGACTAATAGAGGTTTTCCACAGATTTAGAGAACCCGAACCTTTTGGAGTTTTCGAACACGCGTATCGACCCAGGTGAGTTTTAACTCATATAATGCACATTGTTATTTTCTATGCACTGCACGTCTATTTTGTGTACCGAACAAACATGCATATTTTATAACTCTCACAGTTTGTACTTATTGCACATGAACTCTGTCATTTTGGGAAAAACGTTGTGCTGAATCTATTAACCAAGTGAGACTTGTAAAAAGACATGCCTGTAAAATACAAACAAGATAATTGCATCGTATGACATGGTATACCAGTACGTGCGGTAGTAATGGCCATGGGCTTACTATACATGTTAGCTTTATGGTCAAATGTATGCGTTATGTGAGGGCTGTGGATCCATTGGTTTCTTGACCTTGATGCAACCATTCCCAATGGTTCGATCACTATAGGACGGATATCATTAGTTGGTGTGGGCTGATGAGTGCCAAATATTGCATATTTGGACCCCTTAGCTTGTATTTGTTAAACCCTTAGTTTTGTTATTTTCTAATGTTTTTGGTTAGTTTTGGTGTTTTAGTGTTTTACAGGTTACTAAGGTACATCTGGGGCTAACTACATTAATTCTGGGACTTAAGGTAGTTCGGGGAGCGTTGGAAGCAAATTTGAGTTGAGTGATGACTTGCACCCAACGAGTCCCACCAAAACGGCCATATCTTGAGTTGTAGAACTCTGATTGGAGTGATCTTGGTGTCATTAGAAAGCTAACTCGAAGTTCTACAAATTCATGTTTCACAAGATTAGGCAAATTCTGAAGCGTTTGCGATCGATCGCACATATAGTACGATCATTCGCACTTGTGCCCATTAGCACTGAAAATGAATGCTCGAGTGCGAACGATCGCACCTAGTGTACGATCAATCGCAATCGGCCGACCTGGCAACGTTGAAACCCTAAAATTAGTGTATAAATACTTTCTTTTTTCATTGTAAGCGCATTAGGCGCGTAGCAAAACTTGACTAGAGTCGTTCTTGAGCTTTTGCAGCTTTTCTTTGTAAGTTTTGTTTCTTTATGATTTCAATTGATATGTTTATGATATGTTGTCATGAGAGGCTAAACCTTCAACTAAGGTTGAAGATGAAACCAAATCAATGATAAGCAGTTGTATTCTCGTGAAATTATATACACAATTTGATATTATATTGTTCAAAATTAATTCCATTGCTTTATTACTATAAGTGATTGAGCATCTTTGTGATTTCATGCATTGTTTAATATTAGATTGTGTTCATGCAGGGATACATCGAGTGATTGAAATTGAGACTAATATCCATCGTGATCTCTGAATCGGTGGATGATTTGATCTCAATTAAAATACTCGTTGTGATTCTTTAACGGATAGATTCATCGAATGATTTTACATGCATGTTTATGATGAACTTCTGTTAAAATGCGTTTGATTGTCAATTGTGTGTAAATTAAAGTGCTTTGTTTGATTTGGCGAGATGGATTCGAAACCTTAGTCTTTTACTTAGATTGTTGTTTAAATTATCGTTTTAATTTAGTTTTGTTAAAATTGCACAACCAACTTGAACTCTAGGAACTAGGTTAAAATAGGATCTATTTGAATAGAAAGTTGATTTTAGCACAAAACACAATTCCTGGATCGACCTCGCATTTTTACGCACTTTACTTTTTACACAACTCGTTACCTTGCGAATACTTTATTTTGGTACACCAAATTTTGGCGCCGTTCTTGAATTGTTTTTTTGTGAAAATTGATTTTTTTTTAAATTAATTCTATTTTTCTACTAGTTATTTATCTTTCAAATTTTATTTCATTTTTATTTTATTTTATTTGGTTGCTTTTGATCTAATAAAAAGCAAAAAAAAAAAAGTGGGTTTTGTGTTTTTTTTTTTTTTTGGTGTTTCTTCTTGAGGAAGCCGAAATTATTTGCCGAAATCACGATCGAGCGCATCCCAATGCGATCGAGCACTCGAACCAACTCATGCCTGCGTCGACAAGCTGAAGCAGATGCAGACGTACATGGCCGACTCGACAAGCTCAGACGTTCGAACATAGACCACGATCGATCAAGCATTGACGATCGATCGCATTCTGAACGAGCACACCTCTGCGATCGAGCGAGAATCGCATGAACAAGACTAAACACCACATTTTTTGTTTATAGTTTTAGCTATTTATTTTTCTTTAATTATCTTTGTGCCCATTTTCTTTTTTATTTCATTTGAGTTCTTTATTTTTAGTGAATTCTTTATTTTTGCTTAATTAGTTTATTTTGTTTACTTATTTATTTATTTTTATTCTTTATTTTTATTTTGTATAAATTTTAATTGTTTCATGTGGGATATATTGAACTGTTTGGGTGAAGCATGAGTCTTCCGTTCGATTATTTTAATATTTCCCCTTCCACTTTGCACCCACATGAACCATGTTCTGCTGCTCAACCCTTACCATAGTTTGGGTGATTGTCGCATTGGGGACAATTGTCTAATTTTTCAAATGGGCAGTTGAACACCAGTTTCTCCAATCCTGGGTTTGAATCAAATTCAAACTTTTATAACCCGGACTGGAGCAACATTCTGATTTTTCGTGGCATGATCATGCTACGAAAAATTTTGCTCCCCAGGTTGACGAACTGCACCATCCTGTTTATCCGCAGTTCGACAACCATTTTTCTTCCCATTCATCATATGACTATCCTCCTAAGCAATCTTCTTTGGAAGAAACGCTTAAGGAATTCATGGAACTAGTCGGCCAACCGACCATTCCTGCGTCACAAGAACTATCATTAGAAGACGCACTCGAAGAGTTTAGGAAAACAGTTGACCAACCTTGTCAAGAAATCATAGATGCCACTGTGGCAAACACTGAAGCAGTTGCAAGGTTAGAAGGACAACTTGGTCATCTAGTTGCTGAATTCAATAGAATTGAGGAAGAGGAACTTCAAAGTCAGGAGATGGCGATAGGGCAGTACATGATTGATGAGGATTGCCCCAGCAATCCTCATCATGAGAATGTCCAAGCCACCACCACACTTGTTAGTGAGGAAAGAGTTGATGATCATGAGGAGGAAAAGAAAGAGGAGCAAGTTGAGCAATTTGAGCTCCCGCCAAATCCAATTCCGTCCAACGACAAGGAAGTGAGTACTAAAGCTCACTCCTTCATCGCAATCCCTCTCGAGACATTTCATGCACCTCAAGTTTCATCTTTTCAATGTCTCGAAGAACCATCTTACGTAGAGATCTTCAAGGAATCACACACAGAAGATCACAAATCTAGGAACCGCGTTCCTAAGTGGATTCCTCGAAATAAGGTCAACTACATAAGATGGCGGAACATCATTCTAGAGGGGTATCTCATTTTAAAGAGGAAAGGATGGAAGGGATTGGTTGGACACCCTTATGAGCGGGGAAGGTGCGGTATTTTTCTTTTTTATTATTATTTTATTTTTTGCACCGCATTTTTGATTTATTTTCTTTTTGTTATTTTATTTCCTATCATTTTATTTCTTTTTGTTTTGTTTAAGTTTCTAACAGCAATTAACATTTTGATGTTTGATCTTTAAGAAAAAAAAAAAAGATTGCTGTTAGTTTTTGACAGGTGTTCTGATGTTCAAGTTTGGGGGACGCCTTGGACTTTGCTCATCCTGGTTCCTCATCCCACTGTAATGTATTTCTTGCCACATTGGGGACAATGTGTCATTTAAGTTTGGGGGTGTGGACAAACACTTTGTCTGTTTTGTTTGTTTATTTACTTGTTTTGTTTTTGCATGTATATATTTGTTTTTGCCATTTATATAAAAATTTTCTTTTGTTTGTTGCTATGTTGTTGATTGGCCTTGTCCTAACATCATAACTATGGATTGCATGTCATTGGTATGTTTAACTTGTTTGAACATTGCATATCATTAGAAATCCCAGAGTTTGACTCATTTGTTGGATTAGAGAGACTCCATGTCTTGGATAGATTTCTCACATGCACACTAGCATTAGGGCCTGTGGGGTATGAAATTTGACTTAAGGTGAGTGTGTCTCTAGAGATTTGTGGGTTGATGTGGTGAGGAAAACCTTGGCTTTCAAAAAAAAAAAAAATCATCATAAGGTTGAGCTTCTCATTGAGTAACCGGACCTCTTGCCTCACCAAGCAGTGAGTGTTCGCGTAAAAAGAGGAGAAAGTTCAAATAGGATTGTATGGCTAGTTAAGCTTCAGAGCTCTTTTTTACTTGAGTAATTAAGCCCTTAGGGATGTCTCTACATCTAGTGCCCTAAAGCCATCTGGTTTTGGAGTCATTGGCCCAACACTCGTTACATAAGTCATTTAGAAGCTTAAGGGAGCTAAGCATTGCATGACACTCATAAAAAAAAAAAAAAAAAATTCAAGTCTTGGTTGTTTTCATCACAGTGCAGTCCTATGAATTTTTGGGTGCACATTTTCTTTGAGAATGATTGAAACTGCATGACCTTGTGTTAGTTCACTTTTCACTTCTTGAAGCATATGTTGTCTCGATTTCCCAATTGTGAGTTGAATGGTGTTTGGATGCCTGGATGATGTGGTTTGTATGTTCGACTTGTTAAAATTGCTAATGATGTACGAACCATATGTTTAGTGAAAGGCCTTGTCTGTCAATAACATAGTGTCAATAAAATGTTTGTGGGTTTCATTCCTGGAAAACCCTCACGAGACTTCACTCATCCTCTAGGGAATTCCTAGCGGTTTAAAAGGCTTGTTGCATATGCTAAATGCAACCGTTTCTCCTAGGACAGCGGACTTATATTTCTTGATTTTGTTATATTTTTCATTTTGTTTTGCTAAGGGACTAGCAAAATGTAAGCTTGGGGGTATTTGATGAGTGCCAAATATTGCATATTTGGACCCCTTAACTTGTATTTGTTAAACCCTTAGTTTTGTTATTTTCTGATGTTTTTGGTTAGTTTTAGTGTTTTAGTGTTTTACAGGTTACTAAGGTACATCTGGGGCTAACTACATTGGGATTTAAGGTAGTTCGGGGAGCATTGGAAGCAAATTTGAGTTGAGTGATGACTCGCACCGACGAGTCCCACCAAAATGGCCATATCTTGAGTTGTAGAACTCCGATTGGAGTGATATTGGTGTCATTGGAAAGCTAACTCGAAGATCTACAAATTCATGTTTCACAAGATTAGGCAAATTCTGAAGCGTTTGCGATCGATCGCACATATAGTACGATTGTTTGCACTTGCGCCCATTAGCATTGAAAATGAATGCTCGAGTGCGAACGATCGCACCTAGAGTATGATCGATCGCACTCGGCTGACCTTTCAACGCTGAAACCCTAAAATTAGTGTATAAATACTTTCTTTTTTCATTGTAAACGCATTAGGGGGCGTCGTAGAGCCCAAAACTTTGACCTAGAGTCGTTATTGAGCTTTTCGAACGCTTTTCTTTGTAAGTTTTTGTTCCTTTATGATTTCATTGATATGTTTATGTCTGTTGTTGTCATGAGAGGCTAAACCTTCAACTAAGGTTGAAGATGAAACCTCGTCAATGATAAACAGTTATATTCTCGTGAAATTATATACACAATTTGATATGCCAAATATTTAACTAGGCATAAGTAGCTTAGTTAAATGGTTAATTTAGACTTCAGGTCACTAGGATATGCCAAAAAGGCATTTTGGGGAAATTGGACCTCTAGAACAAACATACACTCCTATCTTTTGTGTAGATGTATGCAGAAACACCGAATGTACGCTGTTATTTATAGTACGGACGTACGGTTGGGGACCACCAGACATACGCTAATAGATAATACGTCGTACTCTTTGAATAGTATATGGATGTACGCTCAAAAGTACCAAACGTGTGCCATTTTTTAGATTAACCACTGGATGATACCTTGACGTACAAGACAGCCTTTGGACCATTGTGTAAAAGTACTGGACACCCTTAGGACCGAATGTCCACCACTTTTTGGCCCCATAAATACCCCTCACCCCCTCGCCCATTTCACACCCATTCTCGCCCCTAACCCCTCTGGTGCCCCAGGCTATGAAAATCCTCCCTATGTGAGTGTTTGTGAGTGTTTTATGAGTTTGGAGATAGTGGAGTAGAGGTTCTTGAAGTTTCGCTTCAAAGAGGTAATACTCGGTTGTCTAGCTCTTTAATTATGTCGTTATCCGGCATGATTATTGTCTTGTGTTGATAGTCATAGTTTTTGCTTTAGTTATGCTTTAAATCTTGTTTAGATTACATTATGTTAACTTAGCATAATCGCATTGTATAAAGGTTTCATTTCAGCTTAGGAGACCTTAGGAAGCCTTTGATAGTCTTAGGAGTTGATTTGGAGAATAGGAAGATGAGTGGAGAAAAATGAGGTTCTCTTGAAAACCTTGAAGCAATACGGTCTCAAGACTAGACATACAGTCCAAAGTATCACAACGAACATATGGCCCGAGCCCGGACGTACGGTCCAAAGTGTGACAAGAAACTTTATTTTCACCAGCAGTCCCATAGCTCTTGTTTCCTTATTCTAGAGTTGTTTTAGTAGAAATAGAACTAATAGTAGGCCTTTTCTCAGTATTTGAGGTTATGGAGCCTCAAGGGAATTACATGGAGGAGCTTTACAACCTGGGTGAGTAAAAACTCACATGGATTCTTTGTTGTTACTTTTCCGCATTGCATATCTATTTTACATATATATCAAACAAGCATATTTTGCAACTCTCATGAAATACATTTTGGAACTACTAGGAACTCTCTTTTAAAAATATGTGTGTCGATTAATAAGATAATGATGAGACTTGTAAAATTGTGCATGTAAAAGATTGATAAGACTAATTACATCATATGCCATGGTACACCGATACGTGTTGTATAATGGCCATGGGATTACTATACGGGTTAACTTTATGGTCAAATGTGTGTGTGGGGGCTTTGAATCCAATAGTCTCTTGACCAAGACACAGCCATTTCCAATGGATGGTCACTGTAGGACAAACATCATTACCGGTGTGGGGCCACTTGAGGTCGAACTCGATTGTACCACTAGTATTATGTATGGTAGCCATGCAATGGCTTGGGCATCAGCATTGTATTACAGGTCCCTCGGAATAGCGTCAACCCTACTAAGAAGGGATGATATCTCGGGTAGACCATACTGTTGAACTATTACTGTTACTCGTAATTATAAGCATATATTATATATATGTATATCACATCCATGATAAATTGGCATCTCATGATGCCAGTTTAAGGCAAAATCCTACCCGTTGTGAGTGAGGGGTATTTTGGTAAATTTGGCCTTGACGGACAATTCAACAAATCATGAGTTGAACTTCAAGGTACGAGTCTTGAGTTCTAAGGGATCCAAGTGATTCAAAATTCATAGGCATGATCACAAATCCGAAACCCTCCCCCCCCTCAGTTTTCAAACTAGGGTTCGAACCGGTCAATTGGGTTAATGAATTTTTGGTCCAAATCTACTAGAGTGATAAGGGAACACATCAAGATTGGGTTTTAGGGGGATTGCAGGAGGTTTTATCAGGTTTAGAGTGAAAAACCCTACCCTTTGCACGTGAGGGGTATTTTGGTAATTTTACAATCTAATTTGAACCTAGGTGTTGGGATCGTAGATCGGGTTTCAAATTCAAGTTTTGGGGGTTCAATTGGTCCAAATGACCACATGGAAGCCTCAAAATCAACAAAACCCGATTTTGGGTAAAAACCCCAAATTTCAAAAATTAGGGTTTGGGGTTTCTCAAAAAAATTGATCAAATTGGGTCAATGGGCGGTATGGGTCTCATTCCTAGGTCATCATAAAGTGATTTAGAACTCGTTTCATGCATCAATTGTATGAAGAAGTCCATCAAATCTCAAGGGTTTCGGAAATTGGGGAAAAATTCCCAAAATCCGAATGGGCATGGTTTCAAGGGGAAAAATGCCACCAATGCATGCACATCAAGCCCACAACATGATCCTAGTTCACAACCAAGCCAGCTAGAATGCAAAATGCAAGAAATTTCAAAGATTTCAAAAAAAAACCTAAAATTGTGAAAACCTTGAAAAGTTGGGAAAAATCTCCTTACCTTGGTTTGATCTTGAAAACAAAGTTGAAACCCTTTGAAACCTTGAGAGACTTGGCCGAAAATCTCCTTGAAAGTGTTTGGGTGAGAGAAAATGAGAGAAAAACCAAATGAATAGGGTTTGAAGACGTTCGGCCCTTTTTAAAAACACTGGGTTAATGGCGTCGTCCGCATCGCGTCGAGCAACTAACCTAAACTTTTTTTTTAAGCTTCTTAGAAAATTTCCAAGGCACAGGAAAGTTAAAAACAACAAGGTAAGTCCAAGCAATTTTATTTCTAAAATTAGGGGTACAGTGAAAATTCTCTTTGTGTACTACAACCAACCCCAGTCGTCTAGATACCAAAACTCACCACTGCTAAGGGTGAGGAAAACCTAGTTATCTAATACTTAGAAGTTACTACCCCAAGACCTACTACTCCTCAAACGAGTCTTCGGATGGGTCTTCCTCATCCTTAACTAGTGCCTCATAATCCTTGTCTATGCTAGAAAGAAATGCAGTCCTTTGACGATCAAATCCTTCGGGTAATGCTCCCATCTTTAGCAATCGAATTTCCTCGTGTTCCCACTAGGCGTACTCGTCCGAAATCTGAGTCAGTTGGGTGTGCATTGCTCGCTTCTGTTCATTACTGAGGTACGGGTTAAATCTTCCGGGAATGGGTGGAAAATCTTGTATCGCCGAGATACTATGACGCTTAGGAACTGTCCTCTTCTTAGTTGCTATACGCGTCTCCCTCTCTTCACCAGATTCAAGCAAAGGTTCCGACCCCTTGTCAGCTTGGGTTGAATCTCTGTGTTTACCAAAGCGTGGTTGGTATCCAAGTGTGTAGGGCCCGAACTCAGCTGGCCACTCTCGAACAGTCGAGAAGCATCTACAACCATTACACATTTGGGTATGAAGCAGGATCAAGTGCCTGTAACACGGAACAGGCGACCCCGTTCATCCCAAGTCAAACAATTAAATAGGCCGTTACGATGGCCTGCACCCGCAAACAAGGTATCTCAACCTATCCTAGGCTCCAGTTCTTTGAAGATCAATCCTAATTACTACAGCCTATGCTTAGATTCACATCTACAGTCGGCAGAACCGTATGCTCTGATACCATAATATAATGCCCCCAAAATTAGCCTTGGCTAATCTGGTGGAGTCACTGGCAATTCACCCAGTTGAACCAATGAGTGGTCAAACAGGTCATCGCCCTTGTAAAACCTTGTTAGAGTAATGCAAGGAAGATGAATAAATCTGAGAGTACTATGGTTCATCAAGTAAGAACATGGAGCTACTAGATAATTAAAACAAACCTATTATTGGAGATAGTGCACAATCGGTCGGGCAAGAGCAACTCTAGCCGTCTCCACAACAATAAATCAGTTTACCTAAAGAGTAGTAACCGCGTAAGTCTAATGACTTAGTAAGTAGACACCACATGTAGTTATGACATGAGCCCAATTAATAAAAGTAAATGTGCCATTTGAGTATAAGCCCAAAAGAGGACATTATCTCCGCTAATACACCATCTCATAGGTTACAAGATTTTAAAGCTCTATGGTGTAGAACCGGCGATAACTGCCTAATTGTTTTGATGCAGATAAGGATAATGCTTTACAAATCATAACTCACATACATGGTCTACCCGAGTTATTACCCTTTCTCAGTAGAGTTAATGTTGTCCCGAGGGACTTATAATACAATGCCAATGCCCCAGTCATTGCATAACATACCATGTCGTAACACTAGTGGCACGATCGGGTCCGACCCCGAGTGGCCCACACCAACTAGTGACGTCCGTCCTATAGTGACCAAACCATTAGGAATGGTTACATCAAGGTCACGAAACCAATGGATCCACAGCCCTCACATAACGCACACATTTGACCATAATACATAGTCTATATAATAAGCCATGGCCGTTCATACCGCACGTACCGGCACACCATGTCTTACGATGCATCTTGGTGATTTATTTAATCATGCAGTTACCGAGTAATTACGGAAAGTAAACATGCTCATATCATGCACATGGTCAGTCAATTGACATATCCCACGGATTACAAAAAAGGGTGTAAGTGTCTACTTACCTCGCACATTCGAGTGAATCCTCCAACAAAGCTATTTCCTGTTATAACGGATACAAAACACCGTCATTCTAGAGTTAAGGCTAAGCCAGAGCATACGTCCACCATCGAGAGCGTACGTCCGCTCCGTGTGTTAAGTACATTGTTTTAAGGTTCGGACAGTGTACGTTTCCAACAGTCTTCACAGACCTCTAGACCCTTTCTAAGCCACCAAAATAGAACATGCAACGTAAGGAATCATAGAACCTCAATTCTTTGAGAAAATGCTTTTGAAAACATCACCGTTTTTAGGAAAACACTTTAGTGAATACTTGAAGCCATTATCAGGGCAGAAACATGAGATAACAAAGTGATAATAATAAAGGAACAGATCTTACCCCGAAGCTAAGCACGGACATGCTTTTCTTTCCTCGGAACTCTCCGTCGATGCTCTTTCTTATGGATTTCTCTCTCAAAACACCAAGGAATGGTTCTAGCAGCCTAGAGGCATACTAGAGGAAAAACAAGGCGTGAGGAATGAAGGGGAGGGGTGGGCTAATTATAGAGAAATTCTACCACCAACTCCCGACAGAGCAGCGGACATCCGGCAACCCTAGCATACATCCAGTGGTCTGTGCACATCGGTCCAAAGGGTGTCTCATACATCTAGGTATTACCCAAAGGGTATACCAAAAAGTAGCGTATGTCTAGTGGTCCCACGTATTTCCAGTGAACTATTTGTAGAGCGTACGTCCGGTGGTCCCCCATCATAAATCCGCTTTTCTGAGACGAAGCATATGTCTACTTGACTATCCAAATGTGATTAGGTTAAGCTAAGGGTTTTGGCTTTTGCCTAAGCGGCTCTACTAATGGTTCGAGCTTAAGCGTTCAATCAAAAGGGAATCTTCTAAATAGAAGGTTACTTTTATCGGGGAATTACACACTGACATTGTACTACAGGTCCCTCGATATAGCACCAACCCTACTAAGAAGAGATAATATCTCGAGTAGACAATACTGTTGAACTATGACTATTACTCTATGTCATATGCATATATTGTATATCTATATCACACTTAAGATAAACTGTCATGATGGAACTGTCATATACTTTACAAAAACATTAGAGTTCATTACTAAACTGGCATGTGCATTATTTGTGTTAATAACCACAAAGTCTTAGACTTACCCCCTCCCCTTTTATTTATGTTTTCCCCTTATCATTATGAATATCTACACCGTTTAGCTATCCTAGAAGAGGATGTCATCAAAGCCGACTTGGGTGATAGCATAGGACCTGATCAGAGTCATTTTTGAGGACATGGACCCTATCTAGTTCAGATCCGTGTAGGAGAATGGAGGAACTGCCCTTGATGACACGATTGAGATTTTAATCTCATTAGCCTTACTTAAGCTTAAATCTAGGCTTTGATGCTATTCTTTTTCTAAGACAATGTTATTTGTTTATCTTATGGTTTGTAACCCTACTTGATGATGGTCTGATGACCATGAGTCTCTAGTGAATGTTGTGTGAGGTTTTATAATTTCTCTAGTGAATGTTGTGTGAATGTTAAATTATTGATCTCTATTTCCTATAGTCTTAGTAGAGTCTTCCACTGCAATTTTCTCGCTATGACGAGAAAGGTTGAAATCCATGAGTCTTGTCCCATGAAGGATAAGGCTAGGAGGCAAACTATGGGAACAATTACTAGTTAATTGATTTGCTCATCAGGGTCGTCACACTTAGTTTCGTAGCCTTTTCTACTCAAGTTAGTAAGTCCTTAGGGGTATCTTTACACCTAATGCCTTAAAACCATCTGGTTTGGGAGTCATTGATGTAACACTTATTACATTGGTCAATTAGAAAGCTTAAGGGAACCAAGCATTACATAGCTTGACCCAAGAAGAAAGAAAAGCAAGTATGCCTTGGTTATTCATTTCAATGGAAATCCTAGTGAACTTTGAGGTATTGAGTCATTGCACATTGGAAATAATTTGGAAGCCTCATTGTTATGTGTTACTTCACTTTACACTAAATTAAACTTGTGATGCCTTAGCCTATCTTTTGTAAGTGGTTAAACTTTGGAATTCCAATTCATTGTGAAGATAGAATTGATCTTTTTAAGCTCGCTAATGAACGAAAATTAGTGTTTTAAGTGATACTTCAACCTTTGGGATAAAATAAATTTTGCATAATGTTTGCGGATAGCATTTCTGTTAAACCCTTATGAGACTTCACTCATCCTACTAGTGATGCCTAGGGGTTTAAAAGGCTTGTTGCATACGCTAAATGCAATCGTACATCCCACGAAAGAAGGATTTATCTTTTTATTTTTATGTTTAGTTTTTAGGTTTTATGTTTTATTTTTAGTTTTGTATTGCTAAGAGACTAGCAATATGTAAGTTTAGGGGTGTGATAAGTGCTAAAATATACATAATTTAGCACCTTAATTTGCATATATTAAGCTCTTAGTTTTTTTATTATTTGAAGTTTTGTTTCCTTTTTGTTTTTTCTTATGTTTTTAGGGGTTTTGAAGAAAAGCAAATGTTTGAAAAGTTGGAAGCCATAGGATCGATTGCAGCCCAATCTGGGCTTGAGTGTGCCTGTGCTCAAGCGCAAGACAGTCAAGATCAAGCACTAGCACTCGATCACATATGAAGCCAAGCACGAGCACAAGATGTGCTCAAGCACCCAGCACAAGGATCAATCACAAACATGCGATCAAGCTCACTCGTGCACCCAGATATGGCAGAATCCTCTTTTCCAAATCAAAGTGGGCTTTCAGTCTCCTAATCCAACTAGGAGACTAACCTACAATTTTATTAGGATTCCTAGGGCTTCTAGGGTTCTCTTATCCCTATAAACAGACCTTTTATTCTTCATAATAAAAGGGGGAGAAGCAAACACAAGCTTAGGATAAAGGATTGAAGGATAGATCAAGAAGGGTTTTGGTTTTGGCTTGCGGTGTAGTAACCCAAATAGTTAACTAGCTTAGGTGGCTTAGTTAGAGGGTTAAATTGGGTTTTGTGTTACTAGGAACAACTAGAAGGGCATTTTGGGAATTTTAGACTTTCTAACCATATGCACGCATAGGAGCCACATGGACATACGCATGGGGACCACCCAAACGTACACTGACTTTTAGATGACCACTAGTTAATGCCCGAACGTACAATGCAACATTTTGACCATTGGGTAAACAATACCGTACGTACGTTGCTTACCAGAACAACCCTACACACTCACAACTTTTTCCACCTATAAATATCACATCCCCCACATATCCCTTGATTTTATTTCCACCTTGTGCCCTCTAGAGACCTTCTGTGAGTGTTTTATGAGTATCTTATGGGTTCTTAAAGAGATATGATGATTTTTTTGGAGGTTTTGCTTCAAGGAGGTAACCTTCTACACTTAAACTCTCTTTTTTAGTCGTTATATTCCTTTCATAGCCTAGCTTAGTTGATGGTTTGAGCCTCTTGCTAGGTTATGCATTAAACTTTGTATAAGCTTAGTTTAGCATTTCATTTTGATCAAATGTATTTTCTTATGCATGGAGGCTTTTTTCTGAGATAGGAGGTCCTAGGAATCCTTTTGATAGCTTTAGAACCAGCTTGGGAGGATAGGAGGACATTTGGAACAAATGAGGTTCTACCTGAACCTTTTAGGCTGACGTACAGACAGAAGCGTTCCAGGGAACGCCATTTTGGCCAGTCGTCTGATAGCCTCTATTTCTATGTCTTAGGTTCATTCTAATTGAACTAGTTTTTTCACAGATTTGGAGAACCTAAACCTTTTGGAGGAATACTCTGAGAACTTGTTCGACCTATGTGAGTTTTAACTCACATAATGCTCGCCATTTATTTTCCTACAACGTACAACTATTTTGTGTACCAAAACATGCATATTTACAACTCTCACGATACACTCTTTGCTGCACATGAACTTTAGTTTTTGTGAAAATATGCTACTTAACAAGATAATGACATTAAGACTTATAAAAGCATGCATGTAAAATACGGACAAGATTAATTGTATCGTATGACATGGTATACCGGTACGTGAGGGATAATGACCATAGGCTTACTATACATGTTAACTTTGTGTTCAAATGTGTGTTATATAGGCCTTGGATCTAATAGTTGTTTTATCACCAGCACAACCTTAACGAACAATCACTACAGGACATACATCATTAGTAGCATGGGCCACCTGAGGTCAGACTCGGTCGGTGCTAGAGTTATGGACAGTAACGTACAATGGTCGATGCACTGACATTGTATTACAAGTCCCTTGGGATAACGCCAGCCCTACTGAGAAGGGGTAATATCTCAAGTAGACCACACTATTGAACTATCACATTTACTTATAATTATCAATATGTATTATATCCATATTGCATCCATGGATAATTATCATACCTATAATGATGCATCCTTTAGCAAATGGAGTTCATTACTAAAATGGCATGAGTATTATATGCATTGACTCTCACTAAGTCCTTGGACTTAGCCCTTTATTTTTCTCCCTCCATTATGTATAAATTGTGCGGTTTAGCTAGCATAGAGGATGATGCGTACATACCAAACTTGGGTGGTTGCTTAGGACCTAATTAGAATCATTTTTTAAGACATGGATATGGTGTGGCTGAAGTCCATGTGAAATAATGGAGGAACCGCACAGGCAGACATGATCGAGATTATTAATCTTATTACCTTATTTTCAGACATTGATGTTATGGGATGTAATATTTTGATGATCGCTCTTTGACCAGAACATTTGATGATCTATTAATAATATGATGCTTTATCTTTACTATGGTGATTATATGTGTGGAATTTAGTTGTTGCTTTCTCTTCCTGTAATTTAAAGTCTTCCGTTATATTCTCTCGTCTAAGAGAAGTTAAGATCCCCAAGTCTTGTCCTAAAAGGGATGCAGGCTGAAAGGCAAACCATGGACTCAATTACCGATCAATTAATTTTCACGAGGTGTCATGTGCAGCCACCCCCATGGGGTTAGGGGTGGTTTTCTAGCTACCGCTATGGCCACCCCCAGGGAGTTAGGGGTGGCTGCCTTCAATTTTTATTTTTTATTATTTTTTTACAATTAATTTTTAAATTAAATTAATAAAATTTAATATGCTGATGTGTTAAAATGGTGCATTTAGTTTGGGACTGATGAGCATTAAGCCTTTGTAATGGTATGTGTTAATTTTCCTTTTCAATTAACTGATCAAGTAAAAAGTTGAAAAAAAAGGTTTAAGGAGTTTTCAGTTTTGGTGCATTGACTCATGGATTTATAATATATTTACCCATTTTTAAAATAATCAGTTACCAATTCTAAGTTTCTAATTTGATGTGGTGTTTTTGTGTACCAAAATATATCAATAATAAAAATAATCACTCGCAATAGAACGAATCCTTGTTTAATAGGGCTATATAAAGGGTGTCAAACCTCAAGGACTGCAAGGAATTGTTATCAAGTTTTTCAAGATTAATTCTAACTTAATTAAAAGAAGTTTGATTGATTTTTGTTTATAAGTAAATGCATAAAAGTAAAGATAGATGTAATGAGGGAAAGAATGGGGGGTTGATTTCACCATTAACCGCATAACAATGGTCAATCACAAATCAATGAGGGAAATTCATATTATACATGATATAGGGCTTGTCTCACTCAAGTAGTCAAGAAAATACCATCATTTAAGAAATAAGTATAACTCATCTTTGGTTGGCATGGACTGTCCACCTAACCACTAAGATGTGGCATGATATGTCTTTCCTATGTATGGCCTATCTAATTCCTTAATAGGATCAATGGAATAGTATAACCTATCTTCAATTGGGATGAACTATCTACCTAAATTACACTAAACTAGGCTATAGTACAATCTATCTTCCCTAAGTATGGTCTATCTAATCCTATTGATCATGTGTCAATTAAAACTATTGTATAACAATCATTCATATAATCATAGAAAATACGAAGAATTGAGTTCAATCAATATAAAGACTTCGAAGATAAAATAAGAAATTCATAATGATTAAATATAAACATTAGTATCAATTTTCACAATTATACAACCATAATGCATAATATAGAAAACCACAAATTGAAATACAATTAAACCATTGTTACTTGGAAATGGCTACATCAACGCCCTATTACAGAATTAGTTGTTCATCATGGTGCTGCAATGGCCACCTACCATGATCTTCTCCTCTTCAACTTGTCAGGCCTCCCAGAAGATAATTTATGTCTAAAACTAAGCACACCTTCTCTTGAAGCTTAGGGTCTATTTATATGGAGCAAACAAGTCGTAGAAGCCCTAGGAAACCCAGAAAATCCATAGGTCAGTCTCCTAGTTGGAATAGGAGGCTAAAAACCTTCTTCGGGGTGGATTTGGGCTCTTTCCGCATGTTGAAAGTCTGAGTGCACTTGATCCCACTTATGGTGTGCTCAAGCGCACTTTTGATGCACTCGATCCCATTTGTGGTGGCTGTTTTGCTCTCTTATCTTGTGGGACAATTTTGGCATAACAAACTTTCGAATTAGGAAATTTATATTCACAATGATATGTATAATTTTGAGTTAGCTTTCTACTGCTACTAATTTCACCTCAATCCAATACTCGAACAAAAAGTTATGGTAAAAGTTCTGAGACGTATGCTAGGTCTTCTCAAAGTGTGCTTTAAGCCCAAAATCAATGATTTTTCTTGTATTCTCCCTAAAAACCTGAAAACAATAAAACAACACAAAATCAAACAAATAAGAATGCTAAGGAATTATTATGTGAGTTAAAAGGCTTGAATGTTCAACATTCGGTACTTATCAGCTACCCTGGTTGCGGTTAGCGATTTTAGTCAATAATAGCTAACCCCAACCGGGTTTTACCCTTACGAGCAACCCTAGGAGAGAGAAATAGAGAAATGGAAGGAAATTTGAAAGGAGAAGAAGAGAAAGGCAGTATGCTTTGAACAAGCTTTAAGGGTAATGTAGTGCCCCAGGTTAATACTAGATTGTGTTTAGTTTAGTTGGAGGGTTAGCAAGATTTCTCGATTCATTAGGGTTTGCTGGGAGGAAGATTTTTGGGATCTGGGTCCTCACTGAACGTTCGTAGGGGGACCACTAAATGTTTTCTTTGCAACCCTAGACCCATTGGGTAATAGTACACCGAATGTTCAAGAGGGGACCACCGAATGTTCATTGACTAAATTTTGACCCATTTGGTAATGATTAAGCATTCATCCTACAACACTAGAACCACATTGCAAATAGTACACCGAGCATTCAACCCGGGACCACCAAATGTTCGTTGAACTGTAAGATTGTCACAGCAACATCCTCAACTTTTTAAACCCTATAAATACCCCCTCCTACGCCCTTCTAAGCCTCATTATGCCCTCTAAGCCCTAGATAAACTTTACTTGAGTGTTTTGTGAGTTGTGAGAAGGAGAAGGAAGGTTTCTTGGAGATCCTTGTTCTAGAGAGGTAATCTTCCTAACTTAGATTGTTCTTTACCTAGATGTTTTGCTAGTTAAGTATTTTTCATAGCTTGGTTACTAGTTTTGGGCTTATGTTGTTGTTTTAGGTTTCAATCTTATTTTAAGCATTGGTTAGTGTTTCATTCTTGTTGGATGTGTTTTATTCTTCATGAAAATGTTATTTTCGATTAGGAATATGTTAGGAACTTTATTATGATCTTTGAACTTGCTCAAAATTGATTAGGAGGCTATTTGGTTCTAAATGGGTTTTCTGCCCAGAAAAGAACATTTCCATTTCTTTGGCAAAACTTTCGAGATTGAGGTCGAACGCTTGATCTAACATGTCCAGACGCTTGTTGGTTAGGCAGAAACTCAGGTTTGAACATTTGTAGGTCTACGACTAGTTTTAGCTTAGATTTAGGACTAATAATAGGTCTTTTCATAGGTTTGAAGAGTGTAGAACACTCGGAGGAGTATTGGAGGAGCCTTATGACACAAGTGAGTACAAACTCACATGAATACTTCTTGTTATTTTTCTTGCATTGCACAACTATTTTATGTGTACCAAACATGCATCTTTGTAACTCTCATAAATACGTTTCAATCTATTATAAACTTTACTTTGTGAAAACATGTGTTGCTTAAGCAAGATAACGAACATGGTAAAATTTGTAAAAGCATGCATGTAAAAGACAAATAAGACTAATTGCATCATAGACATGGTACAATGGGATTATTGAACAGTAGAGTGCGCTCAAACACACTAAGTGTGATTGAGTGCACTTGCTCTGACTTGGTAACATAAATTTTGCTTATTGATGAGTGTCAAATATTGCATATTTAGGCCCTTTAACTTGTATTTGTTAAGCTCTTAGTTTTGTTATTTTCTTATGTTTTTGGTTAGTTTCGATGTTTTAGTGTTTTGCAGGTTTCTAAGGTACACCTGGGGCTAATTACATTAATTCTGAGACTTAAGACACTTCGGGGACCTTTGACAACAAATTTGGATCGAGTGATGATTCGCACCTAATGAGTTCTACTAAAAAGACCATATATAGAGCTGTAGAACTCAGATTGGGGCGTTCTTCATGTCATTAAAAAGCTAACTCAAGATCTACAAATTCATATTTCACAAGAGTTTTCTAATTTGGACAAAAACTAGGTCAAAAAGGCCCCCTTTCGCAGGATGTCCGAACGGTGCTTTTACCGTCCGGACCCATGTTTGACACGGGTCCAGCAGCCCTCAAACCCTAATTTAGGGTTATAAATACAATATTTTTCATTGTAAACGCACCAGGGGGCGCCGTAGAGTCCAAAACTTCGACCTAGAGTCATTCTTGAGCTTTTCGAACGCTTTTCTTTGTAAGTTTTTGTTTCTTTATGATTTCAATGGATTTGTTTATGTCTTTTGTTATCATGAGGCTAAAACCTTCAACTAAGGTTGAAGATGAAGCCTCATTATTAATTAACTCGTTATTTCTCATGTTTTTGTTTGTACAATTCTCAATTTGATATAAAGCATTTTCGTTTCAATCTAGTTATATGACAAAACTTGTATTGATTGTTGTTTATAGAATCATCAAAACATTGAATATTTGTTGTGTTTCATCCAGCAAATACATCGAATCTTTTGATTGAAATTGGATATCCATTGTCTTTCGTTATTCAAACGGATACATTGGATCTTTTGATCTTAGTTGGATATTCATTGTCTTTTGCAATAGAGTTGGATTCATCGAATCTTTCAATAGGATTTTATAAAAACAATAGAGAATGCTTAGGGTTTAATTCATGAGGAATGTATGAACAAAACATGAGAGTGAGTTTTGATTTGATGAGGTGAATTCTGAAAACCTTAGTGTCCTTTTTATTATTTGTTTAATCAATTTCATTTTTAGTTTATGTTTATTTTACATGACAAAATCTTTCGAACTTCGGAACTAGGTTAATATAAAGTCAATTTAATTAGGAAATTGATTTTTAGAAAACACAATTCCCTATGGATCGACCTCGCACTTGCACAACACTATAATGCAAACGACTCGTGCTATTGTGGGTACTTTTATTTTTGTACACCAAATTTTGGCGCTGTTGCCAAGGAGTTGTTGATTTGTGAAAATTAATTTTTTGTTTAAATTAATTTTATTTTTCTACTAGTTATTTATCTTTCTGCAAAAAATTTTTCTTTTTTTTTTTTTGTATTTGATTCTATTTTGATCTAATAAAAAGAAAAGAAAAAAGAAAAAAAAAGGTGGTATTTTGTGTTTCTGAGTTTGTTGCAGATTTTGAGAAATTCGGTCTCTGTCGTAGCAATTGAGCGCAAATTACCTATGCTCGAGCGCACTCGTGATCATCGCAGTGTCTTTCGTGGCCTTGGGCTCGACAATCCCTCATCTACGCATGAGCGCATACCAGGCGAACACTCGAGCGCACGACATTATCGATCAGCGATTACTTGATCGATCACACCTTACGAGATCGGCGCACCTCGGGGCAACAACCCGACCAAGAAGCTAAGCATTACGCTTTGATTTTTATTTTTATTCTTCTTTAGTTATTTATTTTTGTGCCTATTTTTCTTTCTTATTTCATTTGAGTTCTTTATTTTTGTGAATACTTTATTTTTGCTTAGTTAGTTTATTTTGTTTATCTTATTCTTTTTTTTCTTTTTTTTTTTAAAAAAAATCTTTTTGCTCGGTGTATGCTTGGTTGGAGATCCCTGAACTTAGAGTTGATACCCTTAGATCCCAATATTGATAAAACTCTTAGGAGAACTCGGAGAGCACTTGTTGAGAGTGAGATTAGAGGCAAAATGGGAGAGAGAACATACCCCAGAATGTGGAACAACCTAGGTTTGAGAATGAGGAAAGCTTGTTAAGTAAATTTTACAACAAGTTCTTCCCGATGTCGAAGGTAAATGAATACAAAAAAGAGATTAGCTCTTTCACTCAAGAGGAGGATGAGAAATTTTCGGAGAGTTGGGAAAGATTTAAGGATTTGTTGATAAAATGCCCTCCACATGGATATGAGAAGTGGAGACTCGTATAGTTTTTCTATCAAGGGTTGGCCCAGCCCAACCGTAGCATGATCGAGTCGATGAACCGGGGGGCATTCTTAAGTCTGACTGGGGATTTGGCTTACAAGGCATTGGACAAGTTGGCTGACAGCTCACAAGTATGGGATTTCACGAGCTATTGAGATAAATCTGCCCGTGTTCCCAAGAAAGGAGGCATCTATAAGTTGAAGGGAGAAACTGAGATGAATATAAAGATAAATGCGCTCACCAAGAGGCTTGATGCTCTCAACACAGGTCCATCCATCAATGTTGCCCATACTTACATTGTTGATAGCTGTTCCATTTGTGTGAGTCCTATGCACTCAGCACAGAATTGTCCATCTGCACCGGTTTATTCTGTGTACTCGATGGAACAAGTGAATGCTTTCAATGATTACCGAAAGCAGTCTAATGGACCTTTTTGAGAGTTACAACCCGGGATGGAGGAACCATCCGAATTTTTCTTGGAAGCAAAATCAAGGAGGAGCACATCAGAATGCTACAAATCAATATCTTCTTGGATTTCATACACAGCAGTAAAATCAGCCTATTTCTCAAGTGCCTGCATCTTCATCTCCATTAGCTCTAGAAGAAATAATGAAGACATTCATTCAATCGAACGGTTAGCTGATGCAAGAGCTCCAAAAGTCCACGATAATCAATAGTCAGGCTATACAGGAGGTAAAGAAGGCAACTATGGTCAACACCCAAGCTATCGCAAAGATAGAGAGCCAGATTGGACAAATAGCAAATCATTTGGGTGAGAGAGAAAAGAGGACATTCCGAAGCCAACCCGTGCCCAATCCTAAGGCACTCACAATCGGAAATTCTTCAAATTCCACACACAGGCATGAACAAGTGCAATGCATTGTCACACTTAGGTCAAGGAAACAAGTGGACAATAAAGTGGGTCAAGAAGAAGAAGGCCATGTTGAGCCACAAGGGAAAGAGAGTGATGGAGATAAGGGGAAAAAGTTGAGCCTGCTAGAGCCATACCTAATATTGAGGATCCCTCGAGGTCATTTGTTTCAAAAGCCCCATACCCAGAGAGATTGAGAGCTCCAAAGAAAAATGCACTATTTGCTAAAATTTTGGAGGTGTTTAAGCAGGTTCAGATAAACATCTCATTTCTGGATGCAATTCAGCAAGTGCCATCATATGCTAAATTCTTAAAGGATTTGGTCATGGTCAAGAGGAAGAATAACGTCCCAAAGAAAGCATTCTTGACCGAGCAAGTGAGTTCCATCCTCCAGTGTAAGTTGCCCATTAAGTATAAGGATCTTGGGTGTCCAACCATTTCTTGCAAGATAGGAACCAATCAGATAGAAAGGGCATTGTTGGATTTGGGTGCAAGTGTGAATCTCCTTCCATATTCAGTTTATCTACAACTAGGGTTGGGAGAATTGAAGCCCACTTCTGTGACACTCCAATTGGCTGATAGATTGGTAAGGAGACCACGGCGAATAATTGAGGACGTTTTGATCAAGGTTGACAAATTTTATTTCCCTGTGGACTTCATAGTGATAGACACGGAGCCAATACATAATGTTAGGAGCCAAATTCCAGTTATTTTAGGCGACCTTTCTTAGCTACGGCTAACGCCTTGATAAACTACAGGACAGGGGTGATGAAAATCTCATTTGTGAATATGACAGTGGAGCTCAACATATTTGACATCAATAAGCGGAATATGACAAAGGAGCTCAACATATTTTTGACATCAATAAGCAGCCACTTGATTATGATGAGGTTCACCCTGTGTGTTTGATTGAAGAGATCACTGATGAGGCCGAAAATGAGTTTAGCTTGGAGGATCCTGAGGTGGAGTGTTTTACTCAAAATGAAAATGACCTAGACCTTGATAGGCTTCTTGGGCAAGATGATGTTTTGTATGAGGCTAGCTTGGAGGACGAGATAGAGTGTTTTGCACCATCTGAGGGATTTTGATATTGGTGAGCTACTTCAGCAAACTGGAACTATGCATGAGCCAAGTATTGAGGATCCTGAGATGGAGTGTTTTGCTCAGCATGGAGAAGACATGGATTACGAAGGGTTCCTTGAGCCAGCTAGTGGTGTAGGTGAGCCAAGTTTAGAGGACACTGTGCTGGAAAGTTTTGCTCAATTAGGATATGATGTGGATTGGGATGAATTAGTTGAGCAAGCTATGGCCATTTTGGATCCCAATCCTGAGTTGCAATCAGAATGTGGGAAAACTCCTAAGTTATCATCCCTCACACCATATTCATCAGTAATTGAGCTTCACAAGTTGATTTCTGAGAGTAAATGGGTTGGACCCATTCATGTGTGGCCTAGGTGGCCAAGTGTGACCATGGGGAGGAAAAAGGATAACGAGTTGTTCCAAACTCGTGTTCAAAGAAGATGGCAAGGGTGCATTCATAACAGCAAGCTGAAGGCCATCACAAGGAATGATCACTTCCCTCCTCCATTCATTGATCCATTGGTTACACAGTCAGCTAGATATTCTTACTACTGTGTGTTTAATGGTTACTCTAGCTACAACCATGTTACTTTGGATCCCAGCAAGAAAGAGAACACCACTCACATCGCCTTTGGTGTGTTTGCCTGTTGTCATATGCCATCGGATCATGCAACACCGCTATAGAAAGTCTGGTCAAGACTGTAAACTTAGCGCTTGTGGGAGGCAACCCATTACTACTTTTAGTTTTTGTTGTCATTTGATTTGTTTTTCCTATTTTGTGTTTGTTGTTATCGTGTTTTTCAGGAAATCTATCTACCGTTCAAGTTTGGGGGAGCGTTCTCCTACGTTACACCCAACTTATGCCACCCATCTGGTATTGTATCCAAACACATTGGGGACAATGTGGCATTTTAGTTTGGGGGTGGGGTAGACATTGTTGTCTTTTTCCTTTATTATTTTTGTTGTTTGCTTGTTTAAAAAAAAAAAATTGCTATGTTGTTGATTGGGCATGACCTAACATCATAACTGTGGATTGCATGTCATTGGTATGTTTAACTTTTTTGAACATTGCATATCATTAGAAATCCCAGTTTGACTCATATGTTGGATTTAGAGAGACTCCAGGTGTTTGATTGATTTTTCACATGCACACTAGCATTAAGGTTTGTGGGGTATGAGATTTGACTTAAAGGGAGTGTGTCTTTGGAGATTTGTAGGTTGATGTGGTGAGAAAAACCTTGGCTTTGAATAAATTCTAAAAAAAATTTTAAAAAAATCATAAGTTGAGCTTCTCGTCGAGTAACCGGACCTCTTGTCTCACCAAGCAGTGAGTGTTCACGTAAAAAGATGAAAAAGTCTAGCTGAGTGATTGTGTGGCTAGTTAGGCTTCATAGCTCTTTTTTACTTGAGTAATTAAGCCTTTAGGGATATCTCTACATCTAGTGCCCTAAAGCCATTTGGTTTGAGAGTCATTGGCCCAACATTTGTTATATAAGTCATTTAGAAGTTTAAGAGAGCCAAGCATTGCACAGCTTACACAAAAAAAAAATAAAAAATAAAAAATAAAAAAAATCAAGCCTTGGTTGTTTTCATCATAGTGCAGTCCTATGAATTTTTGGGTGCACATTTTCTTTGAGAATGATTGAAACCCATGACCTTGTGTTAGTTCACTTTTCACTTCTTGAAGCATATGTTGTCTCAATTTCCCAACCGTGAGTTGAATGGTGTTTGGATGCCTAGATGATGTGGTTTATGTGTTTGACTTGTTAAGTTTGCTAATGATGTATGAACCATGTGTTTAAGTGAAAGGCTTTGTTTGTCAACAACATAGTGTCAATAAAATGTTTGTGGGTGTCATTCCTGGAAAACCCTCACGAGACTTCACTCGTCTTCTAGGGAATTCCTAGGAGTTTAAAAGGCTTGTTGCATATGCTAAATGCAACCATTTCTCCCACGACAGCGGACTTATGTTTCTCGTTTTTGTTGTGTTTTTCAAAGGGACTAGCAAAATGTAAGCTTGGGAGTATTTGATGAGTGCCAAATATTACATATTTGGGACCCTTAACTTGTATTTGTTAAGCCCTTAGTTTTGTTATTTTCTGATGCTTTGGTTAGTTTCAATGTTTTAGTGTTTTGTAGGTTGCTAACATACATCTGGGGCTAATTACATTAATTCTGGGACTTAAGACACTTCAGGGAGCTTTGACAGCAAATTTGGATCGAGCGATGATTCGCACCTAACGAGTTCTACTAAAAAGATCATATCTAGAGCTGTAGAACTCAGATTGGGGCGTTCTTGGTGTCATTGGAAAGCTAACTCAAAGATATACAAATTCATGTTTCACAAGAGTTTGCTAATTCGGACGACAATTAGGTCAAAAAGGCCCCCATTCGCAGGACATTTGAACGGTGATTTTACCGTCCGGAAGGCCCATGTTTGACACGTGTCCAGCAGCCCTCAAACCCTAATTTAGGGTTATAAATACAATATTTTTCATTGTAAATGCACCGGGGGGGGGCCATAGAGTCCAAAACTTCGACCTAGAGTCGTTCTTGAGCTTTTCGAACGCTTTTCTTTGTAAGTTTTTGTTTCTTTATGATTTCAATGGATTTGTTTATGTCTTTTGTTATCATGAGAGGCTAAAACCTTCAACTAAGGTTGAAGATGAAGCCTCATTGATAAACTCATTATTTCTCATGTTTTGTTCGCATAATTCTCAATTTGATATAAGTATTTTCGTTTCAATCTAGTTATGTGACAAAACTTGTATTGATTGTTGTTTATAGAATTGTTTAAACGTTGGATATTCGTTGTGTTTCATCCAGGGATACATTGAATCTTTTGATTGAAATTGGATATCCATTGTCTTCGTTGTTCAAATGGATACATTGGATCTTTTGATCTCAATTGGATATTCGTTGTCTTTCGAATAGAGTTGGATTCATCGAATCTTTCAATAGGATTTTATAAAAACAATAGAAATGCTTAGGGTTTAATTGATTTAATGTATGAACAAAACATGAGAGTGAGTTTTGATTTGATAAGGTGGATTCAGAAAACCTTAGTGCCTTTATTATTATTTTAATCAATTTCATTTTTACTTCATTTATATTTTTTACGACAACTTCGAACTTCGAACTAGGTTAAGATAAAGTCAATTTGATTAGGAAATTGTCTCTTATTAGCATGAGAGGCTAAATCTTCAACTAAGGTTGAAGATGAAGCCTCACCATTGATGTTTTACATGTTTTCATGTTTAGTTTGTACTCAATCCATTGTTTAATTTAATGCATGTTCGTTTCAATTCAATTGTGTGACAAAATTGTGATTGATTGTTGTTTATGATTCATTAAACGTCCAATGCTCGTTGTGTTTCATCCGGGGGTACATCGGATGATTGGATCAAGACTAATATCCACTGTGATCTACAGATACAGTGGATGATTTGATCTCGGTTAAATATCAGTTGTGATTCTTTAACGGTAGATTCATCGAATGATTTGACAAGATTTTGTGAAAGCAATAGAATATGCATAGAGCCTAATTGTTTGACAGATGTATGAACTAGGCATGATAATATGTATTTTGATTTGGTGGGGTGAATTCTAAAACCTTAGTGCTTTTCTTTAATAGTTTTTTCTTTAATAGTTTTTCAAGCATTAAGTCTAGTTTATGTTTTTGTTCGACACAATCACTCAAACTCGAAACTAGGTTAAGATAAAATTAGTTTAGATAGAGAATTGGTTTTTGCAAAACACGATTCCCTATGGATTCGATCTCGCACTTGCACAACACTATATTGCACACGACTCTTACGCTTGAGTACATTAAATTTGTACATGACTCACTCTTACACTTTTGAACAAAGCTTCAAAAACATTCATGAATGAATCCTCCCCTCTACTCCCTTTTTGAAAACATTTCTGGCTCCAACTCCAAACGTCCATAGCAGACGGGCATACCCATAGCACATGTAATACTATTTCCAAAGCTCTGTTGCAGAAAAGGCACCGATCATCCTTTATAACCTTCTTCTCAGTAAATTGGCCCAAGAAGGTAGAATATTTTTGCATGCCCTCCATAGAAAACTCTAGTGGAGCTCAGTGCCCTCAAAAGCTAAAGGGACTTCCATATTAAATTATCCACATGTTGGTATCCCTCTCTTCTGTTTGCCATTTTCCTCTTCATTTCCATATGATAGGTACTTCTCACAGTGAAGATGCCCGTCGATGTACCTCTCCATATAAGTTGGTCCCCTTGTCTGTACCAACTAAGTGGCAAATTGCAAATAATCTCAGCTTCATTTGCTTGGAAAATCTCTTGAACTATGGATATATTCCAGGCTCCCTGTATTTTCATCCACTAACTCACCCACAGTGGCTGTCTCACTCAGTACTCGACATAGGGACTGTATTTTGTATGATGTGGGCATGGGAATCCACTTGTCACCCCAAATATGCACTCTTTTCCCATTCCCCACCCTCCAAAACATTCGTTCTTGTAATAGGTCTCTTAAAGCCATGATGCTCCTCCAAGCATAAGAGGGTCGGCTCCCAAGTTTTGCTTCTAACAAAGATCCCCTAGGGTAATATTTTGCCTTAATTATACTCTCTGCCAAACTGCTTGGATCTTGTATCAATCTCCAACATTGCTTAGCAAGAAGGGCTTTGTTGAATGCCTTAAGATCCCTAAAACCCATCCCACCTTTCGCTTTTGATACACCCATTTTTTCCCAACTCATCCAAGAAATCTTCTTGTCATTGTCCTTGTGTCCCACCAAAAATTTTGTATAAGAGAATTCAAATCTCTACATAAGTCCTTGGGGAGGAGGAAAATGCCCATGCTATAAGTTGGAATTGCTTGAAGCACCGCCTTAATCATCACTTCCTTTCCCATTTGTGACAAGAACTTCGATTTCCAATCGTTAATCTTTTTCCTTACTCTATCCTTGATGCATTGGAATTCACTAGTACGTGATCTCCCAACAAGAGAAGGTAAGCCCAAATACTTATCATATCGTTGAGTAACTGAAATTCTGGAAAGATGGAGGATGCACTCTCGAGCTATAGAACTAGTATTTCAATTGGAAAATAAATAAATAAATAAATTTACATATTATCCTTATCTAATTTCTGCCTCAAAGCTCACTCATAACCATTCAATATTGTGGTCAACCTATTCCAATCACCCTCTTGGGATTTGAAAAAAATCAAGTTGTCATCCGCAAAAAATAAATGGTTAAGCCGAGGTCCCACCGAGGAAGTAGGCACCCCACTTAGCATCCCCATTCTATCTACATATTGTAATTGAGCACTTAGCACCTCTACACATAGAAGAAACAAGTATGGAGATAGGGGATCTCCTTGTCGTATTTCTCTTGAAGGCCTTAAATCCCCCATTGGGACCCCGTTCACCACCACAGAATAGTGAACAATTATGATGCATTGCATGATCAACTTTACCCACTTCTCATCAAATCCCAGTTTTTTCATGACTTCCTCAAGGAATTTTCATTCCCCCAATCATAGGCTTTGCTCATGTCAAGCTTCAAAGCCATGTATCCCACCTTCCCCCACATCCTCGAATGCATAGAATGCAAAGCCTCATATGCCACCAAAATATTGTCCAAAATCAGACTCCCTAGAATGAAAGCACTTTGATTTTTGGATATAAGCTCATGTAATATATTTTTCAGTCTATTGGCTAGCACCTTAGACAAAATCTTGTAGGCGTTCAAGGGGGCCATTTGTTGAATAGCTTTGGTTATCTCTTCCATATCAGGTTCACAAATCAAAGAGGCATTCATCTCCCCAGAAACTCTTCTAGGAAGCACCCATATACACTCCCTCCATACCCATAGGCATTGAAGATGTGAATAAATTTGAGAAATAACTCACAAAAGCTTCCTCCATTCCTTCTGGCATGTTGCTGGTTATGCCATCTTCATCAATTATTGCTGAAATTTTGTTCATACCTTGTCGTTGAGAGGCACGCGCATGGAAAAATTTTGTATCTTTATCCCCCGACTTCAACCAATGCTCCTTCGTATTCTACATGCTCCTTCATGTAGAATATTTAATTGAAATGGGGGTGAATGACAAAGTCAACTGTCAAGGCTCAAAATCAAAACATTTAGTTTTAATACCATGTTAAATCACCAATTATCTCAAAAGTTTTTGAAATAAGATATGATTTAACACTCATAAGTGTAGAATTGAGACCCTCGCCTACTTGTTCGAAGGTCCTCATAATATGAAATAATATAATTTTTAGTAATATATATTCGTTCAAGTTGGGTTTATTAGCCTGGCCTTTTCGAAATTCAAGAATTGCTACTAACTAACCAATGAGGCATGAGGTTTACCCAATCTAGCCCCACCAATTTAGTTTAGAACGTTGGGCCAACCTGAAAATAGCTCAGTTGATGAATGTAATGGAGTAAACCTTAGATAGATAGAATAATTTTTTGAATCACATGTTTAGAAAATGAATTTTTTTTTTCCATGTATAAATACCAGAGGAAGTAAAGTGCCCTATTGCCTCACATCTTGATTCCCAGTTTCTACATTGAGAAAGTAAACATACCTTCCTTAAAATTTCACCCAATTGTCCCTGAAAGGTAGTTCAATCAGCTGTCAACCACGCCTTATGAAGCGGAGGTTACAAGTTTGAATTCCCCTCCTCCTACCCTTGTGTGGACATGTCAAAAAAAAAAAATTCACCCAATTGACAATGTTTCTCCCAAAATAGTAAAAGTATTCAATATTCCCTCAATGACGAAAATACATTTAATAAAATAAAATACTAAAATAAATTCTTGGGCATAGACAATTTTTTTTTTTTTTAAAATGTTTTTCTAAGAATAAAAATAAAAATTTCCCTTTTTTTAATCTAAATTTTTTTTTTCCTTTTCTTTTTAATTTATAAGTTATTTTTATCTTTTTGCGGGTCTTAGGGAACATTGACACTTTTAAGGTAGTTCGGGAAGACATTATCCCCATTAAAAGTTGTGTGATGACATTTTCAATTAAATGAAAGTTTGAGGAGGATATATGAACTTTTCCAACTCTTTGAGTTCTTCTATTTTTTTATTTTTTATTTTTCCTTACAGAACTCATAAAAAAATTTATATCATTATTGAATCAATACAAATAAGAAGAATGTCCTTCATTCGCGCATCAAGTCATTCATCAAACACACACCATATTTCAATTTCTCTCAAATATAATAATTGTTTCACCTCACATTAATTAGAAGTTAATTGATTTTTTTCTTTTTTTCTTTCAAATTTATAATATTTTGATATGTTTAGTTTGTATTGTTTTTCCATTTCAAAATTTTCTAGTCCAACAAACTTTTCTCTTGGTAAATAGCGAAATAAAAGAAATTGTCACTAATCTCCCATGTTAGCTTTGTATTTATGTAGGAATCATTCTAGAGTATTCTCGAACGGTGAATTTGGGCCCATTGTATTTCATAGGGGTGTCAAAAAATATCGGAAAATCGAGACCGAGACCGAGAAACTGGGGAATCGGTTTTGGTCCCAGTTTTTGGCACTCGGTTTAGTTGGTTATAACCAAGTAACCGGGTGCCTATATATATGATAATATATTTTATTATTTTATATATATATTAATATTTTTATTTTTTGCTTTTATTTTACATTTTAGTTTTTTCTATATTTTTTTGCTTTTATTTTTTTTCCTTCTATCCTCTGTGTGTGAACCTATGTTTCTCTGTTTCTATATCCTTAATTTTTGAGATTAATGATGTGTTTGTGTGAAGGATAGAGGAAAAGATTATTAAACTAACCCAAATTAAATTTTTTAAAAAAAAAAAACAATTATCTGGTCCGGATAACTGGTTACAAACCAGAACCAACAGGTGAACAGGGTCCCGGTTACCCGGTTCCGATTGCCCAAGATCAATAATCGGGGTACCTCAGTTTCAGTTCCCGATTTTGGCTAATAACTGGGAATCGAGACCAGTTGACACCCCTAGTATTTCAAATCCAAGTTTAGTAATTAGGTTTTGGATGTTTATTCTTTTAAGCTATGAATAAAATTCAGTTAAATACCTAATTTCCCCCTAGGTTTTAAAAATGATTAAATTAGTCCTTGTAATTTTGAAAAGTGACCAAATTAATCCTTCTATTAGTTGACCGTTAGTTAACTTAATGAATTGACACGTGGACGAATTAAAATTTTGATATTTGGCATAAGTGGCCACGTCATCAATGATGATGTGGCCACCTAATTAAATTTTTTATTTTTTTAAAAAAATATATTTAAAAAAAAAAAAAAAGAGAGAGAAATTTGGGGTGGCTGTAGGCACCAAGGGGTGGCTCGGCCACCCCTATTTGGCGTGATGGGGGTGGCCGAACCACCCATTGGTTGTGACGCCCTACCCGATGGATAAATCAATTAACTAGTAACTGATCCCATGGCACGTCATCCCAGTCATATCCCTCCAGGACACAACCTCCGAGAAATCACTTTTCTCGTCGTAACGAGAAAACTATAACAGAAGACTTTACCAAGGCTATGGGATTAAGAGACAATAATAAAACATCACATAACAATATCAGAGATAAAGTACTACATCGCCATAATATCATAAATAGTCACCAAATGTACTAGTCATCAAACCATTAGTAGGAAAATAGATACAACCCAAAATAAACAACTATCAACATTGTTCACAAAATATCAACAAATCAAAGCCTAGACTTAAGCTTGAGCAGAGCTAGTGAACTTAGAATCTCTATCATGTCTACACGAGTAAATCCTCCATCTTCCCATATAGCCTTAAGCCAAACGGATCCATGTCCTCAAAGATCACCCATATCAGGTCCTAAGCGATCACCCAAATAATCTCTGACGGCATCTTCTTCTAAAGCGGCTAAACTGTATAATAATCGTAATGGGAGATGAAACATAAAAGAAAATGGTAAGTCTAAGACTTAGTGATTTTTAATGCAGATAATACCCATGTCAGTTTAGTAATGAACTCAGATGTTTAATAAGCAAAAACAGTTCCATCATGACAGCTTATTTTATACATGATATATATAATAAATTATATATACATATGATGTAAACAACAGTCATAGTTTAATAATATGATCTACCCGAGATATTACCCATTTTCAGCAGGGTTGATGCTATCCTAAGGGACCTATAATACAATGCCAGTGCCCCAGCCATTGCACAACATACTATATGTAACATTAGTGGCATGATCGAGTCTGACCTCGAGTGGCCCACACCAACTAATGACGTATGTCCTATATTAACCAAACCATTGGGAATGGTTGCACCAAGGTCATGAAACCAATGGATCCAAAGCCCCGTATAACATACATTTGACCATAAAAGATAACATGTATAGTAAGCCCATGGCCATTACTACCACACATACTGGTGTACCATGTCATACGATACAAATTATCTTGTTTGTATTTTACATGCATGTCATTTTACAAGTCTCACTTGGTTAACATGTTCAACACAACGTTTTTCTCAAAATGACAGAGTTCATGTGCAATAAGTATAAACTGTGAGAGTAGTAAAATATGCATGTTTTCTCGATACACAAAATAGATGTGCAGTGCATGGGAAAATAGCAATGAGTATTATGTGAGTTAAAACTCACCTAGATTGAAAAGCGTCTCCGAATACTCTGAAAGATCTGGGTTCTCCGAATATGTGGAAAACCTTCTATTAGTCCAAATTCTACTAAAACGACTATAAAGTAAGAAAAAAGGAGCTGTGGGACAATTGGTGAAAATAGGGTTTTCCTGTCACACACTGTAATACCCCGATAAAAGTAACCTTTTATTTAGGACATTCACTTTCATTTGAGTGCTTGACCCAAACCTTTGGAAAAGCCACTTAGACAGAAGCCTAAGACCCTTAGGGTTAACCTAAGTGCACCTTGAACCTTTAGGGAATAAAAGTTGAAAACAAACCCTCAGGTGGCGGACATACGCTAGGTCTAGCGGACGTACGCTTATGTCTGTAGCGTGGACGTATGCGGGGGGGACCACCAAATGTACGCTCTGACGGACGTACGTGGGACCACCAGACGTACCCTACTTTTTGGTAGACCCTTTAGATAATACCTGGACGTACAAGACACCTTCTAGACCAATGTACAAAGACCACCAGACGTATGCTAGGGTTGCCGGACGTCCGCTGCTCTGTCAGGGAGTTGGTGGCGGATTTTCTCTATAAATAGCCCACCCCTCCCCTTCATTCCTCACACCTTCTTCTTCCTCTGGTATGCCCCTAGGCTGCCTGAACCATTCCTTGGTGTTTTGAGAGAGAAATCCGTAAGAAAGAACGTCGACGGAGAGTTCTGAGAAAAGGGAAACATGTCTGTGCTAAGCTTCGGGGTAAGCTCCGTTCCTTTTGTTTTTATCATTTTGTTATCTCGTGGTTATGCTTTAATACCGATTTCAAAGTGTTAATTGTGCATTCTTTTAGATTTACCAACGTTTTCAAAGAGTTTCCTCAAAGGATTGTAAATCTATGATTTTCTGCGTTGCATGTCCTGTTTTGTTAGCTTAGAAAGGGGTTAGAAGTCTATAAATACCGTTGTGAACGTGCACTGTCCGAACCTTAAAACAGGTGCTTAACACACTAAGCGGACGTATGCCCTTGAGGGTGGATGTACGGTCAGTAGGCAGGGCACCTGTTCTTAAGCTTCATACGTGTATGCTTCAGCTTAGCCTTAACTCTAGGTTTCATAAGACTTAGAATAACGGTGTTTTGTATCCGTTATAACAGGAAATAGCTTGATCGGAGGATTCTCTCGAATGTGCAAGGTAAGTAAACACTTACACCTTTTTCGTAAACCGTGGGATATGTCAGTTGACTGACCACGCGTATGACATGAGCATATTTATTTCCTACAAATACTCAGTAACGGTATTATTAAATAAACTACCAAGATGCATTGTAAGACATGGTATACCGATACATGCGGTATGAACGGCCATGGGCTTACTATATAAACTACGTATTATGGTCAAATGTGTGTATTATATGAGAGCTGTGGATCCATTGGTTTCGTGACCTTGATGCAACCATTCCCAATGGTTCGGTCACTATAAGATCGGACGTCATTAGTTGGTGTGGGCCACTCAGGGTCGAACCCGATCGTGCCACTAATGTTACGTACGGTACGTTATGCAATGGCTGGGGTACTGACATTGTATTATAGGTCCTTCGGGACAACATCAACCCTGCTGAGAAGGGGTAATATCTCGGGTAGACCATGTATGGGAGTTATGACCTATAAAGCATTATCCTTTTCTGCATCAAAACAATTAGGCAGTTATCGCCGGTTCTACACCATAGAGCTTTAAAAACCCTAAAACCTATGAAATGGTGTATTAGTGGAGGTAATGCCCTCTTTTGGTTATTACTTGAATTGCACTTTTACTTTTATTAATTGGGTTCATGTCATGCCTAAGTGTGGAGTTTACTTGCTAAGTTGTTAGACTTACGCGGTTATTATTCTTTAGGAAATCCGATTCACTGTTATGGAGGTAGCTAGAGTTGCCATTACTTGGCTGGCTATGCCTCACCTATAGCTACAGGTTTGTCTTATTTGCTTAGTAGCTCCATGTTCTTACTTGATGAATTGTAGTACTCTCAATTTATTCACCTTCCTTGCATTTACTCAAATAGTTTTATAAGGGCATTCACTTATTTGACCACACGTTGGTTCAACTGGGTGAATTGTCAGTGACTCCACTAGATTAGCCAAAGTTAATTTTGGGAGCGTTACACACGACTATATGTCCGAGCTCGGGGCCATACGTCCGACACAATACCGTATGTCTGCTATGTGGGTTCTTAGGGAGAACCTTATTTTCTCTCCACTACCCGACTATTCTTCGACTCCTAAGGCTACTAAGAATACCCTAAAGCCTTCTAGTCTAGTTTACAACCTCCATGCAACACAACAATGCTAAGCTAACAAAAATGCTAACCCAAACAAGATTCAAAGTGGATCTACACTAGCAACTACAACTAAACATAAAATGAGCAACATAATGATGTATTTAAAAAGCTAAGGATCAAATGTTACCTCATTGAAACAAAACTGCAAGAGTTTCGCCTCACTAACATTCCGAAACACGCAAACACCTCACATACGCTCACAAAACACCCTCAAAACATTTTGAAAACACTCTGGCAGCCTGGGGGCGTCTAAAACTTGTGCAAAACACGAAGAGGTTAGGGGGTATTATAGGCCCAGAAAAGCAGTGGACGTCCGGCCAAGGGGCGTACATCCAGTGATTCTTGCCTATTGGTTCAATAGCTACCTCGTATATCCAAGTATTAACTAGAGAGTATTCAAAAAGTAGCATACATCCGGTGGTCCCACATACATCCGCCTATACGGTTTGTAGAGCGTACATCCGGTGGTCTCCCCCATACATCCACACTACAGACAGCAGAGTACGTCCGCCAAACCTAGCGTACGTCTATCCAAAAGTCCAAATTACCCCTTTAGTGTTCCTAGTGACCTAAAACCCAAATTAACTCCTCCAACTAAGCTACTTACGCCTAGTTAATAATTTGAGTCACTACATTAGTACCCAAGTAGTTAATAATTTAGGTCACTACATTAGTGCCCAAGGGGGTGGCCGAAACCACCCTAATGGGTACAAGGGGTGGCCAAAACCACCCCCAAATTTTGTCTTTTTTTTAAAAAAAAAAAATTTAATTAGATAGCCACATCATTAATGATAACATGACCACTTGTGCCAAGTGTCAAATTTTCATTAGTTTACGTGTTAGTCCATTAAGTCAACTAAAGATCAATTGACAAAAGGACTAATTTAGTCACTTTTCAAAACCACAATGACTAATTTGGTCACTTTTTAAATCCTAAGGGGGAAAAATAAAGTTTTAAAACCCCAAGAAATTAGATATTTAACCCTAAAATTTAATTCTTATTTGATTTTTTGTTCTAGATTCTTTTTTTTAGAAGCTTTTAAGAATTCATGTCAGAATTTTTTTTTTTATATGCTTTATATTTGTATTAGTTGTTTGTCATGCAATAATGTGTAATCTTGCCCCAAAAAAAAGAATTGTCCACTTTTTGGATAGTAGAACACCACAATAGCTCATTTCAGGTAGGAGATACCACAAAACGCCATACTTTCTCAAAATGATATTTAAATAGAATACAATATATAGGATGACACCTAAATTGATATATGTAAAAACTCCTAATTAATCCCAATACTAATATTGAATAGTCTAATTCTAATCATTCCAACTCAAATACTAAACATATCTCATTCACCCTAAATCCCTAACAATTCTTCTTTATATATAAGCTGGTAATGCATGCCTCAATCATGCACGTACCCACCAAAGCTGCATTCTCTAGACTTTATAAACAATGGCCTGCACTTTCTTTTTTGTCTTTATCTTTCTTATTTCATTGATACTTAATCAAGTGACGGGTTCTACCAATTGTGGGCCAATTGTAGCTGATGATACTGATCGGATTCAATTTGCTTTTAACCTTGAATTCCTTGAAGCTGAGTTTTTCCTATATGGTGCACTTGGTAGAGGACTTGACACTATCGCTCCAACTTTTGCTAGTGGTGGTCCGCCTCCCATTGGGGCTAAGAAGGCCAATCTTGACCCTATAGTTGGCTAGATCATTGAAGAATTCGCATATCATGAAGTTGGTCATCTCAGGTCCTATAGAAAAGAAAAAATATATTGATTTATTTTCATTTACTTACTCGTATTTACCTCCATTTTTCTTTAATTTTTGGTACATAAACAATATTTAATAAATTGACAACAATTTTTCAGGGCTATAATAACAACAATAGGAGGAATTCCGAGGGCCCAATTAGATCTTAGCCCTCATAGTTTTGCAAACCTATTTGACAAAGCAGTTGGTTTTAAATTGAACCCTCCATTCAACCCTTACTTGGACACAGTCCACTATCTCTTAGCATCTTATGCGATCCCTTACGTAGGACTTGTGGGTTATGTTGGCACCATTCCAAGCCTTACCAACGAAACTTCTCGAAGCGTAAGAACTTATACAACTCCTATTAAATTAGAAAAACTTAAACTAATAAAAAATAGTTGATTTAATTATTTAATTATATTCTAAGTGATGAAGAATGGTAATGATTGATTAGGCAAACAATTATAAGACAATCCTTGTGTGGCTTACTTGTCTAGACCTAAATTACTATTTACACCTAAAGCTTAAATCATTTTCTTTCAACCATGCAAGTATCACCCTATAACTAATAAATACTCCTTATTTGTAGTTGGTGGCGTCACTTTTGGGCGTGGAGTCTGGACAAGATGCAGTTATAAGAACATTACTATACGAGAGAGCCGACCAGAAGGTGCTGCCATATAACATGACTGTAGCTACGTTTACGAATAGAATCTCTTGGCTCAGAAACAAGCTAGGCATGTGTGGCAACAAAGATGAAGGCATAAAGGTACCTCTCTCCCTTGCAGCAGAAAATTGTACGCACAGCAATGTCCTCTCCGCCGATTCTAACTCTCGTTCATATGCTCGAACACCGCCGGAGATCTTGAGAATAATATATGGAAGTGGCAGCGAATATAAACCTGGTGGCTTTTATCCTAATGGTGGGGGCGGGAACATTGCAAGAAACTTTCTTCCAAAAGCCTAGGAGCCTCTCTACTCGAAGCTTGGAATGTTATGGTATTGAATGTTAATTATGGTATTGTGGTGTACCAATAAATTGATCGGTTGATGGATGTATATAATAAAATCAATGGTACTAGCTTTTGTAAAATGCTATGAGCCATCAAAAAACAAAAATATCTTAACACAACATTGACATGTGTATTCATAAAGGTTATTGGTTAATTGGAGAAATTGGACTTAGGGAACTAAATAGAGCATTGAGTTCATAATTTAATTTCTACCAAACAGTTTTCTACTTTCATCATAAGTGAAAATTGTTTGGGGTAATTATTTTTTTCCTATGAACTACCACTCATTGTCAATTTCTCCTCATGAATAGTCAAATCCGCCTTCCATCAGTCAATCTCGTTAAATTGGATGAAATATTCTCTTTTAAACATTAAATCTCATTAAAAGACTGAAATACCCTCAAATAAAAATAAAAAATTTATAAAATTTATAAATTAATTATTTTAAAAAATAAAATAAAATAGGGGGTTGGTTGGCAGCCACCCCCTTTGGCCTCCCCCAAAAGTGGCTGAGGGTGGCGTGTGGCCACCCCTGGCCGCCTTGGGGTGGCTTGCGTGCCCCTCAAGTGGGGTCGCCATCGAGCCACTCTCAAATATGGCTAGGGGTGGCTCGTGAGGCAACCCTAGGCCATGGGGTGGCGTGCGGCCAATCTCCAACCATATCAAGGGGGGCCCGAAGGCCACCCCCACCTCAGGGTGGCATGCGGGCCACCCTAGGCCACCCCGTGGGTCGGGGGATGGCTCGTCGGCCACCCCCTCCCCAATGGGGTGGCTACTAACCATTTTTTTTCTTATTTATTATTTATTTATTTTAAAAAGAATTTATATAATTTATATATTTATAAATTAATTTATAAGTGCATTTTAAGCTTAATATATTTATATTTTTTGTTTTAATTTTTATTTAGTTTTTTATTTTTTATTGAAACTGGTATGGATACATCAATAATATATATTTTTTAATTTGTTTAATTTTAAGGGTATTATATGTAATATTTGTCTATAAAGTTAAGGTATTTAGATCATTTCAAATTTTTTTAACGAGTTTGATTGACAGGAGAGTTTTGGAAAGAAAATAGTAGTATGATTAAATTGGACAGTAAGGTTAACAATTAATGGAGGGATATTGATAATGCTTGGTAATTTATGAGGAAAAAATAGATAATTACCCCTAACCGTTTTGAAACAATTGGCCAAACACCTTAACCCTTGTTTTCTTTTTCTTTTTTTTCTTTTTTCTTTTTAAAAAAATAAAAAATAAAAAACACACCAAATTTTGTTTTTGTTCACGAAAACAGTTCTTAGTAACAAAAACAAAAACTTGTTTGCCAAACATGTTCTTAGGTTCCAAAACCTCTTCAATACGTTGCTAAACAATGAGGCACTTGAGCTTTCACCTATTTTTATTCATATGGTATGCACTTTTCGCATAAAATTCTCCTATCAACATACTAATCCATATTAATTGATAAGTTTGCGCACATGGCTGATCGCCACACTACATATCCTTTTAGCCCCGTCTTCTTTGTTAATTAGTTTTGGCAATTGCACCGCAAAAGTTGAATGAAAGAAAATGCAACAAAATAAATGGAATATTTAATTAGAGGGAAGAGCGAAAAATAATAATAATTAAAAGAAAGGGTTAAATACTCCATTAGTCCTTAGGGTTTGAAAACTTTATTTTTTCTTCCCTAGGGTTTGAAAAGTGACCAAATTAGTCATTGTGGTTTTGAAAAGTGACCAAATTAGTCATTCCGTCAGTTGACCGTTAGTTGACTTAATGGACTGACACGTAGACCAATTATAAGTTGACACGTGGCTACCTAATTAAATTTTTTTTTTTTAAAAAAATTAAAAAATTGGGGTATATTTACACCAAGGGTGGCACCACCAATGATGGTTTAGGGTGGTTTCACCACCCTTGGTATAAGAGAAAAAGCAAAGAGAAAAACAATAAATAAAAAAACAAACTGCAAGATTCTTTTCTTATATTCATCAATATCATCATTATAACAATAAATAATTCCACTTTTATTTCGCTCATTCCGCAGGTTCATGGGGCCAAGGAAATCAAAGACTACCGTCCTATTAGTCTGGTGGGTGCTATTTACAAGATCATTGCCAAGGTCCTAGCTAATCGAATGAGAAAAGTTATGGATAGGATCGTTTCTAAGTCTCAAAATGCGTTTGTGAAAGGCAGACAGATTTTAGACTCGGTCCTTGTTGCAAATGAATGCTTGGATAGCAGGCTCAAATCTAGAGAACCAGGCGTGTTGTGCAAGTTGGACATGGAAAAGGCTTATGACCATGTTGATTGGAATTTTCTTCTTTACCTTTTGAGGAGGTGTGGGTTTGGGGAGAGGTGGTGTGGGTGGATCACGCATTGCATTTCGACTGTTCGTTTTTCAGTTTTGATCAATGGTGTGCCATCCGGTTTCTTTGGGAGCTCTCGAGGGGTGCGGCAAGGAGATCCTCTCTCTCCCTTTCTCTTTGTCTTGGTGATGGAGGCGTTTAGCAGGATGCTTGGTGCTTTTATTTCGAGAGGGCTGATTTCGGGGTTCACAATGGGCACAAGAGAGCCGAATCAGGTTAATGTGTCTCATCTTTTATTTGCAGATGACACCTTAGTTTTTTGTGGGGCCAATGAGAGCCAAATCAGGCACGTAGGAGCTCTCCTCGTTTGCTTTGAAGTGGCTGCAGGGCTCAAGGTAAATATGTCTAAGTCTGCTTTGATTCCGGTTGGTTCGCAGGGTGAGGTGGGCTTGCTAGCTGATGTGTTGGGGTGTGGCATTGGTGATTTGCCTTTGAAGTATTTGGGCCTTCCTCTAGGGGCTTCTTTCAAACTTAAAGAGATGTGGGCAGATTTGGAGGATTTGATGGTGAAGCGGTTGGCTCCTTGGAAAATGTTGTATCTTTCCAAGGGAGCTAGGGTCACATTGATTAAAAGCACGCTATCTAATTTGCCTACTTATATGATGTTGTTATTCCCTATCCCGGTGCATGTGGCAAAGCAGATTGAGAAGATTCAAAGGGACTTTCTTTGGGGGGGAATGAATGATGAGGCCAAATTCCATTTGGTTGATTGGGCAAAAGTGTGCTCTCCCATTGATGAGGGTGGGTTGGGTATCCGGAATATGAGGAGATTCAATCAAGCTCTCTTGGGCAAGTGGCTTTGGCGTTTTGCTCATGAGGAGGGGGCATGGTGGAGGTCGGTGTTGGTAGCCAAGTATGGATCAGTGTGGGGTGGTTGGCACTCCGATGCCATTGCAGGGGCGCATGGAGTGAGGCTTTGGAAATATATTAGCATGGGGTGGCATACTTTCAAAAGTCACATTAGGTTTGACCCGGGAGATGGCTCTAGGATTCGGTTTTGGGAGGATGTTTGGTGTGGGGATAGTCCTCTTAGAATGGCCTTCCCTGGGCTGTTCAATATTGCCAGGTTCAAGAAAGCGTCTATTGCAGATAATGTGGAGAGATCAAATGGGAGTATTCATTGGAACATACAGTTCACTCGTTTGATCCATGATTGGGAGGTGGAGGTGTTGGCTTCTTTTTATTGGTGCTTGTACTCTTGCAAGTTAAGAGATGATGGAGGGGATAAGATGTGGTGGGTGCCCTCACGCAAGGGGAGATTCGAGGTGAAGACCTTTTATCTAGCCCTCTCGGCTAATGAGCATAGTGCTTTTCCTTGGAAGAGTATATGGAGAACAAAGGCTCCTCCAAGAGTAGTGTTTTGTTTGAATGACTCGAGGGCAAGATTCTCACTTTGGACAACCTTAGAAGGAGGGATGGTGGTGGTGAATAGATGTTGGCTTTGTGAGTCGGATGGGAGTCGATTGACCATCTCTTTCTTCATTGTGTGCAAGGACTCTTTGGAACTCCTTCACCAGATTTGGGCTTTCTTTGGGTTATGCCTAGCACAATAAAAGATCTTTATGCCACTGGAGGGACGGGTGGTCGTCGAGTGCAATTATTTGGAAAATGGTTCCCCTGTGTATTATGTGGTGCATTTGGAGGGAGCGCAATGATAGGTGCTTTGAGGGCAAGTCGAGGACACAAGAGGAACTTATCCATTTGTTTTATTTTACACTTTTCACTTGGACTACGGGGTGGTTGACCCTCGAGTGATTAGCTATTCTGATTTTTTATCTTTCTTTTTCCCTTCCCTCTAACCCTTTGTATACCCCCAGTGTACCAAGGGTTGCGCCCCTTTGCGCTTTCTTAATATAGACTTTTTCAAAAAAAATATCATCATTATAAGAACCCTAAGCCTAAGACCTTGATGGTGAGGCGCCTCCTTTCCTCCTCCAGTCTGTGTATCAGTCTTTCATCGGAACTCCCTCACCATGCACTGCTTTTGCAGCTGAATTTCAACGACTGGTTTCAATAGCTAAATTTCATCGGAACTCCCTCACCATTGGGGGTGGTTTCGGCCACCCCCATGCCCAATTTTTTTTTCTCTTTTTTTAAATTTATTTATTTTTTAATATTTTTTTTATATTTTTTAAAATAAAAATTTAATTAAGTGGCCCTGTGTCAACTTCTAATTGGTTTACGTGTCAATCCGTTAAGTCAACTAACGATCAACTGACGGAATGACTAATTTGATCACTTTTCAAAACCATAAGGACTAATTTGATCACTTTCCAAATCTTAGGAAGGAAAAAATAAAGTTTACAAACCCTATGGACTAATGGAGTATTTAACCCTAAAATAAAAGAACATTGCAAGGCATTGTGAGGTGTATCATGGAACACAAATTCAGTTTCAAGATCTTTATCTTCTAAATATAAAAGAAGAAACTAAATCCTAGCGTGTCTAAGATTGTGAAAAGTGGCATTCTAGAGTGGCTAAAATTATAGCCAAATATGCCAAAGACTTTTATATTCATAACATATAAAAATCGAAATAAAATGTAATCAGAATATAATAGAATGAATATATTTTTGAAATTACATAAATGGTGCGTCGCTTAGAACGTGGAATGGCTATGGTTTGGATGTGTGTGTGTGAGAGAGAGAGAGAGAGATGTGAGTAGCCCACTATTTACAGCTTACCCCCTCTACTAGCAACATTGAAATGAGGATTGGAGCAATATGGAGTTTCAATACCTAGTCAACCTCTAGGATTGAGCTATGAAATACTGTCCCCAGCTGGTTCAACTAGAAAAGGTTTGAAAGTCATCAGCAGTCCAATCGCCTCAATCAAGTTCAGAATAAAGAAAACCATATGACCACCTGCATCTCGAGATAACAAACTCAGATGATTGAGGCCTAAGTTAACTAAAATAAGTTATTGAAAATATAATAACCAAAAAAAAAAAAAAAAAACTGAAATGGAGATGTAATACTGAAACGGAGAAGATTTTTATCACCTTAAAAAATGAAAAGACAAAAATAACCATGCACTATAATTAACTGGATACTCTCTAGTTCATTTGAACTAGAGAGGATCTATGAAATAAACTGAAGAGGATTTTGTTCCATAATATTGCAGCGGGGGGTCTTTAATAACCACTTAAGGCTTTAATGTCACTTGATTCATTAATTCCAATGTACAGGAAGTAGCAACAGCAATTCAATGGTTATCAAAAAAATCTGAATAGTCGGTGAAAATTCATGGTTTGGCTGCTCAGTTTTAGCGGTGCAAGGGCGAGAGGATTATGATTATTGATTCCACAGCATCCAGGCTATTGGTGTTTCTAACACTTTGGAGGAAGAGGAGGTTACTTTTGGTGAAATGGCATAATCTGATTTGGAACGCTGAAGCTACATTAAACCATACTCTTAGCTGGAGCTGTACCGGCTACACCAACAGTGTCTTATGAAGGAAATTGAAATTGATTGACATTTTATCAAGGAAAAGTTGCGTGCAGGGTTAAATTGCATACCTTATGTGAAGACAAGGGAGCAACTTAGGGATATTTTAAAGAAGTGTCCAATAATGTTCTTTATTCAACCTTGTGCAAGCTAGGCATGCGAGATATCTTTGCCTCAGCTTGAGGGGAAGTGTTGAAGATATGCAACGAATATGATTTGATTTCCTTTCTATACATGTTCTCATTTATTGTGATTGCATATTAGTGCGTGTTGCTTCTCTATATAAAACAAGTATAGATGTATTATTGAGGCACTGAGAAATAACAAGAATTCTTTCTTCTTATCTTTCATCAATAGGATAGTATGATATCATGACAAAATTCTTAATTTGGTTCTTATTAACAAAGAATAGGAATGAAACTTAAGTAGAGCTCTGTACCTGGAAGAAAAGACACATTCTGACGCTTTTGTGCCCAAGAAAATCTGCATATATTGTAACTCATTAATAATTGAAAAGGAAAAATTTTTGAACAATTTTAACGAGAGAATATCATTAACATTACATAGGCATTAATGCAGAGGGAAATGCACTTCTAAGATACCTAGAGGTAGAACTACAACTGGAAACTTATGGGGGCATAAATGAGGGGATAATGGAAAAAGATATTTGATTAATGAGGATAACAAAAATAACCTGGTATGCCTTATTATCCATTCCACCAACACAGTATCACGTAGGCATGAGAAAAAGAGTGGCGCACACATAATAATTGTTATGTTCCTTGCAGTTAATAAAGGTTTAAAATTGGTTAACCTGGAAGGTGACTCCCTACTGGTTACTTATGGGATACTCCAAAACAAGCCATCTCCAGACTGGGCCATTGTTCCTATTCTCTGATATTCAGGCCCTCCTCCAGAAGATGACTTCTAGGTCTACCAGTAAGTACGTAGAAGTGCAAACATCTGTGCACACAATTCTCCTGATTGGGTTTTGTCCTACTTTTTCACATGGACATGACTCCTCTCCTCAACCTTTGGATTGACGGTGGGAAAGATCCACCATAGGTGACACCCAATATCCCTGAATCAATATATTTGTCAAAGTAGAACCACTACGACAGCAGCCATAATATGGTTCTACTATCAACCACTATGACACCAATGGCAACAGCCGCACATACGAGGAGGTTGCCAACCACATCCCAACTGTTGTGGTGATAACGATTCCATCCCCTTCCAGCCACGGGCATCGGGCAAACCCTAAGATCAAACTGGCAGCACCATTGCAGAATTCTGGGCCAACATTCACATATCACATATCACTTCAAGTGACCAACCCACTCCAAGAAATGTTCTTCTAAGACTTCCAGAATTTTGTACTTGGCCAGCCTTCCTACAACCCCTTGTTCAGGTTGGTTCCAACACATTACAAGAAAATCCAAAAATGGCAACATCTAATAATTTACACTCGATACTCATCATCTCTGTGATAGAATTCTAATGAGTATCAAATATATTAAACAATAATCAAAGTCGATAAGATCTGGTAGATCATACAACAAATTCATGAGAATATTACTAAACATTCTAATGAGGAGAGAGAGAGAGGGGGGGGTTGCACAATTTGCTGCTATCTATGAAGATCAAAATGTGTTGAGCAAAAAATTCACAGTTTAGACAACCTCACCAAGTAGATAGGGTAAAATGCTTGAAGTGACCAAAGACATTAAGATAAACATATGTATCAGTTGTCTATACAAATTGTTGTCTACATCCGATAAAGATTTCACCATTGCTTATGTTTCATTTAAAAGAGTCTGAAAATTTGCTTAAATTCTAACCAAAAAGAAAAACTTTATTAATTATATTTATTTGGTTTTCATAATTTAGGGAAACGGTAAAATCAAGAATGTAATCTATTTTTGTCCTTAAGAAGTGACTATGGAAATTAGCAGTACAAAGATGTTTATTTTTCACACATATTCTTACATATCTTTCCATCATTTGACCAAGATTCTACTAAGAAAATCGATTTTATCCTCCCCCCTTTTTGTTTTGGAATTTCCTCACTCCAAATTGTGCCAAATGATTCAATTAAATAGTCCTAAATTCCCACATGAATTCGCTCTGCAAATTTTCAATTCTAAATTGCTGTGCTTGAACTTTAGGCTTATCCATTAGAAACATAGAATTGGCCTAATTTTATGTCCATTCTCCTTTCGTTTTATTTTCATTTGAGTAAAATTGAAATTTTAAAGCAATTAATTAAATATGACTTGCTACAACTAAACACAGCCAACTCCCCCCACCCTAAAATAGACATATGTTACATTTTCCAGAACCAAAATAAATTCATATAGACCAATAAGAGCCTCTAATTAAATAGTGAATGAACAATTAATTCTTTTAAGATAATACTTACAGTGAACCTCCACCAGCTGGACCAACTGCTTTGCTGAAAGACATAGCAGACATTGATATGCCATTTGCTGCTCCTCTTTGCTTTTGGCTCTATCGGAAGTGTCAAAGAAGCATCAAATCAACAATGAATTTACCATTTCATGTATCTTAAGATACGAAATAAGATAATGAAAAAGTAATATTACCACAGCTCTGTTCTGCAAAAGGAACAAGCCTGTAGTGATGGATACCTGATTATATTTGAAAATGTAAGAGCCACGTAAAATCTATAATAGATGCTAGAGTTTTTATATTTTATATCTTTATATTAGCTCTTTATTCTTATAGCTTAAGGGTATTCTTGTAATCATGTTATATTTATCCTAATATAAACAAATGCTATGGTTAAGGGACTGGAACATACAATCCAACTTGGTATCAGAGCATCCAAAATCCAATCATAGAAGGCATCATACGATCTGAAGCTTGGACACATGCTATGCCTAAATCAATTACCTTGAAAAAACTGAAAGGTCTAAAATTATCTAGTTTGGACACATGCTGTGAAAATCTTCCTTTGTGGGAAAATAAAATTGAATATTAGACAAATAGGCCACCTGATAAGGGAGATCCAATTTATGAGGATTGGATGAGTGAGGATTCTACTGTTATAGGATGGTCGTGGCATAGTATGGAACCCCACCTTGCTACCACAGTTGAATATTGTGATTCTTCTAAAAAGATTTGGGAATCTATTGCAGAATCTTTATCGCACCAAGTAATGTTTCTTGGGTATATGAGATATATGAGAAGCTTTTCATTACAACGCAGTTTGGGAGACCATTGTCTGAGTACTAAAAAATTTGAGGGATCAATTACAGCAGTATCGTCCCTTTACTGACTTGGAGCAATAGAAGCAACAATGGGGGGAGTTTACAATTGCTTCCTTGCTATCTGGTTTAGACTCTAATCTAAGTGGATTCAAAGATCGAATTCTTGTTATTGAGACCTTACCAATAGCTGTAATGCTTATTCTTGATTAGTGCACTCGTCCTTGGGACAACGTTCCACTGTCACTTCCTCAGTCTTCTTCTTTAGTCTCAAGCAGTAGCAGCCATGGTAGTTCTCGTGGAGGTTTCTGTGATGGTCGTTCAGGCCATGGTTTTCATGGTCGTAATCGTACTGGTGGATGTGGTGATAAGAAGTGTGATCATTGTGGTGGTACTAATCATACTGAACCTTATTATTGGGTGAAAGATGGCAAGCCAGATTCTGCGATGGTCGTGGAGGCCATGGTTTTCATGTTTGTAATCATACTGGTGGATTTGGTGATAAGAAGTGTGATCATTGTGGTGGTATTAATCATACTGAGCCTTATTGTTGGGTGAAAGATGGCAAGCCGGATTATGTGCATCACATCATTGATGAAACTACTCAGTCACAACCTACTTTTACTTCTTCTGTACATGTACCTTCTGGTTCTGATTCCCGTGATGCACTCACCACTCAGCTTAGCAAGCTTGTTCAGCCCCTGCGCAATACACTTCCTTCTTCTTCCACTGCCACATTAACTGATTCAGGTAATGTTGCATGTGTGGCCAATTGATCCCTGTCTTGGGTCATTGACTCTGGTGCTAACAAACATATATGTCGCACAGTATCTCTCTTTTTTTTTTAATTCCTGTTGAACACCAAATTTTTTTAGCTGATGGTACTTCTCGGCCTATCCTTGGGAAAGGTGTTCTTCATCCTAACAATTCTGTATCCTTGCTGAAAAAGGCATCTCAGAGTGGAAGGCTTCACTAATGCTGATTAGGCAAGTTCTCCAACAAATTAGAGATTTACTATTGGGTATTGTATCTTTTTGAGAGGTAATCTAGTTACATGGAAGAGTAAGAAACAGACTGGTAGGGCGATTTAGTTTAGAAGCTGAGAATACAAGGCAATGGCTTACACCTCTGATTATTTTGTGGTAATCAAGATGCTCTCTATATTGCCTCCAATCCTATATTTTATGAAGATAATAACTTCAGTTCGGTTGTGACAAAAATCCCCTATTGTTTGTCCACCAATGAAAATGTGACACCTCAACATGGAACAAGTTAAGAAAATAAAACCAAAACACCAGACTTCTTCCTAATAACAAAACCTCAAACGCATCCAAACCTCAAACCCTTCACGACCATCACCGCCCACCGCCGCCAGGTCTCACCAGTGCTGCTCATCTCAGATTCCGCTGCCGCCACCCAGTCCCCACCATCACTGCTCAAAGCTACCGAGAAGAGAGACAGAGAGAGACTGAATGAGACTGAAAGAGAGAGAGAAAACCCACACAAGGCCAAGAAGGCGTTGAGGCCACCTCTGAGCTTTTGGGTGGCCTCGCGCCACCCCAGTGGTGGCCGGGGTGGCCGCGCGCCCACCCCAGATCTATCTAGGGTGGCACGAATTTTTGTTGATTTTACATTTTTCCATGTGGGTTCGACTTTGATTGCGAAGTGAAAATGGTGTTTTTCCTTCCTTTTGATATTTTTTCTGTTCTATACTGCTTGGATTTCGGCCTATGTTTTTCATTCTCAATTATGAAGTAATTGTGCATAAATGTGTGTGAAGGTGCTGGAATTGGCTGGAAATGCAGATCGTGACAACAAAAAGAACAGGGCAATTCCAAGGAATGTTCTGTTGGCAGAGAGGAACAATGAAGAGCTTGGGAAGTTGCTTGCAGGTGTTACCATTGCTCATGGTGGTGTCCTTCTAAACATCAACCCTATTCTATTGCCCAAGAAGACAGCGGAGAAGGCTGCCAAAGAGCACAAGTCTCCCGATCTGTCTCGCAAGCCACCCCTTGGCCTAGTGGTGGCTCGCCGGCCACCCCCAGTAGCCATGGCCCCCTCCGATGTGGTTGCTCCTCCCCATTTGGGGCCTTCCTTCCTCCAATTTATTTTTTTTTTAAGATTAATTAATATTTTAAATAATAATCAGGTGTAGGTGTGTTTATTATGTGAGCTTAAGTTTGATGGGATTGGGTTATGTGGCACTTCTTATTGGTGGCAAAAACACCCTCATTTCTGCCATGACCGAACAGCAACACCTCTCTTTTATGAAAGAACCTAATATTTTGAGGTTGACTGTCATTTTATTCAAGAAAGATACTAAGCGGAGATATTTCTCTCACACATGTAAAGTCTCAAGATCAATTTAAAGAGACATTCACAAAGTCTTTGGATCATAATCGATGGAAATTTATTTGTTCTAAGTTGGACTTATATGATGGGGATGTGAGTTGGCATTCTCATAATAAAGTATATCCTCTAATTGTACCGTGAAAGGTAGCGGGGTTACTTACCCTAACCTTAACAATGGCTAATGGTTAGAGAAAGTGTAGGGTTTTAAAAGGCTTTTGGATTTGGGTTCAAAAGAGTGTAATCGATAACCTTGGAAGCTATGCATACTACATTTAATAATGGCTTGAATGAAGACAAAGAGAAGAGGAAGAGGAAGATGAAGATAAAAGAAAGAAAAAGAATCTCACCAGGCAACTTTTTCTACAACAAGTACTAACTATACAACAGACACTTATTTTTGCACTAAAAAACTCATGTTTGGTCAAAGCATGTACTGTAGTCTTAAGCCTCTAAAGAGAACTCCTCTGGCCATGCTATTGATGTCGCATCAAAAATATGTGTTATGTCCAAATCGTTTAATTTATCCAGTTCTTACTTATCCAAAAAATTTATCCATTCTGGGATGAGAAAAAAAAATTTAAAATGAAAAAATGATGGGGAAATCAAAGAATAATATGATCAGAAACTTCCAGTCAAAATAACTATTGACATCACCGATGCTTGAAAGATAGACAAATGAAGTCTTAGAGACTCAACAGATCCCTAGGCATATATCCATTTATCACAAAAAATGTATGCTACATAATCTCAATAAAAGGTATGCAATTGATATCAATAGAAGAAAAAGAACGCGGTCTTGATCTCTCTATTGAAAAAAATTCAAAGTGTTATGACATTGAAGACTCATAAAAATGGATATGGCCAAGAAAGCCAGCAACGACAAGCATCCCCACAACAATATACTAACATAAAAGTGGTCATTACTTAAAGCTAGACCTAATCAATGGGTTCTTGGGAGGAGTGGCTTGGATGCAGTCCTACCTTCTATAGTATTTAATAATGGTATACCAAAATTATAGTATAGGGCAGGGAAAGTTAAAAGATAAGTTTCTCCTTTTGAGTGTGTGGTGATACCAGATGTACATTTTCTAGTTTGAGTTTGCACTTACAGCGAGCACATTCTTCAATATCGATGCACAGTCAACCAGTAGTGTGAGGCTGAGGCCAGAAAGCATAGCTATGAAAGGGTAACTTGACAGCAATGGTATGGTCAAGACCTTCATAGGAAATCAATGGGTAATAATAATAAGAGCAAAATTTATATCACGTGAAAAGAAAAAAATCAATTATATATAAAAGAAATTTTGTTAAAAGACATACAGCTCCAATGCGAGATACCATGATGGGCCCAAATATCCTCTCCACCACGGGGTATACAAATAGTTGAAAGAATAATAGACCAAAGCCTGGTAGTTTAGAAAATAGAAGGTAACCATTAAATATCCAATGAGTAATACCCTTCATATGAAAACTATGCTATGATGAGAAATGCATTTGAATGTTAGTTTGCACTCAGATGAAAAACATGATGATCTCTTGCACTGTCTTTGCAGTAGATGTTACTTCAGTTATTTTTATGTTAAGAGCCCTATGATTGGCTTATTAGTATATGCTCATTGTCTCAAAATGAAAACAGATTGGAACACTTGAGAAAGGAGGAAGGTTTTGTTGATGTAATGTATTTTTTAATATTTTTACTATTGAGGGCATTAATGTGATAATTTCAAGTCTAATATAAATAATACAGTGATAAAGTAGGAACCCTAATTTTGGATTCTGTCTTTCTGACAACCACTTTCTCTCTCTTCAATTCTCTCTCTTTCTCATTTTATTTTTCCGTTCATATTCTTCAGCTTGTATCAAAGCAAGGATCTAGGCTTAATAAGTTTTATCAGCAACATAGGAGTAGCTGACATCACCCATACAGATGCTAATGTCAGCGTGGCAAACGAAGCCATGGTTGAGATCAGAATGCCATGGATGATAGGATCCTCATAATATTTTCTACATTATTGTCATATGACTAGGAATTTCTATAATAATTGTATGATATTACAATATTTTCCTAATTATTTAATAATTCCATTCCTAAAATAAATTGAAAGCTTTCCCTATAAAAGGATGTAGATGTCATATGGCAATTTATCAAGGAAACTACACGATTACTTAAGCAGCATTTCAAAGATGATTCCCTCGAAGTGATCATTTGAAGGCCCAATCCCCTTGAAGGATTAATTTATCTCTTTCTTACCTTCATTTTCTAATTTTCAAGCAAGAGAAATTTTGGGGAATTTTTCTTCTTTTTCCTACCATTTCTTTGTTTTGTTAAACCCATAAAAAATAAAATAAAATAGTCAGTCCCATTATTTCATTTATCCCAAAACAAAACAAAACAAAAAATAAAAGCCTAATCAAAAGCCGTACACAACAGCATAGTGTGGCTGCTACAGCCTGTAGTAGTGGTTGACAAAGGTGTTGTCTGCTTTGTGTAAAGTTTGTTGCGCTGCTGCAGTGTGCAAAGTCGGAAAAAGCCAGTCAATCATTAATTAGTTAAGGGGTGTTGTGTATGGTGTACCATGCAAGGGGTGTAGTGAACGTGGAGACACCATGGTGGTCGTTGGGTGGTGCTGGTTGTGCGTGAAGGTGTGCTGTTGTGTGGAGCTATTCACAATGCATGGTGGTCTACATGAAGTGGTGTGTCGTATTCGCGGCATTTTGCGGTGGTGGTTTGTTTGCAGTAGCTATGTGAAGTGTTGGCCATGTGAGGCGGAGGCTGTACGTGATGGCACAATGGGTGACTAACGAATTATCGGTCATGTGAATGTGACTATACGCAGTGGAGTGTCCGTGTAGTGGTACAGAGTGGTGGCCATGCACCATTGTTTCGGTGTCAGGCATGGAGGAGCTCACCATGCATGGTGGCTAGCCAAGTGAAGAAGTGGTCTTGCAGGGCGGTGGCCATGCATGGCAGCAAAAAGTGATGAGTGTGCATGAACTGTATGATGAAGAAGACATTTTGCTACAAGAATTGTGCATCCAGGTTGGTGACTAAACCTATTCCTATTTAGAACAAGACTAGTGGTTTTTTGTGAGTCAAGTGTCAAGGAGGTGATCATGCCTGGTGGCTGGCCGTGTGAAGAGGTGGTCTTGTGGAGCAATGATTAAGCTTGGCAGCGGGAAGTGATGAGGTGGTCTTGTGGGGCAATGATTAAGCTTGGCAGTGGGAAGTGATGAGCCGTGTGTGAACTGTAGGAAGAAGAACCCTGTTTGGTTATAAGGATTGTGCATCCATGTTGGTTATTAAACCTATTCCTATTCAAAACAGATCTAGTTGTTGTTTGGCTATTTATTGTCTTTATGGTCTCGAGAATAGGATATTATTTATTATGGATTAAGGATGTCCTAATCCTGTTTAGTTATTGTATTTGAAGTCGTTTGGTTGCAAGAATAAAGTGATCTTTATCCCAGAATCATATATATATATATAAGCCGAGTTCTTGCTTGGAGAGGGCTTAGAATTGCAACACCTCTCTCTCTCTCCATGTCTCTCTTTCATTATTCTGATAGTTTATTTTTCATTATTGTGATATTTTATTTCACAAATATTAAGTGACAAGATTTCATGTAGGATAATTATGGTATGCCACATCTCTCTCTCCACACCTCTCTTTCATTATTTTGATAGTTTATTTCAAAATGTTTCCTTATATGAATTTCATTATATGACTAGATTTAATATAAGATAATTACATAACTCCCACCGATTTTAAACACCATTCAAGGCACATTATAACTCCCAAAAATGTGAAGAGACAGACAATTAAGTGGTAGACAATAAAAATAAAAATAAATAAAATAAATAATTATAAGTCAGATGGGGGGGAGAATGATTTCGCGCATTGCGTGAGTTATGAGCTAGTTTCTATAATTCAGGAGTAGCTTTAATTTTGGACACAAAGAGAGAGAGAACAATCTTGTTTCTTTTGAATGCCCTTTACTTGTAATCAGAAGAGATAATTAGGCAATTCTAATCAAGCAAAATACACCATGGCTTCTAAAAGTGGTTCACCAATATAAGGTGCAACACCTTGGTCTCATATTGGGAATATGAGTAACCCACATAGAGAGCATATGTGGCTAGCTCTTTTCCCTTCATTGTTAAATAAAGAAACCCCAATCAAGTCACAACTTAATTCAAAATTCTTTGTCCAGTTAAAGGAGTTCATCAAAGATCAATCAAGCCTTCAACAAACATGATCAATAATAGACTTTTCGATCAGTTGCGAGTCAAATTCCACCAAGAACACGTCCTCATGATGATCATGATCAAGGATTCTCATGTATGAAGCTGGAATTTCCACAATGGGATAGAGGAGACCTAACTGCTTGTTTTATCATTAATCGAACGCCTTCCTTAGTTTTAGATGGTGTCTCTCCTCATTCTCGGTTATTTCCTTCTTCATTTCCGTTCTCCTTCCCACTGGAAGTTTTTGGGTGTGTATAATATGTCTATAATTTGGGTTCTACTTTTAATAAGTTTGATCCTCATGCTACTAAATGTGTCTTTCTTGGTTATTCCACAACCCAACAGGGATATCGTTGCTATAGCCCTATTCTTCGACATTACTTCACTAAGTTCAATGCCACGTTTGTTGAGTCTACTTCCTATTTTCCTATTGCTACTCCTTTGGGTGATTCAACTCTTGAGCTTGATATCTGTTAGAAGAATCTATCAGGGTTTGAGGGCAATTTAGTCATTGTTGTATTTCTTTAAGCTTATATAATAATATGTTTGAGGTAGGCTACGTAACTTTGTACGAGCCTCCTCTTTTCTCCAAACCTTCTTCATGCAAACTTTTCAACATGGTATCAGAGCCTAGGGTTTATACCTTTTTCCTGATATTTTGTTTTTCCTTTTTTTTTCTTCCCCAATTTTTCCCCTTTATTTTTTATTTTTTATTTTCTCTTCTCTCCATTCATCTTATCGAAGGAAATTGAATTACTGGGCTTCAAGCCCATGATAGGAGATGGCGCCAAGTTCACCATCGCCAATGGTGTGACCTGGCTGTCATCTCCATGGTTGGATTGGTCATGTACTCATCACTGTTGGATCTTAAGTCGTCGTTGATGGTTGGTTGGCACTGTCGGTAGGTGCTGTTTGTGGTGATTGATAAGGATATACCAACCTCAAACCGGGATAAAGCTATCTGTGTTTTGGTTTCCCCTGAGGCTGGCCTGGTTCAGACCATTTTGCTGCCGGTTCATCCTGGTCAAGTTCATTTTCCAGCTGGTTCAGTCCGGTTCAGGCCAGATTCAAGCTGGTTCAGGTCAGTTTTTTGACAATTTCTCTCGGTTCCTTCCGGTTCACTATGGTTTTGAACTATTTTGCTCAAATTGAGTCTGGTTCAAGTTAGTTTTTGCCGAATTTTCTCGGTTCTGCCATGGTTTGAGTTGTTTTTAGTTGATATTCGTCACTGCCAGCCAGTTGTGCTTCAAACTGGGGCTGTTTTCTGAGTTTTTGCCTATTTCTACTTGGTGGGATCGTGTAGTTGTTTGCATCTTCTTACTACATTATGGACCCTAACTCTAATTTAATTACTTCTGCTTCTATGGGTCCGGCTACTATGACACTTGTGAAACTAAATGGCAAAAATTATGGTTATTGGTCGCAATCTGTGGAAGTATACTTGAGAGGGAAAGGTCTATATTCTCACTTGGAATCCAAGCAACCTCTGGCAGATAGCTCTCAAAGCCTTTGGAACCAGGCCAACAATCAAATTATATCGCTTATGTCGAATAGTATTGAGCCTCACATTGGATCTTCGTGTCTCTATCTTCCAACTATAAAGCAATTTGGGATCATCTCCAGCATATGTACTCTAGTACTGGGAACATCACTTGGATTTATGAGGTGTGTCAACAATATTTTGGACTTGAGCAAGGTACTCAAACTGTAGATGAGTACTACAATCAGGTTGTGGCCATTTGTAAGGAGAGAGACATGTATCAGCCGCTCTCCACTAACTTGAAGAAAATGGAAAAGTAACATCAAGATGTGGATGTGGTTAGGTTTCTTCTCGACTTGAAACCTAAGTGGGTCTGCTCGTGCCCAGATTTTGGGTGGTTCTGACCTCCCATTGCTTCCTGAGGTTTTTTCTCACATTCAGCGTGCTACTATTTCTAATCATGGTTCTTTGTTGAGCACAAAATGTAATGGTGATCGTGCTGCTTTTATTGCTGCCCATGGTAGTTCCCGTGAGGGACGTGGCAGTCGAGGTGGTCGTGATGGACGTGATTTTCGGTGAGGTGGTTGCATTGGAGGTCATGGGCCTTGCAAATGCACTCATTGTGGCCGTACTAATCATTCTGTAGAGTTTTGTAGGGACTTACATGGCACACCATTTGGGTTTGCCAATCAAGTTGCTTCTCATGAGGATTCTCCAGTCCCCACTAGACCACTTGTTAGTTCAAGCTCAACTCTCAAAAATGATCTCATTTCCATTCCAAAAGATGAGTATGCTCAGTTCTTAGACCATAGGCGGGCTTCTTCCTTTTCCACTGCTACTCTTGCTTAGTCAGGTACTAAATCTCACTGTCCTTATCCTCCACTAGCAACCTGTGGGTTATCAACTCTGGCACTAATGAACATATGACTAGTTCGTCTACTTCCCTCTCGGATTATCATCCTATTGCATCACCTAGAAGTGTCACCCTAGCTAATGGTTCCCTATCCAAAGTGGTCGGCTTAGGCACTACCCATCTGAGTCCTGACATTGAATTATTGTCTGTTCTACATGTTCTTGGTTTTCCTTTTAATTTGTTATCTATTAGTAAGATCACAAAAGCCCTTAACTATTCAGTTAGTTTTTATCCTTCTCTGTGCATTTTTCAGGATCTCAAGACGAGAAGGATGATTAGTATAGGGCATGAAGTTGATGGTTTATATTATCTTGACCTAGCACCTACACCTCCCTCTCGTGCGTTGCGGTGGTCAGCTTCCACTCTTCAATGGCATTGTCGTCTTCGTCATCCTTCCCTTTTTAGGTTGAAGCATCAAGTCCCAAGTCTACGTCACAAGTTGTGTGTGCCTTGCGAAGCTTGTCAGCTTAGTAAGCATCATCATGTCTCGTTTTCGTCACGTGTTTGTGTTAGTAGGGTTTCTAGTGCTTTTGAGTTAGTCCATTGTGATGTATGGGGTCCCATTAATATGGCAACCAATAAATTCCACTATTTTAAGACCTTTGTGGATAATTTTTCCCATATGACATGGTTATTTTTAATGAAAAATTATTCCGAGTTATTTTCTATTTTCCAAATTTTCCGCAATATAATTAAGACTCAATTTTCTTAGAAAATCCGTATCTTGCATTCAGATAATGCTAAGGAATAGACATCTCATTCTTTTTGCCTCTTATTTGTCTGATAAAGGCATTATCCATCAGACTTCATGTGCTCACACTCCACAACAAAATAGTGTGACTAAACGCAAAAATCGTCATTTATTAGATGTCGCATGTTGTCTCTTGATTCATATGCATGTTGCCAAACAACTTTGGAGTGATGTTGTCCTCACTACTTGTTATTTAATTAATAGGATGTCCTCCTCAGTCTTAGATGGTACTTCTCCTCATTCTCTCTTATATCCTTCTTCATCCCCATTCTCCTCGCCATTGAAAGTTTTTTGGGTGTATCTGCTATGTTCATAATTTGGGTCCCGGATTTGATAAGCTTGACCATCTTACTACTAAATGTGTCTTCCTGGGTATTCCACAACACAAAAGGGATACCGTTGCTATAGTCCGGTTCTTCGACGCTACTTCACTAGTGCCGATGTCACATTTGTTGAGTCTCTCCCCTATTTTCCTGCTACTACCTCTTTGGGTGACTCTTCCCTTGAGCTTGATGTCGAGTCTCTTGTTGCTTGTTCCTCTTCTCTCTGCCGGACTCTCCTTCTACTCCAGCCCTGCTGCCTCACCGCCAGCCTGCTCCACTCCAAGTTTATCAACGCCGGCTTCAACCATCAACTCATGCACCGCCATCATCATCCTTATCGTCTATAGATCCGCTGCCTCCACCTACATCCGACCACTTGCCTATTGCCCTACAGAAAGGTAAACATTCTTAAACTACCCAACATCCTATCAGTCAGTTCATCTCCACTAGTTCTTTATCTCCTACACTTTCTTGCTTTATTTCCCATCTCTCTAGTGTTTCTATTACTAAGACAATGCAGGCTGCAATATCTGACTCCGGTTGGAGGCAAGCTATGGAATTGGAAATGAAGGCCTTGCATCACAATGGGATGTGGGAGATTGTTCCCTTATCACCTAATAAGAAAATTGTTGGCTGCAAAGGGTCTACATAGTTAAATTTCATCCTGAAGGTTTGGTTGAAAGATTGAAAGCTAGGATGGTTGCTAAGGGCTATACACAAATGTATGGTATTAATTATGATGACACTTTTTCTCCAGTAGCCAAAATTTCATCTATTCGTGTTCTTATTTCCATGGCTACTAATCTTGATTGGCCGTTGTTTCAATTAAATGTCAACAATGCCTTTCTACATGGGGACTTGAGTGAGGAAGTTTATATGGAGCAACCACCTGGGTTTGTTGCTCAGGGGGAGTCTCAAGGCCATGTCTATAAATTAAGAAAGGCATTGTATGGTCTCAAGCAATCACCGTGAGCATGCTTTGAAAAGTTCTCTAAAGCGGTATTGAAGTTTGGTCTTCAAAGATGTCATACAAATAATTTAGTATTCCACTTACATACTAGTGCAGGCTATATTCTCCTTGTGGTATATGTAGATGATATTATCATTAATTGGAGATGATTCAGGAGACATTGCTCGATTAAAAAAATTCCTAAAGGTTCAATTTCATACAAAGGATTTGGGCAAACTTTGATATTTTCTAGGTATTGAAGTTGCTAGATCTCAAATAGGTATCAACTTATCCCAGAGAAAGTATGCACTTGACTTATTAGAAGAGACAGGTCTTTTAGATTCTCGACCAATTGATGTTCCAATGGATCCAAATAAGAAATTATTAAAGGATGAAGGTAAATTATTTGAAGATCCTAGCAGTACCATCGTCTAGTTGGGAAGTTGAACTATCACTATCACCAAGCTAGATATTTCATATGTTAATAGTGTTGTCAGTCAGTTCTTGGAGGCTCCTGGGGTTTCACATTGGGAAGCTATCACTTAGATTATCCAGTATATAAAGAGACAACATGGTCTAGGTATATTATATAGACCAAATGGACATCTTAGGGTAGAAGATTTTACTAATGCAGATTGGGCAGATTCTCCTTTAGATAGATGGTCTACTACAAGATATTGCACATTCTTTGGTGGTAATCTTGTAACTTGGAAGAGTAAGAAACAGACAATGGTAGCACGATCTAGTACTGAAGCAAAGTACAAGGCAATAGCTCATATAGCTACTAAGTTGACATGGTTTCAACATTTTCTTCAGGTGATTGGTTTCTCGATTGCTACTCCTATCCCATTATCTTGTGATAACTCGGCTGCTATACATATTGCATCTAACCCAGTTTTTAATGAAATGACTAAGCACATTGAGGTTGATTGTCATTACATCCGAGACAAAATACTCAATGGAGATATATCTACAGTATTCGTGAAGTCTGGAGACTAGTTAGCTAATATGTTTACAAAGTCTTTATGTTGTAATCGGTTAGAGTTTATTTGTTCCAAGCTGGGTTTATATGATATATATGTTCCACCTTGAGGGGGAGTGTTAGAAGAATGTATTAGGGTTTGAGGGCAATTTAGTCATTGTTGTATTTCTTTAAGCTTATATGATAATATGTTTGAGGAAGGCTACATAACTTTGTACGAGCCTCCTCTTTTCTTCAAACCTTCTTCATGCAAACCTCTCAACAATATCCATCCATTCCGCTACCAATTCGACTACTATCTGAGTTTGTCTCATCTTCTTCCCCAATCTGGTTGCCTCCACGTTTGCCTGCTCCACTTCAGGTCTATACATGCCCTGACCATTAGCTCCTACACCTACACCATCATCCTTCCCATCTATGGATCCAATGTCCCCAAACTTCTTTCTTGTTGCTTTGGGGAAAGGTATACGCTCTTGTACTACCCAACATCCTATCAATCAATTTGTATCTACTAATTCTTTGCTTACATCACTTTCTTGCTTTATTTCACATCTCCTTACTATTTCTATTCCAAAGATAGTGCAGGATGCATTATTTGACTTTGGTTGGGGGCAAGCTATGGAATTGGAAATGGACGCCTTGCATAAAAATGGGATGTTGGAGCTTGTTTCGTTACTACATGAGAAAAAAATTGTTGGTTGCAAATGAGTTTACACAATTAAATTTGATCTTGATGGTTCCATTGAAAGATTGAAAGTTCGTTTGGTTGCTAAGGGTTATACACAATCGTATGGTATTGATTATGATGAGACATTTTCTCCAATTGCCAAAAACTCTTTTGTTTATGCACTTATTTCTTTAACTGCTAATCTCAAATGGCCCATATTTCAATTGGATGTCAAAAATACCTCTTGCATGGAGACTTACATGAGGAAGTTTATATGGAGCAACCACCTGGGTTTATTGCTCAAGGGGAGTATCAAGGTCATGTCTGCATGTTAAAAAAAAAAACCTTTGTATGGTCTCAAAGCAATCACTAAAGTCATGGTTTGAGAAATTCTCTAAGGCAGTATTGGAGTTTGTTTTCCCAGTGATGTTAGATAGATCATTGAGTATTTTACTTACAAACAAGCGCATGCTATATTCTTCTCGTGGTATATGTAGATGATATTGTGATTACCGAAGATGATTCGGGAGCCATTGTTCGACTGAAACAATTTTTGCAGTGGAGATTTCATACAAAGGATTTGGGAAAACTCTGATATTTTATGGGATTGAAATTGCCAAATCTTGAATAGGTGTCAATTTATCACAAAGAATGTATGTGCTTGATTTGTTAGAAGAGACAAGTTTTCTAGGTGCTCATCCTGTAGAGATTCCAATGGATTTGATCAAAAATTACATTTTTCTTTTTTATAAGAAAAAATTTATAAAAAAATATGTAAAGCACCCCTACGCACAAAGAGTATACACAGGAAAGCCAAATCGAACACACCAAAGTCCCCAAACCGAGAATCTTTTTTTATAAGAACCCCCAAAAGAGAATCCTCAGACCCAAGAAACCCTAAATCCGAACTATAGTCCCCAAAGAAGCCCTAGACCCGCATCATAGTCCTATCTAAACCCCAACTAGAGCCCTGCTTCTAGCGTCAAAATAAATGGAGCATTCCAAATTTTGAGCTCCCTCATTCCCTTAGTTTTCGAAACAAAAGCCCCAACTTCAATATGTTGATCCGTTCAATAGCCAACAAAAGATCCCCAAGTCTTTTTTCATCTCCCTCGAAAGACAATCCCAAATTGGGTGCAACTCCCATCGCATTTAGCACTACCTTGGAATTAGCCCCCACCATTGGTGTGGCCGCCACAGCCTTGGCCAGCATCTTCTTAGTCAACTTCTTATTCAGCTGCGCACCTACATCTTCCTTAACCTTCCGAGAGTACCACATCTGAGACTTGGACTCCGGCAACACAAGAAGACGAAGTCTCTCACCCGCATCCGGCCATGAAGAAGCAAGAGGGACCTGTAAGCTCCCTAAAAGTGGTTGCAAAGAAGGCTGGAAAACCTCCTTAACAGCCAGGGTTGATGAGGGAGAAGGGGAAAAGACAGAACTAGGTCCAAAAAATCCCCGATGAAGAAGGCCCTTCATCAAAGAAGGTTTCCCAACAACCTTTACCACCTCTTCATCTTTATCCTTAGCTACTGGAACCAAGGAAGAAGTGCCCACTATCAAACGCACCACCTCAACGGTGAGAACACCACTAGGTTCATTGGAGAAAACATCGATGGTCATTAGGTTAGAAATCCCAAGCGTGTCTCCTGACACACAGTCTCACTGAACCATCGTCAACTCCCTCACTGGAAAACTAAACCAACGAAACCCTTCAGTACCCAAGACCATCCCTACTTTCGAGACTTCAACAAACTCCACCGCCTTCAAGGAACAAAATCCCTCCCCCTGTGCCAAAGCCGTGACGGCACAAGGCAGCTGAGATTGTTGAATAACCTGACCCATATCTGCACCCAGAATCGAAGGAGATCCAACTGATAAAGACCCATTGATGGGTACCGGATCTGATTCCAAAAATAATGGCCTAAGCCCAACCCTATCCCTTTCCTCAGTAATTTTCTGTAGCAAGCCCTTGATCCCAGCCCTTAGCCTAAAACTGAGGATTTTGGGCTTCAGGCCCAGTCCATTGAATATGACCTGATCCACCTCTAACCTAAATTGCTCAATCCATTTCTTCCATGAACGAAAAAACCTCATTGCCTTCCTCCATGGAGCGTTGCCACCACCCTGGGATTGTCTTCTACAATACCCATGTTCGAAGTGTTTCACTGGTGACGTTTCAGACAACATTCTCTCCAATATAGAACAATCCACTGCCTGGTGGATAAGCATCTTCTCCAGCAAAAGCATGTTAGGGTAGAAGGTTTTACATATGCAGATTGGGCAGGTCGGGTAGAAGGATTTACATATGTAGATTGGGCAGGTTCTCCTGGATATTATAAATTCATAGGCGGTAATCTGATCACTTGGAAAAGTAAGAAACAAACAATACTAGCATGATCCAACGCCGAAGCACAATATAGGCAATGGCTCATACTATTAGTAAGTTGACGTAATTACAACATTTTCTCCAGGCAATTGGATTTTCAGCTCCTACTCTTATCCCGTTTAGTGATAAAAAAGTCGCTTTACATACTGTGTCTAACCCAATTTTTCAAGAGAGGACAAAGCATATTGAGGTTGATTGTCATTTTATTCGAAATAAGATTCTCAATGAAGATATATCTACAACATTCATGAAGTTTGGAGACCAATTAGCTGAAATGTTTACAAAATCCTTGTGTCAAAAAACGGTTAGAGTTTATTTGTTGTAAGTTGAGGTAACCGTGAATTAAGGGGTTTACAATGGAACATGAACTCTGAAGGTAAGCTGGGGAAGGAGAAAAGGGGTAAGAATCAAAAGCAAAGGGCCAGGGGAGGGGGTTGTCTGGTGATTAAATGAAGATTAAGATACTATCTTGGAACGTGAGGGGGTTGAATTTGGAGGAAAAGAGAATGAAAATAAAAGCTTGCTTAGAGAGTGGAAGGCGGATGTTGTGTGTTTTCAGGAAACTAAAATACAGGTGGTGACAAGGGAGCTGGTCCAGAGTTTGTGGGGTGGTGCTCAAGTTGATTGGTGCTATCTTGGGGCCCAAGGTGCTTCAGGGGGTATCTTGATTATGTGGGATAGAAGGGTAGTGGAAAAAGTGGAGGAGTGGGTGGGCTGCTTTACAGCTGCATGTTCTTTCCGCAGTATGTGCGATGATTTCAATTGGGCATTTGCTGGTGTATATGGGCCAAATAGAGATAATGATAGACTTATGCTATGGGAAGAATTAAGCGGTCTCATGGATAGGTGGGAGGTGCCTTGGTGTATTGGAGGTGACTTTAATGCTATAAGATTTCCGAGTGAGAGATTGGGAAGTGTTAGATATGCGGCGTCCATGGAGGCTTTCTCTCAATTTATTTTTGATAAGGGGCTTTTGGATATTCCTATGATGGGAAGGCAGTTTTCATGGTCTAACGGTCACTCTTGGTCTAGGATTGATAGGTTTCTATTATTCTCAAGGTGGGAAGAGAGATTTCCGGATGTGGTTCAAAGGAGACTTTCTAGAGTATTGTCTGATCATTTCCCCATTATGTTAGTGTGTGGAGAGACAAGGAGGGGGGGAGGATATTTCAAATTTGAGAATATGTGGCTGCAACACGAGGGGTTTGTGGATGAAGTGAAGGGCTGGTGGCAATCTTATCAGTTTGTTGGTGATCCTAGTAATGTTTTGGCTCGTAAGCTAAAAGCACTAAAGGGTGACTTGCGGAGGTGGAACAATGAAGTCTTTGGGCATGTTGAAAAAAAGAAAACGGATCTTCTTGAAGAAATCAGGAGCTGGACAGGTTGGAGGAGGAACGGATTTGGATGAGGAGGAAAGAGGAAGAAATTGTTGCTGCCCATGGAGCTGGAAAGAATCCTTCTTTGTGAAGAAATTAATTGGCGACAAAAGTCTCGGGCTACTTGGCTGAAGGAGGGGGATAAGAACACTAAGTTTTTTCATAGAGTGGCAAACTCCAACCGAAGAAACAATTCTATTGATTCTCTTAATGTCAATGGATCCTTAACCTATAATCCTGAAGAGATTAAGGAGCACATTGTTCAGTTTTATTCACGTTTATTCTTGATAGTTGCAGATGGAGACCAATTCCAAGATTTTACCTTTGCAATCCATTGATATGGAGGAGAGTAGGTGGCTGGAAAGGGAGTTTGAGGAGGAGGAGGTATTGAAGGTTGTTAAGAATATGAAGAGCAACGATAAGGCTCCGTGTCCGGATGGGTTCTCCATGGATTTTATTAAGGCTTGTTGGGGGTGATAAAGAGGACTTTATGGCTGTTTTTCGTGAGTTTCACAGTAAAGCCAGACTCCAAGATAGCCTCAACGCTTTATTGCTCTTATTCCTAAGAAAATGGGTGCGGTGGATCTTAAGGACTTTAGACCGATAAGTCTTGTGGGGGTGGTGTATAAGATTATCGCTAAAGTCTTAGCGGAGAGATTGAAAACAGTGCTGGCCAAGATCATCTCAAAGTCTCAAAATGCTTTTGTTAAGGAAGGCAAATCCTGATTGGTCCTTATAGGGAATGAGTGTATTGACAGTCGTCTTAGTTCGGGGATTCCGGGTTTGTTATGCAAGTTGGACCTTGAGAAGGCTTATGATCATGTGAACTGGGATTTCCTACTGCACATTCTTCAAAAGTGTGGTTTTGGGGAGAAATGGAGAAACTGGATTGGGTTTTGCATCTCTACGGTTCGATATTCAGTTTTGGTTAATGGAGAACCAGCAGGCTATTTTAGTAGTTCTCGAGATCCACTTTCTCCTTTGCTTTTGTTCTTGTCATGGGCGTTGAGTAGTATGATGGTGGAAGCGGAAACTAGGGGCTGGTTGCAGGGTTTTCTATAGGTCCTGCACATAATCCTGGTTTTGCGTTTTCATTTGTTGTTTGGATGATACTCTGATTTTCTGTGATGCGGAAGAAGAACAACTCGCAATTACGATGTCTTTTCTATGTTTTGAAGCTGCATCAGGTTAAAGATAAATCTGTCAAAGTCAGAAATTGTTCCTATTGGGGAGGTGCAGAATATTGATTTGTTGGCGAGTATTTTTGATTGTCGGGTGGTAGGTCTACACATGAAGTATTTGGGGCTGCCTTTGGGAGCACATTACAAGGATAATACAATCTGGAACGGGATGATTGAGACCACGGAAAGGAGGTTGGCTGGGTGGAAATTGGGCCTTTTATCGAAAGGGGGAAGACTCACTTTGATTAAAAGCACTCTATCTAATCTGCCAACATATTTGTTATCTCTTTTCCCCATTCCTTCGAGTGTGGCAAATAGATTAGAGAAGGTGCAAAGGAATTTCTTATGGGGCGGTACCAATGAGGCGACTAAATTTCATTTAGTTAAGTGGTCTTCAGTTTGCTCTCCTATGAAGGATGGTGGTTTGGGGATTAGAAATTTGCGGCGGTTCAATCAAGCTTTATTGGGGAAGTGGTTATGGCGTTATGCTACGGAAAGGGAAGCTTATTGGAGGAAGGTCGTAGAGATAAAGTATGGTAGTATGGAGGGAGATTGGTGTACCAAACAGGTTGAGAGGCCATTTGGTGTAGGAGTTTGGAAGCATATAAGAAGAGGGTGGGAGTTGTTTTCCAAGTTCATTCGATTTGAAGTTGGTGATGGCACCCGAATCAGATTTTGGCAAGATGTTTGGTGTGGTGATCAACCTTTGAAGGAGTCTTTTCCTGTATTGTTTCGCATTGCAAGGAACAAAGAAGCTTGGGTGAGTGATCATATGCAGATTATGAATGAGGAAATTCTTTGGAATGTTCAGTTTTTAGAAGTGCGATTGGGAGGTGGAGGTGGTGATAGCTTTCTCGGTAAATTGTACGAGACCCGGCGTCATGTGGGAAGGTGGATCGGTTGTTGGATTCCTTCCAAGAGGAAGTGTTTTGAGGTGCGCTCTTTTTTCTGTGCTTTCCCTGTTTGGATAGGTACGAGGTGGGGTGTTCTTCTTTCCCATGGAAGGGCATTTGGAAGGTTAACGTCCGCTCGAGTTAGTTTCTTTGTATGGGCGGCTTCTCTTGGTAAGATTCTCACTTTGGATAATCTTCGAGAGGTTTGATTGTGATGGATTGGTGTTGTATGTGCAAGAGGTGGTGAGTCCATCAATCATCTTCTCCTTCATTGTGAGGTGGCTTGTACTCTTTGGAGTGTGATTTTTACTCTTTTTGATGTGAAGTGGGTAATGAATGGTAGGGTTCTTGATCTTATGGCATGCTGAAAAGGTCAAAGAGGCAATAAAATGGTGATGAAGGTTTGGAGAATGGCCCCTTTGTGCCTTATGTGGACTATTTGGAAGGAGAGGAATGCTCGTTGTTTTGAAGATAAGGAATTGACAATGGCGGAGCTTAGCAATAGATTTCTTAAGTTGTTATTTTTATGGGCGGGAGTTTTGAACATTCCTCAAGTTTCCAACATGCAGCAATTTGTAGAAGTGTGTTCTTCCTTTTAATTTTGTAGGGGTGAATTTCTTTGTATACTTCCTGTATACTAGGGTTTGCGCCCTCTGCGCTATTTAATGATATCTTTTCTCGTTTATCAAAAAAAATTATATCTATACACCAGCTTGAGGGGAAGTGTTAAAAGAGTATGTTAGGGTTAAAAGAATAAGTCGGTGACAACGTTTTGTTATAGGGGTATTTTGGTGATTGTAATGAATATTAAAATGTATATAGATTATGAGATCAGAGAGGCAAGGTACAAACATAAGCCTCTTTCAATTTTTTATTTTCATGCACAATAGTATCTTTGTGATCTTTTTACAGTCCCCTCCTTAAAGGTTAATTGTATAAACTACTTTGCATAAGATCTTGTTTTATTAATTTTCTTACATTTTCTCAGATAAAATTATAGGCATCACCCTTCACTTACTTTGATTTTCCAATATTAATTAGAAAAGGATTAGTGACAAGAAAACATAAAATAAAACAAAAGGGGTAGTAACAGTGATGAGATCAAAACAGTTCGAGTTTATCCTGAAAAACAAGAAGTTCAGAGTACCAGGAGACAAACTACTAGACTACCAAGAAAAGAGATCAAACACTAAATAGAAGAGTTCACTTGATGGTAACATACCATCTAGCCATATTACCTGTAATAGAAAGAACTTCACCAACATCTGTAGTCGTATAGTTCAATCCCCCATATTTCCTGGGACTAACAGCCCACAATGAAAAAATCTGAAGACCAGGACGGATAAATATTAAAACCGTTCTAGTTATTACTAAAAAGACTCATAATTTCCTTATCCAAAAAATAAAACATTTACAATTGAATTCAAGAAGAATTTACCTCTGTATAAGCCATATCGTGAAGCTGGAAAACACAGTAGACAATGATAGATGACATCAATGGCCAATTTTTCAGAAGGCTCTGTTGAGAAGCTGGATACTTCTCCTCAGACTTTTGCATGCTTCGTTCCTCATCAGACCCATAAGTGGTGGACGCTAGTTGATCATGTGAGTCCTCAAGCTCTCCTTTATTTTTAGTATGCATATGTAGCGTTTCCTGCCCCATCCAGAAATTCCAAGACTTTAAAATTTTAATCATTGCAAGCCACAATATTATAAACGCAAACACATTATACTGACGATAGTATATTCATATGCTAAATCATACTTTACACTTCAATATTAATAATTGAAGTAGGGGAAAATACACTTAGTTCCCTCAAACTACCAACCCACTAAGACCACCAAAGTTTAAAAAGTGATACTTGACTCCCTCCAACTACCACACCATTACAAGTTACCCCTTCCATTAGCATATGGTGTTAAAAGAAATGAAAAAAATGTCGCATGTGACATGCACATGAATTTTTTTATTTGAACTACCAAAATTGCCCCTAAAATATATAAGAAGTAGAAACAATTGAAAAAAAAAAAAAACAAATGAGGGATGTTAGAACAATGTGTAAGGGTTTAGAGGTTTGGTAATTGTCATCTTTCTCAAAGCTTATATAATAATATGTGTGAGGTAGGCAGGCTACGTAAGTTGCACTAGCCTCCTCTTTCTCTGTAATATTGTTCATGCAAACCTCTCAATAAATGGTAATTGAACCATCCTCCCTACCAGTTCAGAGGTGGCAGGAGTTGTTCTGCCACCCCTTCAAGTTTATTTTCTATTTTTATTTTTTAAATAATTTTAAGGGTAAGTGGATAATTCAAGTAAAACAATTCACATGCACCTCATGCATAGCATTTTTCAGTCCATTTTAATGCCAAATGCTAAGGAAGAGTGAACTTCCAACCCATGCAGTAGTTGGAGTGAGTCAAGTATCACTTTTTAAAGTGCGGTAGTTTAAGTGCCAAAAGAGGGGTAGATTGAGGGGACTAAATGTATTTTTCCCTTGAAATAAAAAAGGGAATATCTCAAGGATGAGAAATGCTTAAATTGTATTCACTATAAGTACAAGAAGTTTGCTAGAGGTTCTCCCATAGTGTTTTCTTGGCGTTCTTCCAATCTTACATAGAACATGATTTAAGAAAAAATAAAATTGTAGTACCTTTTTTTACCAACAGATTAATTTTATGAGTTAATATTTAGATTCTAATGCTTTAAAACTTATTTTTTGATTCAAAACTAAAACCTAAGGGTGGAAAGTTAACCCTTTAGGGATGGTATCACCCAAAATGAATTTGATCATCCTAAATTTAATGCTAATGCCTCAATTTTTGTGCTAATGCCTAAAAAAACCGGTGGTAAAGGCCATTACAATTTTATTTTTTCTTAAATCAAGTTTTACGTAAGTCTGGGAGAATGCCAGGAGAACACTATGGGGAGAACCCCTAACATTTTCCAATACAAAATATTGTACAATAAAATCGAATCGCATTAATCCAAAAAAAAAATTACTAAAGCATAAGGTAAATTATTTGAAGATCCTGGCAAGATTGTTGTCTAGTTGGGAAGTTGAACTATCTTACTATCACTAGGCCAGATATTTCATATGCAGTTAGTGTTGTTAATCAATTCTTGAAGGCTCCTCAGGTTTCACATTGGGAAGTTGATAATCGCATTATTCGGTATTTGAAGAGCCAACCTAATCTAGGGATACTGTATAGACCGAATGGACATCTTAGTGTGGAAGGTTTTACTAATGTAGAATGGGTAGGTTCTCCTTCAAATAGACGACCTACTACAAGATATTGTACATTCTTCGGCAATAATCTTATAACTTTGAAGAGTAAGAAATAGACAACGGTAACACAATCCAATACTAAAGCAAAGTACAAGGCAATGGCTCATACGGCTACTGAGTTAACATGGTTACAACATTTTCTTCGAGAGATTCCTATCCCGTTATTTTGTGGCAACCAGGATGCTATACATATTACATCTAAACTAGTTTTTCATGAGAGGACTAAACATATTGAGATTGATTGTCATTATGTCAGAGACAAAATACTCAATAGAGATATATCTATAGCATTGGTGAAGTCTAGAGACCAGGTAGTTGATATGTTTACAAAATCTTTATGTCATAACTGGTTAGAGTTATTTGTTCCAAGCTAGATTTATAAGATATATATGCTCCAACTTGAGGGGGAGTGTTAGAAGAATGTATTGGGGTTTGAGGGTAATTTAGTCATTGTTGTATTTCTTTAATTTTATATAATAATATTTTGAGGTAGACTATGTAAGAAGCACGAGCCTCCTCTTTCTCTCAAACATTCTTCATGCAAACCTCTCAACAAGGATAAATGGTGGTTTAACAGTTGAAAACCAAGTTGCTTAACAGTTGCACCTTTATGTTACACTGGCTATCATTTCAACCCAACATCCTTTTTTTTTTATTTGGCACCAGGTATTCAGAGCTTCACTCCATCTAATCCCGGGTTGCACAGGCATTTCAACCCAACATCCTAAGAGGGACACCCAATCATTACTTCCAACCTTTTCATGATTTCTGATCATAACACCAAGGGGAGTGTCAAATAGCAGCATAGTATATGGGCCTATTTAGTAACTTTGGAGAAGCTATAAACGAATGTTAAATAGATATCCATAATATCCATCCCCAGTCAGTGCAAAACAGACTTTGGCAGACCTTGGTATATAGATGCAAGTACTGATAAGAATATTGTCCTCAACTGATGAGTTTCCAGCCTTCAGTCTTTTGAGCTTTAATGGTGATACCTTCTTTCCGCAAATTTTTTGAGAAACTATAGACAATCATTTGTCCACTTTTTTTTTTTAATAAATAATCCTTTTGTCCACACGCTCTTGATCGATATTCAATGAGATTTTTTTTTTTTTTTTTGGTCCTTTTCATAAACACAAGAATGCATCAGACAATACAAGGACCATATATTAAGATAAAGTAAGACCAGATTGGCAATACGTTTATGAAAGAAAGAAAATAACAAAGCGCTGTAAATTGTGATATTGTAACATACCGGGAGCCAACAACAAAGTACAGATACTCCCAATGCAAAGATTGATATGAGAAGGCAAGGTAACAAATACGGAAACCTACAAATATAATTTATGCTTTACTAATTAAGTATAAAGGGTGAACCAAAACTATTGTTTGAGAGAAGCATAAAGTGATGCTTAAGCATATGTAGTAGAAACTATTGCTTACCTCCAAAACAGAGATTCTTCAGAAAATATGTCTGGATACTTCTCTGCAGGCTAACATATCAATCAATCAACTGAAAATGATCAGTAAGTTTGACTTACAAAGCATTTTAAAAATCAAAGAAGACAACTAAAGTTTGTCTACATTCATAAGAAAACAAGGTAAAAGAGGCTGTCCAATCTGAGTTCAAAAGGCTTGCTTTCCACAATTCGGTTTGAAGCAATGCTTAACTAGACAAGATTTATGAAGGGTTTCAAAGATCCATTGGTGGGTCAAATTCCCTCAGAGTAAAGTCAAACAATAGATGGCGACCTGAAGGAGCAAAGCTGGAAAATCCATTCCCCATTCCGATCCCTACCAAGCAAAATTTCCCATCTCTGAGTTGAGAACTTATGGGGATCCCCCATCTCCACACAAGGCAAAATAAATCCTTGTCCCCCACCCTGCCTCACCATGGATATTTATACCCTTTTATAATACGTTTTAATATTTTTCAATAGAAATATATTTGTAGAAATTTGTGTACAAAACACAAGATATAAAAAGCAATTAAAAGATAATTCTTTCTAAATGTAATTAAGCAAATACTAAATTGCAATGCAAACAACACAAGTAAATAAGGATATTTAGGCAACACAAATAGGGGGATATGTTAGACAAGATTGAACGGGTTGGGGAGAGACCTATCCCAATCCCTAATATAGATCCATGTGTCCACCCCCTGTCCCACCAAATGTGGGACAGGATGGCTGGATCTCACTTGGCATGCCTAGTTTGCCATCTTTACAAAAGAACAAGCAGTACTACTCACCATTAAATTTTTCTCTTTTTTTTTTTTTGATAAGTAATGTTGTATATATCAAAAAAGCGCAATGCGTCTCCAAGTACACAAAGAGTATACATAGGAAAACCCATAGATGCCACAAAAAAACCCCCCATAAAAGGACCCTAAAAACCCAAAAGAAGCCTACAAAACCCCCGCATTAACCAACAAAAATCCCCATAAAAAGACCCTAAAACCCAAAAGAAGCCCTGAAGCCAAAAACCCAAATCAACCCTAAGCTCACAAGGCAAGACTAAACCTCCCTTCCTTTGACCCTACTAGAGCCACAGCCTCTAGCCTCAAAATTAAAGCAGCATTCCAAGTTTTTGAGCTCCCTCTTCCCCTTAGTATTTGAAACAGAAACCCTCTCTTCGCGGTATTCCAACTAATCACCATTAATTATAAGCAATCAAAGAAGAAAATCAAAAGTAATAATTGCTTTAATATGTTGGAGTATGTGTGAGCTTAATAATATACATCGATAGCCCACTTCTTGAACTTTTTTATTTTTTGGTATTGATGATAGCAAACATTATAAAAGGAAAAAACAACAATCCCGTGAACAGATAAAGAATTCTAGTTAACTGGAAAACAGGAGACCATAAATGGAAGTAACATTTTATCATATTAAGGCCCAAAAACAATGCTAATGAGAGGTACAGTGCCCTTATTGAACATAACCAAAATACCATAGACCAATTATCAGGGTTTAGCAACATATTCATTTTCACCGTTATGCTTACCTAGGGCTGCATCTTTTGTCAAATTTTAGGCCTTCTACCTTCAATAGTGAAACAAATTATACAATATTAGGAGGGGTTAGAGGAAGTTCTAGAGTCGCACCAAATTTGAAGTGGATGATGGTTCCAAGGTTAGTTCTAGCACGACCTTTGATGTGTAGACATGACCCTTAAAGATGTTTTTCCAATTTAATTTGGTGTTGCTCGCACAAAGGATGCTCCAATTGAGGCTCACATGGAATTTTTGGAGCTACTAATGAATGGGAGGTGGATGTCTTTGCCTCATTCTACACGTTGTTGTCCTTGGTAAGAATGAGAAGGGAAGGGGAAGACAGGTTGTGGTAGATCCCTTCCAAAAAATGGTTGTTTGGTGTTAAATCCTTCTACAATGTCATGGGTTGTCATGATTGTTTCTATTTCCCTTGGAAAAGTGTTTGGAAGACTAAAATTCCTCTAAGGGTGGCCTTTTTTGTGTGGTTGGCAACCCTAGGAAGATTGTTATCATAGACAATCTCTAGAAGCGGCGCGTCATTGTGGTTGATTAGTGTGTTTTGTGCAAAGAGAATGGAAAGTCTATGAACCACCTTCTTGTTCATTGTGAGGTTGCTTGCACTACATGGAATGTTTTCATCAATCGATTCTTGTCTTGGGAATGCCTAAACGAGTAGTCGATTTGTTTGCTTGTTGGTGGACCATTGGAAGCTCTCGGAGTGCTGCTTTTTGGAAGATGGTTGATTTTTTTTTTGATAAGTCAAATATTATATCAAAAAGCGTAGAGGGGCGCAACCCTTAGTACAATCGGGAGTATACAAAGGGACTAGGAGAGAAAGAAAAAGGAAAGAAAATCTACAAAGCTAATAGCCTGGGGCAAGCCACTGTAGTCCAAGAGTAAAGAGTAACAAGAAAGAAATGGAAGAGCTCCTCTTGGTTCCTTGACGAGTCCTCAAACATCTATTATTACGTTCTCCAAATACACCACAAAATACAATGAGGGACCATTTTCCAAACCACTAGCTTCTCAAATGCGACCGCTGTCCACCAACTCGCTAGAGCCTCCTTGATGGAGCGAGGCATAACCCAACAAAGCCCAAATCGAGCAAAGAAAGCACACCATTAAGTCCTCGCGCACAAAGAAGAAGAAGATGATCAACCGACTCCTTCCACTTCACATAACCAGATCTATTCACCACCACCAAACCCCTCCTCCCAAGATTGTCTAGAGTAAGGATCTTGTTATGAACCGTCCCAAACAAAGAAAGCCACTCTAGGAGGGGCTTTGGACTTCCAAACACTCTTCCAAGGAAAAGAGACCAGCCCACGAGGCGATAACGCCGATAGAAAGACTTGACCTCAAAGAGACCCTTGAGAAGGCAACCACCATAGCTTGTCTTTCCCCACACCAACTTGCAATCATAAAGTCTTTTATAAAAGAGGCCAACTCCTCCACCTCCCAATCATGTAACAGCCGGGTGAACTGGATATTCCACTAATGGATATGTTAGAAGGCTCCATATTATTTGCTATTGACGCTTCCTTGAATCTAGCAATGCTGAACAGACTTGAAATTCCTCCTTAAGGGCCCTCTCACCACACCAAATATCATCCCAAAAGCGGATTTTGAACCTCGCCAACATCAAACTTACGAACCTCCTAAAATTTTGCCAACCCATGCAAATAAATTTCCACAATCCCACCCCATGCGAACTCGAAATGTCTCCTAACGCCAACCTCCCCAATCCAACCCATACTTGGCCACCAACACCGATCTCCACCAAGCTCCTTCCTCATGGGCAAACCGCCACAACCACTTTCCCAAAGAGCTTGATTAAACCTTCGGATATTCCTAATCCTCACGCCACCCTCATCAATAGGAGTCTGCACCTTGTCCCACTCTACTAAATGGTATTTAAAATCATCATTCATCCCACCCCAAAGAAAGTCTCTTTGAATCTTCTCAAGACGCTTGCCACATCAACCGGGATGGGGAATAAAGATAACATGTAAGTAGGCATATTGGATAAGGTACTTTTAATCAAAGTGACCCTACCTCCTTTTGAGAGATACAATCTCTTCCATGGAGCCAGTCATAACATCATATCCTCCAAACCCGCCCACATAGATTTAAGCTTGAAGGAGGCCCCCAACGGTAATCCCAAATACTTCAAAGGCACTTCAACATAACCACAACCCAGCAAACCAGCAAGCTGCCCCACATCCTCCACATGACCAACCGGAATCAAAACCGATTTGGATAAGTTTACCTTCAAACCGGCAGCTGCTTCGAAGCAAACAAGGAGTGCCCCTAAATGACGGATTTGATTAGCATTGGCCCCGCAAAACACCAAAGTATCATCGGCGAAGAGAAGATGCGAGACATTAACCCGATTTTGCCCACTTGATCCTACCGAAAAGCCCGAAATCAGCCCCCTCTCGGTGAACGCTCCAAGCATCCTGCTAAACGCTTCCATCACCAAAACAAAGAGGAAAGGAGAGAGCGGATCCCCTTGACGGACCCCACGAGAACACCCAAAGAAGCCGAAAGGAACACCATTAATCAAAACTGAGAATCGGACTGAAGAGATACAATGTTGGATCCACGAACACCATTTCTCCCCAAACCCGCACCTCCTCAATAAGTAAAGAAGGAAGCTCCAATCAACGTGATCATACGCCTTTTCCATGTCCAGTTTACATAAAACACCTGGCTCCCCCGACTTAATCCTGCTATCCATACACTCATTAGCAATGAGAACCGAGTCTAAAATCATCTCCCTTTAACAAAAGCATTTTGAGGCTTGGAAATGATCTTATCCATAACTTTCCTCATTCTATTGGCCAAAACCTTGAGATGATCTTGTAAACTCCCCCACAAGACTAATAGGCGAAAGTCCTTGACCTCCTTGGCCCCTTGAGTTTTGAATAAGAGATGAATGTAGAGTTAATGCTTTTCACGAATTTACCTCGGGCATGAAATTCCTCAAAAACCGCCATGATGTCTTCCTTAACCACCTCCCAACAGTCCTGAAAGAAAGCCATAGAAAAGCCATCCGGGCCCGGGGCCTTATCCCTATCCATACCCTTGATAACCTCCCTAACCTCCCTCTCCTCAAACGGATCCTCCAAAGTAGACGCTTCTTCGCCATTGAGTCTATCAAACTCAAGGTTATCTAATCTTGGTCTCCAACTAAGCGGCTCCGAAAATAAAGATTCATAGTAATTAACAACATGCTCACCAATACAAACTGGGTCCGAAATAGGGGAACCATTCACAATCAAAGACTCGATGGAATTATTCCTCCTATTCGCACTAGCTACCTGATGAAAGAACTTAGTGCATTTGTCTCCCTCCTTTAACCACCGCACCTCGATTGCCGCCAACTAATTTCCTCTTGTAAAGAGAAGCTTCCAAATCGAGGCCAATGATCTCCTTCTCTCCTTTTCCTCCTCAGATAACCTTGAACTTCCTCACTTCTGTCCAGCAGTTCCAGCTCCTCCAAAGCCTTACCGGGCCCCCACATTACCAAACACCTCTCTATTCCACCTCTTTATCTCTCCCTTGAGTGCTCTCAATTTCTTGGCCAAAATAAAGCTTGGGGAACCCGTGAATGAGAATGAAGACCACCAAGAAGAAACTTTGTCCACAAAACCCTCCTCTTTAAGCCACATGTTTTCGAACTTAAAAGCACTCTTCCCATTTTGCACACAGCCCCTCATCAAAATAATTGGAGCATGATCCGAACAAACTCTAAGAAGCTTCTTTTGCATCAACCCGGGATAGCTAAATTCCCATTCCGGGGAGACCAAAAAACGATCCAACCTCGACCAAGATAAATTGTTAGCCCAAGTAGACACTCCTCCGGCTAGCGGAAGATCCATAAGCCCCATCTCCGCAGTAAAATCAGCAAACGTAGCAACCTCTCTCCTTCTTCGGACTCCACCCGACCTCTCATTGTGGAAGAGAGTGACATTAAAATCCCCCCCTATACACCAAGGCAGCTCCCAAATGCACATCAAACCAGCCAATTCCTCCCACATCTGCCTTCTATTAGCATCTCTATTCGGACCATACACCCCTGCGAAAGCCCACTCCATACCGTCATCCACATTCTTAAAAGAACATGCTACTACAAAATTACCCTGACTAACATCCATCTTCGAAACTACCCTTCTATCCCACATCAATAGAATCCCGCCCGAAGCTCCTACCGATGCCACATAGGTCCACTCTACATATGGGCATCTCCATAAGCTGAGAACTAGATCATGAGTGATCACCTCAGCTTTGTCTCTTGAAAACATACAATATCTACCTTCCTTGACTTAGAAGCCGTCTAACCCTCAACCGCTTCTTCACCTCATTCAGCCCTCTCACATTCCATGACAATATTTTATGCTTCATAAGGAATGTCATCAACCCTCTCCCCTTGAAACCATCTACCTCCTCCCTAACGAAGAAGAAGAGCCTTCCTCATATTTTCTAGCCACTATTTGTCCAAATACTGTTAAGTTTGCCAACCTGCCCATCCCAAGACAATCCTGCAGTCCCTTTCACCTTCCACACCATATTCATGTCCCTAGAGACAGGCGAATCCGAACCCATCCCTTGGTCAAGCTGCTCGCATCAGCCTCCCTACAAGTCGAGTGTTGAATCCTCAACCCCTGAATCTCATTCTCCGAATCCCCATACCCCCAATATGCCTTGCTCCTCCGATTACCCAAAGAAAGAGTATGCATTAATTGATTGCTTCTCAGAACCCAAACTGGAATTATGGTTCTTGTCCGAAGAAGCTATTGTTGACATATCACGCCCCCTGGAGCCATTCCACGATACCCTTTCCGCTATCCACGACTTTGTGGACTTAGAAGAAGGACTCTCTCTTCTCTGGAAAACCCTCACCTGCTTGGGCTGCTTCACCGGCGTGACAATATGATTTTCCCCTTCCCCGGCACACTCTGAGAACTCTAGCAATCGGTTGGACCTCTTCACTGGCGATGGAATTGCATTACCCAGTACTTCATCAGTCTCCGGAACGGTGGAAAGCATCGACCTCCAGCTTTCTGCCACCTTGGAACAACTCTCCGGTGTCGAAGATGGCGAGCCCAGGTCATCGGCGACCTCTGGGATCGAATCCAGCCCCTGCGATGGCTCCTTTATCTCTCGCCCGAGCTCTCCGATATAATCTCCGGCCCTTTCTGTCTCTAAATACAACTCCACCGAAGCTGGGAATGAGGCTCCGGCGTCAGCGAGATGTTTGCCGGAAGTGTCTCCGGCGGTCGACATCCCAATATCTCCGGTTCGGCGCGCGACCCCCGCCGATGACGACTCCCCCACCTGGCGTTGCTTTTGCGTTGGGCCTCGGGTGATAACACGATAATGTGATGGGCCATTGGACAGCTGACTTAATTCCTTGCTAGGCTTGGGCCCCAAAATTCCAAGATGGGCCGATACTCTTCTAAAATTTTTCTTTTTGGGCTTAGTCCAGCCCATTTCATCATTCCTCCTCTTATGACCCATTGTCTCCTTATGCCAGTTGTTATTTCCACCAGGGTCCATTAACCCATTATTCCCCACTTGACCCATATGCCTTTCCAGCATCTGAAAAACCTCCTCCACCCTTTTTAACCCCATCATCAGATGCCCTCTAATATCCGTAAGGTGGTTCGAGATTACCTGCAGGTCAAGGCCCCCTTGCACGGACGCATGCCCACTCTCTGACTCCCTGACCACGTTCGGCTCTGGCAACCCAGATTTCATGGGATCCGGCAGATTTTTGAGATTACCGTTGCCCCATGCTGTCGTCATCGTCGCCTGGCCTTGAATCCTCTCCGGCACATCTCCGGTACTACCCCCTGTCTCACCAGCGGCTTTCGGTGCATCCAACTGCACCTCTGACTTCTCCGGATCTATTTTCGGCCTTGTCTGGGCATAATTGCCATCCTTCTCCGTCGCTACCATCGCCTGCATCACCTTTCCTGCAACCTCCGACGACTGTGGCTGACCCACCACCTCCGCAAAACTCCTCCCTGGGGTTACTCGAGTTGCCTTCCTCACTTTGAATTCACGTCCCTTCCATAGAGCCGAGCGAGCGATTTTCAACTCCGATATCAGTCGACACCATCCTTGGCCGTGTCTTCCTTCAGGAATCAACACACTTCCCCGACGGTTCCTTCCCTCGTATTCCTCGATGAATATGAAGCTTCCATGCCTGTTAGCTCTTCTCTGCACTAACACACGAGGAAAGCCTGCACTCGAAGTATCCCAAAACACCTCCGAGGTTTCCACGTCCAAAGCTACCTCTACAGCACCCACCAGCCAATGTATCTCGTCTCTGTGTATAAAAATGGTCCCCTGCTTTTTCTTGCCTTTTTCAACCATCCTCAATCCATAGTTTCCCCCTTTGATCAGCATCTCAAAACTCTTGGATTCTACATACCAACCTCGATACTTCTCCATTCTCAAAAAATTATGAAAGTAAGCGTATTGTATACAATCATACAGCCAGCTCCGATTATATAAGAGCTAAATATTGCGCCTATGATCATGTTAACCAAGAGTTTCTTTTGCACTTGTTGAGGAGGTGTGGTTTCGAAGAGAAATGGTGTAATTAGATAGGGTATTGTATTTCTTCGGCGCACTTTTTCCTCTAGGTAACGTCTATTCTCTTATGCTTGAAGTTGTATCTGGTTTGAAAGTAATAGCTGGCCAAATATTAAGGGTTTAGGTTTGGATTCTTTTTTTCTCTCTTCTCTCTCCTCTCTTACCGCCTGAGCCTGCGGCGCGTGGGAGCGCGTGAGGCTTGTGCAACACGAGATTGGTGCTGGTTGGATTGAGTGATGGCTGGAAAATGGAAGTGGAAGATTGAAGCCAAAGAGTTTGAGCTGGTAGTTCGTGGTGGGAACATGGTGAGGTTTTATGAAAGAAGTTGCAAGTCCAACAGTCCATCTTTACGCAAAGTGAGGTAGCATGGTTAGATGGTGTCGTGGACGACCTGGTAGCGAAAAAAACTACAGAGGTGTTCTGGGATCAGTCTAGAGCTGGCTATCCCAGAATCATTGTAGAGAGATGCTCGAACCAGCACGGGAAGTTTCTGACGATAGTGGAATTCGATGGCAGACATAGGAGTGGGTCGATTATGATCCCGGAGGGCCAGCATGGGCAGGGCTGGAATCGTCTGAAATTGGAGGTAAACAGAGTCAACTCATCTCTCGGCGTGAGGGAGAAATGGAAGTATAATACGGTGACAGAGGGAAGGAGTTATGCCGATGCTGTTATGGCAACCCAAGCTGGTGGGTATGAGGTTCACATGCAGAAGTATAACAAAGCTCCGGTGAGCTCTGTGGATGCTTCAAAGACAATACTGAGGAAAGAGACGCATACGCCGGCGATGGAGGAAGAGTTTTCTGCGGTGAATGGCGAGGGCACGAACGTCGATGGGCTGGTTGCCGGAGGCGTTCTTTCGGCGAGTTTGCTTCCCAAGACTCTGCCAAATCCCGTAAATTCAGCTAAGGAGGCGCTGAGAGGACGTGACAAGGCTGCAGGGTATGGGTTGGCGTCCTTGGGTCAGTCGAACTTACATGAGGAGCTGCAACATTTGAAAAGCTTTCTGAAAAAACTTAAGGAAGACGCTGACGTGGGTATAAGGAGGGTTGAGGAGGTTATGGGCTCATTAGTATGCGATGGGCGGTCCGCGAAGTGGGTCTAATCGAACATGGGCCATAATAAAGCAGTGGGCAGTCTCAAGCCCAAAATTAAAAGAAAAAACAAAAGGAGGAGGAATAAGGAGGCCTTGCTGAAACCCAAGCCCAAACCCGGTATCGCCGGTGTTTCACTGGCCAGAGACGACGCCAGAGATTCGTGTGCGCGAAATGTAGTGGAAACGAGAGCGCTTCGTGGGGAGTCTTCGAGGGGGCGGGCGCGGGAACATGGGCGCCTTCACATTCTCACGATCTTGGGTAAGGCCAAATGGGTTCGCAAAGAAGAGGTTCCGGCGACCCTGTCTGTGTCGGGGAAGCTGACGCAAGTGGGTCGGCCTGAGAAGCCGCAGGTAACGCCGGTATTGAAGCCGGCGAGTTTGTCTGTGCTGGGCATTTCTTCCAGTGATGCAGCAGAGATCGGTGTCGAGGCGCAGGTCCTTAAGGCGTGGGTCGACGGAGGAGGTGACTCACGCCATGCGAGTCTGTCTGGGCTGGATTCGGCGGGCCAGGGGTATTGCGTGGTGGGCGTTTCATCGATTGGCGCTTAATGAAAGCCGGTGTAGGCGTCGGGGTCCTTGACGCGGTCGAGGGAGGAGCCTCGGATAAGGATGAGTCTATTTGGGCTGGATTCGGTGGGTCTGGGTGTTGTGTGGTGGCGATCCTCCTCGACGTGGCGAGCGTGTGGAGTCGAGATCTTGGGTTTCTCGGCGTGGGTCTCCCGGAGGAGTTCCAAATGACACACACAGATGTGCCGGTGTGTTCATTAGCAACGCAAAGGTTTTTTGGAGCGGGTCACCTGGAAGTATGCCTGACCGAGTCAGAGGGTACAGTATTGGATGCTTTCTCGGAGGAGGCAAGTCTGATGGGTGAAGAGGGTAGCATGCTGGTTCCTTGGCAGTCTGGTAACCTTATTCTGGATAGCAGAGGAGTAGGCAGTAATGTGGAGGAGGAGCCTATCCCTTTGGAAATCTGTCTAGGGAGATTTGGGGGGGAAAGGGTTGTTGCTCTACCTTGGTTGGCTGATTCGCATGGGATGGAGTTAGTGCCATTTGTGGATGGGAAACCTATTTCTCAGGACTGGAAGCTAGCCATGGAGATTGGTGATAGTGATGGGGTTCGGGGAGTAGACAAGGAAATGGAGTTAATTATGGCTTCCGCAATATTGTAGGTGTCTCTTGCGATGGTCATGTAGAGAGACTCAAGGCAGCTGCCTCCCATATTGGCTGGTAAGAAGAAGGAGACTAAGAAAATAGGGGGAGGTCGTGGGAAGAAAGGCACGAGAAATCCTTAATCTTTTCACTTCGTTAATTATGAGGGAGGTAGTGGGAGTGTGACTCGTAGTAGAGGCAAGGGAAGGGGGAATCGCCTTGATTTATGAATTGCAACATTCTCTCTTGGAACGTTAGAGGGTTGAATAGCCCGGATAAGAGGTTGATGGTGAGGAATTTGCTGCGCCAATGGCGGGTGGACATTATATGCTTGCAGGAGACTAAGCTGGATCATATTTCTAGAAGGGATGTTATTAGTGTGTGGGGCTGCCCCTATGTAGATTGGTGCTATGTGGCTGCCATAGGGGCTGCTGGGGGCATTTTGTTGATGTGGGATAAGCGGGTGGTCTCTAGGCTGGATATGGAGGTGGGGGATTATGTGGCAGCCTGCTCTTTCATGAATGTAGTTGATGGTTTTAAATGGGCTTGTGGGTGTATGGCCTAATGGGGATTTTGATAGACGTGGTTTATGGGATGAATTGGCGGGTTTGATGAGTTGTTGGGACTTACCATGGTGTATTGGGGGAGACTTTAATGTCGTCCGTTTTCCAAGCAAGAGGTCCGGAGGGAGGCGCATTAGTGGGGCGATGAGGGAGTTTTCAGATTTTATTTCCGAGTATGGCTTTATGGATCTTCCTCTCAATGGGGGTTTGTGCACATGGTCCAACACCCAGACTTGGTCTAGAATTGATCGGTTCTTGATCTCTCCAGATTGGGAAGCGAGATTCCCAGAAGCTCTCCAAAAAAGACTCTTATGTCTGTGCTCAGATCACTTTCCCATTGTTTTAACTTGTGGAAGAAACAAGGGGGGTAGAAAATCTTTTAAATTTGAGAACATGTGGTTGAAGGAGGAGGGTTTTGTGGACATGGTGAGAGGCTCATACAATTTTCAAGGCAATCCGAGTTTTATTCTTGCTAAGAAACTTAGGGCTCTTAAAGGGGACATCATTAATTGGAACAAAACAGTTTTTGGCAATGTTGGTGTGCTAATCAAGGAGAGGACGGATGAATTGAAGGCCTTAGAATCTGCTACAGAAAGGGGGGGTTTAAATGAGGAAGAAAGGGAGAGGAAAAGGCAACTTTGTAGGGACTTGGAGAGAGCTCTTTTACAAGAAGAAATCAGCTGGAGGCAAAAATCCAGAATTAAGTGGCTCAAGGAGGGTGATAAGTGTACAAAATTCTTTCACTGATGGCCAATTCCAATAAGAGGTATAATACTATTGATTCGATCCAAGATCGATGGTGTTATGTCCTCCGATCCGAAGCCATTAGAGAGCATGCAATTAATTATTTTGAGTCTATGTTTGCTGAAAGTATGTCTTGGAGGCCTAAGTTGGATGATTTGGATTTTGAGTCCTTATCTCAAGACGAAGCCGCTTCCTTGAAGCCCCTTTCCGGAAAAGGAAGTGAAAGATGTGATTTTGGTATGGATGGGGATAAAGCTCCTGGTCCGATGGTTTCTCTTGGCTTTTTTCAAGCTTGTTGGGAGGTGTTAAAAAAGACATCATGGCAGTTTTTGCTGATTTTCATGCTCGCAAGTTTGAGAAGAGTTTGAACTCCACCTTTATTTCCCTAATTCCTAAAGTGCCTGGGGCAGCGGAGTTCAAGGATTTCCGCCCCATTAGTCTTGTAAGTGGGATTTACAAGATTATCTCCAAGGTCTTGGCTAATAGATTGAGGTTGGTGTTGAGCAGGATCATTTCTACTCCTCGTAATGCCTTTGTGAAGGGCGCATAAATATTAGATTCTCGTGCTTATTGCTAGTGAATGTTTGACTTCCGCCTCAAGTCGAGACCCGGCTATGTGCAAGCTAGATATGGAGAAGGCTTATGATCATGTCAGCTGGGACTTCTTGTTATATATGCTTAGGAGATGTGGTTTTGGGCAGAAATGGTGTTCTTGGATTGCTTTCTGCATCTCTACGGCCTCATTTTCAGTGTTGATTAATGGTTCACCGTGGGGCTTCTTCAACAGTTCGAGAGGGGTGAGGCAAGGTGACCCCCTTTCCCCATTCCTCTTTGTGATTGTTATGGAAGCTTTTAGTAGAATGGTTAAGGCCTGAGCATGGTCTTTTCTTAGGATTTGTTGTGGGGTGGTAGGGGAGTGAGCATGTTCCATGTTTGCACCTTCTATTCGCAGATGACACCTTGATATTTTCTGGGGCTTCGATGCGGTGCAAACCATTAGTAATTTGCTTATGCTTTGAGGTAGTTTCGGGCTCAAGGTCAATTTGGCTAAATCGGTTCGTGCGGTTGGCGAGGTGAGTGATATTGATGAGTTGGCGGAGACTTTGGGCTGCAGATTGGTTCTTTGCCTATTACTTACTTGGGTATGCCTCTTGGGGCTCGTTTCAAAGACAAGGCGTGTTGGAATGGGGTGGTGGAAAAGTCGGTGAGAACTCTTGCTAGTTGGAAGAGGTCTTATCTTTCTAAGGGAGGTCGGATTGCTCTTATTAAAAGTACTTTGTCCAATCTCCTACTTATCTCCTTTCCTTGATGCCTATTCAGGGTTGCTAAACGCATTGAGTCTATCCAATGTGACTTCCTTTGGGGAGGTATGGGTGAGGAATTCAAATTCCATCTTGTTAATTGGCGGAAAGTTTGCTCTCCTCTTCGAGAAGGGGGTCTAGGTATTCGTAATTTGAGATGCTTTAATCGCCTTACTTGGTAAGTGGTTATGGAGGTATGCTAATGAACCGAGCATGGTGGAGAAAGTAGTGGAGGCAAAGTATGGGTCGGAGAGGGGATGGCGATCCAAAGTTGGATCAAGTCCTCATGGGAGGGGCTTGTGGAAGTATATAAGTAAGGAATGGCGGCATTTTTCTTATCATACTAGACTCATACCAGGTGATGGGTCCAGAATCAGTTTTTGGGGGGAGGCATGGTGTGACAATGTGCCTCTTTTGGAGGTTTATCCAGGGTTATATAGCCTGGCCAGCAGCAAGGAGGCGTCCATAGCGGACAATTTAGATTTGGTGAGTGGCTCTGTCGGTGGAATATCAGTTTGTGAGATCTTTGAATGAGGGAAGTGGATGAATTGGCATCTCTTTATAGTCTCCTGTATTCTTATAATTTGGGTGGTGGAGCTGACAAAATCTGGTGGGTGCCGAATAAAAAGGGAAAGTTTGAGGTGAAGTCGTTCTATTCCATTCTAAATTCTTCTATCAGCTTCCCCTTCCCTTGGAAGAGTATTTGGCGTACTAAAGCTCCACCGAGGGTGGCCTTTTTTGTGTGGTCGGCTGCTCTTGGCAAAATTCTCACTTTGGATAATTTGAAGAGGAGAAATATTGTTTTGGTCAACAGATGTGGGATGTGCAAGAAGGATGAGGAATCTATTGATCACTTGCTTCTTCATTGTGAGAGAGCACAACTTCTATGGAATGCCTTTTTCTGCCGTTTCGGCTTGGCTTGGGTTATGCCCCGGGGGGTGGTGGATCTTTTACATTGTTGGTGGTCAGTAGGGCGTCCGCGCAGTGCCGTGGTTTGGAAGATGGTTCCGCTTTGCATTATGTGGTGCCTATGGGTGGAAAGGAATGGGAGATTTTTGAGGACTCAAAGAAGCTAAGATCTTTTACATTTCTTCTTTAATACTCTCTTCACATGGGCAGCGCTTGGCTAGCCCTACCGTGATTACTTTCTCGAGTTTCTTTATCTCTTCTCTAGCCTCTTAGGCGTTCTCTTGTATACTCTGTGTACTAGGGTTGCCTCTGCGCTCTTTTTTAATAAATCATTACTTATCCAAAAAAAAAAAAAAAAGAGCTAAATATTGTATATTTGGACCCTTAATTTGCATTAGTTAATCCTTTAGCTATGTCGTTATCTAACGCTTTGTGTTAGATTTGTGTTTTAGTGTTTTGTAGGTTGCTGAAGAGAAACTGCATCTTAAAAGGGAAAATTGCAAAGTCTTGGAATAAAACATACTTTGAGAAGATCTAGAAGATGTGGTTAAGCTTGACCAAATCAAATGAAGGAGAAAATTAAATGGAGATAATTTCGGATTTGATTCAAATTCAGATTCTGCACATGTCTCAGTGTTTTGACCATAACTTTCTGCTCAAATATTGGATTGAGATGATTCAAACGGCAGTGGAAAGCTCGTTCAAAATGCTACAATTTATTGTGAAATAGGATTTTCCTAATTCGGACGTTTACTTTGTCAAAATCGTCCCACAATATGAGAACGCAAATTTGAGCGAATCTTATCCGGATTTCAGACTTCTAATTGGACAGGGAGACTGACCTCCGAATTATCTAGGTTTACTTGGGCTTTTAGGACTTCTCTAAGCCTATAAATAGACATCTCTGCATTCAAGAAAAGATATACAAGCCTGGAGGCAAAAATTCACAGCTTCTCTTTAATTTAGTTTTTTTGTAGTTTAGGATTTATATTTATGTGGGTTAACCTCAACTAAGGTTGGGGATGAAGCTCATCTATGAAGAACAAGATATTTTATGTAAGTTTCTATTGTCCGATTTTATGGTTTAATATTTTAATTGTTTTACTTTTTTTAATTGGGTTGAATGTATCTTGGATATCTTTTGTGATTTAAGGATACATTAGATGATTTGTGATAATTCAATACAATTGACTTCTTGGTTTTCTTGATTAAAAGATTGGATTTTTCTTGTGATTTATTTTCTTGATACAACGGATGTTTCAATATAGATTGGATATTTGTCTGTGATTTACGGATACATGACTAATGATTTAATTGATAATTGGATTTCTATTGTGATTTGGGTAAAGAATGGATACAAGGAATGTTTTGATTAATTTGTGAAGTAAATAGTGAAACAAACATAAGATTTGATTGGTGAGAACTTCGGATTAATATTGATTAACATAAAGTATGTGTTGTTCTGATTTGGTGAGTGTGGATTCCGCACCTTTAGTACTTTACCTTTTGTGTTTATTTTATGTTTTAGTCTTTAAATTTCAAAATCAACTTCAAAACCATTTTGGAACTAGAGAAGGATTTAATTAGTTTAGATTTAATTTTGCTTTCAAGAATACAATTCCCTGTGGGTTCGACCTCGCACTTGCACCCCCATTATATTGCATATGACTCGTGCACTTGCGAGTACATTTAATTTGTACATCAATGGTCATTTTGTGCCTGTCTTGGTGTCATTGGAGGGAACAGAATGATAGGTATTTTGAGGACTGTTAGAGGACTTTGGAGGAGTTGAAATCTTTTTTCTTCAACACTTTGTATCTTTGGATAGCTACTTACGTTTCTCCTTTAGTGATTAGTTATCGTGATTTTCTTATTCTTTTTGCCCCTACTAGTTAGGTGGCTTATCTTGTATACTCCATGTGTACATGGGGCCGCCTTACGCTTTTAACAATATTTTGATTAATTATCAAGACAAAGAATTAGTCCAAGTGAACCATATTACCATGACCAAATGAGGTCTGCCGAAGGACACCATCTCATTGGCTTCACCTCAATTTTCTGTGATTTAAACTGTAATGAAATACACTTGTTGTTACAAATGGAAAATAATCGCTAATAATATCATTGACCATGGTTCGTCAATTGGACCAAACATGCCAAATGGCTGCTTAACTGTACCAGGTTGAGTGTCCAACCCATATGGAACTCCAAAATTTTTATTTAATTCCTCAACTTTTGATACTGTTTTTCCATCAAGTTAGCACATCATAATTTTTTGATTCTTCCTGCAACACATACCGAGGGAACTTATTCCTCACTGTTAGTCGTAACTTTGCCGGTATATTTCAGTCCCATAATGACACCATTTACCCATTTCTTGAAGTTATATTTTGCATAAGGAAATAATAAACAAATAAGAACAATAAAAAAAAATGGATAAATAAACAAAGTAACTGAAAACAGTACCTGGGCTAGAAAACCTCCAACAGCTGGACCAATGACTAATCCAATGCCCCATGATGTGCTAATCTGACCAAAAAAAAAAGCTTCTTTGTTCCCTATTTTCCATCATAGTTGAAAACTTTACAGCAAGAGGGGAAATTTTCTTACAATTGACATTCCCAATGCTTGATATTCTTTACGGCAAATTTCCGAAGCATATGCCTAGTTACATTCAAAAAACTTGATATGTTTACATGTAATCCAATTTACAAATTGCACAATAATAACAATGGTATTGCTTATCAGCTATCTGTAAAAAAAATTATCATTAATTGTTTCATGCATGCGCCAGGTAGCAAAAGCAACCGCAGGCCAAATGGCCCAAATTTGGCCTAAACACAAAGCAACAGCTAGGAATGGCTTCAAAGGATAACAATATGGTAGTTAGCAGTAATAAAACCCATCAGGCAACAAACTGACAAGAGATTGTTACTAAATCACAAACAAACTACAGGATAAAGCAAGGTCAGCTTAGAATTCCACGATCACAATATTAAAGCAAGGCCAAACCAAGCTCTTGATGGTGATGTATAGATCAGGTTTAACTGCAGATGGATGCTGCTTGAGGCTGCATGGCTAATGCTGAGTCTGCCATATCATGATAGGGATGATCATATAGGTATTATATCAAGAACTAGTTTCCACCATGAAGTGTAATGAGTTTTCATTGTTGAAGAAGGAAACTTGCCAAAACAGCTGATCTGGATTTATTTCCATTTATTTTTCATTGATTATATTTCCAATATTAGATTGTACCAGTTTTCTATGTACATGATGTAATAGTGTTAGTGATCATCAAGGAAAATAAGAGTATTTTGTCGATCTTCCTTCATTTTTTCTCTTCCAACTTGGTACCAGTGCAAGTGTCCTAAATTCAAACCTTATATCTGTTATTCACCTCCAATTTACATATTCTCCATGTTGGGCCACACTTTTGGATAAGAAAAAATTGTTATAGATCCACCCTGAAGGGTGGGTAGTTGGGCCACACTTATTAAGGGGAAGTTTGAGCCCATACGTGATGGGGTGTGTTAGAATATTAATTTTTTTTTTATAAATAAGTAAAGATATCATTAAAAAGCGCAGAGGTGTTAGAATATTAATTAACTAATTAAATCAACTATTTCCTATCAACTTAAACTTTTGAGACAAATGGTGATTTAACATTCATGACAACATATGTTGACACCATTTTAAGCTTGCCTTTGATAATATAAACTAATACCAGGACAGTTTATCTTATTTGGACACCAAACTGTTTCTGGCCTTCTTAAGTCAAAATATTTCCATACTAACACCATTGCTTCCCTCCCTAACCATGTGCAAGCACAACAAAATTCATCTCACTCCAGCCTCCAGGCCTTCTAAAAATGAAGACCTTGGGATAACAATCTACAAACCCAAAAGGAAAACATATGGACAAAATTTCAATCTGTTATCATTATTATTTGTTGAGAAGTGCCATACTTCCCAAATTTTTTCGACAAAATATGGCCCCAAATGATGTGTCACAATCCTACGTAATCTATTATTTTGGGAAATGTGTCACTATTTCATGGGATTGTAACACATCATTTGGGGACCATATTTTGCAGAAAAATTTTGTGAAGCATAGCATTTCTCTTGTTTGTTACAGAACCCAAACATTCATTCCCAAGGCAAGAGACATACCCTCATTGGGCCAAGTATACCACACAAACTTCCAAGAAGAAACCTTGTAGAAACTGCCATCCAAAAGTTTGTACTAAGGCCAAAAAGAGTATTGAAAATAACCCTGAAACGGTCATACCACAAGCAAAGGGACTAAAATGAGAAATTCTATCTGAAATTTGCAGAACTGCATCAATGAGTATGAATTACAAAATAGGAAACTCATGATGAGCTGTACTAACAACATAATCATGCCGACCAATATTACAGGCTTTCGACCATAGCGATCAGCTATCATTCCCCATAGCACAGAAGTCAAAGCTCTTCCAAACATAAATGCAGATCCTTCAAGGAATGGAAGACATAGTATAATAAGAGCTAAGGGCCTCAGAAAATATTCCTAAGAATAAAAAGAACATAAATATAGATGCATAGAAATTATGCTCACCCACATAACCAGCATAATAGCCAATATCTTCCTCCCTTTCTGCAATATGGAAGTCCCTTATCTGCAAAAAGTCAAAATGCAAGGACTCAAAATAAAGAAATGAGAAAAACATAATGAAAACGAAAAATGAAAAGAAAATGCAATATATACTGATTGTCTCTAAGTTGTTTAATTGGTAGGGACTTGTTAGAGAGAGAGAAGAATCTGTTAGTGATAGAGTTTTGTTGCAGGGGTATTTTGGTCATTATCTTGAATTTTACAATAAATATAAATAATAAAGAGGTGAGAGAGGCTACGTTAGATTTGCTAGCCTTCTCTTTCTCTCTGAATATTTCCCTACAAATTCTACAACATGGTATCAGAGCCTGGGGTTTAACCCTTTCCCTGTGATCCTTCCCATTTCTCCCTGCTTCTTCTCTTTTCCCTTTATTTTTCCCTTTTCTTCTCTCTCTCACCCCTTTTGTTCTTGGCACTGTTCAAACACTATTGAGTACTAGGCTTAATGCCTGTGTCAGGAGGGGGCCAATGGTGTTGAGATGACCGCCATCGCCATTGCTGCCACATTTTCTGTCGTTGTCGAACTATACCACCCCCAAAAGCCTGGGAACTTTTAAAATGTTCAAGATACCAATAAAACAATAAAAAGATGAACAGTAGTGATTTGTTTATTTTGCCTTTGGGTCAATCTTTTAGAATATAGATAGAAGTTTCACAAAGTAACATACTTACCATGAAATATAGGAAAGGGAACAGAGATGATATGGGCAAAGCTGCAAAAATTTAAACCACAAAAGAGTGCGTAATGGTTGCAATTCTTCAGATTAAAAAACAGAAGAAGAAGATAGGAAAAGAACTGTTTAATATATAAATGAATTGGGCCATATAAGAATGCAACATGCTCTGTCCTCTATGGGAAGAATTATCTAATGTCATTAAAGTTCCTGCAACTAAATAGAAACATACAGCACTATGCCACAGAAACTGTTGATTTTTTTCAAGCAAAGTTGATACCAAGCTCCTGTGAAGTGTACATAAATGGACTAATATCAAAGTCCAATGAAATAATAGCGATGCTATCTCAAAGGCAAATGAAGACATTATATATATGCTTGCCATGGAAAGCAAACAGAAGATAACGATACAGACATTATATGCTTTGAACCCAAATAAAAACTTTATCTGTTTAAATCTTGCCTTCATTAAGATAATAATATAAATTTGCGAAGAAGTATTCCCCAACAAATGATAAAAACAGAAAATTTACTCTAATTTCTAAACACCCTTTTCACAACTTGATAATATAACAAAACGGAACGATTGAAACCACTATGAGAAAATGAATGGTCTCATTCCAACATGCTGCACGCAGAGAAGAATAGGACCGCTTCAACCAAATCATAAAAAATAAAAATAAAAATTGTAAATAAGTTAATTTTACTCCAATCTTTCATTATCAAAAACACAAATCCAAAATAGAGAAACCAAACATAAAAAATAAAAAATAAAAATAAAAAAGAGGGGGACGGCGGACCCCACCCACCTGCGGCGAGGACCACGACAAAGACATAGAGCAGAAGCTTGAAAGGAGGGCCAGGTGTGGTTTCTTTCAGGCGGTCAATCTTACAACCGGGGCAGTTGTCATAGTAACCAACATTGTTCTTCTTCTTAAGCAGCCCTTCCCTAACCTCAGCCTCAGCCATCTCACCCATTTAGAATGGAGTGGCTCATTGAAATGGAAAGATAAGTTTGAGAGCATTAAAGAGATGATGGCTAAACAACAAACATATTCATTGACGAGAATGGTAGGTGGGCTGGGCTGGGTTGGGCCACGCCGCACGCGCCACCTTTCGGCTACAGCCAAGTAGCGCCCGCGCAACCTGTCTCTCTTCATTTATTATGAGTCGTCCTCGGACAACACAGAATCCACCCAAAACAAAAACAAAACAAAAAAAGTATTTACCCTTTTCGTCGTTTACTAGAAGTTTCAGTACGAATAGGCACGAGACTTCTTTACCCATTTCTACGTTCGGTACAAACACCCAGAAATGAATTTCATTCATGAGCTCCGCCGCCATTTTGAGGTATACGAGACCGAGCAGTGCCCCATTTCCGGAATTCATCCGAAAATACTACTGTTCCATGGCACTTTTGTGATTATAAATTACAAGTGTCTATGAAAAATCATGAATTCCGGAAATAATACTTCTCCTCGGCATTAGTAACAATTTTGGTAATACTATGCGTCATGCATGGTAACAATTTTCTTTGAGTAATATTAAAAGGAAAATTAAAGTTTATTGAGTCCTTCTAAAAGTGAAAATTAGTGAATGCGATAGAAAATTAGAGTTATTTAAAAGTAGTTTTTTAATTCTTTGAAATGTAATATGACATTTAAAATTATTAAAAAAAATAAAATACAATAATAATTATTTTGATTTTAATAATAATTTTAAAAGTCACATCATATTTAAACGAACTTTAATTCTTCCTATAAGTACTAACAAATATAAAAATTCGTATTAAAAAAGTGGAGAATGAGAAATTTTTTTTTTTTTCTTTTTGACATGGAGAAATTCATATTAGGAGAAGATAAAAGAAGGAATATAGGCTAGGATAAAAAAAATAAAAAATATTACCTTAAAAAAATTTAGGGAGTGTGCACTGTGTGCGGCCCCTTTACATCCCCCACTATTTATTACATTATTTATTTCATTTTGATTTTTCCTTAAAACAAAAAATTAAAAGAATCATTTTTTTAGTTAATAAACAAATTTTTTCACTTTTTTTCTAAATAAATTCAAAAAAAAAAAAGAAATTACTCCACGTTAATCAATTCTTTTTCCTTTTCTCCTTTCAGAACCCAAATACACATCTTTGAGTAGCCAAAGTTGACTGCAGGCTGGGGACAAATAGTGAAGTTCTAGGATTTAATAGGTGTCAACCCTAACTACTTTTCTCCTTTCAAAGCCCTTTTATCAAACACACATCTATGTGTGGCCAAAGTTGACTGTATGCTGGGGACAAATACTGAAGGTCTAGGATTTAATAGGTGTCGATCCTAACTACTCATCAATGGCTTTGCGAATGATGATAGATATTGAAGATAAGGTTAGTACGTGTCAACACTAACTACTTAGAGCACTAATAGTAGACACTCTATAGCTCATTATGTTCCCTATATTTAGGAAAAATCTCCTAAAAAAAAAAATCACAAAAAACCATCCACAGTAGAAACCCTAAACTTAACTAAAATCAAATGGCATCTACAGTATTTCCAATGTATTGGGAAATACTGTAGACACCATTTGATTATTAAATTATAAAAATCTAATTCTCTCTCCTCTCTCCTTCACGTTTCCCATCCCAACTTTCATTTTCCCTCCATTTGAAAATTATCCTGGCAAAAAAATCCTGTCAGCCATTCAAGAGAAATTAGAACCTCATCTTTCGGTCTTCATTTTGCACGACGAGAGCGAGAGAGAGGTAATAGATCGTATTCTTTGTCTTGTTCACCGTCAATGGTGGGCAGTGGCCGATGCAACAAAAAATCCCCAAAGCATAGGTACTCTCTCTCTCATCACGTCTCTCTCCTTATGAAATTTTTTCTCCTTTGATTTTCTGAAGTTATGGGTCAGAAATTTTGTCCCTTTGATTCTCTGATTTTGTCACTCATGATTTTCTGGGTTAGGTCTCTCTCTGTCATCACGTCTCTCTCTCATATGAAATTTTATCTCCCTTTGATTTTTGATTTTCTGAACATTGTTGAAACCCATGATTATTGAAGGAATACTTCAAAGAACATTTTTCAGATTTGCTGTTTGTGGGTTGGGTCTCTCTCTCACTTGAAATTTTGTGTCCCTTTGAGATTTTGATTCTCTGATTTTGTCTCTGTTTACAAGGAACATTTTCTAGATTCTCTGTTTACATTTTTCAGAACTTATATTATCGAAACCATTATGAAATTTACAAGGAAGTATCAGCAAAGAAACAGAAAACTCACAGCAAAGAAACAAGGAAGTATTCTTAGTTGGAAGATAAAAAGAAGAAAGGGAAACAAATAATTAAAATAAGAGTAAAAAATATTATTTTAATAATATAGGGAATAGTTAAGGAAATTTATTATGGTGTGTATTTATATAAGGAAATACAAAAAGTAGTTTGGATCCTTAACTTAGGAAAAATGGTTGGGACGTTGCTACTAGTGCTCTTAGAGCAGTAGCAGCAAATGTCCTATATGGCATTTCCTTCCCTATGTTTAGGGAATAAAAAAAAAAACTCACAAAAGCACACCCACAGCAGAAGCCCTATATTTAATCTATCATATTGGGTTGCTACAGTGATTTCCAATGCATTGGGAATCAGTATAGCAACCCAATACATTAAAAAAAAAAAACTCTCTCCTCTCTTCATCACATGTCCCCATGATTTCTTCTTCTTCGTTGAAGCATTTTCTCCTTCACACATCTCTCTCTCTCTCTCTCTCGTATCTCACCAAACAAACAGAAAAATCACAACCACAAATCATAAAAAATGTTGAATAACGGACGAATTTGTTGTGCCACCATTGTCGGAGACCCAAAGAAGAGAAACAAACAAATTTATTGAAAATCGGAGACCCAAAGAAGAAAAATAGACGAATTTATTGAAAATTGGAGACCCAAAAAATGTTGAAAATCAAAGACCCAACGAAGAAAAATGGAAGAATTTGTTGAGCCACCATCGTCAATTCAAAAACTGAGACCCAACACTCAGAAACTAAAGATTGTTGAGCTACCATCGTCAATTCCTTGTATTTTGGATTTAGATTTTCGATTTCATCACCGAATTTGGAGCCTTTGTTTCTCGTTTTCGATATGTTTGGCAATTTTGTGTTTGCCTGGTTTTGTGGTTTTGTTCCTTTGCTGGCTGATAGAAGAATACAAAGACAAGAGAGAGAAGAAAAGAGTTTCTAAGAAAGAAAGAAAAAAATAATAAAAATAAAAAAATAAAAATATTATTTTTAATATATAAGGAATGATTAAGGGAATTTATTATGATGTATTTATATAAGGAACCAAAAAGTAGTTTGATGCTTAAATTTAAAGAAAATGATTAAGGAGTCGCTGCTAATGTTCTTATCAATGGCTTTGCGAATGATGGCAGATATTGAAGATAAAGTAAACTCAAAGAAATGGCTTGGGATTTCAATAAGTCCTAAAAATAAAAGAATTTTAGGAAACTATGGATAGTAGTTCATTATGGAATAGGATGTAGGGTCAGAAAGTTAAATCATGGCTAACGATATGGATGCAATTTACAAATGACAACGTTATGAGAGCATTTACATTGGGTTATTCATATTTTAATGAAAAATGGTTAATCAAAACCTACTTTATTTAGTTTATCTAGTGAGTTTTCAAAGACACCATACATCTATTATCTTTTTTCTTTTTTTAAATTTTTTTTTTTTTATCTATACCATTTAAATGATAATTATTTAGGAAAATGCTAGGCCAGGGGTTCTCCCCGTAGTGTTCTCCTGGCATTCTCCCAGTCTTACGTAAAATATGATTTAAGAAAAAATAAAATTGTAGTGACCTCCACCACCGGTTTTTTTAGACATTAGTACCAAATTTGAGACATTAGCACCAAATTTGAGGCATTAGCATCAAAATTAAGGCATTAGCACCAAATTTAAGATGATTAAATCCATTTTTTATGATATTATCCCTAAAGGGTTAACTTTTCACCCTTAGGTTTTAGTTTTGAATAAAAAAACAAGTTTTAAAGCATTAGAACCTAACTATTAACTCATAAAAATTAATCTGTTGGCAAAAAATGGTACTACAATTTTATTTTTTCTTAAATCATGTTCTACATAAAATTAAGAGAACGCCAGGAGAACACTACGAGGAGAACCCCCATAGCAAACCCCACTTATTTATCTTTTCATTTTTTTTTTAATATAAAGATTGTATTTTTCAAGTGTCTTTTTTTCGCTTCTCAACAAGCTTACGACTCAGGGCCGGCCGACTCACTGTATTTTGAGACCTTAGGCGAAACTTTGAAATTTGACCTTTTTTTAAGTAAAAAAAATTAAAAAAATATATTTTAATATTATTATATTTTTATTTAAATATCATTATTCTCATTTTTTGGGATGTAAAATTACTAATTAAGCTTTTATATTCAAGATTTTCTAATATCTTCTTTTCAATTGATAATATGGCTAATATATTTAATATCTCTTGTGACATTTTTGATCTTAGATAGGATTTTATCAATTTCAATTTTGAAAAAGTTCTTTCTACATAAACAACTGAAAAAAGTATTGTCAATAAAATTCTATAAGCGATACATGTATTTGGAAAAGAATCAAATCTTTTTATATAATTTAATATGTCAATTGGAGCACTTTCTTCTATTTGTAAAATTTATTTTAAAACTTTTAGTTATGAAAATAAATTTAAACCATCAAGATCATGTTTTAAGAGACTCTTTAGATTAAGACATTTATTTTACAAACCATTGTTGGGAGATTAAAGCGGTTATGGAGTTTTTACCAAGAACATATTAATATACATAATTGAATACAACTAACCTAAAAACCTGAGTTAATAGGCTAAGGTTCACTTAAGTACATTAAGGATTCTTTTCTTTTATATTTTCTTAATGTGGGACACAACACTCATAAGTGCACTCACAACAATCTCTCCCTCACTTGTAAGTCTCTTTACATTAACCAAACTCCCACTCGTTGCTTGTGAGTCTTCCTATATTTTCAAGAGTGTCTCATGTCAAGAGTTGCGGATGACAGACACAACTTTAAACTCAAGTTGTGAGTGAGGCACAACTCTAAATCCGACGAATCCAAACACCCATCTCAGGAAAGTAACCATGGCTTTGATACCATTTGTTGGGAGATTAAAGCGGTTATAGAGTTTTTACTAAGAACACATTAATATACATAATTGAACACAACTCTAACTCAAAAGCCTAAGCTAATGGGCTAAAGTTCACTTAAGTATATTAAGCACTCTTTTCTTTTATATTTTCTCAATGTGGGACACAACACTCACAAGTGCACTCACAACAATCATTGTTGATAATGATTCAAATTGTCAACAAGTATGAAGATAATTACTGAAAATATAAATATTCAAGTTGGTAGGCTCAAGTTCTATTTATCTATAAAAGTATAATGTTAGTTTTAAAAGGAGTCCAAGAACAATTGGATTTGGATTTTTGGAGAAAACGTGTGTAGATAAACATATGGGCTACAAAGTTTATCTTCTTCATGGATAAGATTTTGTATTCATGATGGTTTTGTTTTCTATGCAGTAATTTGATTTAAATTGTTCTCCTATTTTTTGTGATTAAGTCTCTATAAAATGACATGTAGGGACATGTAGTCCTTGGTTAAGATGATCCAAAAAATCCAAATTTGTGAGAGCACTTTGTGGCATTTACAAAGTGTAGAGTTGTTCTTTACTGGGTAATTGAGAGGGACAATTGAGTGGAGTATACAAGGGGTTAAGGGTTTGGGTTTGGAATATTAAACTTGAGCGGTTCAAGCTTATACCATTGTACACAATATTTCTCAATAGTATAGGAGACCGGATCATGCCCGTGACGTAGGCATATTGCCGAACCACGTAAACTATTTGTGTATGTGTGTGATTGATGAGTGTTTTTTTGTATTTTCTTTTCAAACTTGTCTTTTGCATAAAGGGCTAGTGGGAAATTAGTTGCCAATTAATTACCAATTTTCCCAACAACCACCATCATCTAGTGATTTTAATTTCTTAAAATTAAATAAAAAATTAAAAATATTTTTGTATATTTGAAATTGTCCAAACCTACTTTGAATTAAATAAATAACTTGATCTACTATATATAAGAAGTAATCAATTCTAAAATATTCTTTAGCAGATTGTGTTGTCTCATCATAGCATTCTCATCAAACTATTTCTTTCTACGAATTATACGTTTTCCAGTTTCTTTATAGGTTTTAAAATAAGAAATAAGACCTTCCAATTGATCTATAGCAACATCAATATGCGTGTCTTTCGATTGTAAATTTTTATTAACAGTGTTAACAGCAAATAAAATATCATACCAAATAATCATACTCAATAAGAATTCAAAACTTTCGATCTCATAAGTTGCTAAACAATTAGCTTTACTTTTTGTTTTAGGATTTTCACTTGTTTTTGCTAATTGTAGCAGAGCGTCTCTTATTTTTGGAGTTTCAAATTTTATGGCTTTTAAACTTTCAATCTGACTTTCCCAACGTGTTTGAGAAAGTGGCTTAAAAGTTAAACTTGACACATTATCTAGTAATATTTTTCACCATTTTGTAGATGATGAAAACAAAGTATATATATTGTAAGTTCTTGTTGGTGAAATTTGGTAAGCAAAATGGTGATCAAAAGTGCCGCCGCTCGGATGAGAAGAAAGGCCGTCTGCATGCTCGAAGAATTATATTTTTCCAGAGAGCCTCGTCTGCAAGTTCGTCCGGACAAGCTCGATAAACAAGAATTCCCGAGAGCCTCGTCTGCAGTGTCGCCTAAACTTCGTCGGATGATGTTTACTAAAAAGGCCATATCTAGAGTTCTAGGCATTGGATTGGAGCAAACTTTATGGCGTTGGAAAGCTAACTCAAAGATCTACAAAGTTATGTTTAATGAGGTTAAGCTAATTCCAATGTTTACTAGGTCAAAACGGGCCATAAAGAGAAGTCAGCAGAATAGCTCGTCTGCAATCTCGTCCGGACGAGACTGCAGACGACCATGTGTAAAAATCACTTTTTGGACGTGTTTTATTGCCCTGTCTAGACGGCACATGTTCCCGTCCGGACCCCGCTGCCTACCTGTAATAGTTTTAAATGAATTGAAACTGCTTCCTAGGTCTAGGGATGATGGAGCTATTATAAATACACCTCTATAGAAAGAGAGATGTATGAATTTTCAACCCCAGAGAGTTCGTGAGAGGTTGTGTTTAAAGAGAGAATTATTTGTGAGCCTTGTTGTTCCTCTTAGAGGATCTTTGTTAGTTTGCTTGTGAGCGTAATTGAGAAGTCTATCGGAAGGGTCCGGTAAAAGAGAATCATATTGAAGAAGATTGTGAGCGAGGAGACGAGTTGGAGGCTTATCGATCTTATAGAGCCAAGGTCTTCCAAAGGGTTGTAAGTGTTCCTAGTGTCTGTAATCTCTGGATAATCTTTTGATAGTGATTTCCTGGGTTTGGCTACCCCGGAGAGGTTTTACTTTTAGATTGGTTTCTAAAAGGTTTCCTCTTCGTCACCAAAATCCTTGTGTTCATATTTTGGTGATTGCTTGCTTAGATTTAAATATCAATTAATTTCGCATAAACTGTGATATTTATCTGCATAGCGTTTTTCAATTGGTATCAAAGCAGATTCACTTTGTTTGGATTGATTTCCTGAGTGTGATCCTTGTTTATTTTCTAGAATGTCTCAAACCCTTAACACTGTGCCTAACTTTGATGGATCAAATTATGGCTATTGGAAGTCCCGTATGAGATTTTTCTTAAAATCAATAGATGTTTGGTCTGTTATTGAATCTGGATTTCAAGCTCCAGATAAGCCGACAGTTGAATGGTCTATTGCTGAAAACAAATCTCATGTGGTGAATGACAAAGCTATGAATGCATTGTACTTAGCAATTTCACAAACTGAGCACTCTAGAATTTCAAATTGTGATAGTGCCAAAGATGCATGGGAGATTTTAGAAACTACTTATGAAGGAACAAATTTTGTTAAAGCTACAAAACTTCAAATGTTAGTTTCTAAGTTTGAGAAAATTGAAATGTTAGAGGATGAGACATTTAATGACTTCTTTGGTAAACTTAGTGAAATTAGAAATTCCATGATAAATCTAGGAAAGAAAGTTTCTGACACTAAAATGGTTAGAAAAGTCATGAGGTCACTCCCGAAAGATTCAGAATGAAGACAACAGCCATTGAGTCATGTAATGATCTGGAAACTATGAGGATAGAAGAGTTAGTTGGTGCCTTGCAAACTTATGAATTTTCTTTGCCTAAACCTAAGAATAATAAGGATCTTGCCTTTAGAACTCTTAGGAATAACTCTGATGAGTTATCTGATGAGGAACCAGATGATGAGGAACTTGCCTTGGTAGCTAGAAAGTTTTATAAGTATAAACATAGAATTCCCAAGAGATTTGGAAAACCAGAAGAGAGAACTCAGGATAGAGATGAAAGAGACCCACGTGGTCCAAAATGTTATGAGTGCTCTGACTATGGTCATTTGTGCAAGGATTGTGCTAACCTCATGAGTAATAAGCCAAATGATAAAAAGCCTTCAATATTACCATGAGTGACACTAATGAGGAGGTTCTTGATGATTCTCCTAATTATGTAGCGTTTGTTGCTTCCTATGATTCTGATGATTCTAATCAATTAGAAGTTAAGTTTGCTTATGATAATGAATCAAATAGGGTTAGTGACCTTCAAAACTCCTTTGACAATTTGAGGGAAAATTTTTCTACACTTAGAAATACTAACCTAAAAATTGTTAAGGATGTCAAGAATCTTGAACTTGAAAGGGATAATTTGCTGAAAGAATTGAGTGATTCACATGCTGTTTGCAATTCTCTGAAATCTGAAAATCATATGTTAATTGCTAAGAATAAATCCCTCCAAAATGATCTGATTGAAACTAGAAATCACTTGAGTACTTTCTCTAGTGAAAAGCTTAATCAAATGTTGCATGCTCAGAAGCGTTCTAGTGACAGATCTGGTTTAAGATTTGATAAAACTACATCTTGTTCTTCTAACCATGCTCCTACTTCAAAGATTGTGTTTGTTAAACCAATTAAACTAGAATAATCCTCAGGTGAAGGAAAGCCAGCAGTTTCTCCAACTTGGCAAGGTAAGAAAGGTAAGAAAAATTCTATTGTACCTCATGCATCTGTACCTAAGCCTAGAGTCACGCATCCTCCTAGGAAATTACCTTCTCAAAGGTTTGTCCCTACATGCCATCATTGTGGAAAAGTAGGTCACATTCGACCTCATTGTTTTAATTTGAAACCTCATGTGTAGAAAAATAAAAATTATGTATCTAGGAAAGATTGTGAGGGGTTGGTCACAATGATGAAAGGAGTGCTATCTAGGTTAGACCAATTTGAAAATGTCCATAAACCTAGACTTAACATCACTCAAGTGTGGGTTAGGAAGGATGATACCATTCACCCATTGAGAGGGAGTGGTAATGAACTCACCTTATTTTAGGTGAACCAATAACATGTCTAGGATTGTTTTTAATGTTTATCCTTGCATTTCCTAGAGCATGTTATTTTTGTTTTTGTTTTTTTTATTTTTTTGTGTGCATTTTTTTTGTGTTGTTAAAAATTTTTCAAAAAGACAAAAATATGTTTAGTTAGTTGTTTTTCATTCTTCTTTTGTCTTATGCACCTAGATAGTCCATTAAATTCTCATGTTTCCATTATGAATTTAATCTCTTGTGTCTTGGAATGATCTTAATATGCATGAGATGGACTTTTGTTCAATAGACTTGTTCTTGTGGTTACCTAAAGCCTGAGCTTATGTGGTACGTTTTGCCTATGCTTAATCTCTTGTGCACATTTAAGCTTATATTTTTTGGGTAACCATATGAGGTTTTTGACTAGTATTTGTTTCAAATTGACCATTTGCTAGTTGAACCTAGGGCTTAAAAATTTCCTACTTTCTCGGTTGTGATAAGCACCACATGCGTAAGGACACTTTCTCATAGAGAAAAAGAAACAAGATAGTGAAACAAATAAAATCAAAAGATCACATTCCAAAAGGAATTTATTTCACTGTGTCAAACGTGTGCAAAATTGTTTTACAATGAGAAATGTATAGGATGAGAGTAGCTAGGCCTTAGTATGATAAGGTTTGACTTTTGATCTGAGATACTTGTCAAAACCTCATGGTGGTGAAACTCAAATTTTTTGTTGGCTCACACACACTACACACAAGCATGGGTTGAATGAAACATTTTTATTTGGCTTGGGTTAAACAATTTCAATGTCTTGTTGTCACTTCAAATCTCATGTATATTTTGTTTATTTGGAGCATGTTTGGGTTATTCATTGCTGAAATTAATGAGTATTTGATGTGTTTATCATGTGTGTTCATTTGACTTCTTGAAGGGTAGAAATCTTTTTCATTTCAAGTTGCTTGTTGTTTTTTTTTAGCCATATATTGAGGAGGAGTTTCTATTATTCATGATCTTGCTTTATCTTCATGCATTTTCTTATCTATGATCATAAGTTGTGTTTACATTTTTCCTATTCCACATATGTTTTGATGAGTTTTGTTGAGTATTTCAGGAAACATGATACCTATTGTCAATTTGTGACAAAAAGGGGGAGTAAAAATTGGGGATTAATGGATGACTCGTCCAATTGATTTTGTCATCGAATTGCCAAAGGGGGAGTTTGTAAGTTCTTGTTGACGAAATTCGGTAAGCAAAATGGTGATCAAAAGTGTCGCCGCTCGGACGAGAAGAAAGGCTGTCTGGACGCTCGAAGAATTATATTTTTCCAGAAAGCCTTGTCTGCAATCTCGTCTGCAAGCCCGTCCGGACGAGCTCGATAAATAAGAATTCCCGAGAGCCTCGTCTGCAGTGTTGCCTAAACTTCGTCCGGATGACGTTTACTAAAAAGGCCATATCTAGAGTTCTAGGCATTGGATTGGAGCAAGCTTTATGGCGTTGGAAAGCTAACTCAAAAATCTACAAAGTCATGTTTGACAAGGTTCAGCTAATTCCAATTTTTACTAGGTCAAAACGGACCATAAAGAGAAGTCAGCAGAATAGCTCGTCTGCAATCTCATCCGGACCAGACTGCAGACGACCATGTGTAAAAATCACTTTTTGGATGTGTTTTATTGCCCCATCCGGATGGCACATGTTCCGTTCGCCGCCTACCTGTAACAGTTTTAAATGAATTGAAACTACTTCCTAGGTCTAGGGATGATGGAGCTATTATAAATACACCTCTATAGAAAGAGAGAGGTACAAATTTTCAACCCCAAAGAGTTCGTGAGAGGCTGTGTTTAAAGAGAGAATTATTTGTGACCTTGTTGTTCATCTTAGAAGATCTTTTGTTAGTTTGTTTGTGAGCATAATTGAGAAGTCTATTGGAAGGGTCCGGTAAAGGAGAATCACGTTGAAGAAGATTGTGAGTAAGGAGACGAGTTGGAGGCTTGTCGATCTTATAGAGCCAAGGTCTTCCAAAGGGTTGTAAGTGTTTCTAGTGTTTGTAATCTTTGAATAATCTTTTGATAGTGATTTCCTGAGTTTGGCTGCCCCGGAGAGGTTTTACTTTTAGATTGGTTTCTAAAAAGTTTCCTCTTCGTCACCAAAATCCTTGTGTTCATATTTTGGTGATTGCTTGCTTATATTTAAATATCAATTAATTCTGCATAAATTGTGATATTTATCTGCATAGAGTTTTTCATATATGTTGTAATTCCAAAAAAAGATATATCTTTAGGACATAAATTAAAAATATTGCATAGTACAAGGCTAAGACTATGACAACCACAAAGCGTATAAAATGCTTTAAGATTTATATCAAGTAGTATTTTTTGCATCACTCGTTCTTTTCCTTCATATTAGATCTATTATCATATCATTGTCCTCATATATCATTAATATTAAGTTTAAGTTTTTTGATTAACTCAATTGTGTCATTAAAAAAACCTTTTCCAGTAGTATCATCTATTGTTATAAATTCTACAAAATGTTCATTTACTTTATTGGAATTTTTGAAATATTAACACATCTTATAATGAGAGACATTTGTTCTTGATAAATTGCATCCGGTGTACAATCAAGTATAATTACAAAACATTTTGTTTTTCTAACTTTTTAAATAATATATATATTTTACTTTTGTTGCTAACAAATGTATCAATTCATTTTGTATATTATGTCCAATATAATGATTATGAATTTTCCCATATTGAATACGCTGAATATGCTCTTGCATTACTAGGATCAAATTCTGCAATCATTTTAATTAGACTTAAAAAATTTCCATTATTTTATTTTTTTATAGATCTTTTCATTTTGTCCTATAAATGTCGAATTATTCTTACTAAGTTTCTTTACTATACCAATAATTCTCAACGATACTTTTTTCTAATGATCTTTCTCTCTGTCAATTTGTTCTTTGACATTTTTATCAATTGTTTTATTTTTTAACAATCTCATTTCTAAATCAACCCAATTATTCATGTTAATAATATGTTTATTGGTTGTTTCATGACTTTTAAGTTTAGCACTAAGATTTTTCTAGTCATTAGTTCCTTCATTATCTAGTTACATTTAATACTATCTATATAAGGTATTTTCCTACAATATTTAGTTTTTTTTTTTTTTTATTTAAGATACTTGTTTTGATCAAAAAGAAAATGAAGAAAAAAAAAACAGTGAGTCCATTCAAATGGGTAACTCAATATTTATATAGAAGACATTTTACCTATCTTATACACCAAATAACATATTCAAATGTAAAGCATAAGATTCGTAAAACATAATTTTTACACCAAATATATAATTCAACCATAAACTATAATACTCAACATAATTCTTCTCTCGTCTATATTATCTCGTTAGGAATCAAATAGAATCTAACCCATAACTTAAAATTTAGAAGCAAAAACAAATCTTTTCTAGTAAACAAACTACAAGCCATAATTGTTATTTTCTCTTTCTTACACCTTCATATGAATTAAATCAAATATTTACAAAAACAAAAAATATTTACTTATAAGAAATGAAATATTCAAGAATGACAAAAAAGAAGATAAAGATAGCTTAGATTGAGTCTTGTTATACTAATATATATTACATATATTTTTTTTACACCTTAGCATTGTATAATATTTTCTTTGTTTTGATCAAAAAGAAGAAGAAATAAAAAATCAAGCAATGTGTCCATTTAAATGGACAACCAAATATTAATATAGAAGGCATTTTACCTATCTTATACACCAAATAACATGTTCAAATGTAAATCATGTACTAAATAAAAGAATGAAACTGAATAATCTTCTCTCATTAACTTGGCAAAAATGAATCTATACATGAGTTTATATATACTCTTGTTATACAACTGAACTAACAGAGTATAAGCTAACAACTTAATTGCAACATAACTGTTTCAACTTACATAACTAACCAACTAATATAACAAACTAATTAACTTATATACACGTGTAAAATAAGAAAGAATCTGTTGATGATGAGCTATTATTACCCCTCTTCAAGATGAAAGATATTAAGTATGTTTATCTTGGACAACAAAGCACTAAAATGTGCAAAACCAAGAGGCTTAGTAAATATATCCACTAAGTTGGCAGAAGAAGAAACATGTAAAGTATGTATAACACCTTTTTGAATCTTTTCCCTGATAAGGTGACAATCTATTTCTATATGCTTGGTGCATTCATGATACATTGGATTTACTGCAATATGAATTGCAGCCTTGTTGTCACAGAAAAGAGCTATAGGTTGTGGATGAAGGATTTGTAAATCCTTGAGTAAACTGAATAAGCAAGCAACCTTACAGCAAGTGGATGCCATAGCCCTATACTTAGACTTAGCAAATGATCTTGAGACAATCTGTTGTTTCTTGGACTTCCATGAGACCAAAGCATCACCAATGAAAATACAATGACCAATGATGGACCTTTGAGTGTCCAAGTAGCCAACCTAATTAGCATTACAAAAAGCTTTTACCCGAAGATCTGATGAAGAAAGAAAAAACAACCATTGACCAGGAAAAGTCTTTAAGTATCTTAACACCCTTTGTGCAGCATCTAAATGAGGTTGCCGAGGTTCATCCATGAACTGACTGAGAGTATGAACCACATAAGCTAAATCAGGACATGTGATTATGAGGTAAATCAGTCTGCCATTGAGATGTCTATAACTTGTAGGGTCATTTAATAAAGAACCAACATCCTTAAACAACTTAAGATTCTGTTCCATAGGGAACTTTGATGGTTTAGAAGCCAATAAACTAGAATCTTGAAGGATCTCCAATGCATATTTCCTCAGCAATAAAAAAAATTCCATTTTCTGATTTAGCTACCTCTAAACCAAGATTTTTTTTTTTACTTCCCCAAGTCTTTAAGCTTGAATTGCTTGTTGAGTGAAATAATGAACTGTTTGATGACTATAGAATCATTACTATTAACCACAACATCATCTACATAAACCAAGAGAGCAAGAAAAGCTTTTGATTGACCAAAACCTTGAGCAATCAAGGTAATAGAAAACTTAGAAAACCACTGACGAGAGGTTTGCATTAGGCCATATAGAGACTTAGTCAATTTATATACTTGAGACTCACCTGATGTATAGATTTAATTGTATTCACCAATTGCACGAGTCGATCGTAATAGAGTGGATGTGCAAGTGCGAGTGTTGAACCCACAGAGAATCGTGTTTGTCAAAAACCAATTTAAATGCCTAAATTAAATAATATCTTAACCTAGTCTCAAAAGCAAACAGGTAACATGTATAAAATAAACTAAACTAAAATGTAATAAAATAAAGAAATAAAAAATAACTAAAGTCCCTAATCCACCTCACAATAAATTAATTCACATATAAATATGCTTAGCTCATATGTATTAAACATTTATGCTACAAGGCATACTCTGAGCGCTAACACATTGTTCATATTTTCGTCTATCGATAAAGTACATATGTATATCCTATTGTTATTATACAATCTTATCAAACTACTCGAGGCAAAACACGTTACAAGAGGTCACAACGGGTAATGGTTCATAGACGAATATCCGATGTATCTCCGGTTGCAAAGAGTGTTGACGTTTGACGATTTGTAAACAACAATCAACACACTTTTATCACTAAAATGCATTGAAACGAATAAACATAAATCTTAAAAGATAGAATAATACGAACTAAACATAAATATATATAAACAAATTAAAGTGAAGGGAATAAGAGACTAAATAAAAGTAAAATAAAACATAAATTAAATAAACAACAATTTAGGAGGGATTTACAGTGGAAAACAGAGGGTTTTGGGCCCTAGAGGCACCTCCCAAATGTGTAAAACAAATGATACATTGAGGCTTATTTATAGGTCAAGGTCATGGATCAAGCGTTTGAAGACTACTATGCTCAACACACCGCTTATTTGTGGTTGAACGTAGGGTACATCTAAGATGTTGCAATGCTAAAGAGTGGTAAAAAAAATTAAATCTCATATAAATTTATGAAGAAAAAAAAATCTCTCCATATTTTCTGATCTTGTGAAATTCAAATCATATTTGCACTATAATTCCAATTATCATTTGTTTTTGTTGACCAAATGTAGAGTATCATGTTAACATAATTTAGAATGCCTCAGTCTACTAAATTAATATACCAATGAGTCATAGGCATTTAAAAACTCATGAGAAAATTATGGCATCTAAATCCTTAGACCATCAATTCAGCTACATAAAATACATGGATGGCGTACAATTAAATCATAGAAGTCAAATTTAATCAAATTTTGCATATATTCAATTGATTAGATGGAATTTAATTAATAAGATATTTTAAACCAAATTTAATTCATTAATTGTATGGAGTAATGTCTTTTAGACAAAAATTTAATGCTATATTTTATTGTAGATACACCTTTTAGATTCATATCCTACTCTTTTTACACAAGTAAATTGATTGCATAACATAGAGAAACAGAAACTAACTAAAGATAAGCGAAAACTAGCTAAAGGTAGTTCAACATAAATTCTAATAACATCCGGTGGCGGGGTTAGGTTTCTTTGCTTTGTTGGATAAATTTCTAAGAACATCATGGCACACATAACACAAGATGACAAAAAAAAGGTCAATCAAAATTTTATTAACCCACATTACACCACTTATAATTCAATAAACTTATATATTAATGTTCTGGTGATCAAAATGATTGTATTTCTTTTCTTTTTGGTAAATGAACTTCAATACACTCAATAAAAATAATTCAACACCTTGACAAAAATATGTTAAACAAGGAACACCTCCAAAATTCCAAACTTGGATTAACCGAGTGAATCATTAGTCATGATTTGAAATATTTGTACTAACCAAAAATCAAATTGATCTAATATATTAAACCTATTTTAATTATGAATTTCACAGATTATATATTGTAGAGAGAGCTAACCAAAAATTTCACAGAAAGTAAGAAAAATTTACCCACAAAACTCAACCAAAAACCACATAAATAAAATATTACAAAATAGCATATTTTTGTGCTTAATAATCAAGGAGTATAACATAATTATAAAGGAAAGATTGAGAAAAAAACCTTACCTTCTTCCAATCATCCAAGGTACTCCTTCCCTGCTTCACAGCGGGTCACTCTCCATCACTCATCTTCAATGGAAGAAGCATGTTACGACTTTTTTCTCCTACCTTTATAGGGACGTCGAAGAGTAGATGCAAATCTTAATTGGAATCTTTTTTTTTTTCTAAGCAACTAAACCATGAAAATGTGAAGAAAGGAGTAGAAGCAAAGATGGTCAAAAGAGAAAAGAGAAAAAAAATATATATATATATATATATATATATATCCACGATTTGAGGATGTATTAGGTAGAAGAAATGTTCTTCGGTATGGCTGTTGTCGACAGAGAAGAAAGATGGAAAATTTGGGTAAAATTTTTTGAAAGAGAGAAAACCAATTTTTTGAAAGAGAAGAAATTTGGAAGATGAGAAAAGAGGGGTAAAATACCAAAACAACCAATCAAATATTTAATCCATATGAAGACTAATGAGGGCAAATTGGTAACCTGGTACGCAATTAAAAAAAATTGTGAAAACAAAAACTCAAAAGACAAAAAAGCCCCTAAAAAAAATTCTCTTTAATAACTAGAGGACAAAACGGTAACTTGGCATAATCAAATAAAAACGACTCTTCAACCCTCATTGAAGGTATAGAAAAGACAAAATAGCCCCCAATAAAATTCATTATTTCCTTATCAATTAAATTGGGTCACATAATAATAAAGGGTAAATTCGTAATTTGACACCATCAAATAAAACTTCACTATTCCAAAGGCATTGCCTCTTTCGTATGTTACTCTAGGTAAAGATAGCAAAACAAATAGACCCATTTTATTTCTCACATTTTCCCATCAACAGATTGACATAAAGCAAAATCACAAGCAACCCATCAAACAAATCAAACAATCAAACACTTAGGAAGAATCGAAACATACAGAACCCACAAGTTTTGATCAAACAAATCACACAAAGGAAGAAATTTTGATCAACCAAATAGAGGACGAAGTTCCCATCAACCAAAGTTTTGATCTTTATATTTATTAGGCAATTGGTATTCACAACTCCAACAAAGGAATCGTTGCACTCTCCAAGGCAAAGACGTCATCGTTATTTGCCGCAGCTCAAGCAAGATCTAGATCCAGTGGCAATTGCTGAGGGGGAGAGAGAGAGTGGCCTTCTATGTGTAACTGTAATACCCTGACAAAAACACCCTTTTTAAAAAGGTTAATGATTTACTATGAAATGGCTAGTGTTTTCATAAAACAAGGTTTTATAAACCAAAAAATCTATACTTTTTGCAAGTAGTCTAACTTGAGACTTTTTAAAGCAAAAACCCACAACCACCCTCATTGAACAAACATACGCTAGAGGACCACCCAAGTGTACGCTCGTAACTTAAGTGCGAGCATATGCTAGGGGGACCACCACTAGTGCTAATTAACCAATCTTCAAGCCATTGTGTAATAACCCAAACGACGCTTGAACCCATTTATCCATTATATAATAGTACCCCAAACTCTTGCCTAAGAGTACCCGAGCGCTCACTGACAAGTTTGGAAAGCAATTTTTACACATTCTCCACCTTTTCAAAACAAAGCATGCCCCTAGCCCCTATATAAACCATATCCTTCGACTTCAACCTCTCCTTACACTAAGAAAAATCCCAATCCTAGTATGAGAAGTGATTTGGAGAGAGGAAGAAGATCTTGGAGCCTTGCCACTTTCTAATATAACTTCTTGCTCAAACACTTAACATTTGTAAGTTATACTTCTTATTTTGTGTTCACACAAGTTAAAGATGATTTGACAAGTTCTTGCACCTCTTTCCTTGCAAAAACCAAGAATATTTCAAAGACCTTTAAAACCGCATTTTATTGCTTAAGTTGCATGATACATACCTTCATATGTTTAATAGGAGTCTAGAATGAGATATACCCTACCTTAGGAGCTTAAGACCATGTTTTTAGCTTGTGGCCAAGAGTTCCCACTCTCTCGCCGAATGTACGACCTTGTGGTAGAGTGTTCGCCTAGAAAGCAGGATGTATGCCAGTAACCCAAATAGGTGAGCTTAGGGTTTTGACAACCCCTTTCATTGGGTAGAAACTTATTATGTCACTTAGAGAGTTCTCTAGCATTACTTATAACAATGTGTCATATTTCTTTATAACAAGAAATTGTGATGTTGAAGGACTCAAGCAAGTGCATGAGGTAAGTAAACACTTACAAGCACTTTTCCTCAAAACGTATGATATATCAATTGACTCAACACACGTATGATATAAGCATGCCTATATTTTGTACAACTTGATAACTACTTAATAACTGGTTGATTAGATGCATTGTATGACATAGTGTAGTGACCCAAATTACTGACTATGCATAAGTGGCTTAGTTGAGGAGTTAATTTGGGCTTTGGGTCACTAAGGCTGCTAGAAGGGTGATTCGACGCTAAGTTAGGACGTCTGTTGGATGTACGCTGGGGACCACCGGACGTATGCTCTGCAAACTGTACTGGCAAGCGTACGCAAGACCACCGGACGTATGCTACTTTTTGAGTACCCTCTGGATAATACTTGGACGTACGAGACAGCCTTTGAACCACTGGACGTACGCCCCTTGGCCAGACGTCCTCTGCTTTTTGGGCCTATAAATAGAGCCCTACCCCCTTGTATTTCACATAGTTTTCAAAACGCCCCTAGGCTGCCAAAGTGTTTCCAGAGTGTTTCCAAGCTTAGTGAGTGTTTGGTGAGCATATATGTGAGGAGTTTGCGAGTTCAGAACGTTCGTGAAGCGGAACTCTTGCAGTTTTGTTTTAAGGAGATAACATTCGATCCATAAGCTTTTGTTTACGTTGTTATGCTGCTTAGTTATTGTTTAGATGTAGTGGTTAAGCTTAGTTGCACCTTAAAACTCGCTTGGGCTAACGTTTGGTTAGTTTAGCGTTGTTACTTTGCATGGAGATTTTAAACTAGACTAAAGGGCTTTAGGTAGTACCCAGTAGCCTTAGGAGTCGGATGAGATAGGCGACGGAGAGAAAAAGAGGTTCTCCCCGAGAACCCATACAGCAAAAGTACGGTGTCGAGACTGGATGTACGGCTTATTGTTGCACGGCGGACGTACGCACCTGAGCTCGGACGTATGATCACTGTGTGGCAGGAAAACCCTATTTTTGCCAAAAGACCTATAGCTTATGTTTTCTTTGATTTAGGGTTGTTATAGTAGGATTATGACTAATAGAAGGTTTTTCACAGATTTGGAGAACCCGGACCATTTGGAGTTTTCAGAGACGCGTATCGACCCAGGTGAGTTTTAACTCACATAATGCACATTATTATTTTTCATGCACTACACATTTATTTTGTGTACCAAGAAAACATACATATTTTACAACTCTCACCATTTATACTTATTGCACATGAACTCTGTCATTTTGAGAAAAACGTTGTGCTAAATCTGTTAACAAAGTGAGACTTGTAAAAAGACATGCATATAAAATACAGACAAGATAATTTGCATTGTATGACATGGTACACCGGTACGTGTGGTAGTAATGGCCATGGGCTTACTATACATGTTAGCTTTATGGTCAAATGTGTGCGTTATGTCAGGGTTGTGGATCCATTGGTTTCGTGACCTTGATGCAACCATTCTCAATGGTTCGGTCACTACAGACGAACGTCACTAATTGGTGTGGGCCACTCGGGGTCGGACCCGATCGTGCCACTAGTGTTACGTACAGTATGTTATATAATAGCTGGGACACTGGCATTGTATTATAAGTCCCTCAGGACAGCATCAACCTTGCTGAAAATGGGTAATATCTCAGGTAGACCATATCGTTGAACTATGACAAATGTTGACACCATATGCATGTATCATTCTTATACATATATCATGCATAATTAATCTATCATGGAGGAACTGTTTTGTTCAATAAATACTTGAGTTCATTTCCAAAAACTGGCATGGGCATTATCTGCGTTAAAAATCACTAAGTCTTAGACTTACCTTTTTGTTTATGTCTTTCCCTATCATTACGATTAATTGCGCAGTTTAGCTGCACTAGACGAAGATGCCATCGGAGGTTACGTGGGTGATTGCTCAGGACCTGATACGGGTAATTTTTTAGGAGATGCACCCGGTTTGGCTTAGGACGATGTGGGAGGATGGAGGATCTGCCCGTGCAGATATGATCGAGATTTTGATCTCGTTAGCTTTGTTAAAACTTAGGCCTAGGCTTTGATCTGTTGATCTTTTGAGAACTATGCTGATGTAACATATTTTGGGATGTATCTATTTCTCTTGTTGACGGTCTGATGACCGGTACATTGATGACTACTTGTTATGTTATGGATGTATTATTCTATCTCTAGTATTGTTGTGTGATGTTTTATTTACTATCTCTTAAATCCCATAGTCTTGGTAAAGTTTTTCGCTGCAGTTTTCTCATTACAACGAGGAAAGTGATTTCCCGGAGGTCGTGTCTCGGAGGGACATGGCTGGAATGGCGCGTCGTGAGGTCAATTACTGGTTAATTGATATTCCCACTAGGTGGGCGTCACACATAGTACACCAATACATGCAATATAAAGGCTATAGACTTACTATATAAACTTGATTATATGGTCAAACTGTGTGTGGATGTGTTATGTGGGCCTTGGATTTAATGGTTATTTCGTGATCAGTGCAGCCTTAATTGGTGGCTCACTACAGGACATATATCATTAATAGCATGGGCCACCTTAGGTCGGACTTAGTCAAGCTGTTAGTGTTATGGATGGTAGCATACAATGTTTGGGGCACCAAAATTATTATACAAGTCCCTTAGGACAGCGCCAACCTTGCTGAGAATGAGTAATATCTTAGGTAGACCATATATGATACCTATGACCTATAAAACATTAGTTTTCTGCATTAAAATTACTTAAGTGATTGCCCCTAGATGTACACCATCTTTTGTCAACAAACAATACTTTTACGGCATATTAACAGAGATAACACATCTAATAAATCTTTACCAAATTGCACGTTTAATTTTATAAAACTAGCTCATATCGTACCCACTATAGGGTTTACTTACTAAGTCTTTAGACATACGTGGTTATTACATCTTGTATAAAACTTGTTCATAGAAAGAAAAGAGAGTGGCAAGGTTGCTACTACAAACATTGCTCAAGTAAGATCTTCACATTGTTATCAGGTTTGCTTAAGTTACTATTTCTATTAGTTGTTCTGTGCTACGTAATGAGGATTATACTTGTTTCTTTGATGATTAATAGACATCTCAAATTATTTCACATTCATATGCATTAACTCTAACGTGTCTTAGAAAGGTGATTTCCTAGCTAACTACTAGTTAGTTAGGTTGTGCTAATTGCTTGTTGTAGCACCTAAGAAAAATTAGATGGAAAATCTATCAGTTCTAAATTTGGCTAAGTCTAAAAAATGAGTTTCAATTATTGATATTTTCATGATAATTTTTACCGTTATTTGTTGCTCATACATTAGATAGTCAATTGTGATTTTATAGGATTTTATGATAAGGTTTACATTGATGAACATCGATGAAATTTTTGTCATGAGCCATCAAAAATCACATTTTGTACTAAAAATGAATTTTTAGATTTTGATTTTTTAGGAATTTGATTTTCTAGTATTTTTATCTGGATCCAAATAGGGGGTATTTCCTTATTTACAATGTAAACTTAAAGTAAATGGATATAAAAGACATTTACTTAAATATTTACTGTGGGAATAAGTGTTGCGTAAGAGTCAATAAAGCAAAGCTAAAAAGTAGTGTCCGGACAGCCTTGTAGACAAGGAGTTGTTTGTCTCGTATGTCTGGACATCCCACTAACGTGTCCAAACACAGCTCAGGTAAAAATGGCTAAATCACGATTTTAGCTTATTTTCTCTACCCATTTTCTTCTTTCACATGATTTTCCATTCTCCAAGATAAAAACAATAGTATAGTGTAGGAAATACGACATCGATCTCATATAGATTGTTGATTTTATTTACAATTAATTAAAATACCAAAATTGTCATGAAATTGATACTATGAAAATAAATAAAGATAAATAAAAGTGTAGGGCTTTGACATCCACCACTAATCACGATCAATCAATATAACAATATGTCAATGCTTCAATCATATTATATCTACTTAATGTTTGCTAACTTAAGGGTATGGGTGTGTAACACTTGAGGAATTTATTAGACAACTAAGAATGCTCTAGTATAGATTATGATCTTAAGCTAAATCAAATATATTAGGAAAATATATTTGATGTCTAATTTAATATTCTCAGTTGGAATTGAGAAATAATTAGTTAGAGCTAGATTTGGTTCATATTATGAATTATTTGGCATTCAAGATTTACCTAGTTAATTGCCCAAGAGTTAGTAATAATGGTAGAATATGTGGAATAAATAATTAGTTTGATTAGTTTAAAATATTAAGATATACATATATATATGGTAATGAATACCTAGGTGGACGTGTAGTTAATGCTTAATATATATATATATATATATATATATATATATATATATATATATATAATATTCAGTAACTATAAGTAAATGAGTATTACTGCTTAGGAAGATGAATTTGATTGACTGCAGAAATGTAATTGGTTATAAACTGCAGTAATATTAGTGATCCGGTGTGTAAAGAAGACACCTTTGCAATTTGTTTTTAAGCCTTTTTGAATTATACCCATTGTATCCCCAAAGTCTTGCCTATAAATAGGCTCACTAATAGTGTTTTTTTTTTTCACAAATCACAATTTTCTCTCTCTCACAAAGAGAATAAAAAAGAGAAAGTGAGATATATATAAGCTTTAGCTTTGGAGCAACTTAAAGTGGGAGTGTTAGGTATAATCCTTTTATCCTTAGTTTATGTCAATTATAGTTATTAGAATTTAAATTATAGTCAATAGAATTTAAATTATGTCGTTATAATGCCTAAATTGCTTGGGAAAGTGTGATTGAATATCTCGGGATGGATATTATATTTAATCATCCTTTTAAAATATTGCAAATGCGTCATTGTGCTGCCTAAATTTTATTAGGTATTTTACAATAGTACCGTTGTAATACCCAAATAATGTTAGATGTTTTAATTTAATATTACACTAATGTCATAGTAATGCCCGCTTGAAGAAAAAAAAATACTAGATAGCCGTTATGATGTCCAAATAGTATTAAGATACTTAGATATGTCGTTATGATAGTCAAGTGATATTATAATATTTTAGATACATGTCGTTATACTACCCAAATTTTTAAGATAAGGGCAAAGTATGAAAATAATGTTTTTTGAGGTATTTTAAGGATCCTAGATTTAAAGTGAGTCTTAAGAATAAAATAAGTTAAATTTATGCTAAGGTGAAAAATGCGATATTAAATGCAAAAAGTGTATAACAAAGGAACTACGAATAAGGATCTTTAAGCTTGAGAAGGGTAAGTTCAAACTTACTGACCCTGCATTATTTTACAAAAGCATGTTATGTATATTTTGTTGAGCCCTATTATTTTAATTATACGTATGAATATATTTTGAAATGTTTTACATGAAAATGTGTTTTCGAAGAAAATGATTTATGAAAAGAAGTTGAGTTTTGAAAGGAAAACAAGATTTGCGGAAACTATAATATTATGAAAATATGATGCTATGTATGAATGCATGTAATGCCCAAAGGTCATGGGGGATTATGCGCCTGACACCCCGATGTTAGGAAGGGGAAACAAAGTTGCCTAACAGCCTAGCGGTTGAGTGGGGTTACACGCTCAACACCTCAAAACTATGAGAAGGATAAATTATTAGCAACCTTGCGGTTAAGTGGGATAACACTTAGCGAACTCCTGAGAATAAGTGGGAGTATAAATTCACTTATTGTCATGATAATATATTATGATATGATATGATATGCCATGCTATATAATTAAATTATGCTGATTTCGTTAATGTCTTATTCATTATGTTATGAACTGTTTTACTATTTCATATTATGAAATGTGAAGTTAATTATATAATAAGAAAAATGCAAGAAATATTATTTTGTTTATTTATTAAGTATGGAAATGTCTATCACCTAGTTTACTATCTAGCCATAAATTTATTAAAACTCATTTATGAAAACCTTGCATACATGGCTGTTTAGTAAACACCGATAAGAAGATAGGTTTTTTTAAAACAAAAAGGGGGCTCTGATAAAAATGGTCAATTCGCTTGAACTTGCTGAGTCGTGGACTCACCCTTCCACCTTTAAAATTGTTGTGACAATTTTTTAGATGTGATTGAAGAAGATGAGGAAGAGGATGCGGCTCTGTATGAAAGTCCATACTACTATGCATAAGACTAATTGGAGGCCCCGATCTTTTTGGAGATACTCAAGACAGTTGTAGAAATACTAGTAATGATTGATGTGTGTATTTTAGTAGGTCTCTTATGATATCATGTAATATATTAGTGTGGGTTGTAGTAACTTTGTAAGTGACATGTCGTTTGTGACAAAATTTGAGGAAACTGAAATCCTAGTTGAGGATGAAGATATTATATGAAGTTTAAATTAGATGTTCTAGTACATTTACATTTATGAGAAAACTCTGATGAAAAAAAAAAAAAAAAGAGCTACCAATGTACAGTAAGGATTTAGATAATCCCACTTACGGCTTGTTTAAAAAGCTAGGGCGTTACAGAGTGGTATCAGAGCCATCAGCTCTGAGGACCCTAGGAAAGTGATTCCTTATTAGAGTTAAGTCATAAGGATCTAGGTTATATGTTGAAAAGTATACCGGAGCTTTAGGATATCAAAATTGTAAGTCTAAAAAGCTTGATCTTAATGTTTGCAGAAAATGTCGTCAAGTGAAACTAGTAGTAGGACGACTTCGGAACCAACTTACAAAGGAAAGAAATCGGCCATACGTACTTGGTCGGTTGGTCGTAGACCGATCTTGAAGAAACTCCCAAGTTTTCCAGATTACGAGCAATCATTTGCTCTTACCGAGGAACAGATAAGAGAAATGATGACCTATGGCGAAGAAAATGAGCATAAAGAGGATGAGGATTCTTTGTTCATAGTGGAAGAAGGAGTAAGATATGAGGAGGAAGTATGCTCATATAAACCAACTTGGGATTATGAGGAAAGTGTGGAGGAATCTGAGGAGGAAGACGACTCTGAGGAAAAGACTGATAGTGATGATCCAGACTGGGATCCCAAGGAGAACTATGCTGCCAACAAGAAGAAGTATCTAGCTAAGAAGAAAAAGTAGTTAACCCACCTAGAATGAGGATAGATGCATTAAAAAGCTTCACTGAGGAAGCTATCTGCATTACCTCATTTATGTAAAATCAATTGTAAATTACTGTGTGCTTGTAAGAAAATCAATAAATGGCTCTAATGCCAACTTTTGTGTGAAACATTGTCCGGAATATTTTGCCCTAAGTTAGTAATTAATTGTATTGTTACCAACCAATGCAGCCAATAACCTCAGACGTCCGGTCAAATGGGTGACAACTCAGAAGGGTTGGAACCAGATCAAAATAGGGGCAATCACGTACCTTTACCCCCACCACCACAACCCCCACCTTATGAAAGAGGGCATCCTGATGCTGTAGAGGTTGCCCGATACTTGACCGAAGCTATGGCCCGGGTTCCACGTCCAACAATGAGAGAGGAGCAAATAGGTTGTTTCTTTAAAGACTTCTGTGCGCACCACTACCAAACTTTTGATGGTAGTCAAGGATGTTTTGCAGCCGATCTTGGATTACTAATATCCAAAAATTGTTCGAGGTGATGGGCTGCACCGATGGACAGAAAGTCTTTTATGCCGCATACAAGCTTATTGGATTAGTAGCAAGATGGTGGGAGACCAAGAAGGAACTTTTGAACCATGAGTTAAGGGGAGTTGAAATCTCTTGGGCTCGTTTTAAGAAAGAATTTAATGATAGATTCTTTCCTAGAGCCCAACAGCAACTTTATGCCAAAAATTTCAGAACCTAGTTCAAGGTAACATGACTGTAGAGCTGTATGCTGCCAAATTCATGGAATTGGCAAGGTTTGCTTTGAACTTTGTGCCTGATGAAGAGTCAAGGACTAAAAGATTCCAAGAAGGCTGTACCCACGAATTAGGGACAGGGTCACATGCTTGGAAATCAAAGACTTTACTAAGCTAAAAGAGACATAAGGATTAAAGAGGAAATGATTCATCCTCTAACAAAGAAACTTGGGAAAGAAGGACCGACAAACCAAGAAGCACTAAGGCCGATGTGTCCAAAATGTGGGAAGATGCATGCTGGAGAATGCAGATCGAGAACTGGGACATGTTTCCAATGTGGTCGAACAGATCACTTTGTCGAGAGGAGGATCCAAACCACAAGGAAGCGGCAATCAACAAAGGACTGCACAAGCCAAGGTGTATGCACTCACCCCAGGCAATGCTGATATAGAAGTAGAAAACACCAATGTAGTGACAAGTACCATTCCTCTATTTGGTAGCCTTGCATGCACACTATTTGATTCGGGTGCCACACATTCATTTGTTTCTGCCACATATGCAAAGATTTGTAATATGTGTTTTGAAAACATGAGCTACAGTAGAGATTCCCTAATATGTAGTAAGGTAATAGAAGATTGTCCTAAAAGTATTGGAGGAAGGATTCTACTAGCAAACTTAGTAGTATTTAGGGAAAATACAGTTTTAACCCATGAAGTTTAAGTGATTTTTCAATTTTAACCTCAAAGTTTAAAAAGTGGCAATCCACCCCCATGAAGTTTCAAAAATTTGCAATGTTAACCTTTTGTCTATTTTTATGTTAAAATAGACGGAATTTTTTTTTAAAAAAGACTAAGGGTAGTTTTGTCATTTCATAATTTTCCGTCCATTTTAACGGAAAAACTAACGGTGAGGTTAACATTGCAAGTTTTTGAAACTTCATGAGGGTGGATTGCAAATTTTTAAACTTTGGGGTTAAAATTGAAAAATCATTGAAACTTCATAGGTTAAAACTGCATTTTCCCCTAGTATTTAAAATGCTAGGCTATGACATTATTTTGGGGATGGACTAGTTGTCAAAACACCATGCTAGCATTGACTGTAGAAGGAAAGAAATTACCTTTCAGTCACCTAATAGGGAGGAGTTCAAGTATTGCAAATCTCGAGTACGAGCTACTCCGGCACTTCTCTCAGCAATGTAAGCAAAAAAGAGTGTTAGGGAAGGGAGTTGTGTATATCTAGCTTATGTAACAGCTAAGCTAGAAAATGAATTGAAGCTAGAGAATATTCTAATGGTTCGTGATTATCCCAATGTTTTTACAGAGGTTTATTCAGGACTACCACCTGATAGGGAAGTTGAGTTCACTATTGATTTAGTGTCAAGAACTCAACCAATACACAAAGCACCCTATCGTATGGTACCAACGAAGTTAAAAGAATTAAAGGAACAACTTAAAGAGCTGTTGGACAGAGTTTCATTCACCCAAGTGTGTCGCCATGGGGAGCACCAGTGTTGTTTGTAAAGAAGAAGGACGGATCGATGCGGCTATGCATAGACTATCGGGAATTAAATCGGGTGACTATTAGGAATAAGTACCCTCTACCTCGGATTGATGATTTGTTTGATCAACTAAAGGAAACTTCAGTTTTCTCAAAGATCAATCTTCGGTCTAGGTATCATCAACTTAAGGTACGGGAGGATGATGTGCAGAAAACCGCTATCAGGACAAGGTATGGCCATTACGAATTCATGGTTTTGCCTTTTGGACTAACCAATGCACCTTCTGTGTTCATGGACTTAATGAATAGAGTGTTCCATAAGTACCTCAATCAATTTGTGGCAGTCTTCATTGATGATATACTAATCTACTCAAGTAGTCATCATGAATATAGGGAACATTTAAAAAAGGTGTTGGATATTCTGAGAGAAAAGAAGTTGTATTCCAAACTTAAGAAATGCTAGTTTTGGTTGGAGATGGTCACATTTTTGGGACATGTAATCTTTGGAAATGGGATTGAGGTAGATCCGAGTAAGATAAAAGCGGTGGTCAAATGGGAGAGGCCAACAAATGTCCAGGAAATCCGCTGTTTCTTAGGTTTTGCTAGCTACTATTGGAGATTTGTAGAAGGATTCTCCGTACTCTCAGGACCTTTGACCGCATTGACAAAGAAGAACACTCATTATGTCTGGAGTGATGAATGCGAAGTAAGTTTTCAAGGACTAAAGAGGAGATTGGTAACCGCACCAATTCTCACCCTTCCTTCAGATAAAAAAGGATTTGTGATTTTTAGCGACACTTCTTATAAAGGTTTAGGGTGCGTACTTATGCAACAAGGAAAGGTGATAGCTTATGCCTCAAGACAGTTAAAGAATCACGAAAGGAACTACCCTACTCAAGATTTGGAATTGGCAGCAGTAGTTTTTGCTTTAAAGATATGGAGGCACTATCTTTATGGATCAAAGTGTGAAGTATACACTGATCATAAAAGTCTCAAATATATATTCACTCAAAAAGACATGAATATGAGGCAAAGAAGATGGATAGAATTGATTAAGGATTATGATTGTTGTATCCTTTATCACCCAGGTAAGGCAAATGTGGTTGCGGATGCATTAAGTAGGAAATCACAGGGCAAAGCATCCAATTCTATGCCGAGTCTAGATAAGCTTGCTCAACAATTCGTAATGATTCAATTTGACTGAGTCAACAAGCGGAGGAATGAGTTTTGCAACATTCACTATCCAACCAATCTTGTGGATTGGATCAAGGTGGCTCGAGGAAAAGGATCCGAATTAAAGAGCTTAGAAAAAAGCTAGCCAAGGGAAGCTCATGGTTTAATGTAGCCTCAAATGGTCTTTTGAGAACAAATGATTCTAGAATGGTGTTACCAAAGGATGATAAGGAAAGAAATTCGAAGAAGCACATAAAACTCGATACGGTACACCCGGAAGTACTAAGATGTACCAAGACCTGAAGAAGATTTATTGGTGGTCTGGTATGAAGCGGGATATTGCAGAATACATAGCATGGTGTGCGACATGTCAACAAGTCAAAGCCGAACATCAACAACCAGCAGGACCATTACAACCACTCAGCATTCAGGAATGGAAGTAGGATCAAATAGCGATGGATTTTGTAGTTGGTTTACCAAGGGTACCAAGCGGAGAAGATGCTATTTGGGTAGTAGTGATAGACTTACTAAGAGTGCTCATTTTGTTCCCTACAAAATGAATGACTCTATGCAAAGGATGGTAGAATTGTACATACGAGAGATTGTTAGGTTGCATGGAGTGCCTGTTTCAATAACATCGGATCGAGATTCTTGATTTACTTTGAAATTCTGGAGAAGATTGCAAGAGGCCATGAGAACACAAAATTGAATTTTAGTACGGCATACCATCTGCAAAAGGACAATCAATCAGAAAGGACCATTCAAATTCTTGAAGATATGTTAAGGTTATGCGTACTTGACTTTAAAGGTAATTGGATTCGATTTCTACCTTTGGTTGAGTTTGCCTATAACAATAGTTTCCAAGCGACTATTAGAATGGCACCATATGAGGCACTATATGGACTCAAATGTAGATCACCTTTATATTGGGATGAAGTTGGGGAAAAGCAGCTATTGGGACTAGAAATAGTTCAAGACACCAAGGACAAGATTACGCTCATTCGGGAAAGAATGTTAACAGCTCAAAGTCGACAGAAGAATTACGCTGATCAACATTGACACAAGTTGGAATTTGAAGTTGGCAGTCAAGTATTTCTTAAAGTTTCGCCAATGAAAGGTGTAATTTGGTTTGGCAAGAAGGGTAAGCTGAGCCCAAGGTATATAGGCCCTTTTGAAGTGAAAGAGATAGTTGGACCAGTAGCATATAGAATCGCATTACCACCAGAGTTAGCGGGAGTACATGATGTGTTCCATGTATCTACACTACGAAAGTACGTGCATGACCCTTCACATGTTATCAACTTTAAACCTCTACAAATTAAAGAGAACTTGTCATATGAAGAAGTGAATCGAATTATGGACCACAATGAGCAACAACTAAGAACCAAGACCATTCGTATTGTAAAAGTACTATGGCAAAATCACGACATAGAAGAAGCCTCATGGGAATTGGAACAAGAGATGAGGAACAGATACCCACATCTGTTTGAAGGTTTAGAAGCAAAACCCTTTGCAGCATTTTATTTTTATGCTTGCTATATTTGGATGGTTAGGATAGATAATATAGTGTATAGGAGCATGCCTATGATGAGGAATAGGTGAGTAATGTTTTAACTATATTTGAGTATATTCAAGTTATAGGATGCGTACATATATGCTATCTATATAGGTCATATCTAAATTTCGAGAATGAAATTCCAATAAGGAGGGGAGGATGTAACACCTGAGGAATTTATTATACAACTAAGAATGCTCTAGTATAAATTATGATCTTAAAGCTAAATCAAATATATTAGGAAAATATATTTAATGTCTAACTTAATATTATCACTTGGAATTGAGAAATAAATAGTTAGAGCTAAATTTGATTCATATTATGAATTATTTGGCATTCAAGATTTACCTAGTTAATTGCCCAAGAGTTAGTAGTAATGGTAGAATATGTGAAATAAATAATTAGTTTGATTAGTTTAATATATTAAGATATATATATATATATATATATATATATATGGTAATGAATACCTAGGTGGACGTGTAGTTAATGCTTAATATATATATAGTATATATTGTAGAACGTTCATGTGTGCTTCTTTATGGAGTTTTTTTTGGTTCATTAGATAATATATATATATATATATACATATTTATACAAAGGCAAAAGCTGTCATTCGAAAACTTATTTCAGGAGGTTTCTACAAAACCTCTCACCCACGTGAATAAAAATGGATGTAGTAAATGTGAGTGGCCTACTACTCGGCGCCTGCAAGAAATGAAATTTCGGTGCCCATTGTATTCCCCAAAGTCTTGCCTATAAATAGGCTCAGTAATAGTGTTTTTTTAACAAATCACAAGCTCTCTCCCTCTCGCACAGTGAGAAAAAAAGAGAAAAAGAAAAAAGAAAGAAAGTGAGATATATATAAGCTTTAGCTTTGGAACAACTTAAAGTGGGAGTGTTAGGTATAATCCTTTTATCCTTTGTTTATGTCAATTATAGTTATTAGAATTTAAATTCTAATCAGTAAAATTTAAATTATTTCGTTATAATGCCTAAGTTGCTTGGGAAAGTGTGATTGAATATTTCGGGATGGATATTATATTCAATCATCCTTTTAAAATGTTGCAAATGCGTCATTGTGCTGCCTAAATTTTATTAGGTATTTTACAATAGCGTCGTTGTAATGTCCAAGTAATGTTAGATATTTTAATTAAATATTACACTAATGTCATAGTAATGCCCGCCTGAAAAATATATATATATATTAGATAGCCGTTATGATGTCTAAATAGTATTAAGATATTTACCCTAAAAAAAAAGTATTAAGATATTTAGATATGTCGTTATGATGGCCAAGTGATATTATAATATTTTAGATACATATCGTTATGCTGCCCAAATTTTTAAGATAAGGACAAAGCATGAAAATAATGTATTTTGAGGTATTTTAAAGATCCTAGGATTTAAAGTGAGTCTTAGGAATAAAATAAGTTAAATTTATGCTAATGTGAAAAATACGATATTAAATGCAGAAAATGTATAAACAAATAAAATTACGAATAAGGATCTTTAAGCTTGAGAAGGGTAAGTTCAAACTTACTGACTCTGCATTATTTTACAAAAGCATGTTATGTATATTTTGTTGAGCCCTATTATTTTAATTATACGTATGAATATATTTTGAAATGTTTTACATGAAAATGTGTTTCCAAAGGAAATTATTTATGAAAAGAAGTTAAGTTTTGGAAGGAAAACAAGATTTGCGGAAATTATAATATTATGAAAATATGATGCTATGTATAAATGCATGAAATGCCCATCGGTCAAGGAGGATTATGCGCCTGACACCCCGATGTTAGGAAGGGGGAAACAAAGTTGCCTAACAGCCTATCAATTGAGTGGGGTTACATGCTCAACACCTCAAAGCTATGAGAGGGATAAATTATTAGCAATCTTGTGGTTAAGTGGGGTAACATTTAGTGAACTCCTGAGGATAAGTAGGAGTATAAATTCACTTATTGTCATGATGATATGTTATTATATGCTATGATATGCCATACTATATAATAAAATTATGCTGATTTCATTAATGTCTTATTCATTATGTTATGACCTGTTTTACTGCTTCATATTGTGAAATATGAAGTTAATTATATAGTAAGAAAAATGCAATAAATATTATTCTGTTTATTTATTAAGTATGAAAATGTCTATCACCTAGTTTACTATCTAACCATAAATTTATTAAAACTCATTTATGAAAACCTTGCATACATGGCTGTTTAATAAACATCGGTGAGAAGATAGATTTTTTAAAACAAAAAGGGGGCTCTGATAAAATTGGTCAATTCACTTGAACTTGCTGAGTTGTGGACTCACCCTTCCACCTTTAAATTTGTTGTGACAATTTTCTAAATGTGGTTGAAGAAGATGAGGAAGATGATGCGGCTCTGTATAAAAGTCCATACTACTGTGCATAGGACTGATAGAAGGCTCCAATCTTTTTGGAGATACTCAAGACAGTTGTAGAAATACTAGTAATGATTGATGTGTGTATTTTAGTAGGTCTCTTATGACATCTTGTAATATATTAGTGTTGGTTGTAGTAACTTTGTAAGTGATATGTTGTTTGTGGCAGAATTTGAAGAAACTAAAATCCTAGTTGAGGATGAAGATATTATATGAAGTTTAAATTAGATGCTCTGATACATTTACATTTATGAGAAAACTCTGATGAAAAAAAAAAGAACTACCAACGTGCAATAAGGATTTAGATAATCCCACTTACGGCTTGTTTAAAAAGTCAGGGCGTTACAAGGTGTCTATTCCTTAAGCTATTGATTTCCTTAAGCAACGAGTTAGGCATGGGTATCTATTCTAATTCTTTTTTTTTTCCTTAAATGATTTAGCATGGGTGTCTACTAATTTATTCTTTCAGAAAACATAAATCTATGAAAATCGACAAATACATGAGGCCTAAGGCATGAGTATCTACTCCCAATTCCTCATGTTGATTAGCCTAAGAACCTGGTATGGATTTCTTTTGTTACTTTTATGAACCTCAGGACTTGGTCATCCAAATTGATTTAATTAACTAATCCATACCACATGCATATAATGGCTAATCACATACATATGAGGAATTCAATAAAACAGGCATTAATCAAGTTAAGCATTACAATATGATTATTACAAAAGTGCCAATATTGAAATATAAAATAACATAATTAAGGCTTCAATCTAGCCCGACAAAGGTATTTAGTTACACATAATTTAAATAAAATTAAAAAGAAAAGTGAAAAGAAAGAACCAAAAACCACTCCTAGAAGTAGCCTCTAATTCCTCTCCCAAAATCACGTGACTGGAACCTTCTTTTAAGAGACTGAGAGGTCTATTTATAGACTTCCAAGGAAGACTCTAGAAACCCTAAAAACTCTATAAAATTCGTAGGTTTTAGTCCTAGTCCAATTAGGATAGAGAAAACCTAAGTCTGAATCAGAATATGATTCGTCTAGAATTGGGTTCCTATCTTGAGGGGTAATTTTGGCATAGTGGAAGTGCGAATTAGGATAATGTTATTTCACAATGATTTGTATCTATTTGAGTTATCTTTCCAATGCCACTAGAATCACCTCAATCCAATATTTGAGCTGAAAGTTATGATCAAAATACCAAGATATATGTAGAATCCAAATTTGAATTCAATTCGATTTTAACCCCAATTTGAGAATTTTTGATTTAATCATTTCCTTTATTTGGTTAAATTTGACCATATCTTCTAGGTCTTTCCAATTTGCCTTTTAAGCTTGGAACTTTTCAGAAACACTTTCTTTTCTTCCATGACCTACAAAAATACATAAAACACAAAAATGAAATAAAGTAGAACAAAATAGCACAAACTAAGAAATTAACAAATATAAATTAAGGGCAAAAATATGAATATTTTGGCACTTATCAGTATTGGAAGAAGCATTGCACTTTGTGGATTAAGAGTGAATTAAAAGTATTATGAAAGTCGATTCCGAGTCAATTTGTCATGCTAACAAAATTTTTTTTACTTTTAATTAAATACAAAAAGAATTTAACATATACATATAAATGAAAATATGCTTGATTCTTTTTTTTTCTATTCAAAAAGGTGGAATAGGGCAACCAGTGTAATTTCCTCCCTTGAGCATTGTCATCAGGGTTCCCATTCGCTGTGAAATGTTCAATTTGAGCCATAACTGCTGCTTGAGAAGGTGATTCCATCATCACAACCCCCACCAAGCTGTAAATCAGTAAAGCCCATTCATAGTAGCATTTGGTTCATGGAACTTTTTCCGTAGATGGATTCAAACATGCAACCACTAGGATGAAGAAAGGGTGATTTTTCCTGCTGCTTTACCAACTCAACTATCACCTTGGTGGTTGATTGATTCTTAATATAAGGAGCAACATCTATTAGCCAACAACAAAAATATTCAAACACCATCTTAACTATTTATAACAATCTCATCCATGCAATATATTCAATAATACTCAAAGCATCGACGCATTCATCCACACATGATCTTGACCAAGTATTAGGATGAATGCATTTCAATGAAAAATCATGTACTAAAATCAAGAACACATGTTTACACCAAGAAGAAGCTGTAAAATCAGAATCAGTACTAAAACATTATTTTGTCCAAATATCATGATATTTCCATTTCCTTTAGAGGAAAAGCAGTAAACCAAAAAATTACCCAAATGAGCCATATACATATGGAATATGTCCAACAAAAAAAATGATGAATCCAACCAATTTTGGACAAAAAATCACTACATTTCACGATGGGAAGAGGCAAGATTGTAAACTAACAATAATTCTCATCAAGTCATGCTTACAATATTAGAAGGTACAGATAGTATGTCCTTCAAGGGTATTGGATACATTTGCTTCTCTTGAAGAATAATTACAAAACTAAAGGTGCATTGACCAACAGTAAGTACAAAACAAAATTTTGTCCCATTACTTAAATTTAAAATATAGAGTTTCAAGGATTAAAATAGGACTACAAAGTGCATGTTTAAACTAGGCTTGTTTTTGACATATCAAGGCAAGGAAAGGGGGATAGGGGATTCGAATTAATGACCATCGCTTCATAAGATGTGGTTCACAGCTGATTGAGTTATTCCTTAGGGACTAAATTGTGCTTGTTAATGTAACACATATTTATGGTTTATATGTTGCTCTATATTGTATCATAATTATGGAAGCAACTACAGAGGGCAATATGACTTCATTTAAATTGACTTTAACTCCTTTTGTTGCTTGAGAAGTCTTTCATTAAGATATGCACAAAACAAGCAATAAAAAGTATTACAAAACACATGAAAAATTTAAAATATGCACTTGCCTTTGAGAACAAGTGAGTTAATAAAGGAAAGAGAAATAATCAACATGCTTTTGTTATTTTTTCTATTATATATTTGTTAATCTTAACTTTCTAATAACATTTTTTTCAATGGATTACTTTCGTGTTAACAATGGCTTTCCTTTGCTTTTGCAACTAAAGGACTTCCCAACTTATTATATTTCTAATACCTCCCATCAGTTATTTCATTACAAATCAAATATGCACCTAGAAGGTGAAGAGAAGGTGTACTACTCAAATTGTTTTCACTCTTAACCCATTACAAAGTAGTTCCTCCTTTAACTTACATACACAAGCCTTCATTGTTATATAGGTGTCATTGTAATCTGACGCAAGAAATGCTACTTAAGAAAAATTATTGCATAAATCATCATATTTTTGTGTTTTATGGTTGTTACTCAAACCATCATAACTACTTTTAACGAAAGTATAATTTCGTTTCAAGTCTTTCCTCCATCAATCAAGAATATATTTGAATGGCAACTCTTTCATGTCTTTTACCAAGGTACAAGGCATTTACCTCATATTCATTGTCATTAAAGTAAACACAATATTTTACTTCTTTTGTGAAGTCATCACTAACTCTTATATGATCAATAACTTTATATGTAGAAATTATACTTCATATTTTAATAGGATGTAAATCACATCATGAATCATTTAAACTCCTCTTGAACTTCTATAAACTTTTCATTTCTATAAATGCCTCGAAGTTGATACTTAATAAAATGAAGAGTTATAAGTGAAAACATTTTATTAAATGAATCAAAATCATAGATGCTTATTCTCAACCATTCTCATTAAAGTATTGTCATAATCCCTAACAAATTTCTTCAACAAGGCACTTGACTCCACATAACCACAAAAAGTATTAAAACTCACTTCGTTGTGTAGTAGACATTCCAGCCCAAAATGTACTTTTTACATATGTCAATACCCATTGATGACACTCAACATATAACTGACACAACCATGCATTCTCCTAGAGATTATATCTCTCAACTACTTGTTGCCATCTTGTTTCAAATTCATCACAAGTCAAAGAGTCTATATAAAATTTAATAGAGCACCTTAAAGTTTTCATATTGAGAGTATGATCCAAACTTATGTAGAACTTTGCTCATTATATGCCATAAACAAAATCTATGTTTGTCTCTTGAAATATTCTCCTAATTGTTGCTTGCATAGCCCTATCTTGGTTGGTTATAATTGCATTAGGAGCTTGGTTTGACATGCATTACAACCATGTTTCGAACAACTACACAAAAGTATCGGTATTGTCATTTGATAGTAACTTACATTCAAAAAGTATGAATTGACCTTGATGATTCACTCCAACAAAAGACCCATATTACATCTTGTATTTATTTATTAGTCAAGTATATAGAGTTAAATGTAATGATATTTCCAAAAGATTCATATGCTACCCTACTTCATGTGTTTGTCCAAAACATATTTTTCAAACATCTTTCTTCATCTAGGTCTATGACATAGAAGAAGTGGTCATTTTTTTGTTGCATTCTCATTAAATATTTATGTAATGCTTTGGCATCTCCTTTTTAAGCAACTTATTACTTTGTTAAAATATTTTCAAAAATATTTCTCTCTAAATGGAGGATTTTCATACCCACCCATTTTAATAGCAAAAACTTTGTAAGATTTACTCAATGTAAATCTTCCATCTACACTTAATTTTGTATTAATATTTGTTTTACACTCTATTTTCTTCATTGGTTTTGGCCTAATAATATTAGATGATTTACTTTTTGACTTGCCCTCAAAAACACATGCAATGGTGAAGTATCTTAAATTTTCATCACTTCTATTTGTACAAAATCTTTTTGTTACATTAAAGCCTACTTGCTTGGTATACTGCTTATAATATGATAAAACATATTTTTTTAGAATCAAACATCATACTATTCTTCGTTCTTCAATCATTTGATTTTCAAGAATAATTATATCTGACACATAATTTTTCTCATTATCATTCATATCTAACTCACATTCAATTTGCTTTTCATTTATATGATAAGAGAGAAAACAAAGTTAAAAATGAAACAATTACTATAAGCTTAACAAATCATACAATACAAGTAATGTCTTTTTTTCAACTAACTAATTGGAGGGTCAAGAGCTTGATTGCTGCTCATATTCATCATTGCACTCGGTATCAATTTCATAAATTATAGATCCTAACTAGATAGAGATAAGTTCATACTTCCAACTTTTGTGTTAAAAGAACCTCTCTATCGAAGAAACAAAAGTCAAATAATGTGCTAAAAAAACAAATTATCTTTGGCTAGAAATAAATCATTGAAAACAATTACTAAAATATATTTTTATAAAAAAAAATACCCCAATGAACTTAGATTCTTTATATAGGGCATTAGTTCTTTATTTTGAGCACCAAGGTTGTTAACCCGTTCACACTCTTCAGTCCACTAGTTGTAGAAGCAAGTTAATCCACAATCAACATTAAAAATTAAAAATTAAAAATTAGAACTTAATAACTTTTGTACACAAAATTCTAGTTTTATACATGAAATTAATTGTTCTTCCATTAAAAAAAATACAAGATTAAGAAAAAAAAAAAAAAGAGAGTATTATTGTGACATCCTATAAATTTTATAGATTTAAAGTATAGTTATAAAGCATTTTTGTATATAGTATATACATTTATAAGTGCTATTAATATTATTTATCTGATTATGTAATTATATATATGTGTGTGTAGTTACAGATGTAACCTACATGGTTGTATGTATATAAGTATATAGACAAAGTTTTCCTCCAAACTGAGTTGAAAGAATTTTCTTCAACCTAGCCTATAAAAGTGACACGTGTCTTTTGAATATAAGTTGTATATACTTTATTAATAGTAGGGACAAAGTTGAAATAATGTTTATCAAAAACTCATGTGTATCTCATTTGTTATTAAAAAAAGTGACTCATGCCACTTTTATAGACTAGGTTGAAGGAAATTCCTCCAACCCAGTTTGGAGGAAAACTTTGTCCTAAGTATATATATCTATGTAGTTGTTAGATTTAATCTACATGATTATATATAGATGTGAATAAATATACATATATATAGCAATACCCATTAGAAGAGGACTTTAGGTGAGATATTATCCAATTAGATATCAAGTGGATCTTCTAGAATATAGGAAGAGATTTTTTTTTTTTTTTTCTCTTTTCTCTTCCCAACTCAACGTAAGTTTTCTCCAAAAAATGATTTAATTTCTTTTTTTATTTATTTAAATCAATGTAGCCTCCAAGAAATGAATAAGACCAACTTGTTCTCCCTTTTTTTTTTCTTTGACACTTGTAACACATGCTCAGCCTAATCAAGTTTTTAGTAGCCACTTGTTTCCAGCCTGATCACTTGATGTCTTTCTCTTCTCCCTCTTTGGTTATTGTAGAAATAACCTAAAAGCTTTCATCTTTTTCTCACGCTTATTCTATAAAGAAGCACAAGGAAGAGGTTGTCTAAAGTCTTCTTTCAATTTAACTCTTAGCATAACAACATCTAACTAGTTTCTTAAGGTAAATAATTGTTGTTCTCTCTCTTTGTTTAGCATTTTGTCTCCTTGAGAAGAGATTGAGAATATTTTTATTACTTACTTTTTATGGGTTGGATATATATATTCATGACTATTTTCTATACCCAATGATAAATCCTTAAATTTCTCCTCCTAAGTTTGATTCTTGATTATAAAAGGGTCTTGTATTACCCATCATCAAATTCAGGTAAGAGGACACAATCTTAAAAACTCCAACATATTTTATTATACATCTTTGAAAAAATATTGGAGATTTTAAAAAGAATCCATTTACATGATTTTAAATTGCACTTACTTTCATATTTTAAATGCCAAGTTTTATTCATTCATATGTCATGGTTCAAGAATTTTATATATGATTTATGCATGACTAAGATTATGGATGAAAAGAGCTCAAAATATATTATACAATTATAGATGAGTTTACAAAATCATATGAAATGTTACATGTGCATTCATGTTTATAAATGTTTAACTCCGAGGTACTATTATAGTCATGAACAGTATCGGATGGTATTTGTAGCATAACAAGTACACTGAAGGACAGTTATTGTGATTTTTAAATGTTACTTGTAAGTGCACGAGTCGTTTGTAATATACCTTTTGCAAGTGCAAGGTCGAATCCACATGGAATTGTATTGTAAAAATGAATTTCTATCTAAACTAATCTTATCTTAACTTAGTTCCAAATTGTGTCATACAATGATAAATTAAAATTTTTAAAAAACTGAAAATAAACAAATGATAAATGACTAAGGTTTCATAATTCACTTCACCAAATCAATACACACATTCTCATGTTTAGTTCATACATTGGACAAACGACTAGACTTAATGCATATTTTATTATTTTTATAAAATTCTTTTGAATCATTCAATGAATCCATCTTTATTACAAATCACAAAATATATCTGATTTAGTTCAAAATATCCAATGTATTTATGCTTTGCACAAAAGACAATGGATATCCAAAGTAAACAAAAAAATGAAATGTATCCGTGGATGAAACATAATGAATATCCAACATTTTCATGATTTATAAACAACAATCACAATTTTGTCACACAAATGAATTGAAATAAATATATATTACATTAAATGACAGAATTGTACGAACAAATCATAAAAATATGCATACAAAATCAATGGTGAGGCTTCATTTTTAACCTTAGTTGGAGATTTAGCCTCTTATAACAAAACAAATCATAAAGAAACTGAAATACTTCATTGAAATTGAAAAACTTACAAAATAATTGGATTTCAAAGCTTCAAAGACCTAGAAAAGTAGAAAATTGACAAAGTACGGTTCTCCTAGCACATCTCCGTACGTTTACAATAAGAAAAATTGATATTTATAGTGTTTAGTTAGGGTTTTAGCGTTGCTAGGTTGGATGATTGCGCTCAAGTGCACACATTATATGCACTCAATTGTACTTGTGCTCAAGTCTCCTGCGTCGCAGTGCTTGCGCGCTGTTAACTTGCTTATGGGCGCGAGTGCGCTTGATCGCACTATATATGCACTCGAGCGCACTACCATTTGAAATTAGCCAACTCTTAGGAAATATGACTTTGTATATCTTTGAGTTAGCTTCCAATGCCGCAAAGGATGTTTCAATCCAAGTTCTACAACTCTAGATATAGCTTTTTTAATGGACTCGGGTGCAAATCATCACTCGATCCAAATTTGCTGTAAATGCTCCCCGAAGTGTCTTAAGCCCTAGAATTAATGGAATTAGCCACAGTTTTCCTTTAACAACCTACAAAACACCAAAAACATAGAACTACATAAAATATTAGATAATAATAAGGTTAAAGGGTTAACAAATACAAATTAAAGAGTCCAAATATGCAATATTTGGCACTCATCAACGATTACGAGAAGATGTGTGCTATTGGTTGAGTGGCCTTCACCTAGGGAAGCTTCCAACTCGGTAGCTCTCTCCTATGATGACAGAATGAGCCTATATGTCCTTTGGGATAAGCCAACGTGTGCTGCTTATGGAAAAATTGCAAAGTTGGGTCAAAGGTAAAACATGATTTTCTTTAGAAATAAAAATATAAGCAAGTGCTTATTCATTTTATAACTTCCTTACTGTTCTTGCTTTATTTGTTAATTATTTTATTTTGTAAAGATTATTGTTGTACATGATTGAGATTATAACATAAAAATCTATGTAGCATGTTTTATAGCATCTTGGTGTTATGGCTACTTATTAAGTTGTTGAACTCATCTATTCTTCTTTAATTTTTTTCAGATGACTTTATTTATAATAGTATTGATAATAGGGGTACCAGCGGGCATCCTAGTGATCAAAGACTTGATCATCTAGCAAAATGACTGGGACATTTGGACCTATTATTTTGTGGACTAGCAAGAGGCATAGCAATAGTAGTGCTTGAGACTCCATCATTAATCGTTTGGGACAAACATAGACTGTGTAGCTTTTGTTTATGTAGACTGTATAACTTTTGATATTTTGTATGCCATACGTACAATCCTATGTATAGAAGGACTCTGCCACCTAGGAAGGATAGGACCTCCCTATATTAGTTTACTTTTGTCTATACTCCTTTTTGAAGGACTTGTAATGTATTATGGATTCCTAGTCTATATGTTTTAGATAATGTAAAAAAACTTTTTTTATACCAATTGTCTCTCTTACTTTCCCTTGGGCTTCCTTGTATTTGTCTTAATATTAATATTAATAGATATATATAGAAAAAATTACACTTTACCCCTCCCCCAAAAAGTTTGGGGTGATTTTCAATTCGAGCTCCAATGTTTTAATTTTTCCAATGTACCTCCTCCCCCCAAACTTCTAATTTTTTGCAATTAACCATTCTAATTTTTTTTTTCCCAAAATGCCCCCATCCCAAGTTAAAAAAAATTAAGAGGTGGTTGGTCTAAGGTGGCCAAAGCAATCACCAGGCCCAATTAGGGTGGCCGGCACCCCTTAATTTTAATTTTTAATTTTTAATTTTTTAACTTGAGATGGGGGCATTTTAGGAAGAAAAAAAGTTGGAATGGTCGAATTGCAAAAATTTGAAAGTTTGGGGGGTGCATTGCAAAAATTAAAACTTTAGAGGTTAAATTGAAAATGGCCCCAAACTTTGGGAGGGTATATATATATATATATTCCTTAATCGTTACAAATTCATTTAGTTCATGTTTCTCCTATTCACTATAAACCGTGTGACAATTATTAATAAAACAAAATCATGTAAGTGTTACTCAAAATTTCTTTATAATTGCTCAAAGAAGTTTCCACTTACTTATAAAAATAATTTAATAATAATAACAAAGAAGCTTCGAGTTCATTAGTTGATGCGAATCTTGCCTCCATTTAATTAAAAGTTATCACAAAAATGAAAGGAAAAAGACAAAAACTAACGAAGAGAGGAAATAGACAAAAAGTGAAACACAACAACTCCATCCCTTGATGGTGTTTCCCTTGAAATGCTTCTAGGTGAGCGCTCGTGCCCTAGGCTGAGCATTTGACCAGAGAGTTTACGTAGAGCCTACTTTTGGTCCAACAATCTCTTAAGCATCCTGAACTAGTCCTAAGGCCGTAAAAAAAGTCTAGCACTTCCTAACCAACACATCGTCTCCATGCATAAAGAAATACGTCTAACGGAAAGAAAATGCTTATAACATGATCAAGATGTCTACTTTCAGGCCTCTAACAACTAGGCTATTACAAAGCTAACATAACAGCTCAAGGAAAACACTTAGAGAGAGATGATTACCTTAACACAACAAGAAGCTCCTTCCTCTCTCCAAGAATACCAAGGCAAACACTTAAGGTTCATAACAACACTTAAGCAGCAATTCTAGAGGGCACAAAGCCTAAATGGGATGTAGGGAGTCAAGAGGGGGGGTTCTATATATAAGGGAAAAAGTTGAGGGCTATGTAGGAGTAGGCCGGCAGAGCGGCGAGCCTTGGTACTACAATGTTGTGTTCGCGTACTATCTACTAGGTGTTTTTGGGCTGCAGTCGCACGCTCGGGCAATATCGAGTGGTCAACCAAAAGTCAACATACGCTCGACTGGTCCCTACATGAAAGCTCGTGTATTGTTGATCGGTGTAAAATATTGTATATTTGACCCCCCTTAACTTATGTTTATTAAGCTCTTAGCTTTGTTAATTTCTAATGTTTTGGTTAGTTTTGTTGTTTTAGTGTTTTGCAGGTTGCTAAGTTGCATTTGGGGCTAATGCCATTAAATCTGGGGCTTAAAATAGTTTGGGAGCTTTGACAGCAAAATTAAGTTGAGCGATGATTCGCACCCGATGACTCCCACCAAAACGGTCATATCTAGAGTTGTAGAACTTCGATTGGGATAATTCTTGGTGTCTTTGGAAAGCTAACTCGAAGATCTAAAAAACCATATTTCACAAGATTTGGCCAATTCTGAAGTATGTGCTCTCGAGCGCACGTTTTGCGATCGAGCGCACTTGTGAACATTAGATGCAGAAATTCATGCACGAGTGCGATCGATCGCACGCACTTAACTGACTTGGAAGTGTTGAAACCCTAAAATTTAGCCTATAAATACCCCCATTTCTTTTGTAAACGGGTAGGGGCGCTTGAAGGCCGCTGGGAGGCACCTTTGGGAGCTGGGACTCCCCTGTTTGGCAATTTTGAGCTCCTCTAAACGTCACTCTTTATATAATTTAATTAATATTTAATGCTTTCTTTTCTTCTTTCTTTTGTTTTTGTTATGATTATAGGCTAATCTTCAACTAAGGTTGAAGATGAAGCATCAACATTTATTTATGTTCATGTTGTTATGCTTAATTTAATGCTCTTTCTGTCATTTAATTTTATGTATATTTATTTTCATACATTTTAGTGGCAAAAGTGTGTTGATTATTGTTTACAAATCGTTAAACGTCAACATTCATTGCAACTAGAGATACATCGGATGATTTGTCTTCGGACCAATATCCGTTGTAACCTCTTAAAACAGTATTTGCATCGATTAGTTCGACAAGATTTTGTAATAATAATAGGATATACATATGTGCTTTATCGACAGACAGAAATATGAACATTATGTTAGCGCTCAAAATATGCCTAGTAACATAGTCGTTATTGAGTATGAACTAAGTATGACTATATTTTCATTAATGTGGTGAGGTGGATTCTAGACCTTAGGTTTTTATTTCTTTGTTTTATAGCATTTAATTTAGTTTATTTTAATGTACACCAAATGTTTGATTTTGGGATTAGGTTAAGATATTATTAGTTTCGGCATTAGAATTAGTTTCTAGCAAAGCCGATTCTCTGTGGGATTGACCTCGCACTTGCACACCTGCTATACTGCTTAACAACTCGTGCAATTGGTGAGTACAATTAAATTTGTGCAACAACTATCGATAAGCGAGTACTTGCATGGTCCCTACACGAGCATTCAACCAAAGATTCTAAAATTTCCAAAATGACCCTTCAGCTGTCCTTAGTGACCCAAAGATCTAATTAATTCCTTAACCAAGCTATCTTAGCTTAGTTAATTATTTGGGTCACTATAAATTAGTAGTGACTAGTGGTATTATCATTGAGAGAGAAGCTAGATGAATGAGAAGAAGTGATGGGAATGGCTTCAAGAATCAACACTGATGAACTTTCACAAAGTTTTAGTGAAAAGCTCTGATACCATATCAAATCCTAAAGAGATGAGAGAATGAACGAGAGAGTAAGCTTCAACTATTCTCATTGAATGAATAATATGTAATTTACAGTTTGTATACTATGTTTTCTTATACGTAAAACAAAGCATGAAGAAAGAGAAGAAATGAGAAGTTAGCTACATAGTTGTTGAACTAATTACAACTGAATAACTAACTTAAACTAACTATATTAACAAACTGAACTAATTAGAACACATGTTTAAACTAACTATAATCAATTTGCTATTGCACTGAACTTTAAATCCAAGACTTCTAACTCATTCAAACACTTCTAATGTGGTCTCTTTAAAGCAAAAAAATATCAATAATAAAAATTACCACTCGCAATACTACAAATCCTGTAGGATGGGTTATATTGAGGGTGTCAAACCTCAATGACTACAGGGGTTTGGTTATCAAATTTGTAAGAATTAAAGTTAACTTAATAAAGAGGAGATTGATTTGTTTGTATAAATTTAAAGTGCATAAAATGAATATAAAAATAGAGTGAATATATGAGAGAGAAGGGTATTGACTTCACCATGATCTACACATCAATGATGAGCTATATTTAATTCCTAAAATTCATTGTATGCATGTTATAAATAAACAAGAAAACACCTTATTAAAGAATGTGAATAATTCATTTTTGATTGGTACGGATCGTCCACTTAATCATTAAGATGCAACGACCTGTCTTCCCTAAATATGAATTATTTAATTCTTTAATAAGTTTCATAAAATCAATGGAATATCATAATCATCTTTGGTTGGTACAGATCATCTACCCAAATTACACTAAGTTAGGGTATAGTACGATCCGTCTTTCCTAGGTATGGCTTATCTAATCCTATTGATAATATACCAATTAAAAACCATTACGTAACCATCAATCTTATAATCACATAAAATAAGAATGATTTGAGTTCGATAGAAGTAAAAGACTTTCTAAGACAAGATAAGAATATCACTAATATTGATTTGAAACTAAGAACAATTGCATTTAAAATTAAGAACAAAAATTAATGGTTGCAATTCTCATAGTTATACAATCAACATGCATAAATTGAAAAACTAGAAATTAAATACAATCAAACCATTGTGCTTAGAAGGGTTACATCAACACCCCATAAAGGGTTTTAGCCGTTCATGATCTTCTAAGCTCCAAAGATAGTTTTCTGATTTTTACCTCTAGGAAGAGGTTTCCCTTTTTTTACAAGGTAAGAGGCATATTTATAGGGACTAGGAGAACCTTAGAAACCCTAAAAACCCCAAATAAATTGTAGGTCAGTCTCCCAGCTCAAGTGGGAGACTAAAAACCTAGTCCATGCTATCAAAAGGGCGTTCTGCTATACTGTGCACGCCCGAGTGCACTCGAGCCTATGGATATGCGCTCGAGTGCACATAGCCAATGTGCCTGCAGAAGGCATGTATGCGCCGATCCACGTGCATCAAGGCCGATCCCGTACCGTAATGGCTACAATTTGTCCTTTTAAGCCCAATTTTCAATGGAATTCTTGCATTTGACCTGAAACACAAAAACAAAACAAAATCAAACAAATAACAATGCTAAGGAGTTAACAAATGCAAGTTAAGGGGCTTGTGCAACATTCAGTGCTTATCAACTTCCCAAAATCCAGCTCATAAGCATTTAGCTTATGGGAGCCCCTTTTCTCACCAATAGATCTTACCCGTTAAAATCATCACAAAGTAGCCAAGGAGAATTAGACACTCTCGGTTTCATGGCTAAGAGATTCTTCACAAAGAGCCTTCATCTCCAAACCTTTATTAGAACCATAGAAAAATGTTTGAAACCATCAATAAGACTACTTAAGGTATTCAACCTTGCTTTAATTTTAAGAACCGAATTCCTATTCATTAATGACTTAAGCATATTGTAAACAAATAATTCATACCATGCATAGTGTAGGAGAAAGAAGATGTGAGAGAGAGCCTCGATACTAATGGATTTTTTCATGTCTAAGAGAGATACTAGCCTGAGAGAGAGTCGGGAGTGTTGACTTCCAGATTTGAGAGAGACAACAAACATCGGAGCCAAATTGTCGACGTCTTTTGATAGAGAGAGAGCAGTTGTTACTGAGAGAAAGCACCAGCATTGCCGGGGCCAATCAATCGATGTTGATGAGTCTCATTATTACTGTCTAAGAGAGAGAGAGAGTGCTCAGAGAGGAGAGAAAAAAAGAAAGTCACGTTTGATATAGAGAGAGGAGATGTTAAATTTGAAATTGAGATAAGAAGCTTTTGTTTACATGCTTTTTTTGGAGAAAAAAAAAATAGGGACATGGCATTTTGCCACGTGGGATGAGATGGGAAAAGATGGGGAAAATAATGACGTGAAACATTTTTCTATTTTATATTGACAATTGTGACATATTTTTTTATTTTTTAAATTACTTAGTTGTTTTTAAAGAGAAATGATAGAATTTAATATATTTTTAGCATTTTTTTTAACCATTTCTATGACATCCCGCTTAATAAAAACATGACTATTTTTTTTTCTTTTTTTTTTTTTTAAAAAACTAATAACCTACAACCAAGTGGATTGTCACAATGGCATGGCGATACCGCAATATACCACAAACCTATGTATCAACCTAATTGACAATATACAAGGCCACACAGAGCTTCATGTATAATCAATGATTTATCAGAATTCATATCTTGCAGCAAAAAACAAATAACATAAAGTTATACATAACCCATCAGAGTTGACTAGTACATCTAGGTGAGTATAGTTTGCATACAAAAAGAATGACTATACAAAAGTGTCACATGCGACATGAGTCATATACAAAATATCCACATCTAAGCATATCTATGATATAGGCAGAATCATAAGCCCGCCATCTCTATAAAATAGAGACGCTCAGCAGTATAAAACTCACTAGTTTTATCCATAATAAACTATCTAACTTTAATCACACTTTATAACTCAACCATAAAACATAAAGAAAATCATCATACATCATCTAGGCATAATGGTATACATATGTGTCTGTCTCATACCAATCACATATGCATACTGATACGTCTAACATAAAAATATCATGCAATTATATGCTATGCATGCCCATACTCATTAGCTTGTGCCATTTCCATTGTAAGGGCCCTATGGTAGGAGACTTGTCATCACTACCAAGAGTCGTCACCTTATTTCTCTTTACATATGAAGCCAACCCTACGGTAAGAGACTTGTGATCACTACCAGAAGCGATCACCCCGTTTCTTGTTATACATAGGCCAACTCTACGGTATGAGACTTGTCATTACTACCGGAGTTGAACCCTGTTTCTATTACATTGCTCATGCTCATGATAACAAAACCTTGAACTCATATAATATCATAACTCATACCATGAACATCATAGAATTATGTTATAAACCATTTAAACCATAAATATTCTCATAATAACATAATCACCATATTAACTTGCAACCCATAAAAGCTCATAGAAACATTGCATCCAAAATTTGTCCAATACATCTCAAGAAACATCATGACATAGTCTCAGTATCACAAAACACTTAAAATCAATAATTAATTCAAACATCTCATGAAACACCATTAAATAATCATAGTATCACAAAACAACTTGCATTAATCATTCATCCAAAGCATTTTTTATACTTTAAAATTAGTATCTTTTTTTGCCAATAAGTAAAATACTTACCTTGATCCGCTTGGGTTCTCTTATTAACTTTGACCCACTTGTGTGCACCTATGTATTTACATAATAAATACATTGTTAAACTCTATTATAGGCTTTAACAACTTAAACTTTACCAAGATACTTGAATCCCACAAGTATCTCTCACTACAAGGGAACCCATAGAATTCTAGGGTTTCCTTTGGCATTATTTTCGTTCATAGCACTAACCCATAGGGAATTTAGAGGGTTAGACACTTCAAAATTCTCAAATCAATACTTAGTAAAACTAGGATTTTGGGTCTTACCTTGATCTTGGATGAAGTTCGAAGTTTCAAACCACGAAACTCCAACCCAACGTTCAAGGAATGTTTAGAAGTCCTCTAAACACATGAACCCCAAAGAAATTCGAGAGGTTGAGCAAAACCTCCAAAAATCCAAGTCAAACTAAGAAAACTATGTGTTTATGGATTTACCTCAAATCAATCAGTGAAAAAAACGATCTGACCTCAAGAAACAAGTTCTTATGGTTGGATTTGTCTTAGGAGACTTCGAATAATCACAACTAAGGTTTGGGTACAAACCCTAAGAGAGGGAATAGAGAAAATAGCGTGGAAGAAAAAGAAATGGGGAGAAAATGAGCTGAAATCGCGATTCAACCATTTTTACCTGAGCCATGTTTGGACACGTTAGTGGGATGTCTGGACACATAGGACAGACAAACTCTTGTCTACAAGGCTGTTCAGACACATAAACTCGATGTCTGGACACCACTTTTCAACTTTCCTTCAATGACTCTTCCACATCACTTATTTCCACTATAAACATTTACATTTTTATATGTCAATTTACTTTAAGTTTACATTGTAAATATGGAAATACCTCTCATTTGGACATAAATAATAAATATTAGAAAATCAAACTCCCACTAGATCAAAATCTAAAAATCTAGTTTTAGTACAAAATATGATTTTCGGCGGCTTATGACAAAAGGTACATCGATGTTCAACAAAGTAGACCCTTTCATAAAATCTCATAAAATCACAATTGATTATCTAGTGTGAGAAGAGCAAAAATGGTAAAAATTATCATGAAAATATCAATAAATAAAAAAGTCATTTTTCACACTTAGTCAAATTTAGAACGATCAATTTCCATCTAATTTTCTTGGGCGTTACAATTTCTATAGTGAAATGATGAATTTACCATTGAATTTGTGTGGAGTCCACATGAATTCACAAATGTAATGGTTGATATATTAAAAATATTAATGGTAAAAATCCTCTTGTGTCATTCCAAGAATGATGTGACTTTTAAAATTACCATTGGATTTGTATTATAATTAAATTTTGATTAAATAATGATTTTAAAAGCCACCTCATTCTTGGAGTAACACAAGAGAGACATTCAAGTAATTTCTAGAATTACTCTAAATTTGTAGGATGAGATGGAGAAAAGATGAAAAAAACAATTGACTTAAATCATTCAAATAAAATGGGGAAAAATCCATATACCCTCATCAAATTACCATTTAATTGACAATGTCCCCCCACATTTTCAATTGTGACAATATTTTTCTTAAACTACCAACACATTGTCAATGTCCCCCAAGATTAGCAAAAAGATAAAAATATTCCTATAGATTTTTTAATAAGACAAAAAAATACTCATATAAATTTGATTTTTTTAAATTTTTTTAAAAACGATTTTGAAAAAATGATTTTTAATTAAAAATGATTTTTTAAAAAATTCTTTTTTTAAATGATATTTTTTTGTTTTTTTAAACGAAAATTTTAATCTTTTTGTTTTTAAAAAACAAAAATTTTTATAATTTTTTTTAAATGAACATTTTCAATTTTTATTAAAACAATCGATTTTTTTTTCTTATAAAAATGAATTTTTATTTTTAAATTTGACCACTCCTTGGATTTTTTATTATTATTATTGTTATTATATTTTAGTTTATTTTATTAAGGGTAGTTTCGTTATTACGAGGAACATTAATTTTGGTAGTCTAGAAAATATTCTCATAATTGAAAGTTACCCAATCAAATAAAAAGCCCGAGTGCAGGACGGGAGGCCGTGGGTTCAGAGCAAGGCAAGAACATGCTGAAGCAGGCGCTCGAGTGCGTGGTGAGAAACTCAAAGGGAATTATACCATCATCATCGAGAAGATGTATGAGACGGAAGGATTTGTGCACCAAAACCCACACAGAGGTGGCGAGGGAGAGGGCGGAATGCGTGGTAATAGGGGCCGGTGTGGTGGGACTAGCAGTGGCCAGAGAGCTCTCTCTCAGAGGCAGAGAAGTCCTGGTTCTCGATTCCGCCCCCACCTTCGGCACCGGCACTAGCTCTCGCAACAGCCAAGTCATCCACGCCGGCATCTACTATCGTTCCGATTCTCTCAAGGTCTCCCATCCTCTCTTTCGTTTTACTTGCTCCTACAATCCAAGCCCAAACTTTATCGACTGGAATTTTGATTTTGTTGTGCTTTTATAAGAGCCTGCGAATAATATATCATTCAAAACTGATTTCTTTCCATCATATTCAGGTAACTGGCAAGTTGGCCGATCAGCTTTAGTTTTTTCTTAGATGAATTTGTATTAACAACAAACAAGAACAACCGATTCCCCTATAGTATTCCTATCAACCTCTCTTAAACTTTCCTTTTCCCAGAATTCGATTTCTCGTTGCCCATGCAATTGTAGATTGTTTCTTCAGATCAAGGCTGATTCCCATGCTTCAAGTCATTCCCTGCTCCCCAAGCAAGCTCACTGATTATAGTTTTCAAGCCCTTGCCTTATTCAAGTACCTTAATACATTTAGCTACATATGAAGGTTGACTGATCGCATTGCCTAATTTTCAAACAGCAGTATGTTGGCTGAGTAATCACCTGTAATAGGCAAAGACATAGGAACATAACATATTAACCAGTGGTTGTATCCTTGTGAAACAGATATACTGGAGTTGCGGTAATGGAATAATAATATCATATCATTCACTTTAAACTATCTAGACGTACTATTCCTAAGGCTGATAAATACACATTAACCCATCATTTAAATGTTGCTCTTGGAACCAATTTTGTTTGTTTATCTTCGTAAACTCAATCTTCAAAGTAGACATCATTTACTACTTTCAACATCAAATAAAATGTTGTCTCTCTTGTATACATTTTGTGTATGAGGGCTTTGCCTGTTTTCTTTTCAATTTATAAAAAAGGTCTCATTTCTTTTATAAAGACATCGTTTAACCATGTAATTGATTCCACCAATTGGTTGGGGTAGCTGCTTGAAAGTAGCTTTTGAAATCAGGGTTACTATTGCCTTAAAAAGTGTTTGGTAGTTGTTAGATTTATTCTTACTATAGTTTGAGTGCTATTTTGGTAAATTTTGACTCTCTTCCCAAAGGGAGAAGGGAGAAAAGAATAGACCCTAGGGCTCAGTAATTCTTATGGTGCTCTCTCTGCTACATGTAAGATATGAGCCATTCGATTGTAGTAAATTCATCATTCAAGGCATTTAAACTGAACGTTAATATGGACTTTTTGTACCAAATGTAATCTAACTTTAACCGTCTTTTTCAGGCTATTCTTTGTGTAAGAGGAAGAGAAATGCTGTACAAGTACTGTTCTGAACATGATATTCCTCATAAACAAATTGGAAAGCTCATAGTTGCCACTGGAACCTCAGAGATTCCGAAGTTGAATAATTTAATGAATCATGGAATTCAAAATGGGGTTGATGGCTTGAGGATGATTGAGGGTTCCGAAGCCAAGAGAATGGAACCTGAGCTGCAATGTGTGAAAGCCTTACTATCACCTGTTTCTGGGGTTGTTGATACTCATTCCCTAATGCTATCTCTAGTGGTATGTGGCTCCTTTTATATTGGTTCCTAAATTGAATAGATTTCAAGTAATTACATGCTCTATGTATGGGTGTATGTACACTTATTTTGTAGAGTTATTGTAAATTCTATCAAATTGTCTCTATTTAGAGTTATTACTGTACATTGACAGGGATATTACCCCCGTGTGGGTCCAGGGGGAAGCTGAAAATTATAGAACAACCTTCTCCTACAATACTACTGTCATCGGTGCCCATATTGAAGGAAATAACATTTGCCTCCATGTATCTGAAACTAAACATCTTGAGAACTGGAATGGGAGATCTCTGTTGCACCCAGAGCTAGTACTCATTCCTGACCTTGTTGTGAACTCTACAGGCTTGAGTGCCCCTGCCCTTGCAAAGAGATTTGATGGCCTGCATAGTGGAGTTATTCCCACTGCATATTATGCACGTGGTTGCTATTTCACATTATCTAATACTAGAATCCCTCCTTTCAATCATTTGATATACCCATTACCCGAAGATGGCGGTCTTGGAGTGCATGTTACTCTAGATTTGGATGGCCAAGTCAAGTTTGGTCCAGATGTTGAATGGATTGAAGGTATAGATGATATTTCAGGCTTTCTGAACAGGTATTCTTCTCTATTTCTTTGCTCAGTGTACTTCATTTAGTATTCCCTGCATTTTTTCAACTGGGTGCTATAGTTATGTCTAGAAAAGGAGTGCTTCAGATATACATTTATCTTATGCAGTCACATCCCTCATTGAACAAAAACTTTTCAAATTGTGCAGAAGAAGAAATTCCTGGCAGATATTTTCTTTCAGATACCTGTGTGGTAGCTTCTTGAATGTTTTGTGTATTTTTCTCTTTCATGTGTTCAATAAGTTTTAATGAATGAAGTTTATGAATGACGTGGAAGTACCTGAGTATGTTCTGCTTATTTAGAAGTTTTATGATATGCATGTTATTGCCTAAGTGGATTAAGGGTGCAAGTTATATGCATTTCAACTGTTTGTTTTACTTGGAGGGCCCATTATTGACTATTCTGTATGGAGGGAGGCGTGGTTGCAATTATAATCAGTATCACATGTTGATGAGGAGCTTTCAATTGGTTTCCAGAATGAACAGGGCATTTTGTGCATTTAAATGCCCATGCTAGCAAATTATTTGGAATAAGGACTTTTGTAGGTAGTTCATATTTTGAACAATCAAAACCAGATTAATTGACAAATGTATTCTCATATGCGGTATCCTATAGTTTGTGTCTTTTTTTTTTTTTCTGTTTCATGATGATGGTGTTTGTGTTCTTAATTCTTAGATCTAATGTTGAACTTCTATTGTTATACTATTTATTCTATGGGGTTGGCCTCCAAGTAGTTCTAAGTACGCCTCTATAATTTTCCTACTTGGGTACCTAATACATATTTGAAAATACCAACTCAACTATCTTACCCAAACTAAGGTGCTCCCGGGGGGTTTGAGAGTAGGTCCTTTTACTCTGTATTTCAAATTTAACACTTCTCTTCACAAACGAAATTGATTATGTATTTCAAATTTAACAAAATTGATTATGTCACATGTGATTCATGTTCTAGTGGGTGGTGAACAATTTGCAAATATATGATATTAACACTATGCTTGATTAACAATAATCAAATCACAACAAAGCATGTAATATAAAGAACATCACACACATGGCACATGAGATTTTTATGTGGAAATACCCAAATTGGAAAAACCACGAGATCTAGTTTAAACTCAAAATGACATCACTACTTGTAAGAAAATAAGTATAAGACTTGCAAAGTTCGTATATAGACTTATAGATCAACTGACTTCTTGACATGCAAGTTATACCGCTTCTGCTTGTTGACTGAGCAGTACTTCTACTATCCTAGCTTTCATTTGCAAATATCATGTTTTGAATCCACATTGCACTCTTTATATATGCTCCCTTCAATGTCTTCCGATTTCTTCACACTTCACACATTGCAGCATAGAAGAATTGATCTCAAAGGCATGTGCTTTTGTGATTTCTATAGGTCTGTAGGGAGACCTAAAACTCAAGATAATGAATGATAAGCTTTTGTTTTCTCTCCCAAGTTCTCACAAGGATTTCATCAATTAGAAAATTGTGTCTATCTTTTCCCTTACAAAATAAGTCTTGATAGGGTTTTTTAGATTTGACATCCGAATGATATTCAAAACATGCTTTGAAAAGAACATATCTGAGATCTATTTTTAAGATATTGTTTCAAATGAATTCATCGAAAAAAAAAAAAAAAATCTCATTTCAAATGAGACTTCAAAAGATGAATTCTGTTTGACACATTTAAGCACTACATTCAATTTGCTTTTGAATGTTATTCGAACAATGCATTTTGTCCAATTTGTTTAAGCTTTTTTTTTTTTTTGATAAGTCAGAAATGTATATATCAAAAAGCACAATGCGCCTCTAAGTACACAGAAAGAGCGCGAAGGCGCCAAAGCATACAAAGGAATCCCAACCGCACACCCTAAAAAGCACCCTAGCAAACACCCTAACCTTAAACCCTAACAAACACCAACCCACAAAAATACCCAGCAATAAGAACAACCCAAAAACACAACCCCCTAATGAACTTCCGGAGGAAAGGAATAATCTTTTTTTGACCCAACGCCTCCCTGCCTGCGCTGAGACTTCGCTGGAGACATGGAGCAATCCAAATTCTTAAGCTCCCTCAACCCCTTAGTCTTCCGCTCCCTGGCAGAGAGAAAATCCAACATCTTGTTGTCATCCCTCCCAAGTCATCCCACACACCGAAGCCACACCCATCTGTGCACCTCTTTGGAATGACCTGCACCCCTTTCCCGGACTAGCAAACATAGTCTCAGCCAGAGCTCCTTGTTATTGTTTAACCTGCTTGTACCTTCTCCTTAGTCCTCCTCAAAATACCCCAATTCTGACTTGGATATACCAGACTTGGAATCAAGGATTGGCTTAGGTTCCTGCCCAAGGCAGCTGCCCCATCGGGATAGAAACAGCATCCTTCACCCCGGCAAAGCTGGAGAGGCAGGATACTTACTCATCGGAGTCGCCGCCACATCCTCCTCCCCACGAGGAAAATCGTGGTACTCTCCGGAGAGAGCCGCGAATCCCCTCACAGGTCCGAGTCAACACCGCACCTACCGAGCCTGCGCAGACTCGCCTGGATCCTCAAAGTCCAGCGACACCAACCCATCCACGGAGCCGCCGGCGGATGCTTCGGAGATGAAGCTGCCAACGTCGTCGAGTCAATTCGACGATATCTTCCATCGACAACCCAAAAGCGAGAGGATGGCGCCCCATTACCTTCGGACTTCGCCGGCGATGCAACCCCCACCACCTCGGCATCGACCTAACGGACGTCAACGACGATGCGCCCTTGAGGACCTCGCAAGCGCGGCAGTAGACAGAGAAAAGACTTGCCCAAACTACACGGAGGGGACTTGCCGACTTCCGCTCCGGCTCGAGCGACTTCGAGCTCCTCATCGACGGTCGGCGGCGACGACGAAGCGTCGGCTTGATCGGGCGCTGCGAAGACGCTGGTTGAGAGGACCACGCTTCATCGTCTTCTTGGATTTAATAAGCCACCCAAGTCCATTAATCTTACAGCCCGCTTCCGAGCTCCATAAAGCTTCGCCGAGCGCTCCAACTGGAGCGCCCCAACCTTTAAGCTTTGGAGCAAGGCCTTAATTCTCTTGCGGATGGGCAAGTCGTCGCCCATTAAGCGAGCCTTCAAGTAACCAGATACAACCCGGCCCAACTCTAATTGAACGAACCTAGCAAAGGCTCCACCCACCCTTTGGCTGGACCTTCACCGTTCTCTCGACCCAGCCGCCTCCACCGAAGATCAACCCCGGTCTCCTTCTCATCGATTAATCGAGTCTTAGATTTCACTATCTCCATGATGAACGGGCCATAGAACGGTCTCCCCGGCATAGACGATTTCGAAGCGCCGACCGAATCCTCGCCTCCACCGGACCACCATCGAGAGGCCAGCAACAAAGCTCCTCCGCGAATTGCAGCCATCCCCGCCATTACGCCCCTCCGTAGCCAAAGACCGCTTTTCGACCACCTCCGCAAACACGGCCACCTCCAAAATCTCCCCGCTTTGTTATCACCTCCGTGGACCATCGCGTTTTGTCCTCACGAAAGGCTTTGGCGATATTCTCCTTCGCCAGACACGCCTCCTCCACCGTTTCCATCAACCAAGCGGAACCTTGAGGACTCACGAAGATGTAACCAAAGAATTTCTTCCTTCTTTCTTCCAACCGGAGCAAAGAGGACCCATCCTTTGTCGTGAATCTAAATTTTTTGGCTTCAATGGAAAACCGCCTTTCCATTGCAGCCACGCCGGACCCAAACGCGCTCCCACTTTCGGCTTACATGGTCGCCGGAGTCGAAGAACAAAGGGAGAAATTTGAAATTTGAAAGTTACCCGAGGAGAGAGAACGGAGCGTTTCAAAAGAGAGAGTTACAGTCTAGAATGTTTTAAGTAATTTTCAATTTGTTTAAGCTTCTTGTTTGAACTGTATATCAAATGCACTTCAAATACCTGTTTGAACTATATATTGAATATGCTTAAAAGAAGCCCAATCTGTTTGATAGTCCGAGGGCACTATTTAGGTTATGTGTGTCCATTTTCAGTTACTTGCTGTCCTAAATAATTGAGATCATCTTGTTGCTCATGAGAGTATTTCAGAGTTCATGCCTGAAGTCTTCAATATCAACAACACATGACTCACTGGTGTTTAACTATTACTAATGTTCTGTCAAGAAAATATGGCAATGCAACATATACACATAACAATATCCAATTATTTAAAGATGTGTCAAAAATTTTACATTTTTAATTTTTGAAGCATCACCAATAGTTTTTAATACTCTTAGATACACTTTGAGCATTAATTAAGATATAACGTAGAGAATAGGAATAATATAATTGATGATGGTGATGGTGATGATGATAAAACTAATACCTTTTCAGAATAGGATATGACATATAGAATGGGACTAATATTATCAAAACTCCTAGGCGATCAATCTCCAAATAATAGCTATGGGTACATAGTTTGCAATGGATAGACTCTTGCAACCATGACATAATTTGCTTATTTAAACATAATTTCATTTCTTTTATTTTTTAAAGGAAGGGAAAGGTTGATTCCACAAAAACAGAACAAGATTTTTTTTCCACTAGGTACAACTTTAAATTCCTATTTATTTGTTAGTGAATAACCATAGACCAATTCCTCGTTTTTATTTGGGAGTATTTAATACACCCATACTTGTGAGCTTCATGTTCTTTCTATCAAGAGAAATGTCAGATCCAGGGCATACCAATTTGATTGAATGGGATGACAGTTTATCATTTTGAATCTGAAATCAGAAATTTGATCAAATTGCACATCGCAGTATACTAGACCTTCTAATTCTTTAAGGGGTTTATCTAAAAGATATGCGATATAACTAGGAAGACGTTTCAAGCACCACACGAGTTACACATTGACTCTTAAACTTTATCTTTTTCTAATCAGATTAGGACTCCAGAATCTGACTATTGAACCAAGTTAAAGACTACATGGAGACCAAATAAATTGAAAACCAACACATCGACAAATTTAAGATAATAACCCAATAAAGTGCCTTGTACACTTGTTCTTAAACCATAAGTCTTCTATAGTATCTGGGGCTTATAGCTGTAGCATCAGGCATCCTAAGGAAATATTTCTTTTCCATCTAACTAACTGCTGTGGCATCAAAAGTTAAACTTCAAGTGATGTATTTCAAAGACGCTAATATAAAATAATCTTATTAGAAGTGCATTGTAGGAGACACTGGAGATTTTTCATTACTATAAAATTCAGATAGGCTATCAATGTTTGCGCAACATATGTTTGAGACAAATAAGAAACTCATTTAGCACTCTAGTTGCCTTCTGACATGTTGGATCTTTTGGTATTGGCTTCACTTTCAAAAATGGCTGTGTTCTTTTTTATTTTATTATTTTTTATTTGGTTTGCTTGCATAGAGAAATAATATTTGATACCAGCTCAGAAATTCAGCTAAAAGGAAGCCCTGATCGCAGGTTTGACTATTCAGTATGTGCTAATCGTGCCAAGCAATTTTATCCAGAGATTAGAAAGTACTATCCAAATTTGAAAGATGGATCTCTAGTCCCAGGATATGCAGGGGTCCGCCCTAAAATTTCAGGACCTCGACACTCTACTGCTGATTTTCTAATACAGGTTATTTCTTCGGTACTCATTTTTATGTGAACTTACATTATTGATAAATCACCTAGTATCTTAGTAAATTAACCCCTAACTTCCGTTACCACCAACAATGGCAAATCATACTCTTTTTTTTTTTTCTTTTTTTTTTTTTTTGGTAAGTATGGCAAATCATTAATGATCCATGCCTGTGAGACTTTTTTAGTTTTGTTAAAAGTTTGAGGATCCAAATGGATGGGGAATTCGAGATGGTTTTTTGTTGAATCCAAGTTATTCGAGTTTGAGGTAGGGGGGGATGTTGTTCTACAAATCTATGAAAGAAGCAGGGGAGTTCTATGTTCATTTTTCTTGGGTGAAGTTAGTGCGGCTTGGTTGTTGGCCATTGTCGAGGCTCTGTTTCAAGTGGAGGGGATGGAGGAGTTTGTGAAATCTTCTAGGGTTATGAATAAAGCCTTCATCGCCTAGTGTTCTAATAAACATGGTCATTTCTGCTGAACTTGTGTGGCTGATCTGATTTATATTCCTTGATTATATTTCCATATATTCCTCATTTCTTGTGTTTTTATATTAGTATGATTATGCAGTTCTATATAAATGCTTGTTATTGTACTGGTAAATTATCAAGGGAAAATAAGATACAGTTTAGGAGTACAATGGAATTTTCAGTTTGAGAGTGTCTTCTCCATCCTCTCTTGGCAATGCGTGAGGGAGCGTCTTTTGTTTTTCTCTGCTGTAGATTAGGCCTCCCTTATTCTGTGTTACTGTGGTCTTGCTGGCTGTTTTGATGGCTTGGGTTGAGGTTGTCACTGAGGTTTGAAGTAGTGCCTGCGTGGGTTCTTCCTTTAGGCCTGGGAGTGTGTCGAAAGTGCCACGGGGAGGTTCTTTGTAGAAGCAACATCTTGAGTTCATCTTCAAATGTGGGGGCAATTCCTTCATACTGAGAATCGTTGAACAAGGGAAACAATACATTCATTTGGTATTTCTGTTAAAATATTATTTAATTTTTTTTTGAAATATTAATTAAATAATTAAATTTACATTTTCTTATTAGTTCAAGCTTTGGAGACAATTGGTCGTTTAATTTTGTATTAGAGCAGAGGTGGTAAGTTCGAACTCAGACTCTCACAGTTCAACCCCATTTTAATTAAAATATTTAATGTGTTGTTTAGTCCCACACATGAGGATGAGTTTTAAAATATTAATTAAATAATTAAACTCAAGATGAGTTTTCTCCAATTCAATATTTAATGTGTTGTTTGGTCCCAACCATGGGAGAGTGTAATGCAGGCAGCGAGAAGTCAATTTTATTTAATTTAGAGTGTCAAGGGTATATATGCAATTTTTTTTAAAAAGAAATTTCCGGGCATAAGCTGTATTCTTTTTTTTTTTTTTTTTTTTTTGGTGGGTTTACCTAGTTATTGGTTTTGAGCCTTTTGGTAGTTAAAGCCAAGTCCAAGTTCTTTTTAGGCATTAGACGCCTATAAATAAGGATGTAATGTTTTTCTTTCTTCTATGATGATGATTAAATGAATAAGAATTTCCAGCAAAGATTGCTCTTGAGGATTGGGTGATGCAACCATTCTTCGAAGTGTGATGCCTAGGAACCGTAAGTGTGATACTTAGAAAAGGTAGGTGCCATGCCTATGCTGGTCTCATTCTAAATCTTTCTCTTTTCCTTTTGATTTCTAGCAATGTTATTAAATTTATTACTTTCCTAAAATCTTAATTTTCAAAACCCTAAACCACACAGCCCCGTAAGATCCACAAAACATAAAGTATTCATGAAACTATTCACGTGTACTTTTACAAGATACTATTCACAAGTATTGAACATTCACCACAATATTCGTTCTACATCAGTTTTTGGTATAAGAGAGTATTGTCCTACATCAGTGTCTTTTTCTTGTGAACAAAAATGTTTTCCTTTATGTATGAGTCTTAGGTTTTCTCATATCCAATAATCATTTTCTTAAAAGTTGAATTGTAATCCATGGGCTTCTGCATTGAGGGTTACAATTCATGCAACTGGGGATGTCAATTGGGCTTGAGAAATAGTCTCCACAATTTTGAGCTTGTTCCAATTGTTGATGTCTGTAATTTGGGTGAGCTGGTGCCAGTGCTGGGATGTGGTACGGGCACTCTTCCCTTGTCTCATTTTAGGTCTCCCTTAAGGGTCTTCCATCAAAGTACAGCTGTGTGGGATGTTGTTGGAGAGATGCGAGACTGAGACTAGTGTAGGAGAGATGCTAGACAAGATTAACTGGCGGAAGAGGCAGTATCTTTCTTATGACAAAATATGAAATATGATTTGAATTGCATACCCATTGGCTTTGGGTTCTGTATATTATATAGTCTTTACAAGGGTGCTATACATGGAAAGGAAAATATATGCTAACTGTACAGAATAATAAATGGAAAAATAAGGAAACAATCGTGGCTAAAATAAGAGAAGTTTGGGCAGCAAGTTTGGACAGCTGTAAGCGTGGACAGCAAGTAGTTTGGGCAGCAAGTTTGGACAGCTGTAAGTGTGGACAGCAAGTTTGGACAGCTGTGTTATCCATTGACAGCCCCCCTCAAATTGATGCAGGGTGATCAACAAGCATCAATTTGCTACTGAGGAAGCAATGTCGATGACGAGTGAGAGCCTTGGTGAAGATATCAGCAATTTGTAGATCAGTAGAAATATGTGGAAGAGTGATAACACGAGCTTCAAAGGCTTCCCGGATAGAGTGACAATCCACTTCAATATGCTTGGTGCGCTCATGATAGACAGGATTGGCCGTGATTTGAATAGCACTAGTATTATCTGCATGTAGAGGTGTAGGATCGGTCTCAGAAAAATCTAACTCTGCAAGCAAACCGCGAAGCCAAATAATTTCTGAACAAGCAAGAGACATTGCGATTCCGTAGATGACTTAGAGACTCTGTCTTGCTTCTTACTTTTCCAGGAGATCAAGGCATCACCTAAGAACACACACCAACCAGTGATGGAGCGACGGGTATCCGCACAACCAGCCCAATCAGCATCACTATAAGCAGCAAGATGAGTAGAATTGTTGGCAGGGAAGAATAAGCCACGGGTAGGAGTGCCATGAACATAGCGTATGATCCTCGAACAGCAATCAAATGAAGATGACGAAGTCAAGGAAACTGGCTGACTTGCTGGACAGCAAAAGAAATGTGGTCTAGTAATGGTGAGATAAACAAGACTACCCACCAACTTCCGGTATAAACTGGGATCAGCAAGTAAGTCCCCCTCCTCTTTGTGAAGCTTGACATGTAATTCCATGGGAGTATCAACAGAAGGAGCCTCTTGAAGACCAGCTGTAACCACCAAGTCACGAGCATATTTATGTTGATTGAGGGAAATTCGGAGGAACTACGATGCACCTCAAGACCAAGAAAATATGTAGAGACCCAAGATCTTTCATATGAAATGACTCGAGAGATGAGTTTTGAGCTGGCCAAGTAAATCGGAATCGGAACCAGTGATCACAATATCATCAACATAAACCAAAAGAACAACAATACCCATGTCGGTTTTCCGAAGAAACAAGGAAGTGTCATACTTGCTCTGCTTAAATGAAAATTGTAATAAAGTGGTGCGGAATTTATCAAACCAGGCCCTGAGCTGTTTGAGACCATAAAGAGAGCGTGAGCTTACACACATGTGAAGTCGGAGAGGAAAACAATCCCGGGGGTGGCTTCATATAAATACACTCTTTAAGATGCCCATGAAGAATTGCCATTGTGCTGTCTTTCACCTTTTTGAACAGTAGTTTTTTCTCTGTTCTCTCTCCTAAATTTTTTTCAAAATTCAAACTTTTTCGAAATTTTCCCTGTGGAGATCGCATCGTCCAGCGCCGATGTGAACCTCTTCGCTTCTTGCTGCTCACTCCGGCGAGGTCTCTGCTGCCTCGCCTGGGTTAAGATAGGTTTTTGGTACTGCAAGGCCGTCGGCTTCTCACCGTGGGGGGTTTTCGGTAGCGTCAGATGGAGCGTCGGTTTGTGGTAGAGGCGAAGACCTTTTCTTTCACGGCGAGGAAGGGTAACGAGATTATTCGTTTGGAAGAAAAAAGGAAGGGGTTTGGTGGTTTCATTTTGCTGGGGATTAAGGGATTAGGCTGGTTGGCCGACGCGGTGGAGGAGGCGATGGAGGCTCAAATGAAGGAGGATTTCGCTAGAAAGCATCGAGATGGAGCGAGGGTATTGAAGGTCCGGTTGGGGAGTAATAAGGCGGGTTGTTTTTTGGAAGTGGCAGTCTTCGTGGAGGGTGGCCGGAAAGGGGTCATATGGATCCCGGAGGGACGCGATGGTTGGGGCTGGCAAAGGTTTGTGGACGAACTGCGATTCTTGGTTGCGCAGCTGGCGGAGAGGGTTTTGCCGGTGGACCCTGCAATCACTGCCGAAGAAGTGGGTAATATGCAGTCTTTCAAGGATCTCGCTGAAAAGGCCGGAGAGAGGGCTTGTGCCTCTCGTTCGAAGTCGCCAGTCAAGGAATAGGCATCGGTGATGATTGCGGGGAGTAATTTAGGGTTACAGTGGCCTTCGCCAGACTATGCGATGGAGGCGGTGAGCTTGGCGAAGGATTTTCTGGCAAAGATCAGATCGGAGGTCGATCGGATCATCTTCTTCGGGCTGGGTTTGAAGGTTGATGCGTCGAGTGGTATTCGGAGAAGGTTGGGCCGGGTTCTTTCCCGGTTGGGCCTGAAGCCCAAACTTTTGTTTGGTGATAAATGGAGGGGGAGACGCAAGGCTTGTGGGCTGAGACCCAGGCCCAGGTCATTGGCTGTCCCTGCTCGGATGTACTCAAAGGTCGAGTCCTCTTCGAAGGATTTGCAGAGTCGGATTCGGGTCAGGGGAAGGGGGAGACGTCACCGGAGATGACGACGGTGGCGCGAGAGCCGCTGGCGAGCATCGACGCAGCTCTATTCTGATGGGCCGCTCTTAGTCAGTGCCGGAGATGCGAACAACCTTGACGGAGGGAGTTGAAGAGAGCCTGGGACCGATGGGCTCTACCCAGATCGTGCCGGGGACGATCCTGACTGCGACGGAGGCTGCCGATTTACCGGAGAAGACCTCGCCGGAGTTTGCCTTGATGCTGGAGGTCGCCCAGAGTCCGTCGGCGTCTCTGATAGTGCGGAGACGCGCCTGACGTTGTCGGAGGGGGTTGAAGTGAGTCGATTCGATGGTTCCAACTCGATCGCTCCGAGCTCGCCGCCCGGTCTTGGTTCTGCGAGCTTCTGGTATAGTTGATGTCGGAAGGGTCCGTGTCCTCCGCCTTTATCGCTTGCCGTTCCCAAGGCTCGACTTCGGTCCATGGTTTGGCAAGCTCAGACTTGGTTTCTTGGGTGGTTGAGGGATGGTACTCGGAACCATAACTTACTTGCCGTTATTGATTGTTTTGAGGTGGGAACTCGGAGGAAGAATGAGGTTGCTCCTCCTCCAGTGTGTCCTATTGAGCTCCTGAAGTTGAAGGCGAAGCTTGCAGGGATAGAGGATGAAGACAGGGAGAATGTGGTTCAAAATTGGGCTCTTTCTATGGCGGCAAGACTAGGGGTCTGTTGAGGCTGGGCAAGGGATATTTTCGGGGTTCGGGTTTGAGGCGATTGGGTTGATTTTGTAGGGTTTGTAGGGGTTGTGTTGGGTTTGCAGGGGTTGTTTGGAGTGTTTTTGTGGGTTTTTTGTAGGGTGTTGCCTTGGGTTGTTGCTTTTGGTCTTGTGGGTGCTCCTAGTGAGCTTGGGTCTTCTTTTGGGTGCATTTAGGCTCTCTTAGTTATACTTTTTGTATAATTGGGTGGCGCCCCCTTTTAAATTTGCTTTTGTTATAAATTCTACTGACTTATCAAAAAAAAAAAAAAGTTGCCCATGAAGAAACGCATTTTTGACATCCATCTGATGAAGGGGCCAATTACTAGAAGCAGCAAGGGCGAGAATTGTACGAACAATAGTCATTTTATCCACTGGAGCAAAGGTCTCTTCATAATTGACACCATACTCCTGATTATTCCCAAGAGCAACAAGCCGAGCCTTGTAACGGTCCAAACTTCCATCCGATCGGACTTTGACTGAGTAAACCCATTTGCAACCCAGAGGCACAATAGTAGGAGGACAGGGCTCAATATCCCAGGTGTGATTGGCCTCTAGAGCGGCAATTTCTTCCTGCATAGCTTGTCGCCAACAATCATGCTTGGCAGCATGTGAGTAGCAAGTGGGAATATCAAAATTGGCCAATGTAGCAGTAAGAGCTGAAATCGAATTGCCAGAACTGGAAGAAGGAAATCCATACCTATCCGGGGTGACAGACACTCGAGAAGAGTGACGCACAATAGGCGCTGGAGGTGCCGCAGCTGAATCGTGGTAGGATCGGATATCGGGTGAGCTATCGGAAGAGACTGTATGGAGTGTCTTGTATACACAATACCTGGTTTAAATCGAGAACGGACGGGATGAAGATCTCGAGAGGCTCCTCAAAGGAGGGAAGAACCACAAGGAAGAGGATGGCACAGAGGGCACAGAGGAACAGGAAAGAAATGTTGATTTTCAAAGAAAATAACATTCCTAGAAATCTTATCGATGTAAGGTAGGATCATAACAAACAAATCCCTTTTGACATACATTATATCCCAAGAAAGCACATCGAGCAGTTGAGCGGATAATTTATGTCGCTCATGAGGAGGTAAATGAACAAAACAAACACAACCAAAAGTACGAAGGTTATCATAACTAGGTTGCTTGGCAAATAAGCGAAAATAAGGAGACTCCATATCTAGGACTTGAGAAGGTAAACGATTAATCAAGTGAGTAGTAGTTTTCATAGCCTCTACCCAAAACATGGATGGAACGGATGATTCTAACAAGAGAGTACGTACCACATCTAGAAGATGACGATTTTTGCGTTCGGCTACTCCATTTTGTTGAGGAGTAGAGGGACATGAACGTTGATGAAGAATACCCTTAGAAGCCAAGAAAGCCTGAAACTCAGTAGACAAATATTCACCACCAGAATCGGTGCGTAATGCCTTAATAGAAGCAGAAAATTGATTGGCAACATACGCGAAAAACTCAGTGAAAGTACGAAAGACCTCAGATTTAGAGCGAAGAAAATAGACCCAAGTAAATCTGCTATGATCATCAATAAAAGTCACATAGTATTTAAATTTTTCATGTGAACTCACCGGGGAAGGACCCCAAACATCACTATGGATAAGATCAAAGCAGTGTGATGCCCGACTAGCATGCAAAGGAAAGGGAAGAATTTTGCTTTTACCAAGTTTGCAAGAAGCACACTCAAGAGATAAAGAAGAACGGTCTTTATTACCAAGTAAACTAGAGTTCAATACATGAGATAAGATCGAGTATTGGGATGGCCCAAACGACGATGCCACACCATACTAAGATCTCAAAACAGATTACAAGCAAAAGACGTAATAAAAGAAATCGAGAGAAAGCTGGAACAGCAAAAATAGTGGAAACAAACGCCTCTTTAGGTCCTTCGCGATTGGCTCCCCATTACCTGGTCCCGCATAACACAATCATCACCAGAAAATTTAACATCACAATTGTTTTCAACTAATTGGCCAATGTAAATAAGATTCGTGGAAAGTCGTGGAGCAAGAAACACATCGCTGAGCGTCAAGAGGCATCTCCACAGCAATGACTATTGGCAAAGAACTGCCATTAGCGGTAATAAATTGACCATCATAGGGCCAACATGACACAAGTGGGATTAGGAGTCATGTGATTAGAGGTCGCCGAGTCCACGTATCGAGTTTAGTAGAATGGTTACCTTGGAACCCCATGGTGATAAAAGGCTGAAACTAGAATCTGTTGCACCATTCGAGTGCAAGAATCGGATGGGAGAGGCGAGAACAGAGGGCGATCGGAAGAAAGAGACAAAGTCTTAAGTCGTGGCATGCGGAACAAGAACCAAGTCTGAAATGCTTGGGCGGACGATTCGGGTCGAATCGACATTCTTTGATAATGTGACCCTTCTTCTTGCAATAAGAGCAGAATTTTTTAGGACAATTAGCAGCAATATGCCCATATTCCTTGCAGCAGAAACACTGCAAGTTTCGAGAATGCATAGGTGGTCCACGTCCTTGGGCAGAAAAAGCCACAGTTGCTGGCCCAGAACTGCCATGAGATTGTTCCAGAATAGCTTGAGTACTAAGACGTTGTTCTTCACGAAGTAACTCACCAAAACAAACATCAAGAGAAGGAACAGGAGATCGATTCAGTAAAGCGGAGCGGACAGATTCATATTCCGGACGAAGTTTCATAAGAAACTGATCACGCTGGGTAGTCGCATGAAGAGTCTGAATAGTGGAAAGAGCGGCAACAGGAACATCCGCAGTAACTAAGGCAGCATATTCATGCCAAAGAGTCAGAAAGGCCGAGTAATAATCCTGGATGGAAAGACTACCATGTTGAAACATGGCAATTGCATGTTCTAACTGAAAGCGACGAGCATCATTATCCTGAAGATAAACCTTCTTCAAGTAAGCCCACAAGGATTGAGTAGATTGATGGGGCCGCAAGTTGGTGACAATATGGGACTCCACCGAATCAAGAAGCCAAGACATGATGCGTGCATCAAGCATAGCCCATGAAGGAGAAGACCCATCAGCCTTAGGTTTGTCAGAAGTGGATGATTTTTCAACATCCGTGCCATCAATATGACCCCAAAGAGCTTTACCCTTGAGAAAAAGTTCAAACTGGAATGCCCAGGTAGAATAATTGGACCCTGTAAACTTAACACACACAAAATAAATATAACTCATTGTCTGTAATGTAGAGAGGTCGAGAAAAACAAACCAAAGAGGATGCACAGACTGCACTGGTACCCAGAAACTGCTGAGAAAACCACCGATACCTCAACCAGAGGCTGCCGAAAACACCAAGAACCACCAAGAGAAGACTACACCGACACCACAGGAGCACATAGACTGGACCGAGAGACGCAGAACAGCACCAACGAAGAGAAACACGGTCGTGGGTTCACCACAGACTTGACCGAAGCACACCAAAGACGCAAACCGAGACGAGAAAAAAAATTTGTGAGGAAAAGAAAAAAAACTAGCTACAGTGCTCTGATACCATGACAAAATATGAAATATGATTTGAATTGCATACCCATTGGCTTTGGGTTCTGTATATTATATAGTCTTTACAAGGGTGCTATACATGGAAAGGAAAATATATGCTAACTGTACAGAATAATAAATGGAAAAATAAGGAAACAATCGTGGATAAAATAAGAGAAGTTTGGGCAGCAAGTTTGGACAGATGTAAGCGTGGACAGCAAGTAGTTTGGGCAGCAAGTTTGGACAGCTGTAAGCGTGGACAGCAAGTAGTTTGGGCAGCAAGTTTGGACAGCTGTAAGTGTGGACTGCAAGTGTGGACAGCAAGAGCTGTGTTATCCATTGACATCTTAACCCAGACAACTTTTACCCTTATCAAAAGTGCCCTATGGGAGTCCGTGTACTTGTAATACATTTGTTTCTAATCTCTGCTTCAATGGGTGAGGGGTTGGGGGAACTTCAGAGGGAACCTTTTGGGGCAGGTATTGGAGATGAGTTTTATGTATCATCTATTTAGATGGAAGGACATTTGCTTCACAAGAGGGGTAGTTTGGGATCATGACCTAAGCTTCTTCATTACTGCAATACTAGGGAAATGGCTATGGAGATTTGTAGTGAAGAGGTATTCTTTGTGGAGGAGATGGTAGGTGGTGTACATGGGAAAGGGAGGGGTGATTTGACTAATTTTGCAGGGGAGTGGAGGTTGGACTTATTTGGCAACATGGAGTTCATATGGGGCTAGGGTTTTAAAGAATTAGAAGTAGATGGGGTGCTCTCAGGCGCTTCCTTGAAGGTGGTGATGGGGGAGTATGATTTCCTTTGGATGTTGCGTGGAAACATACCTCCGAAGTTTGCTTTCCCAGATACATTTGCTATAGTTGGAAATAAGAGGGCATGGTTATATGGATCTGTTAGGAGATTCGGAAGTGAATTAATGGAAGCTCTTTTCTGCATCCATTTTGTTGGCAAAACATTTAATGGAGTGAAGGATAAGGGACTTGGGATCGACTAATAATAAGAATCTGGAGGTCAAGTCCTATTTGAAGGCTTTGAGGAATTTGAGAAACAATGCTTTGCTGTCCTCTTCATATTACTTTGGCTTTTCTTAGATCTTTTCATTTGGCTTTTCCTCCACCTTGGATCTGACTCCATCACTTTTCTTTTTATTCTAGAGCTGTATGCTTGAGGTCTTTTTATCCTTCTCATTCGTGTTGTAATACTGCTATGTCTAGTCAATAAAAGTTTACTTATTCAAAACAGAAAAATCCATCCTCACCACCCCCCCCCACCAAATACTGCTACTTATTAATGTTTCCATGGTATTTAGAATTTGCAGTGAACTGGCTTTTTCTTTTTCATTTTTTTGGGTGCTATGGGAGGTAGCTGAGTGTGGAATACTAGGGAAATATGTGGGCTAATTGCAATTTCATTTTGTGCAGGGTGAAGAAATTCATGGGATACCTGGTCTTATTAACCTTTTCGGAATTGAGTCACCTGGTTTAACTTCAAGCTTGGCAATTGCAGAACATATAGCTGCTAAATTCTTGAGATAATGGTATACATAAGCTACCATTCCATATTTTATATATTTGAACAAACATCTGATCATGCATCTTACTATGACAGTGAAGTCTTCAGAGCAGGTGATTGTCTCTATCCCCTTTGGTTTCAAAATCTATCAAATCTGTTACAATTTTTTTTTTTCCCCTCAAGGTGATAGGCACTAGGGTTCGGAATTGACAAGGTTCAGAGCACTCCAACAAAAGCATGATGCAACTGATGTGTACAATGTTGAAGAATAAGCAAACTATATATTCAGTACCTCTAGAAACACTTGTATTAAGCTTTTAGATTATATGCAGAGTTAATAAGATCTAAAAAAAAAGATCTTTGTTGCCTACTATTTGACTAAAACTTCATTGCGAGTCTCCATTGTTGGGCTTTTTTACCTTCTTTCACTTTGATTTTCACTTTTAACTAGATTTTCTTGTTTTTAGCTAGGATTAAAGTTGCTTTAAGCTTAAATTCAAAGAATCAAAATAATGAAGGATACAGAGGTGTCCACACTTTTGTTAAGTGACTTCTTTATTGGGAAAGGGGTATTTGGTACTGGAGTATTGATTGCAATAGTTGATTCCTCTTGGGTTAGTGACCCACAAAGAAACTTCCGGGTCTGATTTCGCAAATGATCTTTGTACACTGCTTTCCCTGTAAGCTGATTATACACAATGCAATCATACCTAAGAAAAAGCATAGCAGCAGTTAGGAACTGCCAAAAATTATTCAGTATTCTCTTCATTGCTTCAAAAACTCTTTATGATGTAGGATATTAGTTAGCAATTGATTCCTTATATCACCCCTTCCTCTTTAACACTTGCTGCAGGTTCCTGCCCAGAGTTGTGTTGTATTTGATTATTTGTAATTAATTCCATATCTACGTTTTGTGTCAATAATTCTGGACTTATATTATCACCGCAACTCCTTGCCCTTTTTTTTCTTATTATTATTATTTTCAATCTTCTGGCCTGCATAGGAGTCTCAACTGCTGGATTACATGCAGATGCCGCTTGCTTGTAACTATTTTATTTTTCACCGTTCTCTTCTTGTACAGCATGTTCTTGGGCACTCCCAGAAACCCAATCTATAACAAGCAATTCTGATGAATCATCTGGGAGTTGAACAGCAAGACCTCGAGCATACTTGTTCATTGCAATCCAAATTGTCAACACATTTTTCTATCTGGATCTTTCTAGGTCTTCCTTTAGGCCTCTTTGATTGAATTGTTATGCCCGTGTCTTCTTCTTTTGGCTTCTTTCTAGGTCTTCCTCTAGGCCCCTTCAATAAAGTTGAATTTTCTTTCATGTCCTGCTTTTGTTTTTTTGTTAAGTGAGGCACCTATCTTGTCATATGAAGAAGCAGGAGGATCAGCAGCAACAGCGATAACCTGGAAAGCAAGATATGAAAGAAGGCAGTCACATAAAAATGATTTAACATGAATAATCTAAATAAAATGGTGTAATTGTATTACAATTTACAGTATTCAGTTGGAAGCAGCACTTAACAGATAAAAGAACAAGTACTAGGTTGCTGCTTTTTTGGCTTAGGTTCTTCATCGAGTCCTTTTGTTGTTTATTATCGCCTTGTGCTGCCCGTAGATAGGTCGGCTCGTTTATGATTCTTTTGGGATCATGAATGAAACCATTGTTTATTGTTTTGTGTTTGTTTGTTTGTTTGTTTGTACTGTCTTTCTTGTTTGGACTCAGTTGTTGGAGCTGCTCACCCCGTTATTATTGTTTGATCTCACGCAACCAATTTTCTTTAGTTGAATAGAAAAAAGAAAAAGAAAAATAAAACAGGTAGTGAAACAAAAGAAACTCTTCCAACTTGCTAGAAGAAGCCACAACCCAAGGATCATATCATTCGAAAAGAATTATATCCAGCAAGTCAATGGAAAGCCATAAGATATTTTTATTCCTTCAACATCATACAACCTAAAAGAACTATTGACATAAGCAGTGGGGTAGTTACTTTTTGTGCCTACACCTAACTTCCTTTTTCCAGTCAAATGATCGTACATACACACTTTTGTTCTTCTTTTTTCCCCCCTTTCGATCTATATTCCTTCCGTCTACTTTCTTTGCTATGGTTCACAGGAAACAAAAAGAAGAGAAATTCTGATGATGAGCATCGTGTGGGGGAATCAGTCTATGAGCTCATAGTAAACAACAATTTTTTTTTTCTTTTTCTTTTTCACTTTTCTCTAAAATAATAATTCAAATTTTCTTTTTTCTTTAAGTCACATAAATCTATTTATTACTATTGAAACAATTTTTTTTCTTTGTTTAAATAGAAATAAGAATAGATTTATGTGATACAAAGTAAAAATGAGTTTTAAAAAAAAGTGGAGGAAGTTGTTTAATAATAATTTTTAAAAAAGATCAACTTATTGTTGAGAAAATCCTACTTTTTTTTTAAAAAAAAAAATTTTGATGTCGGTTCCTTCTCTCATCCTGCTACTTATTAAAATTATCATTAAAAATATGAATTTAAAATATGAATTTTTCAAAAATAAAAAGAATAAAAGAAGGAATGTGAACAAGTACAACATTTAGTTCACTTCAAAAAAAAAAAAAAAAGTACAACATTTAGTTACCAAATGAGACCAACAAAACCCGCAACCAAACATTGGATATCATAGAGCGTGGGACCCACTCCATGAACCTAACACGTCACTATAAACGCCGCCGTCCTTTCCACGCTATCTCCAATACAGCGCCTCCACTCTTTTTTTATTTATTTATTTTTTCTCTCTCTCTCTCCAGAGTCCAGGCCCAGATTCTCTCACAGAAAAAAAATATATATATAATAAGTAAATAAATAAATAGCTGAATAAAATTCCAGAAATCTACTCCGAGAGGCAAGGAATCCGAGCCCCCCCAGCAGCCCCAGGTGGTTGATTTCTTCCAATTTTGAAAATCTGACTTTCCTGTCTGTTTTGATTTTTTTTTTTTGTCTCCTTACAGTTGCAGCAGAGAGTAGACTCCTTTCCGTTTCGTACAAGTCCCATCCAATTTCCCAACCCTCCATTTTGACCCAACATTTCAACGCTCAAAACGCACCATTTTCCCATTCCGCACCACAACCTCCCCCTCCCTCTGCCTCCAAGCCGATTCGATCCTTTTTTTTCCCCGAATTCGAAGCTCTTCTCTCTCTCTGCGCGAGCGCGCGTGTTTCTCCAATTCATTTATTATTATTCAAAAAAAAAATTATTTAATAATGACCAAGCACAGCAAAATTGGGTCATGGTAATTATCGGAGTTTCCTCGTTTGCTAATAGTCTCGTTGTGAGGTAAATTATGGTCTTATTTATTCCATTTCTGAGGTTGTATGTATAATTATAAAGTTGATCTGAAATTTGGTATTATTTATGGATTCGATATTTATGTGATGCTTGTGTTTTGCAAAGGGTATTGCAATTGCAAGGTGTAGTGAAGTTGGAACATGTATCACGCTAAGAAATTTTCGATGACGAGCTTGGTGCCTCACAAAGGTGGTCAAGGTAGTGAGCCGCTGGCGATGACTGCTGGGGTTTTGGGGGGATCTTCTGCAGTCAAAAGTTCGACGCTTGCTGCTTCTGGGGGAGCTGGGAAGCAACGTTTGCGCTGGACTTCCGACCTTCATGACCGTTTTGTGGATGCCATCACGCAACTTGGCGGACCAGATAGTGGGTATTCTCTTTTATAAAGTATTATTATACCACCACTTATTCTGTTATTCATATATATCTAGTAACTTTCCTAGTTTTTTAATTTGAAAAAAATTATGATTGTGAAAAGAAGGGTAAATATCCTTTGTGCCTTTAATCTAGTTTTTTTGAGTTTTTATTCTTGATGTGGTGAATCTTAAGAAAAAGAAATGATCCAGGCTTTGAAGACAGTTGGAGGATGTTGGTGGAATTAAAGTCCTTTTTCTTCAATATTCTTTACAATTGGATGGCTGCCTAGGAGGTGTTTTCATATTTCTAGTTTCATGATTTTTCTTTTCTTTTCTTTTCTTTTCTAGTTAGATATTTCACTTGTATACTTTCTTGGTACTTGGGTGTGCCCTTTTGCGTTTTAATGGAGTTCGTTTTACTTATAAAAGAAAAACTTGGATTAGATAGATCATTGATGTCTTGGATCTTGATCTAGTGTGTTTTTCAGTTTTGTTTTTTATTTTATGCAGGCAGACTCTTCAGTGTCCCACTCCTGTTTTCAATATCTGTTTGTGCTATTCAAAGCATACCAGCTTTTGTATTGTAATCCCCAATTAGAGTTGGCAAATTTGGCTCTAACTATTGTCTCAGCTTCTTCACAGTACAACTCAATTTGGTTAATTCAACTTAAATCAATAAAAATTTATATGTTATCGATAGTTAATGGCATACATATCTTTTATAATCGAGTGGATTTGGGGGCTGTGTGTGTGTCCAAATTGGTTTTATATTTTGATTTTGGTGATTTTGATGCTCAGAAGTTGGAGTATTGTAAGAACTTTGGTCCCTATGTCCTTTTCTTTCCCGCTGCTCTGAGCAGGAAGTTTCTGATTCCTTTAGTGTTTCTTCGCATTTCTAGTAGGTAATTAATTGCACTTGATCCCCCATTACAATATTTTAGGGCAAAATTATCATATGTGGCATTTCGGTGGACCAATTTAGGGAAATGCCTACAATCACTGACCAGTGAAGCTACTTTTTTTTTTTTTGATAAGTCAGAGTATTATATCAAAAAAAGCGCAAAGCGCCTCTAAGTACACAAAAACAAGCAAAGCGCCTCAAGTATACAAAGGAAACCCAAACCAACAACCCAAAGAACGCATGAACAAGCCTCTAAGTACACAAAAAGTATACAAAGGCTACTTGGAAAATACTTTTTGACTCACAAGCAGATTTATCATGTTCATCAACCTGATTCACTTCTGCATCCTTGCAATATCCTTTGACAGCTTAAATGCATTATCTTAAGAATTGTATATCTGTTAAGGTTGTGTTTGGTCTGGATGATTCAGGCTGACTTGTTGCTACCATAGTGCATGTTGACCTGGGTGAGATGTAACATTAGGTTTTACTGCTGGTCATCATTGTGATTGGTTGACGGTTATAAATATTTGGATAATATTGTGTCTGCAGCTGAGGTTGCACTGTATGAAAACGGTAGATTTTCCATGCTGTTTGGTTTGTAGCATTTGTTTGCTCTATGTTTAGTGCAGGCTTGTGATGCCTTCAAGTATAGTGTGCAGACTGAATTCTAATAGAAAGCAAGGTGCTCATGTTCCCTTTGCTTGTTTCTTGTCAGCAACCCTTTTATAAATTTAAGGACATACTTATGCAGTCGAGTGTACAATTTCATCTTAGTTCCACATGTCGAGCTTTGAAGATACTTTTCAGGTTCTTCAGCAGATTACATTCCATGTGATGCGGATGTGCTAAACAAATTTAAGTTTATTGAATTTTCTGCAGTGTATCCCATGCTGGCCATCATTGAGTTGAATCGCTTGGCTGCTCAGTTCTGTTTCCGTTGAGACTCCTAGCCTCTCGCCTGGTCCTTACTGATTTGATCTTGATAGATCCAGGGTCTCTTCAGTCCTTTCTCTGACCTGTTGAAAATGACAGTCGAATGAAGATGTCCTTCCTTTGAATGCTAACAGAAATCCTCTTAAGATGAGCATTAGTATGCACTATTAGAAACTTGCGAGGTATAGAAAGCACCAAAGAAAAATGTGCAATGAAAAGCCATCCACCCTTTCAAGTAGCTAAATGAAACAGAAAAAATAAAGGTTGGAAAGGACAAATATTAAAACTAGTAAAATGAAATAAAATAAAATAAGAGTGGTTTATTGAAAAGGGAATTCATGAATAGAGAAGATTGTAAGGACAAATATTAAAACAAGTAAAATAAAATAAAATAAGAGGAGTGGTTTATTGAAAAGGGTTCCCAAATTCATGAAGAGAGAAGATTGTAAGAAATGCTAGTTTCCTGTAAAATATCATGAATTTGTAGTTTAATGACTTTTGTATGTAAAAGGCTTTGGTCCCTCGGGTTTGGAACTTTGTTGTCATCCTTAATGTTGTGTGCCTGCATGATTCTCACTGAGAAAAAATCTGAGCTAAATACTTGGCTTTAACATCGTGAGATTGGGATGTGAAGCAGTTTTTGGTGATAAAGTACTTGAGAAGTGTGATCATTTGCAGTAAGAACGATAATGAGTAATAGTACTGATACCAAATCATTTGAAAAGTGATTGTTGTCCTCCATTGTTCTTGTTTTTGTGAAGAGCTTTTATCTCTTCTTGGATTGTTGTCCTCCGCTTTGAATCACTAAGTGCCTCTTGTAGATTTCTAGGCATAGACGCAAATGATAATTTCGATGCAAAGAAACGATATGATGATGAAAGATATTGATAGGAAACAAAATTATAGGAAAGCAAATATTAGGAGATTACAATCAAGATAAAAGAATAAATAAAATCATAATAAAATCAGGGGGAGAATAGTTTTTATCTTCAACACTTGGTACCCATGAGTACCTTTATAATCCATCAACTTTCTGTGGGCTTTTCATCTTCCCAATGCAGGACTGGCCTATTACAGCTAAGAAATTTGTAGTATTTTATTGTATCAGCGAGCATGTATGCAATTTCTTCACTGTAAATTATTCCTTTGTTGCCTAAGCCTACCAAACTGAATATTATCTTTTAAAAAAATTTGGCCTCCCCTGCGCACACTGGGTTGACAAGTCTCTTTCCATTGTTCTACAAAACTAGGGCTCAATCCCAGTTACCAATTACCCAAAAAAACAAAAACAAAAAAACAAAAAAACAAAACAAAAACAAAACAAAACAAAACGTTGTTTGCAGTTTTACTTGTTCCTTATAAATTCTATGAACAATGTTAATTTCTGGTCTCTATTTTTTCTTGGTATGTTCATTTCTAGCCAAGAAAGGATAAAGAAACTTTTTTTGTTTTTTGGGATTTAATTATATTGTTGTAATTTTTTTTTTCTTTTCTTGTTTCTGTTTATTCTTGTTTAGCAAATGTTTGATTAAAATGCTACAAAAGCAAATGTAGCCACTTGGAATTCTTTGATTTTAATGTGAATAGAACAGTGGAAAAAAATTTAGGATCATTTTCAGGATTACAATGAAACACAATAAATCAGTAGCTTTGCAAAAAGTGTTTTCAGCAAAAAAAATTATTACATCAAAACAAATGAATCTTTAATGTAATAAAGATTTGTAGATAGCAACCCTTGTCCTTGAGATATAATTATAAGCAAATATTGATGGATGAAGTATAAATTTCCACTCATGTTTTTCGTTCTATTTATTTGGTTTCAGGGGCAACACCAAAAGGTGTCCTAAGAGTGATGGGCGTAGCTGGACTCACCATTTATCATGTGAAAAGCCATTTACAGGTGCAGATATCTCGCTAGTCACATATTGTTTATGTTCATAGACACATAGATTTGGCTGTTGATATATCTAAATATTTGAAATTAAGTGGAAATTGTCTTTGTTTTTCTTTTTGTAGAAGTATCGCCTTGCAAAGTACCTTCCGGAATCTCCTGGTGATGGCAAAGGTGCCCCATTTCCCTTTTTTCTCTGTATTTCACCAACAAAAATTTGTTTTTACATTTTGGGCATTGAATCTAAATTCAGAGAATGTCATTTTTGACCTTTAGGTTCTAAAGATGAGAAGAAAAGTTCTGGAGACAGCTTTTCTGGCACAGATTCTTCCCCGTGGGTATCTTTGTCTTCTCACAAACGATATACCTCTCTGCATGCACAATCCTTTCCCTCTTCATGTTCTCTTAACTTTTTTTCTAACAAGCTATAAAATCTTCTTGTGCTACAGTGGAATGCAAATTAGTGAGGCACTGAGGATGCAAATGGAGGTTCAAAAGCGTCTTCATGAACAGCTTGAGGTCTGAACTCATGATCTCCTTTCGCTTTTATAATTGCTTATAGAGGGTGACAATTAATTCTGCAAATTTTACACTAACGGGAAATGAGGGTTTTTAGGAAATGCAAATTTATTCAAGGGAAAAAAGTTATCCCTCTAACAAACAAAAAGTAAGAACAAGACACTATAAAGGGAATGGTGTTCTTATTAGGAATAGCACACAGTCATGTCTGTCTCTCTCTTTCTTGTAGAAGGGAGCGCGTGAGGTGAGTGTAGGCGCTGAGGAGTGGTGGGGTGGTTCCCCCACCTGATTCTTGGCTGGTAGTTCTTGTACGGGATGAAGCATGGGGTACCTGGGCTTTTTCTAGGTGGAAACAAAGTCATTTGAATTCTGGTCAGATGTGTGAAAGGGGTGTGTGATTGGTGGAAAGAAGTAAAGGTGTTTCTCGGTCGGTGATTATGGCATGGCCGACAGTGTTTTGGTTACTGCTATCTTGGGATTACCTGACTCAAAGTGACAAGATACAGGAGAGTTGGAGGACTTTCCGGTTCAATAACATTGTTTATGTGATGCAGAGGGGAAGCAATAGCTATGGGAGATTCATAGAGTTATCCGAATATGGAGGGGTGGTAGGAGAAGCTTTGTTATCATCCCGAAGGGTAACAAGGGAAAGGGATGGAAGGAGTGCCGTGCGCAAATACTGTGGCTGAAGCAGTATTATGAAAAACAAAGGGCAGGTTGGCTGTCTAGGGGTACGCAACCGGGTAAGGTACAGGTAGAATCACAGGAGGGGAAAGTACTAGAGGGGATGAAGGGAGTCCATGCAAAGGGGTCTTACGCGGAGGTGGTGGTGGGCAAAAGGCAGGAGGATGAGAGGAGGAATCCAGCCAAGTCTTCTATGGAAACTCCCATCCTTTTGGCTGGAAATATCATTGCCGGATAGCTTGCAGCCGGTGAGGGGACGTTGAAACTATTTCTGGAAGGAGAAAAAGACATACACCCAAAGATTGTGCCTGAGGATCACACTGACCAAGGTGGGGGGATTTTGGTGCAAAACATTATGGAAGGTTACGTTATGGCATTCACAAATATTTTGATTTCATTTAAGAAGGAGATCGACATCTGTTTAGAGAAGGTTGAACTGGGTTGGGTGTCTAATGGGGACTAGTCTAATGTGCCCAAAGAATAACAGAAGGTTGGATCCACTGGACAAACTAAGTGCAAATATGGGGTTTGACAAGGGTGGGCTTGTTTATTTTCAAGCCCAACAAGTGATTTAAGCAGACCTATGTCCGTAAGTGTTTTCCCAAGAAACAATTGTGTTGGCGCATGAAGCAAAACGGGCGTGTGCATCAACTGGTAAGCAAAGAGCTATTGGAGACTCGCCAAAGCAGTGAGTAGGCGCTGCACCCAAGCCCATCTAGACTAGATGGAGCCGATTAGGCTAGTGGGCAAGAGAGGTTGAATAGCAATGACATTCGGTTGAACATAGAGGCGAAGGTAGGCAGGTCAAAGGTGCCAGAGGTGTTAGATATGGGTAGGTCAAGCACAGATGGAGTTGCAGAGGTGATTTAGCATGCTATAGGGAGTGATGAGCTCATGGGGAGCGATTCTATGGGGCGTGTGCATCCACCAGTAAGCGAAGAGTTACCAGAGACTGGCCGTAGCAGCAAACAGGCGCCAAACCCAAGCCCATCTAGTCCAGACGAAGCCGACTAGGCTAGTGGGCAAGAGAGGACGCTTAGCATTGGAGTTCTACCACATGTAGAGGCTGTGGTAGGTAGTACAAAGGTGTCAGAGGCGTCAGGAATGGGTGGGTCAAGCATAGACATGGCCGCAAAGGATATTCAATATATTAAGGGAGCGGTGAGCATATGGGGATCGATTCTAGCTATGAACTTATCTCTTACAAACAAGTAGAGATGGCAGAAGGGGAGGAAGTGGTCTCTGTGTTGACAAGCTGGAGGGTGGGCAAGGAAGAGAAGCTGAAAGGGATGGTAGTGGACATCCCAAGGTGTCGATGGCGTAATTACGAAAGTGAACCGATATGGTTCTATTAGCCAGAGATGTACGCTGAAGAGGAGGATGAATGCCAGGGGGTGAATCCAAAACTCTTGGGGAGGTGCTGTGTTATGATAAGGGGGGAAATTGTGTGGAAGACACTGTAGTACACATTCTTAATACTATCAGAGGTATAAGTTTGTCTTCGGTAGATAGAAGTGAGTGCTCCACTGGTTTGGAGATGGCACAGTATTTTGCTAAAGAAGTGCTAGAGGTAGAGCCTCTAGAAGCTCAAAGGGTGGATGTGCTGGAGGGTCCAAAGTTGTCGAAAGAAAATGTGTGCAAATGGGTGATTGAGAGAGTGAAAAGTTTTTTCCACGTGGTGGGATTGTCGTATGAGGGGTATGAGGATTAGATGGAGGCCTTGTTTTGAGCAATTGAAAATAATAAACAGGAGATGCCTAGTCTTGCAATTGCACTCGTTAAAATAACTTCCAAAGGTAAACATGAATTATAGAGATTAATATGCACTATTAACTATGATGGCAAAAATGGAACTACAAGCAAAGACAATGGGAAAGGGAGGGTTTTGTTACTTGTTAAATGAAGCCTAAGATTTTATCGTGGAATGTGAAGGGGTTGAATATGGAGGAGGAGAGGATGAAGATTAAGGGTCTTATTAGGGAATGGAAGGAGGACATTGTGTGTTTACAGGAAGCTAAAGTGCAAACTGTTACAAGGGAGCTGATTCAGAGTCTGTAAGGCTGCGCCCAAGTGGATTGGTGTTCTTTAGGGTCGCAAGGAGCTTTCAGAGGCATTTTGCTAATGTGGGATAGAAGGGTAGTGGAGAAGTTGGAGGTTTGTGTGGGACACTTTATCATTGCGTGCTCCTTTCATAGTGTCAATGCCAATTTTGAATGGGCGTTTGCAGGCATATGTGGTCCTAATGATGATCATGATAGGATTCTTCTATGGGATGAATTGGTCAGAATTATGAGTTAGGAGGTGCCTTGGTGTATCGGAGGAGATTTTAATGCTATTAGATTTCCAAGTGAGAGATCAGGAGATACTCAATATTCCCCTTCTATGGGGATTTCTCCAGCTTCATTTTTGATCAAGGGTTTATGGACATTCCTTTGGTGGATGGTCAATACACTTGGGCCAATAGTCAATGTTGGTCTAGAATTGACAGATTTCTATATCGGGTTGGGAAGAGAAGTTTCTTACGTGATTCAGAGGAGACCCCTTCATATTTTGTCTAATCACTTCCCCATTTTACTAGATTGTGGAGTCACAAATAGAGGTGGCGGTTATTTCATGTTTGAGAATGTGGTTGAAATATGAGGGGTTTGTGCATCAAGTGAAACTTTGGTGGCAATCATATCACTTTCATCGAAACCCTAGTCACTTGTTGGCATGTAAATTGAAGTCTTTGAAAGGTGACCTGCGAAGATGGAATGATGAAATTTTTGGGCATGTAGGGAAGCGAAGATGGAATGATGAAATTATTGGATGGAATTTGGGAGTTGGATGGTATTGGGGAAGGACAAGGCTTGAACGAGGAGGAAGGGAGGAGAAAAGACAAGTTTTCTATGGATCTTGAAAGATTGTTGTTATGTGAAGAAATAAGTTGGTGCCAGAAGTCTCGTGCTCTATGGTTGAGGGAGTGGGATAAGAACACCAATTTTTTTCATAGGGTAGCAAACTCAAATAGAAGATTTAATGCTATTGAATCTCTAAATGTCGACGGTTCTTTATCTTCTAACGCTACAGATATCAAGGCGCATATTGTTTAGTTTTATAACCAATTGTTCACAGAGAGTTGTAGCTGGAGGCCTATACCAGATGGATGATTCATTCAATCTATAGGAGGTGAGGATGGATTGTGGCTGGAAAGGGAATTTGAAGAGAATGAGGTGTTTGAGATAGTTAAGGATATGAAGGAACAAGTCTCCCAGAACTGATGGCTTCTCTATGGGTTTTGTTAAGACATGTTGAGGAGTGATTAAAGAAGATATTATGGTAGTCTTCCATGAATTTCATAGCAAGAAGAGTTTTTAGAAAAGTTTGAATGCAACTTTTATAGCTCTAATTCCTAAGAAAGTGGGGGTGGACCTGAAGGATTTTCTTCTGATAAGTCTTGTGGGTGCTGTGTACAAATCAATCTCTAAGGTGTTAGCAAATAGATTGAAAATTGTGTTAGAGAAGATTATCTTAAAGTCGCAAAATGTGTTTATTAGGGGAGGTAGATTTTGGATTCGGTCTTGATAGCGAATGAATGCAATGATAGTCGACTCTAATCTGAGGTACCTAGTTTGTTATATTATGTGGGGCAAATGAGGAACAACTTCGTAACTTGCATTGTCTTTTTCTATGCTTTGAAGTTGTTTTGGGATTAAAGATTAATTAGTAGGGTGATAGGGTTACCTATGAAGTATTTGGGTCTTCCTTTGGGCGCCTTACAAGGCTACCACCATTTGGAATGGTATTGTCGAGACAATGGAAAGGAGATTGGTGGGTTGGAGAGGATGTATTTATCAAAGGGAGGGAGGTTAACGTTGATTAAAAGCACTTTGTCTAATCTACCTACTTATTTTTTGTCATTATTCCCCATTCCTTTGGGTGTGGCGAACAAATTAGAGAAGATGCAAAGAGATTTCTTATGGGGTGGTATCAATGAGGAGTCTAAGTTCCATTTAGTAAAATGGTCTCAACTTTGCTCTCCTATACAAGATGGCGGCTTGGGAATTTGGAATTTGCGCCTTTTTAGTCAAGCTTTATTGGGAAAATGGTTATGGTGTTATGCTACGGAGAGGGAAGTATATTGGAGGATGGTTGTAGAAGTAAAATATGGGAGCATGAATGGCTGTTGGTGTACTAAGGTGGTAGAGGGTCTTTTTGGTGTTGGAGTGTGGAAAAATATTAGGAGAGGCTGGGGAACTTTTTAGAGATCTATTAGATTTGAAGTAGGAGATGGTTCTCAAATTAGGTTTTGGCATGATACTTGGTGTGGGGATCAGTCTTTGAAGGTAGTATTCCCTAAATTATTTCGTATTGCAATAAATAAGGAGGCTTGGTTAAGGATAATGTAAAGATTTCTAATGGTGCTATTCACTGGAGTATACCTTTTTTACGAGCAGTTTAGGATTGGGAGGTAGAGGTGGTGATGGCTTTTTATGGAAAATTGTATGAGTTTCAACAACGGCTAAGAGGGTGGATTGTGTTTGGTGTACTCCTTCAAAGAGAGATTTTTGATGTGCAGTCTTTTTTTCGGTGTGCTTTCTTCTTCAGGGATGGACATGTTGGGGTCTCTTCTTTCCCGTGGAGGTATATGGAGAGTTAAAGTTCATTTGAGGGTGAGTTTCTTTGTGTGGATAGCTACTCTCGGAAAGATTCTGACTATGGATAATTTGCAAAAGAAATGATTTATAGTGGTGGGTTGGTGTAGTGTGTGTAAGCGGAGCGGCGAGTCTATCAATCATCTCCTTCTTCATTGTGAAGTTGCCCGAGCCTTATGGAGTGTGTTATTTACTCTCTTTGATGTCACTTGGGTCATGCAGGGAAGGGCAGTAGATATGTTAGCGTGTTGGAAAAGTCAAAGGGGTAATCGTTCAGTAAAGGTGGTGTGAAGAATAGCCCCATTGTGTCTAGTGTGGACTATTTGGAGAGAGAAATACACATTGTTTTGAAGATCAAGAAAAGAAGATAGAGGAACTCAAAAATATGTTTATCAAGATGCTTTTCCATTGGGCGGGAGCTTTAAATATTTCTCAATTCTCTACTATGTCTCAATTTATGAACTTTTGCTCTTCTTTTCGCCCTTAGTGGGGTTATTCTTTGTATACATCATGTGTATTAGGGTTGCGCCTCTTTGCACTTTTCAATGAATCACTTATTTATCAAAAAAAGGAATAGCAAATGGTTTATGGTTCATCAAAAAAGAACAAGACACTGTAAAGAATATACACTAAATGGAGTGGAAATCCTGAATAGATAATCCCACTTCATCTAGGAGGATGTAAATGCTCTCTGAAACATAACAATGTATATGACCCTTCATGCGAAGAATTTGCTACAAGTGAAGCGTAAGGACTGTCTATACAATTAAGAAATCAAGGACCATCTATGCAACCCTCTACTTGCTGAAACACCGTTAAGACTTGTCTTTCTTTACCAACTTGTACCAAGTCTCATTTTAATTAGCCAGAAATGGAAAAGAAAATTTAAGTAATTGGCTGTATACATCATGTGTACTTTTAGGTCATGCTTACAATTTTCTGCAAGTCATGATGATTGTCATTGCGATTGCATTAGCAAATGGAAAAGTAATAGCTATTGGTTCCGGATGTGCTTTTTAGTTGTGTTTGACATGGTATAATATTTAGTACTTTTGTGAAATAAAAATTTTGTTAACTGCTGAGGGTGAATTAAAATGACTCGCTGTCTAGCATTTGTCAGATTTTTCATGTAGCTCATGTCTGTTTTTTGCATGTTTAGTTCAAGCATAAGTAATACTGGAACTCTTTCCTGGATCCTTCTGGCTGTAGTAGCAAATGCATTGTCATAAATGATGAAATGATGAGTGTGTTCTGGGGATTTTTTTTGTTGGTTGTTTGTACGTCAGTGTATTTATTTGAATACGTGCATTTCAGGTTCAAAGACAATTACAAATGAGAATAGAAGCTCAGGGTAAATATTTGCAAAAGATAATCGAGGAGCAGCAGAAACTAGGTGGTGCACTGAAAGCTTCTGAGACCTTGCCATTGGATGAGGAAGATAAGCAAAAGCCACCTAAGTCAGAACCACCCGGTGATGCTTCTGCCGGCCCCTCATCTCCCCGAAAGAAACAAAAGGTGGATGATGTACTAACAGAAGGCTTTGCCGCCGCCTCAGTGCCAACAAAAAGTGACCAAAAGAATGATTTTGTTGGTCCGTGGGATCGGGACTTTTATGGAAGTGATGCTGGGTTTGGATTAGAGTTGGGAACTGAGATCAAGGAGGGAGATGGTGTAGAGCAGAGAGCAGCTCTGGAACTACGTCCCATGTGTGGTTCAAAATAGTTAATGTGATCTTTTGTAATGTTTGTAGCAGGAATTATAAAACCAAGCTTTGTGTAAATCTATACATGCAGTCCATTTGTAGATATAATTAAATACAAAATCTCTAGTTATTCTCTCCTTGGGTCTAGTGGCAGTCCATATGAATCTTTTACAACATTTCTTTTCTATTGTTGACTTCAAATCCTGTTCGCCCAACTGTTGGATGCAGATGTGTTTCTGAAAGGATATGTCAGAAGCATATCCTCATTTGGCTGTTTCTTTTTCCTTGTGAGTAAGCATTTGGCTGTTTCTTGTGTGGATAGAAACAAAACAGAAGTAGAAAATCCCTTCAAACAAACACCACTGACAGGAAAATTCAGAAAAAGGTCACAGGAGAGTTAGCTTAGATGAGGCATTACTCGGTCGTTGATGCGTTGCTCCATAAGTCGGGGTTTTGAAAACATAGGCGTTATACCTGATGGATCCTGGTTACGTCTCCTGTGAAGAAGATGGACGGTCAAGATTCGGGAGAAAACGACTTTGGGGGTAACCAAAATTTGATGCTAAACGCAAAATAATCGCCATTTACAAGCTTTTCTGTTATCTTGCTTAGCCTAATGAAACGTGTAAGATTGAGAATAGAGATGGTATTGAATCCATTGACGATATAGTAAAATCATTCCACTAAGCCCAAGTCGAGGGAACATTTGTGTTGACATTCAAACGTTTATAATGAATATATGTTATTATATTCATTGATTAAATGATTTGAGTATCTGGAATATAAAATGTCTTTTACATGCTTATTATCAAAGTTCATATTTATTATGTACCTAGTATAACATTGAATACGGTTGTGGGTATGAGTATCTAAGTTATCATACAAGATCCTAGTTCATAATCATTGTATTCTTAAATATATAAAGTTCGTTGTTGGTAAATGAAACTATGGCATTCCATTTTGAATAAGACTGTTACACATTGACTACGTACGCTTAGTTCTCGATCAAGAATTCTTGCAAGACAATCAAACCTTATAGTGGCACACAGCAAAGGAGGCAAGGGTGGAACCACCTTAAGGCTTGGGCCCCCCAAGCCATAAGGTAGTCCCCAAAAAATAATTTTTTATATATATTCTTATAAAATAGACCCTTGAAATTAATTTTTGTCCACCTTTTTTTTTTTATTGAAAATTTTGCCCCCTTGAACTAAAAGTTTCAGTTCTACCTGACAAAGGAGGGAGGGGGCAGTGCAACCTCCGATATTTGAGTCAATAAAGGTATAAAATGAAAATGAAAGAGATAGATAAAGATTAAGGGATAAGAGCACACTTAAATCTAACCTCCTACTGACTTTATATAAGCTAAGTATCATTTGTGTTGTGAGCCATCATAAGGATTGTTGTAAAATGACCATTAATTTGGCATTCGATTGTGCAGGTGATTTTGATCCACATTCCTTTAGTGAATTATCTTTCCTAAGTGGGTGCATTCATTGCTTTCCATAGAGGATGATTGCTTGATATGGAATTTTCCTCTTGGGCATATGCTTCACACAAGTTTGGGTTTTGGTGAGCACACTGGTCCTTTGGAGCCACGCTTGAGCTGGCTGTCCTATGGGCTTGGCAAGATGTCGAATGGGCCTTGCTAGCTAAGCCTTATACTTCCATTTCAATATTTGAGCTACTTGTGTAAGTGGGTGAAACTTGCTCAGACTTGCTCAAGACCTGTTTGGACTTGATTGAGACTCAGTTAGGACTTGCGCAGGATCCAACTGGGACTTGCGCAGGATCCAACTGGGACTTGCGCAAGATCCGCCTAAGACTCGTTGAAAAATATTTTCGATGGAAAACATTTTCCTTGTGAAATCATTTTTCAGTATTTGGTATGTACAAAAAATCAAATGGGTCTTTGACATGGAAAATGTTTTCAACATAAAACATTTTCCCGAAAAACATTTTCAGCATAAAACATTTTCTTGGAAAACATTTTCTAATATTTAGTGTGTACGCAAAATCATATTAAACACTAAATTACAAAAATGTCCTTGTTGGGTCTTGAACGGGTCCTACCTGGGTCTTAGGCTAATCCCGATGGGGTCCTAATAGGGTCTAGGCGGGTTTCGGGTGAGTTCCAATGGGATACTTGCGGGACTCAGTTCGAACACTTCTAAAACTTGATCTAAACATTTTCATAATTTAGAGTTTAATATGATTTAATGAAAAAAAATATATAAAAAATATAATAAAAATAAAAATTAATTTTTCGTGCTTGCGGTAAATGCCATAAAATGTTTTCTATGAAAGAAAGACTTCTGTAAAAATATTTTTCAACAAAAATTATTTTACGTAAAAAAAAAGGGAATCCTAAGCTGAAAATAGAATTCCATATATCAAAGGCACTGTAACTATTTGAACTTTACGATAGAGTTATCTAAAAATCTCAACTTGCACCCAATTAGCAAAAAGAAAAGAACGGCACATGCTTGAGTTTGGAATATTTTAACATGTCTTGTTACCCTTTTTTCCTTCTCTCTCTTTCGGAGCCCTCATAGAATGCCAAAAGTTTCTCATTTTATTGCCTCTAAGACCTTTTGCAATGTCCCATCCTAAATGATATAATATTATTTATTTTGGGTCAAATCTGTACGGTTTTAGTATTAAGTTTATCCCTAAAAAGCATCATACAATTTAAAGAGAACATATTTCATATAAATACTTCATTTTTTTCACATCCAGACAATGTAGGACGTCACACCTTTTATATAAATTAAGATCATCTTCCATTCATTTGAACTTGATAATATTCAATTATAATAGATAAATATTTTTGTCTCATTAAAAAGTAAAAAAATAAAACAAAAATACCCTTCCATTATAACTAATCGAATATTATCCCATACATTTTTTTACATTCACTTAACCTTTCTCTAAAAACCAGTTTTAGTATAAAGAGCCTTATTTCTCTTAGGAGCGTTTATAAAACAGGGGCTTCGGCGGGGGAAATTTCAGAGGCAATTGAGTTCCAAGACTTAAAAAGTTTCTTTCTTCCTAAGAATTTTTCGCAAAATTGGGGAAGATGGAGAGTGCAGGAGTTGGAAAACCTTGAAAGGCAGCTTATCTTTCTCCTCCAATCTCAGACGGGAAGAAGGCGAACAAGAAGATGGCGGTTGCACCACAGTGGACGAGATAAGCATTTTTGACGCCCACAAGTACTTCAGTGAATCAAGTAAAGTAAGCTGCAATATTGGTAGAGTTTCCCCTGCCTTTAATGTCAATCTCGTCAATCTGAAGCGTAATTCCGACCGATTCGATCTCTCTGCAGTTCCCACTAGATTCTCTTGGATGGAAGGGTATCACAACGGAAATAATACTGTTGCAAACTACAGAGAAACTCCGACGGCTTCATCGGAAGCCAGTTGGAACAGCCGGAGTGGTCTCTTAACGAATCCTCCCGGCGCAATCCCACTTTCCGTGCACACTCATCATCGTGATGAGAAGAAAAAGAAGGGGAGTAGTAGAAGATGGGCCGTTTTCCGGAGAAAATGCCCCTGCTCAGGCAGAAAGTCCGTTCAAGTAGCGGAACCCAAGAAAACCCCACCACCACCACCACCGCCGCAACTACCTCTCGAAAGGCAAAACCCCGCCATTTCAGTGGAGAAACTCAGTAGAGTAGTTTCGGAGAAAGCAAGCAATAAAAGTCTTTTTCCTACTCCAACTGATCACCAGGGTACTACTACTGCCTCTGCCTTCTCCTTTCCCATACTAAATCCATCATCATCAGATCCACCTGGTATTTCTCTGCAAGTGTTCCGGCCACCGTCTATTACTAATTCAGCGAGAATGATGGATAATGGTGATGATGAAGAAGTGGCAAGCAACACGAGCTCCGACCTGTTTGAAATAGAAAGCTTCTCAGCTTATCCGACAAAATCAGGAGTATCGGCAATGACACCGGCGTCGGCGTCGGCATCCGCGTCTACTGCTACTAGTAATCATATGTACGAGCCAAGCGAGGGTAGCATTGATTGGAGCGTGACAACAGCTGAGGGTGTCGCCGACGACGACCCAATGCAAATGCGGTGGCCGGAAAAGAGCAGATGGAGATCGGGGAATGGGTTGTTGTTGAGCTGTCGATGCGAGAAGGCGGTGAGTGTGGGGCCGAACCCGAAGAAATACGCATCTGCTGCCGAGGAACATACGCCTCCATCCATGAAGTCCATGTTGAGGCATGTGGGCAGTAGGCCACCCATGACCCATACCCAATAGGCCACCGTTTCGGAGCTCTCAACTCACCTCCATTAATGTCTCTTCCTTTTGCAACATGGAGACGTGGGGTTGGGGAGTACTATCCAATTATGCTTCTTTCTTTATATATATGGCGTGCCGCCATATCCATTTCTCTCTCTCGCTCTCTCTATTCTGTACGTGTCTGCTTTCTGTATTTGTTACCAATAAATAATTAAATAAATAAATTGTGTGATCAGATTTTGTATATTCTCTTCTTTTCTTCTGCATTATGTGCAGCTCCACTTGCACTTCATTTGGTGAGCTGTCATCGCCATGCCTTATATAATCAAATACGAAAATGCTTATTTTTACTATAAAATTATTTGCAAATCGGTGTGTTAATTCTTAATTTATTAACTAATTACATACCCATAACACCACTCAATAAATAGTAAAAAAAAAAAAACATGTGTTCACCTGTAATAGAAAACGACAAAACCACAACAATCATAAGTATGATATGATAGTTCTAACGACGAGACATTATTAGAAAACGTTAGATCTGTTTAAAGCAAAAATAGTGCATCCTTCATTAACAAGTTCAATTCACATCATGTTGATCATCTTCGTTTCAACATTATGGCTGTTAATGGAAGTTCATATCCAGTTATAATGTCGTTTTAGGTACGGAATTAAATGAATTAGAGTTGGAATCCTCCCTTCCCTTACTCTTGTGTGGACATATCAAAAAAAAAAAAAAAAAAGGAATTAGAGTTGGAAGTCATACACCCCATCTCGCTTCTATTTCTTTCTTTTGAAAATTTAATCAATTATCGTTATGTTTAATTATAATCTCTAAGTCCCTTAAAAAGAAAAAAAAAATTATAATCTCTAAGAAAATTTTGGTTATTACTTTTTGAAAGCTCATAGGCTTGTTTTCTTTTCTTCTTTTCTATTCAACTCATTCCAAAGCTTGCAGCCTCTGGATCTGATTTCTTCTGAATTTCATTTTTCGCTATCTAAATACCCAAAATTTTATTGCCTTTCTTACTTACCAAAAGTTATCTTCTTTTTTTTTCTTTTTTCTTTTTTTTTTCTGCAGTATATAAATAAACATCATGTGTTCAATTTCTTGACTCTAATTGATCCCAAAAATTAAAACCAAAATATTCGTTACTTCTGTTTTCCTTCATGTCTCTAGATACCCAAGAAAATAAAAGGCACGCTTAAAAAATTGCGAAGACGTCCAGGTCTAATAATCATACCAAAATCCGGAAGGCAATTACCAATTTTCTCACCTACCAAACAACCCCACAAGTGGAAGAAAAAGCTCAATTGAGCTCACTGTATTGAAACTGAAGAGCAGACTGGTACCACTTCGAACCAAAATAGAGAAGATCGCTCCACAAATCATCTTCCATGGCTCAACCATCTCTTTCTCCTTCGTCATTCTTCTCACAACAAATACTATTCTCCTTGTATAGAGAGGGAGAGTACAGAGTGTGTTTCATAGAAGAGAGAACGAAGATGAGATTAAGAGGAAAGGAAAAAGAAAATTAAAATTTGGAGAGAAAAAGTTCCGATTTTTTTTAATTATATTGTTTTGCATTGTTGAGTGCTACCGTTCTCAACAAATTTATTTCAAGTACGCACAAAACACAAGGCAAAAGTTATTAATTGTTAACTACAAAGCAGCATCCTTGTTTGTACTGTCCTTGCTTATTTAATAGGTAGAAATGAGGGGGGAGACAACTTATCCGACTCATCTTAGCCAGGGGGCCAGTTCATTTGTCGCCCCCCAAGGAGGTGGACGTGAATGTGATAAACCGATTGACCTGCAAAAATTATAATATATCTACTTTGAGAAAATAATCATATCTGAAGTCTTAAGGAAATGAATTGATTTATTTCAAGCAATGAGGAGGGTGAAAGAGCGAGCACAGACATCCATTTGGCCCATCATTAATCACGATCCTGAAGCCATCATCTAGGCCTTCCTGCTTGGCAATGAGCTTGGCAGTGTAAAGAAGGTAGCCAAGAATCTCACAGTGCCTCTCCTCAGCCTGGGAAAGAAAGCTCATATCATTAACTTTACAATGATGGCAAAACAAGCAAGAGAAAAATTGATGAGTAATGAAATAGCATTACTCATTGTCTTATCCAGAGATTAAAGATTAATATAGACTGATTACAAACCATATAGTAATCACAATCAGTCACCTTAATGGGCAATGATATACTCATATACTCATATACCAAATACTCAACCAAAACTGAACTAGGTAAAAGTGGGACCCCATATCTCTTTATATTCATACCATATCCCTAGCTTCCATGTTACACACATTTCAACTAAGAAACCAGGCAGAAAAGGTTTAAGTGGATATTTCAATCTCAGCGAGAATAAGCTACAGGATAACATTTGCTCGACTTACGCAACCCATTTTTTGCTAAAAAACCTCTTTCTATCAAAGCTAACAGATTTATCAATCCATTCAAATTTCACCAAATTCAATTTGTGCCCACGTGAAAAGCAAAACTAAAATTGACTCGGACGTCAATTTATATGTCATTATACAATGAAGATATAATCGCATATAACTTGCTTCAATTAAATATGATTTAACCATATCACAATGATCACACTTATAACTGTATATATTTTTCAGGTGATGAGAGTGAAATATTTTAGGTCTCCAGACGAGTGTCAGGCACAGGCACACACAAAATTCTTGCTACCCTTACTAATCAGTGCCCTCCAGTAACCATTTTCGGATTTAAAAGAAATGAACCAGTACGTGCAGTTACAAATACCAAAAGGTTATCCCCAAAAAAAGGTCCAGCACCAAAAACTAGGAGCAAATTTTAAAAAGTAAAATAGTATCAATATCTCAAGCCATTTTTTTGTTCTTCAAGTCATGCTTCGAGCTGTTTAAAGGAAGAGTGAATATAACAAAAGCACTAGCTGATTGAAGTAAATTTCCCCAAGACATGTAAGGTCACAAGGGAATGAAAGAAAAAAAGGGTGTCACTTTTTGGAAATTGTACTATCCATCCTGTCATTTCATCCATTCTATGCACAAAGCATATCTGACAAATGATGTCCATGAAGCAAGCCACAAAAAATATACCTTGATAGTCCCGTCAATCCATCCTTAAATTTTGGAATGATTAATATATGCGTGGGAGCTTGGGGAGCTATGTCCCTAAAAGCAAGGACCTGCCAAAAATAAAACAGTATGGGAAAATTAACAGCTATTGCAGTACTGCTACAACAATAACGGTATCATAAAGAGGAAAATAGTTTTCTAAATTTAGTGGAAAAGAATTGATTCAGAAGTAAAGAGAAAACAAAAAAACAAAATCAAAGTTGCCCAATAGCTCAGATAAAAAAAAGAAAAATAATATGATAAAAATCAACTAAGAGCAGTTAAAAATTTAGGCAGTAAACATATTTCATTAACCAATACTTCAACCACAACCACCATAGGACCACCAACCATATATGGTAAGATAGCCACTCAGAAAAAGAATCTTCAAATTACAAGAAGAAAGTGATATGGTAATTGTTTTTGTTTCCCTCACACTCTAGGTCAAGCAAAAGCATTCTAATTTCTCTCAGACATGGCTTCAAATCACGAAGGAGATGTGAGGAGAAGGAAGTAAATCCTTAACCTAACCCAAGATCGTTTCAAGGCAAGGAAGAAAAGAAAGAAAAGGAGTAATGGGATGCAGAATTTAGCTAAAAAATTTCTTTCAGAAATAGTTGCTATTATTAAATTGTCCTAGCTGTGCTGAACATGATCAATCCAGTGTCACTTGAACATGCAACAGAATGAGACATGATAATGTATAGATGATTGCTGAATAAATAAAGGTATTCTGGGGATAGGACATATAAGAAGAGGAGGAACGACAAAGGTAATTGAGATGCAAAACCTTGCTAAAAAATTTCTTTCAGAAATAAGTCCTATTCTTAATTTGTTCCAGAGGCCACTACTGCACTTTAGCCTTGTTTTCACTTGAACATGCAACAGGATAAGACTCATGATAATGTACAGATGCTACAGTAATTAACAAAGAAAGGTATTCTGGAGGTAGGCTACATAATGCAGTTCCTTATATTATCTAAATATGATGAGTCAGTTTCAAAGCAGGACTTCTATCATAAACAACAAAGTATGAGGATCTATATAAATCCACAAGTTGTTATTTTTGGAAGTCAACCACCCGTAAGATGCCAAATCCAAGTAAAAATCAAGTGTATTTGAAGCAAGCAGTCCATCTCAAGCTCAGTTTTAAGTGGGCTCTGAACAAACAGGCTGGGGAGGCCTCTACTTTGGGTAAGAACCCAGGAGTAATAGGTTTTGAGAACCCAGTGCTGGGTAGGTGCTTCCCCCAGTGTTGTGGCCATTTGCTGGACTCGCTGTTAGTCATCATCTCCTAGTTGGATGTCGAGCATGTTGTGCAGACTCCTCCAGGGGTAGAAGTTGATGCATCTAGCTGATATCCTTCTAGTCATGGTGGAACCTTCGGTGCTTCCAGTCTAAAAAATTTGCCTCCCTCCTCCCCCCTCTGATTTTGCCAGTGATGTGGCTAAGCTGGTGGATTTGAGGGCTTTTCATAGTGAAGTCTGGTGGCAATGACTATAGGCCTGGAGGTATGCCCCATCCAGTTAGGCAAGTAGGCCACCATGAAGGCTGTGACGATTCCTGCTTGTTTTGAGTAAAGTGGATTTGAGGGCCAGTCCTTCTAAGGACGTGCTTTCCTCTAAGCTGAGCACTGCGGGCAAACCCGGAGTGGGATTTTGTTGCAAAGGGGGATAAGTGGGCCCCAATGCTGGAGTCTTTTATCTTCTCTTCTCCTTCTTTAGGCGGGGGAGGGGGGAGGGGGGGGAGTGCAAGTGTAGAGAAGAATAAAGGTATTGGTTTTACTGAGTTGGTTGGGGCTGTTGTGGGAGGTGTGGGTAGGAGCATGCTCTTGTAACTGCGGAAGAGCACACTCCATTGAGATTCTATTAAGCAAGTTCTGATAAGAAAAAAGTAGGGACTTTACCTTCAGCTTGGGTTCTGCAAACATTGAAGGAAATCCATCATTTTGTGGGGCGTTCGTACAAGGGTTTTGAAGAGGAGTTTCTGGCCTTGTTTGCAGCCATTGAAGCAAGCCACTCCGAGCAAGTGTCAGCCTCTTGCTCCAATTTGGGAAAGAAAAGGTAATAGAAAATTAAGAATGTTGTTTTGTTTCATAAACTATGACACAAACAATGGCGGTGTTAGCCATGGTAGAGCCAAGGGAAGGGTTGCTAGTGGTTTCTAATGAAGCCCAAGTTGTTATCTTGGAATGTGAGAGGGTTGAACGAGAGTGACAAGAAGGTGAATATTATTTGTTTGCATGAGTCTAAATTGGAGCACATTTTCAGCAGTGTTGTGCAAAGCTTGTGAGGGTGTCAACATGTGGATTGGTGCTACTCAACTTCTAGAGGGGCTTCCGATGGAATATTGCTTTTGTGGGATAAGGGGGTTGTGGAGAAGATCAAAGAGTGTGTGGAGGATTTTATTGTTGCCTGCTCCTTTAGATGTTGAAGACAGTTTCTCTTGTGCTCTTGCAAGGGTTTATGGGTCTAATTTCGACTGCAATAGAAGATAATTATGGGAGGAGTTGGATGGCTTGCTTAGTTGGTGAAATCTATCATTGTGCATTGAGGGAGACTTGAACATCACCTACTTTCCTAGTGAAAGATCCGGTGAAGTTCATTCTAGTCTCACAGGGAATTTTACATGGTCACTCCCCTTCTTAGTCAAGAATTACTGGGTTTCTTTTTTCTCCTGAATGCAAAGTTACATTTCCGATTTATTTCTAAAAAACATTGCATAGATTGTGCTCAGACCACTTCCTCATTCTCCTTGATTTTAGTTAGGGTTGTATTTGAACCGAGCTTGGGGCTGCCAAACTCGGCTCAAATAACTTGAGAACTCAAACTCGAGCCAAGTTTCGAAGGTATATTCGAATTCGGCTTGTTAAGAGCCTGGCCAAGTTCCAGCTTTACTCAAACTTGGCTAAGTGAACAAGCCGAGTCACCAATCAAGCATGAGCCGCTTGAGCTTGATTGAAGTGGCAAGGATCCCAACCCTCAGGTGTGCTTGTTGAAAGGAAAGGAAACTCGTGTTTTTGTTTTTTGTTTTTCTTTTTTTTGGAAAAAGGATGCATTGGTGAGTTGGTGAGAAGTTGGCTAGGTAGTGGGTAGGCTGGAAGGGCATTCTCACCTCCCTAGTGTTTCGTGCATGTTCTCAGCAACCAACCAGTGAACAAAATCGTAGGAGTTAGACTATGAGAGAGTTACGTACAAATTTAAGAGTCAAAATTTGAGAAGAAAAAGCATGCTTCTTAATGCTTCTACAACGCTCCAAGTAACACTGGAGCTATCAACTATGAAGCTGTAAATTAAAAGTTGATTGAAGAAAAAACTCTGGCTTGAACAATTTTAGATGCTTCTTGAAGAGAAGACTCGCTTTAAACAATCCGAATCGAAGTTGATTGAAGAGAAGGTTGTGACTATGTCGACACAAGAAACTACCAACTATGACTATAACTTTAACAATTTCATATGCTTATCGAGACTATCAATTTGTCAAATAAATATTTCTATTACTCCATAAGTCTATGAAAATTTCACTTCTCAAGACCATCAAAATGCCAAGTTGTCAATAAATGTTGCAGACAAAGCAAATCAGAAAACGGTATAAAATTCCATTGTGAAACAAAAAAGTAAAAAGGGCAGACTAAAGAGTAAATCTAGTGCGGCCAAAACCCAAAAGCTAACAACATTATTAAAAATTAAATGAAAAACAAATTGAAATTCAATTTGCGAGCGTGTGCCCATCCATATTCAAGCAACACTTAATAACTAATATATATACTTATATTTATAAAACTTAAATATATATATATATATATATATATATATACGAGCAAGCTAATGATTCAAGCCGAACGAGTCAAGTCAAACTTATACAAGCCAAGCTCAAGAGCTTTATTCAAGCCGAGCTGAGTTTATAAGAGTATGTCTCTTTTAATATTCGAGCATATTATTGTGTTTAATAGAAGGTGGTTGGCAACATGGAGTCCCATAAAAATAAAAATAAAATAAAATAAAATATTCTTTTGGAAGAGTTGTGTATTCTTGAGGGATTGGAGGAGGAGAGAGCTTTAGTTGCTGAAGAGATGTTGAGGAAAATCATGGATAACAATGAATTGGAAAAAGTTACCTTATTAGAGGAAATTAGTTGGAGACAAAAGTCAAGAGTTCTTTGGCTACAAGAGGTGATAAATGCACAAAATTTTTCCATTGGGTGGCCAACTCAAATAGGAGAAACAACTCCATAGATAGGGAACACATTGCTATCAATTTGCTATCATGGAACACATTGTGCAATTCTACAATAGTTTGTTTTCAGCACAGTTCAACTGGCAACTTAAACTGGCTAGCCTTGCTTTTGACTCCATAGATGCAAAGGGTGAGGTTTTTGAGGTGTTGAAAGGTATGAATAGTGATAAGGCACGGGGGACTAGGGCTGGCAATTTAACCTGTGACACGTGAACCCGACACAAACACGACACGCGAAATCCGGCTTAGGGTTGGGCATAATTGAGTTCAGGTCATAAACGGGTTGACCCATTATGATACGTTTATAATCGGGTCGTGTAGTGTCAACCCGCCGGGTCGCGGGTTGACACGTTTATAGTCAGGTCGGGTCAACCCGCGACCCGGCGGGTTGGCACGTTTAATTCTTTTTTTTTTCACTGTCTCACTCTCACACGGAACTATGCCTTTCTGTCTGTCTCTATCAGTGTGCTTATCAGAGTGCTAGCACGGGGCTTTCTCCTTAGCCTTCTGCATATTCAAAAGCAATATTGTTGATGACTGCTGTGTGGGTTTGTATGCAGTATGCTATATATATATATATATTAGTTTTGAACAATCTCTCTTTTCGATGCTTTTGTCTTTCTCTCTCACAAACACGTACAACTCCTTGGATCTCCCTCCCAACCATTTATATTTCTATTCGTTTTTTATTCTTGAAGCAACATTCTAATTTAGAGCTAGCAGCTAGCTCCATTAAAACAAGCATGTTCCATATTCAGCACGACCCACCGCAACAGGGGAGGATTGGAGGGTTTTGGGGTTTTTTAGAATTAGCCGAGCTAGCTAGCTAGGTATATATATAGTTAGCCATTTAGGATCCTTGGTCTTCACTGACTTGCCAGCCATCCAGAGGTTGCAACGCTCTGATTAGCCAAGCATAAAATAGCTCCATTTGGACCACAGATAGATCCATATATTCTATTCTACTATACTTTCATTTGAGCTTGCTTTGTTTTTTCGAATAATATATTAAAGTGGTTGGTAGGTGTCTAAAATTGATATGATTTATATATGTATTTTTAGTAGAATATGTACCAAATATTTTTTAAAAATATAAATGAGAATCACATGTACTGTAAATACATATCAATTTGACAGACGGAATTGAAAACAATTATCACATGTCCATCACAAATATCTTTAAAAGTGAGATAAGAATATAATTATTTTGGTAAATAAACACCAAGCTCTTCTTATTCCTAAACCACAAATAAATGGATCAAGATCTTTTATATTTTTTGTATTATATTTGTAACTGCTTTCATTTATTAGAATGTGTTATTAGAGAAAAGAACATTGTATTTGTCATTTTGTTGCTAAAATTTTGCTATTAAATTTTTTTTTTTAAAAAAACTAAACTAAAAAAAAAAAACTAAAATAAATTTACATTCGGGTCGTGTGTCGGGTCAGTGTCGAGTTCGCGTGTCGTGACATGACACGTTTATATAAAGGGGTTCGTGTCGTGTCACCCGTTTATGGAGCGTGTCATGTTCGGGTCGGGGGGTTCGACACGTTTAATTAATCGTGTAGTGTCGTGTCGAGCATAATCGTGTCGGGACATAATCGGGTCGGACCCGAACCCGACACATCAACCCGAATTGCCACCCCTAACGGGGGCTTGATGGTTTTTCTATGGCTTTTTCCAAAAATGCTTAGATGTGATCAAGGCAAATATTATGGGGGTGCTCCATGATTTTCATGCTAGTAGTAAGTTTGAAAAAAGCCTTAGTGCTACCTTCATTGCTCTCATTCCGAAGAAATTCAGGCTTATTGATCTTAAGGACTTCTGACCTATTAGCTTTGCGAGTGGAGTTTACAAGATTATTGCCAAAGTCCTTGCCTATTGAGAAGAGTAGAGAAAAAGATTATTTTGAAGCCCCAAGTTAAAGGTAGGCAAATCCTTAATTATGTTCTCATAGCAAATGAATGTTTGAATAGTAAGGGTGAGCCAAGGGTGCTTAGCAAACTGGAAATTGATAAGGCCTATGATCATGTTAGTTGAGAATTCTTACTTTATCTATTGAGGGGGTGCGGTTTCGAGGAGAAATTGCGCTCTTGGATAGCACATTGAATTTCTTCAGACCATTTTTACATTTTGGGGACTAACAATCCATTGGGTTTCTTCAATGGCTCCCATGATTTGAGACAAGAAGATCCTTTGTCATTTTCAATTTGTTATAGTTATGGAGGCCTTAGGTAGAATGCTTTCTGCAACTATAAATGATGGTTTTCTCTCAGGCTTTCTGCGGGGTCTAGACACTCTGGTCTGGTTAAGATATCCATTTGGTGTCTTAAGTAGCTCCCATGGTTTGAGATAGGGATATCCTTTGTCACCTTTTTTGTTTGTTATTGTTATGGAAGCCTTAAGTAGAATGCTTTTCGCAGTTGTTAATGGGGTTTTTTCTCAAGCTTTTTTGCAAGGCCTAGGCACTCTGGTGTGGTTAACATATCACACCAGTTGTTACGAATAACACTTTGGCTTTTTGTGGGGCCAATCCTAACTACCTTCACTACTTGCGTACTTTATTCTTAAGGTTAAACACTCATTACCCCCAGTGGTTTAACTTTATTTTTTTCATGCCTAATTTTCACTTTGTATTGTAGAAGGTACCTTGCTTATGGCTAAAAACAAAAATGGTATTTCCATCTAAAATCTGTCCATAAAATTGATGGAAGTCCACATCAACCTAAAAAAAAAAAACTAACATGTGGCAACGTGTCAGATTAAAAATTAAAAGACTCGTTAAAATTAAAAATATATATATAAAAAAAAAATAAAAAATAAAATAAAAACCCTAATAAAAATAAGAAGCAAACAGGTGGCTCTAGACACCCCCTTGGGCAAAATGGGGTGGCTGGCCATTCATTATTTCACTAGAATGCAATCCTAAAGAACCCCAAACCACTCATCCATTCACATAGCTCCTGAAAATGTCCAAATACTATTCTTGGATTACTGTTCATGGTCCAAGAACAGCCACACAAAACCTAAGAGTTTTCCCTTTTACTTCGTCTCTAAATCCTATCCTTTTGTTATACTATTAAAAACTTCATAAGGTATATTTTCTAAACAATCACCCCTAGGTCACTTGAAACATATACAAGCAGTATTCAACTAATGAGGGCTCCCCAGTGCCCAAAAGCTTATTTGCCACTTAATGTCAACTGCTCATGTAAATGTATGATTACCTCATTATATAGAATACGAATTGAATCAACTAAAAAACACTAGCTTAGAGGTTCAAACTGAGTCTTAAAAACTCTTGCTAAACAGCAGCCTTCTCTGAGTTAGAATGAGAAACCATAAGTCACAAATACAATTCCCATGAGATAACAGACAATTTTACCACAAATGATCATGCAGCATCTGCCAGAGCTAGTCTATCAACTATGAAAACTGCCAAAAAAATAAAACATTGGAAGTAGTAGGCCAAAAGCAACGTAGTACCTTATCATCCTCATAAACAATCTTAGATGGAATTTCCTTATTAATGATTTTGTCAAATCTGCAAATTAAACAAAACAAAAAGATTAATATCAGATTAATATGTTAACAAAATTTGAGATTAAAGATCCAAATACAACAACAGCACCAGAACAATTCTGCATAATTTTTAATAAGCGAACAATGTTCAAACCAAATATAAATGCTTCTTTATTTATTTGATTATTTATTTATCAATTGAATAAGTAAACCCCTAAAATAACACAAATATGTAATATTGATATTTGGAAAGCTTACAATTGAAACTAATACCCACTATTCTAAGAGCCCTCGCATAATAATGCTTTTGTCATACACTCTAGTTCCTTCTCGTAACACTCATTCTTCAATCTCTCGCATATAACTGAACTGGAGCTGTGCCAAATAGATTAATGCAATTCCCTAAATCCTTTCATTATACCCCTCTTTTAGAATCTAAAGGTAACAAACAATAAATTGCTAATAAAACTAATTTGTAACATACAAAACCATTCGCATTCATAGAGATAAGAAAAGGCTTGAAGATCTGCGATAAATGGGAAATACCCCATCTCTGAAAATCATCAGGAAAACATTTTCGCATAGAAGTGCATTTCATAAGCACTATTCTTAGAAAGCAAATCGAAACCCCCATATGCATGCCATAATGTCAAAACATTACACAGTTGATCAATCGTAGAAAGACAACTTTTTTAACAAAAAACAAAAACTCCAGATTTAAAAGGAAAATGATTAAAATAAAGAAAGAAAATGGAGGCGTAGAGAGAGAAAGTTTACATGGTAGGAGAATCAGTGGGAACGGCAGCAAGAGCAGCCTCTTTCTCTGAAGCCATTGGAGACAAGTGAGAGTTCAACACAGCGAGTCGGCTACTTCTATTTTCATTACTCATCAACAACCCCTTTAACCCTTCCTTGTTTTGCATCGTCTCTCCAAGGGAAGTCCTTCAGATTCCTCTTCTAGCCAATAAGGGTTTGCCACGACATCGTCCGAGCAGCTTGGGTCCATTTCAGTTCCAGAGGCCAGTACTTTTTTTTTTGAAAGAATCCAGAGGCCAGTACTGCGCTTTAGCCAATAGGCAATAGCCAGCGGCTCTGGGTATAGATGTCCAAATAGTCCGGTTAACCCAACCCAGTTGAAACGGATCGAATTCGGTTGGATTCTTTCACTTTGTTCATGGATTAGTTTATACTTTAGATGAGAATAACTTATATACTGAAGTTTGTGCAACGAATAGAAAGTTGATACTAAAGCCAAATTTAACAAACTTAAGTTTAAAAAAAGAAAAAGCTCAAATAAACCATATTATATTACATATCGAATAAAAAATTTATTTATTTTATTTAAAAAAAAAATCAGAATTGCAGGAAAATGAAAGTGTGGTAGGCTGTCACCCCTCCCCCACTTGGGGTGGCCGCGCAGCAACTCTCATGGCCTTGAGAGTGGCCGTCGAGCCACCCCATGGGCTGGGGGTGGCTACACAAGCCATCCCCCACACAAAGGGTGGCCGCACAAGCCTTTCCCCACCCAAGGGGTGGCTGCGCAAGCCGTCCCCAGGAGGTGGCCAATGAGCGGTGCCATAGGCCATGGGAGTGGCTACGTAGCCACCCCTCGGCCTAGTGGTGGCTGCCGGCCACCCCAAGTGTGGGAGGGGTGGCTGGCTAGCCACCCCTTCATTTCCCTTCAATTTGATTTTTTTAAAAAAAAAATAAATAAATGAATAAATTTTTTATCTGATATCTGGTATAATCTAGTGCACTATGGTTTTTTTTTCTAAACTTAAGTCTGGTAAAAATTGCTTAAGTGTCATCTTCTGATTGGTTGCACAAAAGTTAACTTCTGTGCAACATCCTTACCCAAGATGCTCTCATTTTAGATTTATTTATGAGGATAGTTCAATCGGTTGGAAACTAGAGATCACTATTTTGAATTTCCCCTTTTTCTTTTGTATGAACATGTTAAAAAAAAAAAAAAGTTTTATATTTTAAATTTGAAAAAAAAAAATCAAATTTAGTCGTTAATTTTAATTTAGTTTTTGAGTTTTGTATTTTTAGGTTTTGTCCAAACTTTAAATAAGTTCCTTTATAAACTTACAGTGAAATTTAATAGATTTGTTTGCTATTACTTTTTTAAGAATATCTTTTTCTTTATTATAAATTTTTTTTTGAAAAATAAAAAAATATTTTGATACGACATTGTTGTGCCTCAAAAATTAAATTTTATTTTTAAAAATATAACTTATTTTAATGTGAAATTAGAGCTCTTAAAAAAAAAAATGGAGAGATCAATCCTCCCGTTAGGATTGATCTTGGTCCGTCCAAGATCGATCCCAACCCAGTAGGATTAATCCTTCATTCTTTTAGGATCATTTATGATGCGTGATAAATTCATTTTTGAGCGCCCAAAACTCTAGAAACTTGACCATAAGCGGCTTATGATGTGTCAACCCGGTCCAATTTTTCGGTTTTTGGCCAAAACCGAGGCAGGAAGCAGGTTCCTTGTTTTTGGGAAGCTGACCAAACCAGACTGGTAAAATCGAGGTCCGTTATCGGATTCGGTTGTACCAGTCAATACCAGTTTTTTTAAAAAAATTACTTTTTGGGCTTATTTTAGGTTGGGCCTAAAATAAGCCCATTTTTTTTTCATAAGTTGGTTATTTTTAAAAAAATCTATTAGTATTTTTGTCCAAATTAAAGGGGCTTTGTTGTAATTTTTCCAAATAATTAAAAAATAAACCTAAAAAAGCCCAAAAATCCTTAAAAAAATCAATGTTTTTGCCTATATGGGCCTTAGAAATAAATATTCAATTTTTTAAAATACCCTAAAAATCATTTTAAATTAGGTATATAAAGAAAACTTTAAAACAATAAAAAGTAAAAACAAGTATGTAAACAAAGCAAAAAACTAAAATGTAAAGCCCTAACTAAAAAAAAATAAAAATAAATAAAAATATATATATTTAACGGTTCCAGTAACCCGTAAAAATCGGTACCAAAACGAAATTACCGGTTTTGGTTTTCAAATCGAACGGGCAAGGACCCTAGTTTCCCCGATTTCAGTTTCTCGATTTTTCAGATTCAGTTACGGTTCCCGGTTTTTTGACACCCCTACATAAGCCATATTTAAGCCTCCTTAAACTTCTTACAATGTATTTGTACGTAAAACCAAACCCCCAAAGTCAGAGCTTGAGAGAAGCCCAAAACTTATGTTCCCCAATGATTTTTAAGATTTTTTTCTTTAGTTTTATCAAGGTAAAACCTTTAACCACATTGTTTATTCCATATTTCTTTTCTAAACCTATAATTCTACGTAATCACACAGTTTAATTATTATGATTATGTTTTTATAAGAAGATAAATTGTTTTAAATAAAATACGTGTCTTAAACAATGATTTTAAACAAAGTATGATATATATTTTATGTTTACTATTTTTTTTTTTTGTGTGCTCTAAAATAAAGGTTGTTATTTTATGTTATGTATCTATGTCCTAACATATTCAAACAAAGTTTTAAACCAGCCCAAATACACACATTTAATATTTTATGGTTGGTTTAAGGTAATTAGGGTAAACTTTTGATAATCTCATATCAAGATCATAATCTTAAGATCTTAAAATTGTACGTAAACGTTTTTGGGTGCTTTTCCAAACCTAAGGTAGTTTCAAGATGTTTGGATACGCATTTAGGAGGTCTAGAAGGCTCAAACCTAGTGCTGGAAGGCACCAAGATCAATCCTTGCATATGCAGGCAGGATCTTGCCTAGCAGGGATCAATTATAGTTGGCAAGATCGATCCTGGTCTGTACAAGATCAATCTCAGCCTCTCAGGATTGATACGGGCTTGCGTATTGGACTTCAAGAGTTGTTGGATTCATTATCTACCTTTGATCAAGTTTGCCTACAACAATAGCTACCAAGCAACTATTGGGATGTCATCTTATGAAGCATTTTATAGATGTAAGTGTCAGTCACCCTTGTATTGGAACAATGTTGGTGAGAGACAGATGTTAAGGCCTAAAATGATTTAAGGTAACCATGACAAAGTGCTTACCATCAGATAGAGGATGAATGCAGCCCAAACAAAAAAGCTACACCTATAATCGGAGACGACTTTTGCAGTTCGTAGTGGGAGATCGTGTGTTCCTTAAGATATCATCAATGAGCAAAGTAATGCAATTTGGAGAGAAAGAGAAGCTTAACCCTAGATTTATTGAACCCTTCTAGATCACTTATTGTAGTGACCCAAATAATTAACTAAGCTTAAGTAGCTTAGTTAGAGGGTTCATTTGGACTTTGAGTCACTAGGATCAGTCATAAGGGAATTTTGGGAAAATTGAACTTCAAGACCGGGCATACGCTAGGGTTAGCAGACATATGCTCTTGCCTGTAGTGTGGACATATGCTCCTATCTTTTAATGCAGATGTACATGGGGGAACCACCGAATGTACACTGACAAATAATATGTCGTACTCTATGAATAGTATGCAGACGTACTCTCAAAAGTACTGAATGTACGCTACTTTTTGGATTAATCGTTAGATAATACTTGAAAGTATGAGATAGCCATTGGACTGCTGTGTAATAGTACTAGACGTATGCTAGGGTTTGGCGGACGTCCACTACTTTTTTGGAGAGTTGGTAGAGCCTTTCAGCTATAAATATCCCCTCCTCTTCATTTTTCACGCTCTCTCAAGCCCCTAGGCTGCGAAAATGCTTCCTTGTGAGTGTTTTGTGAGGTTTTGTGTGTTTCGGTGCTAACAGTGAAGAAACTCTTGAAGTTTCACTTCAATGAGATAATGCTCGATTATCTAACTCTTTAATTACATCATTATGTTGCTCGATTATTGTCTTGTGTTGATAATAATAGTTTTAGTTTTAATTATGCTTTAAATCTTGTTTAGGTTAGTGTTATGTTAAATTAGCATAATCGTGTTGCATGGAGGTATCATTTCGACTTATGAGACCTTAGGAAGCCTTTGATAGTCTTAGGTGTTGATTTGGAAAATAGGAGGACGAGTGAAGAAAAATGAGGTTCTCCATGAAAACCTTAAAGCAGACGTACGGTCTCGAGACCAGATGTATGGTCCGAAGTATCACAGCAGATGTACGACCTCGAGCTCGAACATATTAGTCCAGAGTGTGACAAGAACGTTTTTTTACTAGCTGTTCCATAGCTTATGTTTCCTCATTCTATAATTGTTTTAGTAAATAGAACTAATGATGGGCATTTTCTCAATATTCGAGGTTATAGAGCCTCAAGGAAATTATATGGAGGAGCTTTACGACCCGGTGAGTACAAACTCACATGGATGCCTTATTGTTACTTTTCATGCATTCTATATCTATTATATATATATATATATATCAAACATGCATATTTTGCAACTCTTATGAAATACATTTTGAAATTACTGGAACTCTCTTTTGTGAAAACATGTGTCGATTAATAAGATAATAACGAAACTTGTAAAACTATGCATGTAAAATATTGATAAGAGTAATTGCATCATATGACATGGTAGACCAGTACGTGCGGTATAATGGTCATGGGCTTACAATATGAGTTAACTTTTTGGTCAAATGTGTGTGTGTGGGCTTTAGATCTAATGATTTTATGACCTAGGCAGCTATTTCCAATGGGTGGGCACTATAAGACAGATATCATTAGCGGTGTGGACCACCCGTGGTCGAACTTGGTCATACCACTAGTGTTATGTATGGTAGCCGTGCAATATCTAGGGCACCAGTACTGTACTACAAATCCCTTAGGATAACGCCAACCTTGTTGAGAATGAGTAATATCTCGGATATATTATATGGTTAAACTATTACTGTTACTCATGATTATAAGCATATATTATATCTATATCACATTTATGATAAATTGTCATATCATAATATTGCATGTGCTTTATAAATAACTAAATTCATCATTTAATGACGGGTACGTCATGTGTATTTCTATTCACTAAGTCATCGGATTTACCCTTATATTATTTCGCTTTTTTCTCCATATATACAACTATATTATTATAGATAGTGGTTACCGCGAAGCATCTGGTTATGTTGGAGGATTCGATCTAGAAAATGTTTGAGGACTTATTGCAAGCTTCACTACAAAAAACCAGATTTTTTCTAACGGTCGTTTTCTAACGTGTTAGGGCCATTAACATGTTAGAAAATGTTTTTAACATGCCATTTCTAACGTTTTTCATACGTTACTAAACCGCCCGTGAGAAATTGCAATTTTCTAACGTGTCAACTTTTGACATGTTAGTAATTTACTAATATGTTAGATATGCCACGTTAATAAATAATTTTTAATTTTTTAATTTTTATTTTGCTATTTTCTAACGTGTCAAAATATAACACGTTAGAAAATTCTAACGTGTCATATTTTGACACGTTAGAAAATATTTTACTTATTTTTATTTTTTGTCATTTTCTAATGTGTCAAAATCTGACACGTTAGAAAATTACTAACGTGTCAGATTTTGACATGTTAGAAAATTTTTTTAATTTTTTTTTGTCATTTTCTAACGTGTCAGATTTTAACACATTAGAAAATTACTAACGTATCAAAATCTGACACGTTAGTAATTTTCTAACGTGTCAGATTTGACACATTAGAAAATGACAAAAAATATATTAAAAAAAATTTCTAACGTGTCAGATTTTGACACGTTAGAAAATTACAGTTTTTTATTTTTTTATTTTTTCTTGCTAATTGGTGGATACTATTCATAATCAATAACTTGATAAACAATATTTACAATCCATTCATCGAACATGAAATATAGAGGAGCGGGTTATGCCTTCTTTTAGGGGCAAAATGGATTGATTTTGCCCCCCAAAGAAGGCGTACCTGCTCCTCTCTATTTCCTGCCCATTCCATCCATTCATCATATAAACAATAATCATATCCATTCTAATTCCTGCTCATTCCATCTATTCATCATATAAACAATAATCATATCCATTCATCATATATATAAACAACTACTAACAATCAACGAGTAATAGTAATATAATAAATACAACTGTTTTATACATAAATGTTGTTATCCAAATATATACAAACATCCCAAACAATATGGCCTCATTGTCATGGGAAATACATGTATGATGGATAAGAATCACCTCCTCTGTCAAATTGAGTTGATGGAACAGTAGAGAGCTCGACTTCTCAAAGACAAAATAATAACAAAAACCATTAATAAATAAAAGTCGTGACAGAAATATCAAACGCATAAGAATGATAACTAATCGCCAAAAAATAAACAAAAGCAGATGTCAAACAAAAAAACACATGCTTAATGTCTAAAGGAAGTAACTTTAAGAGCCTCTAAGAGACCTGCAGAACTTCTTGTACATCATCTCTTGCAATATAGAAACCACTATCATCAAAGTAATAAGAAAAACAAAAAAGAGTGGAAGTGAATAAATAAGAAATTTCTCCACACTAGTGATGTTTCCAGTTTTAGAAACTAAAAATTAGTAAATCTAGGGGTACAAATGGTTCTCAACACAAGTTCAAGAGTGGGAAACCTGAGATCAACCATTTCATGCAGAAAGATGTTGATGTGTAAGACCACACCCAAGCTCTCCCAAAACCCCACCTAAGTGGGATCAGCACCATATAATGACTATTTATCTATGGTCATAAACTATATCTGCTTTAAATATAATAGTTGAGTATTTTGTGAAATGATTCCTATGAAAGGTTTTATTAACTCCTAATTCATGTCAAGTATATCTTGTTGGAAGAATTGTTAATTCATGATTCATAGGGTTAGACTTATGTCACAACAAACAAAGACTAAAGCAAGTGTTTTGTAATTAAGTAGGTTGCCAAAAATAGACTTAAAGACAGAAAAGACATGATAGCTAAGGGTTTAATAAAGCAAATGGATCTAGCAAAAACCAAATCCAACCCCATGTAGTCTTTTTCTTTTTCATATTTATCCTAAAATAATTGGAGCCTAAGAGTTATCCTAGCCATACTCCAAAGTTTGATTCTATCGTACACGTCTCTACTGAGTTGATAAGTTCAATAATGTAGTATAGGATCATATTGGTTGGTTCCTTAGAAACATATAACAAAGTTGTAACTCTTGCTGGATGGGTATTTTGACAGAGTCAATGATCAAGACAAACCAACAAAGTTGTAACTCTAAATATCAAAGCAGCAATGCCCCTTCCCTTGAAGCAAGTCAAGCATCCAGAAACATCAAAGAAGCAATGCCAAAGACAGCCGCATGATACTACACAAAATAATAATACAATAATTAAAACCTGTACGATAGAGATATCTTTGTATAAAACTTACTAGTAAGTTAGTAAGCATGGTAAATAAACAGTAGGATCCAGAACAAATATCAAAGAATATAAACACTTTCCTAGGTAGTTGTAAGTAGCTAAGAGCTAGCAGCCGAAAAACACTTATGCATTTGGCACAGTATATATATATATATATATTTTGAGTAATGACTTGAAGTAGGTAAATTTAAATGTTTCCCTTCCATACTAAATCCAGTTTAATATGGTTGCCCATACTCAGAGAAGCACTACTATCGTGCCCAAACATGATAATACACTAATTTCTCTATTTGAAACTCTTTATATACAAAATGTCCAAAGTTGAACTAAATTAAACTCAAACAAAATGATGCACCTATACGTACCGTAATATATGTCAGCCTATGGTCATTTTCGATAGACGCGACTTCTGTCCAACCGGGGTCAAATGTTAGGGTTCATTCTGATCGTCATCTACGTGCATTAATATGTACTATGTGTTACATATGTATATGTTGGTTCAGAATTACACATAATATTATATAATTATACGAAATGATAATAAGAGAATGATAATAAAAAAATAACTTGGTTGTTACCATGTGTGCTATCTGCAAATGATTTGACGATGGGTCGTGCAAGTGATCCTAGGTCATGCGCAGTCCTTTCCATGGTAACCTCCGGCTCAGAGCTGACGATTGTACCCCCCTCAAGCGATCAAAAACTGGCGTCGATGTGCCATTTAGACAAACACGCAGTAATCGCATTGATATCCAGCCTGTGCTCCTCCTTCTGCTGAGCCAAGCGCTCTTCCATCTGCTTTGCCAAGCACTCTTCCATCTGCTCTCTTTGCTGTGTCAAGCGCTCTTCCATCTCCTACTTGTGCTGCTCGTCTCTCACTGTAAGCGCTGCGATCATCTTAGATACCACAGCTGATGAAGGAGCATTTTGGGATATCGCAGGGGACGGTGTGTATCTGAATGAATCTTGCTTACGCGGTAAAATGTTTTTACTCACACCGTGCACACGACCGGCATATTCGGGCTTATTGCCGTGAGCCTGTGTGTACGCGTCATTGGGTGTCCATCGGAGTGTCCCTAGTGGCCCTTCTGCCGACTTGATTGGGTTAGACTCCACCAGCCGCTCCATGATTGCCTATACATTAAATATACACGATTATTTGTTAATGTAAATATTAACATAAAATATACAAATATTACATAAATGTGTTTCAACATAAGGAGTAATTAGAAGCATACTGCTCTCTCCGCCACCAATGTATTTGGGTACCCCCCTTGGGCTTTCTTCGTATGGGTCGCGATGTAATTTTTTACTCGTATAGGGGTTTTGCTTGTTTTCATGGCCTACAAAAACCCACAACAATAGACATATTTTCGTAAATATTTGTATTCAGTTATTTAATCCAAATAATAAGTCATGACTTTGCCACCAATTATTTTGTGAGTGCAATCAATTATATATGTTGTATGCTTATGCAAATTAGAAATAATAAAAAAGATATTTCTTTCATCCTAAGTACTGTTCCATGGCAAGAGAGTTATGTAGGATGCTTTTAAGTTTATAATCCGAAAATAATTAAAGACATAAGAAAAAAAAAACATGATAAAGTGAGACAAGAGTTATACAATTGCAATAAGGAACATTGGTTAAAAGTACATTTTTCAAACAATGGATGTCCAAGTAGCGGGAATGGCTTGAGAGTCACCCTAAATGTGCCTAAGATATCTCATAAGGCACTAACTGTGGGTTGCCCCTTTGATGGATATTAATAAGTTATATGAAATACTTATCTAAAAATAAACTATATGAAATTAATACTACATAGATCTATCATAAATTATATACACCATTACTAATATTTTTTTAAAACCAATATAATTATCATATGCTTTAATTAATTATTTTGTTTAGGTAGAAATAAGTCTAAAGTACATATTAAATGCAAGAATCTCTTTTTTCTAAATGTGTATGGGTTTTAACAAACATACCTTATCGTGTGAGTGCATGGCATAGCTCTTCAAGCCGGCGCAATGTGGTGTGATATATAGTTCTCTGATCTGCTTCATATGTGCGGCATATTCCTGTGCAAACAACTTACGTTACTAACATGTAAAAATATAAATAACTATATATAATTACTGACCTACCTTGTTTTTCTTATCACACCACTTCTCCAATAAAATTTCTACATCATCCTGCTTGTACTTCTTGAGAAATTCTCCCGCCCTCACCTTCACTGTATCAGGAGTGTCATCGGCTCCAATTTTTAATGGGTGCTTCAATTTAGATCTCCTATATTTTAACTTCTTACCCATATCTCTCCACAAGTTCTTTTTTATTTCGGCTATATTTGAGCTGGGCAGGATGTAGAATTGTTTCTACATTAGTTAACAATTAAAAAATTATTATTTTATCAAATAAGTAATTGAAATTAGCTTCAAGTATAAGTTTAACACAATATATATTAACTATAAATTATATTTAAATTAAACAAATAACATATAAATTACACTTATCATCAGCACAGTAAAGAAGATCTCCTTCTTGTCTTGTGATACCTTCTTCCAGTCGTCCGATATCTGGACGAACGAATCACTCCTAATCATCTTCTCGGTCGTACGCCTCCATCTAACTCCGCTTTTACATACGAGTTGCACCGAACCCGTGAACTGTGCTATTACCCGTCTTCCTTTTGGGATATTATTTAACTTCTGGGAATTGCTGACATCCAACACTTCAATTTTATCATTTTCATCTGCATGCATTCCAGGTGATATTAACATAAAACGGCTAATAATAATAAATGAATATAAATAGTATTTAAGTTAGACATAGACATGCATATATATATATATATATATATATATATATACATCCAAACATACCTATCGTCCAAAGCTTGTTCTCCTTCAGTTGCGGCAAAACAGGGTCCTCGGGATGTGGTATATCCTTAGAAGCGGACGGTGGTACCTCATGTGAATCCAGTGGTACCTCTTGTGAATCTGGTGATGGTAAATAATGTGAATCACCCATATCGCCACCTGTCTGGTGTGTGGGTAACTGTGGCTCCATGTCTGCATCCTCAGAAGTGGTACCCCAATCCATATTCCCCGACCGACTATATGGATTTGTCCCTGGGGTATCAGGTAATAGTGTAGATCCAATTGGCTGCATCATAACGATACGTCTATCCTATGAGTCCAACTCGTATTGTGTATCGTCTTGCAGACATCTCGTAGTAGCCGATATTAATCGCTTGATCATGGTACGATGTCTCCATCAGACTGACTGTCGTCACCTATAAGTGGTCGCTTTTGTCCTCTTGTCTTTCCACCGTGAATACTCATAGTGACCTGCAAAATACATTACATTTAAAATTAATTAACAAGATTGAATGAATTAAGGATATGGACATTTACGAATACAAAAAAAAAAACAAACAAACAAACAAACAAATAAAAAAAAAAAGTGAAAACCATAAGTAATTAACCTTTCTCACCAAAAAATCTAAATGAACTGCAAACAATAATGACATGAGATGAAAGTGTGTAAGACAAACAAGTACAATAATAAAAGTGTGGTGGGAATTAAATACATAACATCATGTATGTAGAATAATTCATTTTTATGAAATCACGTACGCTTCAATAGGTGGTAGGTCAGTTCTAACGTAATTTACGTCATCTTCCTGTGGATCATAATGATGACTATTATCCAACTGGAGAGGCATGCTCTCGTGGTAATTTGGTTGTTTGTCATTAGGTCCTTGACCCTGACCAACGTCATGCACATTTCTAGGTTTCATCCTCACGACGCAAGCCCAATTGGGGTCCCAAGATTAGCCCTCACATGTGAAATACAAAGTTGTAGATCTTTGAGTTAGCTTTTCAAAGACACCAAGATTACCCCAATCGAGTTTTACAACTCGAGATATGGCCGTTTTGGTGGGAGTTGTCGGGTGCGAATCATAACTCGACTCAATTTTGCCGTCAAAGCTCCTCGAACTATTTTATGCCCCAGAGTTGATGGCATTAGCCCCAAATGCAACTTAACAACCTGTAAAACACTAAAATACTAAAACTAATCAAAACATTAGAAATTAACAAAGCTAAGAGCTTAACAAACATAAGTTAAAGGGGGTTAAATATACAATATTTGACATCGATCAACTACTTTTGGAGAGTTGGTGGAGCCTTTCAGCTATAAATACACCCTTCCTTTTTTCATTTCTCACGCTCTCTCAAGCCCCCAGGCTGCAAAAATCCTTCTTTTGTGAAGTTTTGTGTTTTGATGCTAATGGTGAAGGAACTCTTGAAGTTTCACTTCAATAAGGTAATGCTCGGTTACCTAGTTCCTTAATTATATCGTTATGCTGCTCGATTATTGTCTTGTATTGATAGGCATAGTTTTAGCTTTAGTTATGCTTTAAATCTTGTTTAGGTTAGCCTTATGTTAACTTAGCATGATCGTGTTGCATAAAGGTTTCATTTTGACTTAGGAAACCCTAGAAACCTTTGATAGTCTTAAGAGTTGATTTGAAGAATAGGAGGATGAGTGAAAAAAAATGAGGTTCTCCCTAAAAATCTCAAGGGGGGCATACTGTCTTGAGACCGAGACCGGATGTATGGTCCGTAGTATCATAGCGGATGTACGCCCCAAGTTCGGACGTACAGTCCAGAATGTGATAGAAACTTTATTTTCACCATCCGCCCCATAGCTCATGTTTTCTTATTTTAGAGTTGTTTTAGTAGAAATTGAGCTAATGATAGGCATTTTTTTAGTATTCGAGATTATAAAGTCTCAATAGAATTATATAGAGGATCTTTATGAACCGAGTGAGTACAAACTCACATGGATGCCTTGTTGTTACTTTTTATGCATTGCATATCTATTTTATATATATCAAACATGCATATTTTATAACTCTCATGAAATACATTTTGGAACTACTGGAAACTCACTTTTGTGAAAAGATGTGTCGATTAATAAGATAATAATGAGATTTGTAAAACTATGCAGGTAAAATACTGATAAGACTAATTACATCATATGACATGGTACACCAGTACATACAGTATTATTGTCATGGGCTTACTATATGGTTAATTTTATGGTCAAATGTGTGTGTGTGAGTTTTGAATCCAATGGTTTCGTGACCTAGGCGCAACTTATCGGTGTGGGCCACCAGATCGGACTCGGTCATACCATTAGTGTTATGTACTGTAATTGTGCAATATTTAGGCACCGGTATTGTACTATAGGTCCCTCAGGACAACGCCAACTTTATTGAAAATGGGTAATATCTCGGACAGACTATACGATTGAATTATTATTGTTACTCATTATTATAAACATATATTATATCTATATTACATCCATGATAAATTGTAATATAATAATATTGCATGTGCTTTAAATAACTAAATTCACCATTTAATGATAGATACATCACGTCCATTTCTATTCACTAAGTTGTCAGACTTACCCTTATATTATTTTTTTTCTCTCTATATGTACAACTATGTTGTTATAGATAGTGGTTACCGTGAAGCATCCGGTTATGTTGGAAGGATTCGATCCGAGAGAAGTTTGAGGACTTATTGCTAGCTTAAGTGGGTACTCATGATAACTAGTATGTTTGAGTTATGTTGTAGATTTAGGACTTAATGCATGTTTGCATATTAAGATATAACATAGATCCCTTGTAATGATAATGTATATAGTGTAATTTTCGTTCTTTTGATGATTTTTAGCTAGATGCTCTAGTTGTATGATTTAATATTTATAGAACTTAATTACTTTCTGCTGCTTAGTATCCTCTATTTTCAAGGAGTAGAGGTCATTGAGTCTTGCTCGGAGTGAAATAAGGCTGAAAAATGAACCGTAGAATTAATTACTAGTTAATTAATTATCGGGGCGTTACACTTATAAGGTAGGAATGTTTGCATGCAAAGTTGCCTTACCTCTAGACTTAGCTAGAACACATGATGTTTTTCATGTCTTGATGTTGAGAAAATACATCACTAACTGAGACATAGTTGTGGAGTACAAGCTATTAGATATATAGGAAGGATTGACGTACAGTGAAGAGCCAATGAAGATCATGGATTAGAAGGACCAAGTACTACGTACCAAGATGATTCCCATCATTAAGGTATTATGGTGTAACCATGGTGTCGAGGAAGCATCATGGGAAATGGAGTAGAACATGTGGAACGTTATCTATATTTGTTTGAGACTTGATTGTATATGACTCTTTTTCTCAAGATTATACTTGCACAGTATACCTATTCCTATTTTGGTTAATGAAATAGTCGACTACGAAAGAGTTTGCTTTCTTCTACAGGGTTATGACACAGATACCCACCGACCCAAACTGTATGTGGAACTATTCATTTTACAAGTTTTTTGACTTGGGTGTCGAGATTGATTAGGACTGGTATAGTGTGACAAAATTGAGTACGATGCTCTGAACGACTTACAAGGCCAATTTCTGTAATTGTTTGAGAATGGTGTAGTGCCAATCGACGAACACGAGGAGATAGCCTAGGCGCTCACTAAGCATGATACTGAAGAAGTTGATGAAGAGATATCAAACAAAGAAAGATAGCATCTACACCATGGTTGGTAGGCTTTGTCCAAAGGTTGTTGCCAAATTGGATCAAATTTGATAGATTACTGGGCATTGCTACAACATATATGATGTGGCTCGGTTATATGAAGTGACACACAATAACAAGTAGTGTGTTCTAAATTTGTTGAGGAGAACTTGTAGCTGTAGAGAGTGGGACTTGACAGGAATCTCATGTGCACATGCAATGTCTGGAATTTGATTTTTAATGCAAACCCTGAAGATTATGTAGATAATTGGTATACTGTTGAGATGAATAAAAAATTCTATGATGAAATTGTTTATCCAATGCTTGGAGAAGACCAATGGGTGAAGACAAACTACAACCATGTGAACTCCTATGTAGAATACAATCAGGGAGGCCCAGAAAAGTAAGGACAAGGGGTCCAACGAGCTTGCTAATCAATACTATATGAGGAAGGGTGGAGTTAGGATGAGATGTGGCAAATGTAGAGGGATTGGACACAATAGCAGAACATGTCCACAGAACAAAGAGAGGCAGTGAATTACAATGGAAAAAACGATAGTGCAAGACAACATGAGGTGAGCTACTAGTGGAGCTTTGTCATTTTTTTTTTTGTTATAATATGTTAATGTTTGACAAGTTTGGTATCATAGGTACAAGATGATAGTGGTCCAAGTTTACATGGTCAGACCCCAACTCTCTAGCCAACCACTGATGCTGAAACAATAAGTTCCAAACTATTAATATGTCATTACTCATTGCCATAACTTCATTGCATTTGATTTACTAAGTTTACATCATCTTTACAGATTTCGCTAGCTACTAATGCATCTTCTAGAGGTAGAGGGATTAATAGGGGTAGGGATAGGGTAGAGGTCAACCTACCCTAGAAGGGTCTACTAGACTGCAAAGAGGTAGACCAAGGACTAGGGAAGGCTTCTGGACTGCATAAAGGTGGACCAAGGACTAAGGGTGGAGATAGAGGTCAATTTCAAGGTATAGTTCACACAGACAAATTGTATGGGCCTCTTCAATATTAAACACCGCAGTCTTAGAGCAATGCTAGTATGAGCAAGCTATTTATAATATTATTTCATTGTGGTCCATTTAATTTAATGTGCATTTTACTTTTAAATGAAAGTTAATATTTTAATATTACATAGTTTCAAGGTATTGTCAACACAATACGGTTATATGGACCTCCTCAAAGACAATCCACACAGTCTCAGAGCAATGAATGCTAGTGTGAGCAAGCTATTGATAATATTATTTCATTGTGGTCTTTTTAATTTAATGTGCATTTTACTTTTAAATAAAAGTTAATATTTTAATGTTACATAGTTTCAGGGTACTGTCAACACAGTACAGATGTATAGACCTCCTCAAACACAATCCACACAGTCTCAGAGCAATGCTAGTACTACTGTGAGTACTTCATACACTAAGTGTTTCTTTTATTTTCTTTTCCTTTGAATTTAATGGTTGGTTAATGTGAGACTTGTCAGCACAGAAACATAAGACATTGCTACCAAAAGGGTTTGCTCAATCAATTGGATCTTCTCAGCCTTCTCAACCACAATTGGGGCTTACTACTATATGTACATCAATGCCCACCAGAAGAGGTAAAACTATTGTTTCTCAATCATGGAGAAGGAAATTACAGTAATGGAGGCATACACGAAAAAAAGAGAGGAAAAAACTAGATTGGCAAAAATATTAGATCCAAAGAAAGGGATTGTGAAAGCAACAATTGGTCATGTTTGATGTGTAATATATAGGGTTAATAGTAGACATATTTACCTTGTGAAAGCAACAATTGGTCATTTTGGATGTGTTTTTGTTAACTTGTGTTATTGAAAGATTATGAACCAATTTTCAATTTTAGGAAAGTGGACCGTTCTAGGATAATATAGAAGCAAGCTATTTATGATATGTGAGATTACACACATTTGAAATTTTACCAGTTTTAATGATAGTTTGGATTAGTTACTTTTTGCAATTTAAATCTTCACTATTTGATTTTTTTTTTTCTTTCTCTTGATCTTATCTGGTTGCCAGTTGAATAATAAGATCAAGATTTGAAGATATATAGCATTTTATCATAGCCATATCATTTACAATTATATCATCATTGCACGAACACCATTGGCAATAAATAACTTTGCAAATAAATAGCAATGTGAGCAAAAGTCCATACATTAATAACTACATTAACAAAAGATGTTCAACAAAAATTAATAGGCAACATTGTTTTTACACTTCAAGACAAGCCACTAAATAAAAGTCCTTAAACTACATAAGTTTCTACCTCTCACGACAACATTGTCATACTAACAGTGCAATGATGTTTCTCCCTATCACTAACAAAACAAGATAATAACACAAATACTAAAATCAAATAAGTGGCCAATGACATCCTTAAGATTTTTCCCATGCTATTGGTTTTGCACTTTTTAGCATCAATATACAATGTCAATTTCGCTAGTTCAATTTCAAAACTCTTCTTTTGATTAGCTATTTGGACATTGAACTGTGATATAGGGAACATAGCTTCTTCATCAACCCAGATAAAATAATCACAACTACGATCACCTTCGTTCTGCATATTTCATAAATGAGAATTAATCACCAATTATTCGTTCTATATATTTAAAGAACCTAAATAAAAAATTGAATCCTAAGCCCTTAAAAAATATAGCAAAATTGAATCATAGCCCTTAAAAGAACAACATAGGTTCTATAAAAAGCCTAAGCCAAATCCCTCAAACAAATATCCTCACAACTATGCATGCAAATTATGTACTTCTTTAATTCAAAAAAGCAATTGCAAATCAAAAACTTCATGAAAGTCCATCATACATATTGTTTAACATTCGCCCTACAAAACCATTAGGAGAGATTTATGCTTTGAGTGATAACTCAAAACATAAAACATATAAAACTAAATTTTTGTTTTTCACATCAAAAATTTTTGGAACAAAAAAATTGACAAAGAGTGTAATATAATTTAGTCTCCCTTAAAAACTCCAAGAAGTAAATCTCCTCAACACATAATCTTAAAACTTAATCAAAAGCAACCATAACTAACTTATTGCCCCAAATAACAAAAATCATGCAAATTAAAATCCAATTAGCAGTTCTCCAAAGTTGCTTGAGACAAGGAAGCTCAAATAAAGACAAAAAATGAAGCATTCAGCGCAGAAACATAATCAACTTCGACATAATCATATAAAAGATACCAATTTTCCAAAATTTGATGTATATCTATGAACCTCTAAAATTAAACAGGTGCTATAATGCTAATACGTTAAAATAGAAACAGAAAAGGCTTCCATTGGAATGAAAAACGAAGGTTGGAAATGGCTATTAAAAGCTTGGAATTAAGGAGGAGTAACTTCACAATGAATTGATTAAACTCTGTTTACTAATGAAGGTATCCAAGAACCAAGCTAAATATATATAAGTTATTTTTTTAGAACTTTCTGCTATCCGATAGGAAACGACATAGACAAAACAATAGTGTTACAGAAAAAGAGAGGGTGGGGGGGGGGGGGAACTCAACATGCATATACACATATACTCAATCTATTGACAAGGATTATCCCTAAATTTTTTTGTTCCAATTTAATTTATAAGGATTCTGGTTACTAGCCTATGATTAATATAGACTAATTAATTAAAATCATTAAAAAAACACAACATAAATTGGATCCTAATTAAGTAGAAAAAATGGAAGGAAAAGAAATGCCCAAAAACCTTTCTTACAAACTGAAACGTTAGCATTGATTGTGCAAGAAGAAAATATGCATTTCACAATTTAACTTATTCCAATCTTTACTCTATTCCATGATAGCAAATGCAACTATTTTAAAAAACCAAAGGGCATGAGGCTAATCAACTAATCAAAACAAAAGGTTCACATATCTAAGAAAATTTGTCTAACCTGCAAGAACATACATATCTCCAAAAGAAGAGGCAAACTTGAGATAGATCGATTCAAACAATATAATTCCAAAAAAACATGTTAGTGACCCACGATTCACAAATAAACATTTCGTAAAACACCTAATTTTTAAAACTCTAAATTCGTACTTTGTGTTTACTGCATTCAATAAACCTTCTACCAAAGTTTTTCTGCATGCAAGAAGTCATCATTGGTAATTTAATTCCACATAGGCATTTTGTACATGCACTAGTAGACTTCACCGACGAACTTCCCACCAACACTCCACAGGACCTCACATCATCGTCAACAAACTCACCTGCAATTTTCTCCATCATTGATGAGTTGTGAGCCGAAGAGGAGAAGGTTTAGAGCTTTCGCATGGAGGTTGGGTTGCTGCGTGGAGAAGGGAAGTGACAAACTGGAAGGGTTCTTGACAAAGAAGATGAAGTGAAGAAGTTGGGGTTCTCTTCTTTCGTTTTAATCCCTTACCTTACCAAAATGGCGTTGTTTTGGTAGGTGCAAGGAAATTTTTTTTTTCAAGCAACACGACAACGATTTGTGGGCTTCTTTTTAATTTCATTTTTGGGATAATTTCACTAACCCCCCCTGAAGTTTGGCCATTTTTTCAAACACCCCCCTAACATTCAAAAATTCTCACTTACCCCCCATGAACTTTCAATTGCTCTCAAGTTGACCCATTGTGCCCTAATTTTTTTAAAAAAGATCAAAATACCCCTATTTTTTATTTTTTAAAAAATAAAAAAATATCTGGAAGTTGGAATTTTATGCAAAAGTCACCATTTAAAATTCACTATTTAAAATGTCAACTTCCAAAATGTTTTTATTTTAAAAAATGAAAATCAGGGGTATTTTGGTATTTTTTCAAATTTTGTGCCCTAATTTGTACGGATGGGGGTAAGTGAGAATTTTTGAATGTTAGGGGTGTTTGAAAAAATAGCCAAACTTCAGGGGCGTTAGTGAAGTTATCCCTTGATTTTTTATCCCAAAAGGGCATTTTAGTAACTTCACCTTGTCAAAATGACGTTGTATTGAATTTGTCATCCTATTTGATGATAATGACTAACAGAGTGGTCAAATTACAACTAGTTAATAATTTCGGGGGCTATTTTATTATATTTTGAACATTAGGAGGCTAAATTGAAATGATTAGTAGTTTAGGGGCTAAATTAAATTTTTTTCTTATATTAAAGAAAAGGGAAAAGTTCACTTTAAACTCTGAATTACCACTTGTTTTGACAAGCCCCTCTCCCAAACTTCAAAACCTCTCAATTTGAACCATTGAACTTTCAATTGTGGTTAATTTGAACCTCTTATTAGTTCTCATCATTAACCTCTAATGGAATGGCCATCAAGTGTCATTCATGTGACTTTTTTTACTTTTTATACCCATTATACTCTCACCCAGTCCAACATATAGACAAGTGGTCTCCCCCATTTTACAAAAACGAAATTAGTGAAAAATGGAAGTGAAGAGCTTGACCCATGCACACTAAAAGGTGAAGAACTTGACCCACACATACCCTCACTCAAACTACCACATAATTGATAATGTCCCCCAAACTTTCAATTATGATAATGTCCCTCCTAAACTACATTTTTTCTTCAAATTATTTTTTAAGATTTTTTTACTTTTTTTGAATTTATTGGAGTATTTTTGTCTTACGGAAAAAAAAAATTCAGAATTATTTTTGTCTTTTTTCTAGCCTTAGAGGGATGTTATCAATTTTTTGATAATTTAGGAGGACATTATCAATTAAGTGATAGCTTGAGAAGTATATAAACTTTTCCCTTTAAATTTTGGTAAGGCTCTCCAAATACGAAAAGCCAAAAAGTGAAAGTTTTGAAGCTTATATATTCATTTTTATTCTCTCTCATCTACCCAGGAAAAAAAAAAAAGGTAAAGTCCACATACCCCACTACCACTCAATTAACAATGTCTTTCAAAACTTTCCATTGTGCCCTTCAAAACTTTCAATTGTGATAATGTCCCTCAAAACTTTCAATTGTGACAATGTCTTCTCCAACTACCAAAACATTATCAATATCCCTTAAAGCATTCATTGCAGTCTCACCAAATCTATTTTTTGGTTATTTTGGTGAGGTAATTTAACTAAAATGGCTTAAAATGCTACTTTTCAGCTTCATCATTTTAACTAAAAGAAATAACAAAATGAATAATAATCATCAAACTTTTTGCAGCCTCTCCTTTTCTTTCTCTCAGCATTTGGCGCTATTTTTCCCCTTTATGTTTGTTAGGCAACACAAAATGAAGGTGGAGAACAGGAAAAAAAAAAAAAAAAAAGACAATCAAATCAACTAGGAAGAAAACTAACAAGAAATTCTATATTTTTGTCACCTATTTCATTTTAAAGAAATATGCTCATTGAACTGAGATATAAGATGGCATAGCTTTGGAAAACATATGAACAGAATTTCAAGTGACATCACAAAGATTGGTTGAAATATTATCGTTAGAATAAGACAAATATTCTTAAAATAGACCATTAGGAAAATATAAACATTCAAAAATATAAAAGTTAGAGAAAGAATAAACAAATCTTTGAAAAATAATATTTAAATGAAATGGTGAAATTGAATTATTAAAGTAATGAGGCTGAAATAGGTGCTCTAAAAAGGTGAGGTTTTATTTATTTATTTATTTATTTTTATTTTTATTTTTAAATGAGAATCCAATCTTATAAATCAAATAAGTTCTTGCTCAACAAGAATAATCTCTTGAATACATGTAGGACACTCCAAATACCAAGATTGCTGTACATTACAATTCAAAGCAAATTGGGCTAGTGAATGGGCAGTTGTATTTCCAAACCGATGCACATGCATTGCTTCCCATTGGTCCCCCATATTGAGCAACAACTTTGCCCTTTCCACCAATTGACCATAACTGCTATGACAAACTGAGTTTGCACGTAAGGCTTGAACTATCTCAAGCGCATCTCCTTCCACCTCAAGCTTACGTTAGCCTTCTCTAGAGCAAAACTCATCCAATTTCCACACCACATGCTTCCACATAGTTTGGGTCCATTACCGTAGGCAAGCCACAAGCGAGGGCAGCAAGAAATTTTCCTATAAAATTGCGCACAACCATGCCAATTCCTAATTTCCCTCCACCCCGATCAACTGTTGCATCCCAGTTCACCTTCACTAACCCCATAATTGGTGTTTTCCAACTAACCTCCAAAGAAACGGTTGGCTTGAATAGATTATCACATCAGGCTTGATCTGCAAAATTTGCAGCTTCTTATTGTTCTCTGGCTCGTTTAACCAAGTCTGAGGGGGACCAAAAATTCCCACCAAACACAACCTCATTATGCTGGAACCAGATCAATCTAGCCGTTATTACTATAAATTGCAACTCTTCCATCCCAACCTTTCCCTGCAATTGGTTAAAAATATTCAAGAAACAATCATCAACAATTGCACATTTTTGGATCTGTGGAGGACATTCACGCCAGACATTCGAAGCTGCCAAGCAATGCCATAGAGCATGACTTACTATCTTGAGTTCAAGCTTGAAAATAGGACAAATAGAATCTTCAACAACACCTCTTCTAGTTGGCAAAATATTTGCACAGGCCTTCCATAGGAATGTCGTTAGAACTCTAGGTCCCTTTACCTACCACACTTCCTTCCAAATTTTTGTAACATTGTTCATAGAAGAGCTGCTCTCATTATTACTGTCCACCAAGGATTTAGGAAAGTGATACGTACTTTTCACATTGAAATCCCCCTTCGTAGAACCTAACCACACCAACCGATCATGTTGCTGCATAGGACAAATGGGCATACAACATATGATATCTACTTCCTCTTTGTTGAAAATACTACACACCAATGCCTTATTCCACCACTTTGTGTCGTCATCAATCAAAGAGCACACCCTGGCATCGTGCTCAAGAATATTAACTGGAGATTGGATGGAATAAGTAGATGGGGAAGGGATCCACCTATCCTCCCAAATTTTTATAGACCTCCCATCACCAACTCTCAACATCATTCCTTCTTGTAGAAGGGCTTTGGAAGCATAAATACTCCTCCAAGTATAGGAGGGTCTTGTACCTAAGGTTGAGGTTTGAAAAGATGCATTTGGATAGTATTTTTTCTTAAAGACCTGAGTAACCAAAGAGTCCGTATTGTGAATGAGTCGCCACCCTTTCTTGGCAAGAAGAGCTAAATTAAAACATTCCAAATCTCTAAAGTCCTTCTTAGCCTTTCCAAACTTCTCCCAACTCATCCATGCCATTTTAGAATCATTCTCCTTGTGTCCCCTCCAAAACTTTGACATTATAGAATTTATATCATGACAAAGAGTTTTCGATAAGAGGAAAACACTCATCGCATAAGTAAGGATAGCTTGAATGACAACTTTAAGCATTATTTCTTTCCTTGCTTGCGAGAGAAACTTCTTTCTTCACCCGCAAATTCTGTCCCAAATCCGCCCTTTAATAGAAGAAAAAGAACTTACTTTTGATCTACCAATTAAAGCTAGAAGACCTAAGTACTTCTCATACCTTTGTGTAGAAGAAACCCTTGCCGAAGATAGAATGAAAGATCTTGTAACTACTGAGTGTTTCTACTAAAGGAACACAGAAGTCTTCTCCCTATTTAGTTTCTACCAGACACTCATAAGTTGCCAAGATCTCCTGAATCTATGCCCACTCATTAATATTTGCTTTACAGAAAAGTAAGCTATCGTTAGCAAAAAATAGGTGGTTCAGTCGAGTTCCCCCTAGTAATTGGAAGACTAGTAATTCTCCTTTCCTGCTCAACCTTCTGTAATAAGAAACTCAACCCTTCAACACAAAGAATAAAGAAATATGGTGAGAGTGGGTTTGCTTGTCATATACCTTGAGTCGGAATAATCTTTCCATAAGGCTTCCTGTGAACTACCACTGAATATGAGACAGTACGAATACAAGTCATGGTTAGTTTAACCCACCGATCATTGAAGCCAATCTTATGCATTATCAATTCTAGAAAATCCCATTCAACCTTATCATAGGCTTTACTCATATCCAATTTTAAAACTATATGACTCCTCCCCTCCCCTTTCATCCTTCCATCCATAGTAGGTAAAGCTTCAAACGCCACCAAAATGTTATCCGTAATAAGTCTACCCGGAATAAATGCACTTTGTGTTTGAGAGATGACAACAGGCAACACCTTCTTCATTCTATTTGCTAATACTTTGGCTATTAGTTTGTAAATGACATTACAAAGGCTAATTGGCCAAAAGTCTATACCTTTAGTAGGGTTGCTAATCTTTGGAATAAGAGCTATATTGGTAGCATTAATATCCCTATCGAACACATCAAAATTAAGAAACTCAAGCATTGCATTGCATACCTTTCCTTTCACTGTTGGTCAAGAATTTTGGTAGAAATAGGCTGAGAAGCCATCCATCCCGTTGACTTTAGTGGACGCATTTGGTGAAGAGCAAAATCCACTTCAGCCACCATAAACGTCCTAGTGAGTGCATCATTCATCTCCCTTGTCACTCGACCATCCAGCTCCCCCAAGCAATCAGTCACACTGTGTACCTCCCCAGTCGTGAACATAAATGTGTAATAACGTACAAAAGCAGCACCAATCTCTTTCTATTTCTTCCACACAGAGCCCACCTCTTCCACAACTTTCTTGATTTGGTTAATTTTCCTTCTATGGTTACCCCATGCATGAAAGAAAGATGTGTTTCGATCCCCATGTTTGTACCAACTTTGTTTGGCCCTTTGCTTCCATTTGATGTCCTCATGTTCCATAATAAAATCAAGCTCCTTTAATACTTTTATGGCCTCATAATTGTCTAGACCCTCCTCCCTCTATAGTAACTCCAGCTGCTTGGTCTTTTGAGTTTTTTTTTTTTTGCTACATCGTCAAACTTGCGTGAGCTCCAAGAGGAGAGGTCGGCTTGACAAGTTACCAACTTTTGTCTCACTTACTACATTTTTGAACCTCCCAACCCACCATTTAGCCATGCTTTTGCCACAACTGTTTTGTACTCTTCATCTACCATCCAAAAAGCTTCAACTTTAAACTTTTTTGAAAAGACAATCTGTTCCCTTTCACCCTCACCCATACCCATCAGCAAGCAAAGTGGTTTGTGATCCAAGGTTCTTGCAGCAAGAACCCAAACCTCCGCTATTTGATGCTCTTCACACCACTCATGGTTTGCCATTGCATGATCGAGGCGCTCTTTTATAAAATCATCACCTTCTCTACCATTATTCCATGTAAAAAGTGATCATTTAAAGCTTAGGTCACTCAATAAGCAATCTTGAAGCACATCACAAAAAGCTTTCATTTGTCCCTCGCATGCCATAACGGTGCCATACTTCTCATCTTGTGTCATTATTTCATTAAAGTCCCCTATAACCAGCCATGGAGTTGGACTATAACTTTGCAAGTAACGCAATAACACCCATGATTCATGCATCTTCAACCAATTGGGATGCCCATAGAAGCTTGTAAGCTTCCAAGAACTCTCAGCACCCACCCCTTTGACAATAGAATTAATGTGTCTTCTTGAAAAAATTTGTATTTCTAAGTCAACATCATCCCTCCAAAAAGGCGCCAGACAGCCACTCCACCCCACTGGATCCACCACAGAAAGACCCCTATACCCCATCTTCACCTAAAGTAACTCCAACTTAGTCTTTTTATACTTTGTTTTCATAAGAAACAAAATGTTGGGATGATTTTCCTTTACCAATAGGCAAAGATCACGAACTTGCCTGGGACTCCCAACCCTCTGACAGTTCCAGCTTAAGAGTACTTTTGGTTATTTTTGGTGAGTAAAATTTGATGAGGCTGCTGTGAGTACTCTTTACATGGTTAGCAAAAAGATAAAAGTACCCCATATATTTCTCAGTAAGATAAAAATATCCCTATAAATTCGAAAAATAATAATAATTAAAAAAAATGATTTTTTATTTTATTTTTTAAAACTAAAATTTTTAATTTCTCTTTAAAACGGAAATTTTTAAAATGAAAAAAGTTTTACTTAAAAAAATTATAAAATAAAAATACAAACAAAAAAAATTTAATTTTTTTTTTGTCAACTTTTAAAATTTGGTCACCTCTTGATTTTTTTTTTTTGGTTTTCTAATTTTAAATTTTTTTAGAAGTTTTCCTTTTTTTTTTTTGTTTTTATTTAATTAAGGGTAGTTTCGTTATTACATATTAGGTTAACATTGAGTCATTGACAAAGTCAAAAGTTAAATGACAAATTTTTCAAATACTTTGATGCTCTGATAACCTTTACGGCTGTACCCAAAAAGGAAAAACTGAAGAGAAACGTAAAAAATAGAAATGAAGGGAGAGCTATGTATCATGATTCATGTATATACCCGCTTCACCAGCAAGGACGGGATTCCGGAGTCCGGACCCTCAAACCCAAACCCTACTCGCACCCTTGAGACACACTTGTTACTCTATCAATGGCGAGGAAGCGAAAGCTCCAGTCCAAACCCACCGCGGCAGTCCAACCCCTGAAGAAGCAACAGCAGCAACAGAAGCTGAAAGAAGACGATCGAACCCACTTCCAAGCCGAGGAAGACCCAGAAAACGTCGAGTACGAAGAAGAAGAAGAGGAGGAAGAGGCCGAAGAAGAAGAAGAAGAAGATCCCTATAAACTCCAGATTGCCGACAATCAGGTGGCGAACACCTCCGGCTCCACGTCAGCCACTCCTGCGACTTCGGGGAGAGATCGATGCGGCGAGGATGACGACGACGAGCTCATACAGAAGGTTCTTGAACCGTTTAGCAAGGACCAGATTATAAACCTGCTCTGCGAAGCAGCGGATAAGCATCCGGACGTGGCGGATCGGATACGAAAGGTTGCGAACGAAGACCCAGTACAACGCAAGATCTTTGTCCACGGCCTCGGGTGGGATACGAATGCCGATACCCTCTCCAACGTGTTCAAGCAGTTCGGCGAGATCGAGGATTGCAAGGCCGTGTGCGACAAGGTCTCTGGCAAATCCAAGGGCTACGGTTTCGTCCTCTTCAAGACCCGCAGCGGGGCCCGGATGGCCCTGAAGCAGCCCCAGAAGAAGATCGGCAACCGGATGACCGCGTGCCAGCTGGCCTCGATAGGCCCGGTCCCACAGCCAAGTGCTACCGCGGCGGCCCCCACGCCGCCCTTGTCGGAATATACGCTGAAGAAGATATACGTGAGCAATGTTGGGGCTGATTTGGATCCTCAGAAGCTGCTTACGTTCTTCTCCAAGTATGGAGAAATTGAGGAAGGGCCGTTGGGGCTCGATAAGGTGACGGGGAAGCCCAAGGGGTTTTGTTTGTTCGTGTACAGGACGGCTGAGAGCGCCAAGAAGGCTCTGGAAGAGCCACACAAGAATTTCGAGGGCCATGTATTGCACTGCCAGAAGGCTATTGATGGTCTGAAGCCGAACAAGTCAAATCCTCACAACGCGCAATTACATAGAAATGAGAACCCTGCTTTTGTTAGTGGAGCCGCTGTGGCCGCGGCCGCACCGGGTCACTTGATGGCTGCGCCACCTATCGGGGCGGGGATTGGGTTGAATCCTGCGCTTGGGCAGGCAATAACGGCATTGCTTGCAAGTCAGAGTGCCGGGTTGGGCCTGACTAATCTGTTGGGGACGCTGGGATCGGCTGCCGCCATGAACCCAGGTGTGCCTGCAGCTGCTGCGGGACACGCTTATACGAACCAGGCAAATATAATCGGAGGGTATGGGAATCAAGGGGGAATGCAGGGCGGATACCCCAACCAGCAAGCGGGACAAGGTGGTTCCGGAAGAGGACAGCATGGTGTCGTGCAATATGGTGGCGTTCTACCTTACATGGGGCACTAGGTATCCCTGAGGTCAGGTACAATATGGTCTTTCCTTTTCCTTCGTCTATAATTTGTTTATTAGGTACTATTCTAGTTGATTTTAACCTTGAGAAAGTATAAACTTAAGGCTAATATTTTTATGCGGCGATTTCGTTTAATTTTGTCTGCTAGTGTGATTGCAATAGATTAGATTATGCTGTGCTCTTATGTGGTATTCAACGTCTTGTTTTATGTCATTTTGTGTTCTTTCAGTTTTATCTTTACAAAGACGGCAGTGCTCTATTTTAGTGAATCAGTGTTTCTATGAACTGAAGCATGTCATTCTTACGAGTAAAATAGTTATGTGAAAGGACCTGGAATAGAGAAAGTTCCGTAAGTGTGATTTATTTGAAAGATTGAGTTGATGTCTTTGGTGACTCTGAATATACTGTTTTGTTCTCCCCCACTTCACTTGATAACTAGAGTTGGATAAGCCGCTTTATTTCTGAATTTTCTATTGGTACTTTGCAATTGAAGACAGTTCTGGACGTGTTATCTCATTCTCATCATTATGTCTTGGTTTGTGCTTTATTTAGATATTACATCACTGTATATCAATGAGTAATGCATGTACTTTGTACATTTTTATGTATGCATTTATGCGTGTTTCCATGCATGCATGAATGCGTGTATGAAGCTGTTTATACTGCACACCATTTGGTAGTATAGTCTCAATCATCTTAATGCCAATTGACATTCATGTGATTTTTTGTCTCCTTTAATGCTCTCTTTTGTTCGATTGTTTTTTTTGGATAAGTAATTGTGTTTGATGTTATGTACTTCGCAATTCTTGAAAAGTAGCAGCTGAGCATTATGCTGTATCTGCCATGGTCGTTGGTATAGAGCTAATACCAACCTTATAAGTTGGAAGAGGAAAAGAGAGAAAAAATTTATGGTCCAGCATTTTGCTGCATAAACACTGAGAACCGGTTTTTCATGCTACATTTTTAGTTGTAGTAATCTTATGGACTTACTCTTTTGGGCTGATACAACTCTCATGTTTCTCTCTATTTTTCTTTTTCTCATGCAAAGCTAATTTTCTAATTATTCATGGGTTTTCATATTTATTTTTTCTCTACAAAGGATTGCATTTGAAACTGCACTTTTGGCAAATTTTTCGAACTGTTTTCCTTTCCATGCCAGTATTATTTTTCAGATTCTATAAAGAATAGTTTCCCTTTGAAGTTCATTGGTTTAATCATGTTATCTATTAATTTTTAACTTGCATGATCTTGGTCAATATTGAAATATGCACTGTTCAACCCTTTCTGCAAAGGATTTGGTTTTAAAGTCTTCACTTTTTAAAAATCTTTTCTCTTGCTTTCTCATTCATTTTGCAGATACCGCTTAAGTGCATCAGTATTTTAGTATTGGCCTGGGATTCTTCTGACGCTTAAGGAGCTGATGCAAATGGCGTCTTTGTAGTATATGATGAAATGTTGACGTTTGGATGTTTGAAAACTTCAAAGAACAGAATCTTAAAACTGTCATTTGGAATTTTGGTTTTTCTGTCCATGTTTTCTTCCTCATTTCTCCTTGTCTTTCAAAATATTGTAGTATTTGGACTTCCAATATTTGGTTTTTACTGCTTTGGAACTGTTTTAGTATTTTCAACAAAAGACCTATCGTACTTTGTGGAGTTTAAATGGACGTAAATTTTGAAATTTTGATCATTGATCAAAAGGTGGTTGTGTGCTATTTATACCTTTCTGAGATGGTTAATTGATACTTGTATGTTAGCTGGCTTTGAATTAGTTTATTTTGTGTGTTTATGACATACATTTTCCATATTTAATTAGCTTTATCATTCGCATTGTAAATGTGCTTCATAAGTTAAAAGGTTATTTATTACAATCTATTAAAATGTGAAAAAACTACCACATTGTTCATGTCTCTACCGACACTGACTGTTACTTGTATTAACATTCTAGCAATTAGTTGAGAAAAAAAAAATCTAGCACTTAGGCTAAGATGTTTTGTGGAAGATGAAGCAGTTGATTTTCATGTTGGAAATTTCCCTATTTACAAAGATTTTATTGATATTTGAATGACTGGTTTTATATATTAAAAGGTAGTTTGACAAAATTGTTTGCATGAGACTAATCACTTTAAAATTTGGCCTTTTTGATGAGACTGATCACTTTGAATATTTTTGCTAAGGAGCATTAGTAATTGATGTTTTCAAGGAGGCCTCAATTATGGTTTTTTTAGGGGGTTTGCTAGGGGTTCTCCCCGTAGTGTTCTCCTGGCGTTCTCCCAGTCTTATGTAGAACATAATTTAAGAAAAAATAAAATTATAGTATCATTTTTTTGCTAACAGATTAACTTTTATAAGTTAATAGTTTAGTTCTAATGCTTTAAAACTTATTTTTGGATTCAAAACTAAAACCTAAGGGTGGAAGGTTAACCCTTTAGGAATAGTATCACCCAAAATGGATTTAATCATCATAAATTTGATGCTAATGCCTCACAAATTTGGTGCTAATGCTTCAAATTTGGTGCTAATGCTTAAAAAAAAGGTATTGAAGGCCATTACAATTTTATTTTTTCTTAAATCATGTTTTACGTAAGACTAGGAGAACGTCAGGAGAACCTACGAGGAGAACCCCTAGCATTTTCCTTTTTTTAGGGTTGTTTTGTGTTGGTCCAAGGAGTAGCCCTTCTCAGTCCCTTGTTTTTAGTAATAGAAATTTGATTAAAAACTAGAGGGTGCAACCCAACTATATACGAAATATACACCAGAAACTCCTAATTAGAATTTTTTATTTTTTTATTTTTTTTATTTTTATTTTTTTTAAAAAATGATATCTAGAAATATGAAATATAAAGACCATCATAGGCGGTTGTCCACTAATAAAGGGTTTTGAAGAAGAAACATTTAGATCCACCACTGATCTACAATCCTCAACGCGAATGATAGAATATCGTAAGGAGGAATGTTAGTATCCCACGTAGGAGCATAAGGACACCAAAGCCTAACCTAGTGAACATGAAGGTAGCAGATAAGTGCCAGCGTGATCAAGTCAGCCAACAAGAAGAGTGAAGATCAACATGTGTGAAGATAAGAAGATTATTGGAGATCAATATTGGGTAGTTCATCAGATTGGCTACCGGGGAGGGGGAGAATGATAGAATATCATAAGGCAGAATGATAGCATCCCACGTAGGAGCCCAGGACACCTCAGCCTAACATGAAGGTAGCAGATCAAGTCAGCCAACAAGAAGATGAGTGAAGATCAACAAGCGTGAAGATAAGAAGATTATCGTAGATCGATAAAGGGTTCTTCGTCAGATTGGCTATCAGTAGTTATCATTTCCTTTATCATATGTATTTGCTTATTATCACCAGTTACGTAGTTATCTTATTATCATTAGTTTGTTAGAAGTCGTAGTATAAGATGCAGAACGATAGAATATCGTGAGGAATGTTAGCATCCCACATAGGAGCCCAAGGACACCTCAACCTAACCCAGTGAACACAAAGGTAGCCGATAAGTGCCGTCGTGGTCAAGTCAGCCAACAAGAAGATGAGTGAAGATCAGCATGCGTGAAGATAAGAAGATTACTGTAGATCAATAAAGGTAGCTCATCAGATTGGCTACTAGTAGTTATCATTTCCTCTATCATATGTATTTGCTTATTATCACCTGTTAGTTATCTTATTATCATTAATTTCTTAGAAGCCGTAGTATAAGATGCAGAATGATAGAATATCGTCTATCAATCGTAAGGTGGAATGATAGCAAATGTCTACATATTATGTGTGATTTGAATTCTTCAGCTTCAGGAGTCTAGACCACCTCTGATCAGGAGAACTCATATTTTGTCCACTAGCATCTGCAAAGAGAGTAGTAAATTCATTGTAAGCCTTGCTTGCATTGATTGTCAAAAAGAAAGCAAGATTACATTGCAATGTAGGTTCTGATCTCTCGCATAACTCTGAGCAAGTATCCTACAATATAGATTTTAAGATTTTAGTCTCTAAAAACTTGTATTTGCAAGTCATCACATAACTTCATATGCAAGTCATACTTTTACTGAGATGGTGAGACGAATTGTCTCTTGTACTAGTGAATCAAGGTCAGCTTCAGATCCGGGTTTAGCATAAATCACCTGCTAAGGCAACCATGTTAAATCTCATTTTTAAGAGAGAGAGAGAGAGAGAGAGAGAGAGTTTAGAGACTTAATGATGGGTCGTCTCCCCCAATTTCAGGTATTTGATTTGCACTATTCTCTTTGCTTGGTGGCAGAACCCATACATTGAAGTTTGTATCAATCTATCACATCAGGTACAACAAGAAGTTAGCCATGCAAGTTCTGCATAATATTTCTTTGCTCATAGTTCCCCTTGGAAACAGGGAATGAGATCTTTCCATTTCCTTTGAAATGGAGAGGAACAGGTTAGTAAAATTTAGGAGGGTAAAATGTCTTTTCAAATTTTTAAGATCATTTTGCCCTCTTATTTTGCTTAACCAGTTCCTCTCCAATCCTTTTGGAAAAAACAGATTGTCCAAATAAATATCGTAACATATTTTTCTTAAAACAGTAAATAATTACCTCTCTGCAGTATGGTGAAGAGCAGATACTACATTTTCTAGTGAAGGATGTAAGAATCCTTCCATCCACGGAAAGACCAAAGCTGGCGTGCTGGTAAATCAAGAGACATTATTAGGTAGATTCATTGCTTCATAATATATAGGACAATGGGTTCTCATTAATGAGCAAACACGGAAAACAAGGAAACAACAAAACTCAACAAGGAAATTCTCAATCAACCAACGGCTACCACATACATGGAAAGCACAATCAAATCAGCAAATAGCTAGCAACTCCAAGAAGGAAAATAGAATTCAATTGATATCATATCTTGTCGTTCTTTCTATTTTTAATCTCAAAACGCTGTATATAAGTTAGCTGGAGATCAATGAAAAAAATCCTGCAAACAAATTGTTGGGAATACGATTGCAAAAAGATTGTAGAGCAGTAAAAAATATAAACTTTCAAGCCAAGATCGAACTTTAAGAAAAAGACAAAAATACAATGTTATTTAAAATTATACTGCAAAGCGAGAATTACTTACTTGAAGATCACGATCACTCATTGGCTTCTGGGCGAAACTTTTATTTCTTACTAGACCAAGAGCACTTGTAATCTTAGTTTAGAGATTATAAAGTTTTCTCACTAATGATTGACAATAACCAAGAGTGTGGGTTTTTACTCTTGGTCTTCAAAACTTAAACAAACTTATTCTCGAGAATTAACTCAAGAATATTAGTTCTTAGTTGAAACTAAAGAACAATAATGACGGTGTAATTTGCAAGAGCTACAGACTTCTCTACTTATGGGCTTGGAACGCTAGAAGAGGTGATATAATAGTCTAGGGAATTGCTCCTGGGCCCATGCGTCCAACACACTATACTTGGGCTTGGTTTTATCTCAAGCCCAGTCTCCCTTTCTTAATGGGCGTGGTAAAAAGCCTAATAAATAAAAAGCCTAACTGGGTTAATTAGGGCGTGGTAAAAATCAAAGGGCCCATTCTCATGGCCCCTTGGATTCCGGTGAAAGGAACCCCAATTTGAGCCTCAGACGCACTTGCCAAGTCTGTCAAAATGGGCCACACAACCCTTGTTTGATACCACAAGTTTGATCAAGCTTATCAAGCTGATGGCCATACCGTCATTGCCTACACAGCTACCTCCTCACAAACTCGAGACCTAAACTAGTATCCTAACACTTGTGCTCATCACATCACCTTCGACTTCAATAATTTGAATATGTAATCGAACGTATGATGGCACCGATGAGATCCAAATGGGCAATGGTACTCACCTCACCATTCAAAATATTGGCACCTCTAAAATCTCTCATTCTAATTTAATTTACATCATCTTTTACATGTTCCAAAAATTCTAGTTTTTGTTCAAAATTTTAGTTATGATAATAATGTCTTCCATGCAATTTCATCCATCTTGTCTTTTTGTCAATGATCACACTTCCTAGAAACTTCCTTACTATGGCCAGAGTACAAAAATGGATTGTATCCCTAGTTCTCCTCTCCATTAGCTGCACCGCTTAGTGTCTTTCTCTAGCAAACGAGCTTTTTTTGGCACGCCTCTCAGCTGCCCTGTCGATTGCATTGTTCTCCAAGTTGTATCTCAGATTCAACTTCATGTTGTGTCCAATAAAAACCTGATTGCCTGGTCTGCATGTCAGCATGATAAAAGTCACCAACTCCCCTTTCTCTTATCTAAATATAAATCTAGTGTTCCACTTGAATTAATATGCTCTGATGTTTGGAGACCTTCCCTTACTTTGTCAAATAATGGTGCATGCTACCTTTACGTCTTTTTTGTTGATCATTTTAGTAAATTTACTTGTCTATATCCTATTTCATATAAAACTTATGTTGTTTTTGCAATTCTTCGTAAGTTCATGCTTATGTAGAACACCTCTTTGATCGAAAAATCAAATTGATATAGGCTAATGGCAATGGTGAATTCCAAAAATTACACCACCTTTTTATGTCTCACGAAATTATCATTGGATTACATGCCCCATACATATCAACAAAAATAGGTTTATGCAATGCAAACACCAACACATTGTTGAAATGGGCCTCACATTCCAAACCCATTCCTCTGCTCCATTTAAATACTGAATTGAAGCATTTCAAACAGCATGTTACTTAATAAAATGATTACCTACACATGTCCTCGAGTCTTTGGTTGTGTTCTTCCCCAGTTCAACAAGTCATTCCCTACCCAATCATCTCTCCCACACACCATCCCTTCTCACTAATTGTGAACAAACATACCTCCTCCTCCGCACGCCACCCACTTGACCAAGCTAGAGACACAATCCAATCTCCCACAAAGTCTCCTATTGCTTGGCCAACATAACAGCCTTCCTCGGCCTCTTTCCCGGCACCCATTTCCTATTAACATAGTTTCTTCTCCTTGTTCACTGGCTGCACCCATGTTCTTCGAGCCTGACAACTTGGATCCTCCCCCACCATTACATGGCATGCAAACCCAATCGAAGAATAACATCTTCAAGCCCAAGGTCCTGCTCAAGGGTCTCATCCACTATACGTTGCCTAAGGCTCTTCTTATTGCCTTTTGCTCCAATGACATCGAACCTACCTCTTACTCGACAGCTGCAAAGCACCTTGCTTGGCATGATGCTATGCACACTGAATATGATGCCTTACTTCGCAACAACACTTGGACCCTTGTTCCCACCTCCAACATGAACATAGTTGGCTGCAAATGAGTTTTTCACATTAAACACAAAGCTGATGGCACCATTGATCGTTACAAGGCTCGACTCGTTTCCAAAAGCTTCCACAAACAACCTAGAGTTGATTTTGGCGACACATTCAGCCTAGTAGTCAAGCCTACCACCATTTGCCTCGCTCTCTCCCTCCCATCTCATTTGATTGGTCTATTCGTCATATTGATCTTATTGCACGGTTGGCTCTTAGAAGATGTGTACAAGGATCAACCTCTGTACTTCATTCACCCTCAATTTTCTTATCATGTTGTCAAATTACGCAAGGCACTCTATGGCATAAAGCAAGCCCCTCGTGCTTGGTATTCCCACCATAGTGACCACATATTGGAAGTTGGATTTGGTGGATCACACTCTGACTCTTCCTTATTCATTCTTCTAACGACTCAGCACACCACCTATATTCTTATCTATGTTGATGATATCCTCATTACAAGCTCTCATCCTAAAGGAGTTACAGATCTTCTCCGATATCTACTTGCTGATTTTGCCATCAAAGATTTGGGTCTCCTCCAATTCTTTTTGCATATGGAAGCCATTACTATACGTGATGGCCTCATTCTTTCTCAACATGCTACATCCTCGATCTTCTTAGCAAAATCAACATGGTGGAAGCCAAGGCTGTCAAATCCTCCATGTCCTCCACACACGCTCTTTCCCTCTTCTCCAGAGATCTGCTCATTGATCCATCTTCCTATTGAAGCCTTGTGAGCGCTCTCTATTAGTGATTTTGCTATTAAAAAAAAAAAGTTATCATAAATTCATAATCTAGCCATTTGTGTAGCATAACATAGCTCTCCTTTGCCCGCTACTGTTTAGTGTTTAGAAGATATTAGAGCAGAGCAAGTACTAAGAGCTTTTCTTCTGTGTATTTTTTTTGCGAATAATGGCAAGCCTACAATAATATACACATGAATGACTCGTTCTCTAATCTGTACGCATTCAAGATTTGGTAGATTATTTTTCCAACCACCAAAACACACGCACGAACGCACTTCAGTAGAGAATTACCTTGTGGATGCAGAGTTTGACAAAAACCTCTGCATTTTTATCTTCACCTTCCAACAAATCTTGCAAGCACAAGTCTCGGAGAGAGAGAAGGTAGTCGCAGGTCCACTTCCCCTGCCATTTTCCATCAGATGTTGATATTGTGATCAGACGGCGTGGAGGAGTCCTGCCCACTGTTTTTCTTAATTTGTTGTTTAATTGAAGAACAAAAATGAGATGAGTGGAACCCAAACAATGCTATCATGCATCCATCTTCTGTTCTCTCTTGTATGGATTTGCAATTGCTTGCAACACACAGAGAAGAACAAGTGCAACATCTTAATTAATATATAGATTGCAAACAAGAAAAACTAATTAGATTTACCGTGAGGATCCATTTCTTTTAGAAGAAGCTCTGATTTTCAAAGACTCAGACGGCAACTTGAGGGGCTTAGCCTTAGCTGGGAATGGACTGGGAATCGGGTTCATGTTTCTTCCTGATAACACATGCCAAGCTTCTGCCATCTCTCTCTCTCTCTCTGTGACACAGTGGGCATTTGCGTATAACCTTATCTTCCTATATAATTGGCACGTGCAGCATTATTGACCAAACTATTAAAAGGGAATTATTTCTTTTGTCCCAACGGTAATATATACGAGAAATTTGAACGGTCCTTTTGCAAACATCATTTTCTAGTTAAGTGTACATGTCACTTTTAAAGATTGGTTTGTAAGAAATTTATGTTTATGCTAAATTTTGTACTAGGCTAACATCATATTTGTGCGGATCATGTGAAAAGTTATTAGTTACCACACTAAATTATATATGTGGCTTTTTTGTTTTTCTTTTTTAAATCTCTTAATTTTCTAAAATCTTTTAACGAGCAATTTGGAAAGTTGGTAGTTGTGAGGGGATGCTATCCTCGAAGAGAAACCGAGTCAATTTAATTTTGCATTTAAAAAAGACATGAGAAAGAAGAAGAAGATACTGTAACGTGGGAAGTGATAAAAAGACTTAAAAAAAAAAAATGTTGAAATCAATAGCTATTCACAAAACATTCTTTTGTCTCTGAGGCCGAATAAAATAGTATTTGTCACAATATAAATTACTCTTAAAAAAAAATTTTAAAAAAAAAAATATGTGAGAATTGACACTTGTCACTTATTAGAGTTAAGAGAAATTTCCTCCAAACAAGTTGAATGAAAACTTTGTCCAACTTATAGATCCATTCTAAAAAGAGCTGCTATGGCAATTTAAAAAATTGCTTAATCCTCTATGTCACTGTCCAAAATTGTTGTCAAACAAGTATTTATGAAAAATTACCTAGAGGCTAGAACTTGATAGGTGATTTTATGATTACAAGTATTTATTAACGGTTGAGTTCGATCTCATGTACACACGGAATAAGGAGATCATTAGTGGTGATGATTCGATGGCCTTTAAGGAAATTCAAAAAATAGTTGACATGTTTTAAAATGAAAGTTCAACTTTAGAAGTGAGAATTCTCAATCCTATTAATACTGGTAATTTTAACTCCATTGATATTCTAATTAAGACGGGTTAGACTATAACTCAATTAAAATTAAGAGAACATCTATAATTCTCATTGTCTAAGTCCTTGTGCGACTCTCAATGTATATATGTTATTATAATCACGTCCAAATAAAATAATTACAATTGATTTTTTCCATCCCCCTATTTCGCTTAAAAACAAAAGAGGCACCGAATATGGAGAGATGAAGAGACTCAATTTTGTTGTCCGATACATGGATTGTTTCCAATAACTTGGCCATTTAATGGGGATCCTTCCTTACTATATTCTCCTCTAATCCTGCTAGAAACAAATAGAATTAAATCTAAATTGCATGTTCAAACTCATTTGAAGTCCACAAAAGTATTCCTGATTTTAATTGGATTCGGCTTGGATCTCCATTAAAAAACTAGAGAATAAGCATTTAGTAGTGATTAATTAATTTTGATTATCTAAAACATCTTTGCACTGTCCAATTACTTTAAAAGAAAATATGCTTTCATTATCCTGGATTACTGGCAAATGTATTAGCCAACCCACCTGTGTACCAAAAAACTTATAATTACCCCAAGAAGACTACATGCTAAAAAGAGAAATTCCAGACAAGAAGACTATAAGGAGAAATTCCAGACATGAAGGACAAAGTACAACCGAAAACCCAGGGCTGATCTCACTGATTTCCCTTTTTTATTTTGTCGTAAGTTGTAAGTTACACCAGCATAGCATTACTCCACCGAAACCGATTCCATTGTCTGGACTGGTGGAGCTGTGACTACGGCCAACTTCAGATCAGGGTGTCCGATATCACCAGACCTTTCACGGATTTCCCGGTACTCTTGACAAATGGCACACAAATGGCAGAAAAAATGAGTAACAAAGTCCCCACATGGTGCTTCCTACAGAAGACATGAAAAAAGAAACGGTAAGCCAGAGCATGATTATGGTAGCAATAATTCTATCACAATCTGCATTTACAGTTGCATAGCAAAAGTGGCCTTTAAGAGCAATATAACTTGTAATCACTATGCAATATTTATGCCACTTGACTGGGGGTAGTGAATGCTACCCAACATTACTAATCGCCAATGCCACTCAACGCTACTAATTGCATCTGTCACCCGAAGTAACCAAGCAACATGCTTGATTGTTAGAAGGAATCACAACTCCAAAACTAAAAGTCAGACAAATATTATTTCAGAATCAAAGGATACTCTCTATCACATTTCTCATTGATATTATAAGGATAACAAAACTTGACTAGTCAAAGCCTTGCAATAAATGCTAGACCACTTCCATAACAAATACACTTAACTAGCTGTTCTAAAGACCAAGACAACTTACTAAGCAACATTAATACTAGACTCACTCCATACATTCCACAACTCACTAACAGCTACCATTTCCAAGACAATACTTAATGAGCAACACTAACACCAAAAAGAACAAATGACAATCAATTTCAAGACGCCGATCTTCAACTTAATTAAGGACCTAGTAGCCACACGTTTAGCATCCATTCTACTGCATCATTATCCAACATTCATTCTACTGCATCATTATCCGATTTTCCACTTTTAAGTGCAAACACCCAAACAGAAAACCAATCCTCATAAGCACGACTAAAGAACTTGAGAGCAACCATCTCTTGATAGTTCTCGGCTTCAACAACAAAAAGACTCACATAATTGAAATGTTCTTATCATCTACTCTCGCACAATTAAAATGTTCTTATCATCTAAACATAACAAGTCTTGTTCCATGTCTTCTTCACATTTCAAGGTGAAGACATGATATTCATTTTCAGGTACAGTAGACTGCCCAAACACTCTTCAACATTTTGGCAAAAAACTTTCTCTAGAAGAATCAAATTGCAAACTTCTATGTCGGAAAATAGACAGACCAACCTTCCAACTATATATGACTTGCACAATGAAACATCCTAAGCACCCCCTCGCTCTTTTTCTGGACCCAATAAAAAACACCGTCTTGCCCTCTCTAAAGAAATATAATAGCTGTAATTTGGCAGGCAGCTGTGTAACTACCATGCAAGTATCACTGGATTCAAACAGCAGTACTCTGACCAAAGCATGCTACAGATCAAGGGATCAAATTTCCATTTTCAAATTCTACCCACATAATCAAAGAATCTCTCTTCAGGAGAAAGCTGCCTGTGGGGGGTTACCACCTTTTTCATACAATTACTCAAAACCTTAATTAGCTTTTAAATTCTAACCAGTAAAGAAAGAATTAGCTTGTAACAATGGAAATCAAAAGTCTAAATTCTTAATCACTGACAAGGCTATATCTGCTGAAAAGATGCTAAAGCTATACCTGTAAGTTGTACTTTGATCGTAGGGCCCTACGGTAGCCACAAGCGTAACATGCAACAAAGCATCCGGGTAAAGGCAAGAAGGCGCCATCAGTCAACAAGCAACAGAATGAATTGAAAAGAGCCCACAAAACAAAATGGGTCACACATGATCCTATGAAAGTTCCAGAACCGAGAACTTCTGCATTTTTTCCAAAAAGCAAGCAAGGACAAGAAAGACCTACACAACCTGTGCCATATATAAAACTAGTCAGCTTATAATCTCAAATCATAGATTACAGACCTAAAGGACAAATAATGTTTCCCATTTATATAATATTAAAATGATTATCCATTCCCTGACTATTATTAAACACTTAAACTTATACCTTTGCTTAACTTACTACCATAGTATTCATACATCAATCAGAGAAGTCATGTCACAGACACTCCATCTGAATCCCCAAAATAAAGAGGTATGCCTAAGTTTGGGTTAAACTTCAGGTTGGAGTTTCGTGGACCGAAACTTCATTTCCTTCGTTTGAGTAAGGTAAGAGCTACACTTTTAAGTGTTTCTAAGTTTTGTAGATTAGGGGATTTTAGTAGTAAACCCTAGAATATTATATGGGTTATCAAGTTGGGTTTTGTTATGAAATGAGTGTTATCATGACATGCAATGTGACATTGCAGTTGTACGTAGCAAGGGTTTGAGTTGGGAGTCTTTCTCAAACGTCAAAGTGGATACTTGTAAGCATATTAATAAGGAAAAAAAAAATAGTTTTTAATTGTTTTTAAAGCATGTTATATGAATTGATTCGAGCCAAATATTGTATATTGATAGAGGCTCATGACTACTTTTGATGATTTCAATTGTGTTAAGATATGCTTTATGAATTATGTTGATGAAATGCTGTTAAATGTTGCATGAACATGGAAGTTAAGCAAAAATGGTTGTATTAGCATACATCACGAACATGTAGATGGGAATGGGAAGTGAGTGAAAGGAATAATGGAATAACACAATAACGAAATGTAATGGAATGACAAGCAGGAAAAAAGTTTCCCGGTTGGAGAAAGTCTCATCCATTCAACAAAAGGGTTAGAGGAGCAAGGTCTCCGGTGGGAAAATGTTATCCATCAATCAAATAAATGGAAATGTAATAAATGAAGCACATGAAAGCATGCATTGCATAGTTTATGATGATGTTTTTATGTTATGTTTTATCAGGGATTTCATACTAGATGTATCAGTATGCACATGTTTTTGGATTGGGACATGGAGCGTGTGTATACCATTACAGCTGGATGCATATGATGTTATACTTCAGTTTCTTGCTTAGATATACCAATATGCATGTGGTTTGCTTAAGACAATGGAATGCATGTATATTTGTGTGGTTGGGTTGTATGATGTATAGACAATTAAACATGATAAGACTTAGATGGATTTATGTGTACGTTTCCAAGTGGAAGATTGGAATGTGCATATATACTCAGCTAAAATAGTATGTCCTAAAGATTTTTTCTTCGCTAGATTTTGTTGTTAAACAATGGAAGCGGGTTCCATTGCCAAATTCTTTCTCTCTTGCCATCTTCTCTAAGGAGTTGTGGGGTGCAAATTGCAATGTAGTGTTGAAAAGGGGAAAGGTATTGTACCTACAGAGATGGATGGGTGTATTGTAAGTGGTGTGGATAGGAGTTGTCCTCTTGTTAATGTAACCCCATCTTGCTTGAATATGGAAGTGTTCTCTAGGAGGAGAACACTCTCCTAACCTCTATTTGTGAATGGGGAATTGTACAAGGGCAAAGTCTTCAACTTGGGTATTGTAGAGGAAATATGTCATCATGTAGGGTTATCGTGTAAGGGGAGCTTATCCCCTTGCTTACAAACATTGAAGTGAGCCACTCCAGAAAGAGTCAGGCTCTGGTTCCAAAAATGGTTAATAAAGGAAGGAGAGAATAAAAAAGGTTATCATGTTCGAACTATGATTCGAAAGGCAGTATTTCTAGTTGAGGCAGAGTTAAGGGAAGAGCTATGCTCAGTTATTTATGAAGCCTAAGTTGTTATCTAGGAATGTGAAGGGGTTCAATGAGGGTGACAAATGAATTAGAGTAAAAAACTTGCTCGAACTGGAAGGTGAATGTTATTTGTCTGCACGAATCTAAATTGGAACTCATTATCAGAGACATTATGCATAGTTTATGGAGGTGTCAACACATGGATTGGTGTCATTCAACTTCTAGAGGGGCTTCAAGTGGAATCTTGCTTATGTGGGTTAGGAGGGTGGCAGAGAAAATTGCTTCTATCGCAATCAGAATTACACCCACACGTCCAAAAACCCAAGAGAATATCTTTAACATTTTGTCCCCCACAAGGATTGGTGTTATTCAACTTCTAAAGGGGCTTCTAGTGGAATCTTGCTTACATGGGTTAGGAGGATGGTAGAGAAAATTGAAGAGTGTGGGGCACGAAATGTTGAAGATAGATTCTCTTGGGCTTTTGTGCATGTGGGCCTGATTCTGATTGTGATAGAAGGTATTTATGGGAGGCATTTGCTAGATTGCTTAGTTGGTGGAATTTGTCGTGGTGCATTCAAGGTGATTTTAACGTCACTCATTTTCCTAATGAAAGATCAGATGAAGCTCATTTTTGTCCCACTATGATGGAGTTTTCAGAGCACATTTTTTATCAAGGCCTCATGGATATCCCCCTCGTAGGAGAGACTTTTACATGGTCAATCAACCAGGATACCCACTTCTGATCTAGAATTGATAGATTTCTAGCCTATTCGGATTGGGAAGCCCAGTATCTTGATTTGTCCCAAAAGAGGTTGCCTAGACTTTGCTTGGATAACTTGCCCATTCTTCTTGATTGTACAGGTATTCAGGGTGGTAAAAGATCTTTTAATTTTGAAAATATGTGGTTATAGTCTGAAGGCTTTGTGGGTAGAAAGTTTATTTAAGAGTCCGGAACAAGCAAATGTATGGTAATATAAAGAAACAGAAAAGGCTTCTCTTGGATAAATTATGACTTCTTGATGGTTTGGAGGAAGAGAACTTTATATGATGAAGGGAATTTGAGGATGGACAAAGTTATTAGTGATTTGGAGATTGCCATTTTGTTGGAGGAGATGAGCTAGAGGCAGAAGTTGAGAGCGCTATGTTTAAGACAGGTTGAAAAACGCATGAAGTTATTTCATTGAGTGCCTAACTACAATAGAAGAAAAACTCCATTGAATTGTTGTTGGTAAATTGTTCATTGACTTTCGATCATACTAAGATTAGGGGACACATTATGCAATTCAATGATAGATTGCTTATCGAACAGTTTAGTTGGCAACACAAGCTGGATGGCCTTTTGATAGGGATAAGATAAGGTTGAGTTGGAATGTAATTCAAACTTATTAGAATTATAAGGTTAGGATTACATTAGATTAATAGTTGAGTTAGAATAGGATTTCAATTATTTAGGATTAGGTTTATTTGAATATTTGATATGTAATCTTTTAGGTATTATCATTTTATCAATTGTAGTCTATTTATAAACCATTTTATTAGTGAAGAATTCAAAGAATGATATAGTCAAATTGTAGTCTTCTCCTACCTTGAGTGAAGTATTGTGGTGTTCTTCTCCTCTATGTGAAGAATTGTGGTCTCTCCTAGTCCTACCTGAAATGAGCTCTCAAATCCCATCTCACATTACTACCAAACTTCGGGTACCTATCAATTGGTATTAGAGCCATTACCAGCATCCACCGCCCAGTAAACAAGAATCATCACCTGGCTACAGGCAAAGAGCAGATCCAAAAACTTGAAACAGACATGCAAGAGGTCAAGGACACAATTCAGGAGATGTCAGGGAGAATCCAACGATCTTTCAAAGAGTTCATAGAATGATATTTGAAAGAGATTTTGGATAACACATCCAGCACTCATGGAGAGTCTTCACGGCACGACTCGGTGCAGATTTCTTTGCCTAAGTCAACTCCACTCGCCCAACCCAAGACCTGCAAACAGCCCCAACCACCAAAAACCAGTAGCACAAGCTGCACAACTCATGCCACACCAGCAATTACCAAAGCCCACATACCACAACGCCATCCCCACAAGCGCTGTTGTTTCTTTCAGCCACCACCGACAACCGCATGCCTCCACAACGATCATCCTGGTCGTAGATCCATCAAGCACGGGACCCATGAGCTCCCACATCGCCATCCCACATACCACTGACAACCGCATGCCTCCACAACGATCATCCCGGTCGTAGATCCATCAAGCACCGGACCCATGAGCTCCCACATCGCCATCCCACATACCACCACCCCATTCTGCCACAATTTTGTTCCTCAAATCGTTGCTGACGCAAACGCAAAATCCACCAAACTTCATGCCGTCCTACATCGCCGCCATCTTAGCCCACACCATCAACACCACTAACGAGCTCGCCAGCACCACCACAAAAAGAATCACATCTGGTTATTCTGGCTTAGAAGGCGAAGAGAAAGATATTCCCCTTTCTTTGTTTACCATGAAACAATCGTCCAGATAAGCATTATGAAGAAGACTACCCTGCTCACAAGCTCTGTTCAGAACAAACAAAAGAAGAAGACATTTTGTCTCCTTTGTTTGGTCCAGGAAAAAGAAAAATAATTGTGGTAGAGAAAATTCAAAGACCAAGTTATCCAAAAAAGAAAGGATGGAAGGATAATTTCCTTTTTAATTCTTTTCTTTAGGTGGGACCCTAAGTCATGTATAAATTGTTTTTTAGTGGGTATTAGTTTAAATTTCCAATTCTATCTGTCGAACCTTGAGGACAAGGTCCATTTTAGGGGTAGGAATTATAGGGATAAGATAAGGTTGAGTTGGAATTCCATCATTAGGATTAGATTAGATTAATAGTTGAGTTAGAATAGGATTTCAATTATTTAGGATTAGATTTATTTGAATATTTAATATGTTATCTTTTAAATGCCTTCTCTTTCCCCCCTGAGGTGCAATACGGGCCTGGGTTCTTGTTTCTTGGGTTTTTCTTTGTGGTTTTGTCCTCAGTTTTTCTTTTCTTTCTTGGGTTGCTCAGGTTTTGTTGGGTCTTTTGGGAGCTTTCGTGAGCTTGGCGCTCTATACCCATTTGTATTATGTTGCGCCCTTATGGGTTTTTGATATACAATTTGACTTATCAAAAAAGGTGTTATCATGTTATCAATTGTAGTTTATTTATAGACCATTTTATTTATTTTTTGATAAGTAATAAATTTATAGACCATTTTATTAATGAAGAAATCAGAGAATGATTTAGTCAAATTATAGTCTTCTACTACCCTAAGTGGAGTATTGTGGTGTTCTTCTACCCTAAGTGAAGAATAACATGTGGAGAGCAGACCCTTAAAAAGCTTTGTAAGATTTGTATAGTATTTAATTTTGAGCAGGACTTTTACAGTATTGTTCTCGTTAAGGATGCATCCATGGCAGATCACTTGGAGTTGTCTAATGCCTCTCATTAATAGAATGTAAGCTTTATTACAGCAGTGGACAATTGGAAAGTAGATGTCTTTGCTTTGTTTCTCAATTTGTTGTACTTTTTCAGACTGAGACAAGGATGTAAAGACAAGCTATGTTGGACTGCTTCCAAGAGAAGATTTTTAACATTAGATTGTTCTACAATGTCCTTGTTTCACATGACAATACTCTTTTCCCTTGGAAGAGTATTGGGAAATAAGGTCTTCATGAGAGTGTTTTTTGCTTGCCCTAGGGAAGTTTCTCACCATGGGCAACCTAAGGAAGCTGCATGTCTTAGTGGTTAATTGATGATGTATGTGTAAGAGGAGTGAGGAGTCTGTAGATCATCTTCTACTCCATTGTGAGATTGCTATGGCCTTATGGAACACTTTCTTCAGCTGCATTGGGTTAGCTTGGGTTATGCCAAGACAAGTGGTAGACTTTTTTGTTTGTTGGAGAGGGTCGTGTGGTAGTCTCCAGAGTGCGGTAGTATGGAAGATGGTTTTGTCTAGCCTAATGTGATGTCATGGGAGGGAAAGAAATTATAGAAGTTTTGAACACAGAGGAATGTGGTGGTACTAAAGTCTTTCTTCTTCAATACTCTTTGCCACTAGACCACTACTTGAGACTATCTTAATTTTCCTAATTTTCTTGATTTTCTTGCTTTTCTTTCTTGTTTTGGCTAGATATATCTCTTGTCTACTTCCTGCATACCTAGGCTGCGCCTTTGTGCTTTTCTAATAATATTTTGATTTCTTTTTAAAAAACGATCCACAACCATTGTATGATCAAACAGGACAATGGCAATTTCTTATCAACACAAGCCGGTAATAACTCGTGCGCCCTAGGATTGAATGAACATCATCAATTATGCATGATGTTCAAACAAATGTGATACCGAAGCTTAGGATATATCTCAAAAAATACCCTACTGCAGTTTGACACATTTTGTGTTTATCATGGATTCTTCAGTTCAGGGCCATCACAGAATCAGCTCAGTAACAAATTACCACAGCAGAATCTATCCAGATTTTCTTCTCAAAAAAAAAAAAAAAAACCTATCCAGATTTTTCAACAGCTTGAGAAAATTTCATCATCCTCATGAAGTTATAACATTAGACTCACCTGGCTTGCCTACTTCCAAACAGATCATACATGATATCAATCTAACACACTCCTAGCCTGCTTGAACAACAGAAATGATTCAGCATCATACTGTATGATGTCAATCTAAGCACACCCCAAGAAACTTGAACAGTAGAAAAGATTTCTTTAGTATTATACCAGAAGGGTAGTGTTTGTCACACCCGAACACTATGTCACCACTATCAAATTAATCTTTCTTACAACACCTACCGCATATACGATGTTTCTCCAACTTTAAAGAAAACAATTTTAATTTCATATAAATGAGTAACAGAACAACCAACCAGGTTCTAAACATCCCAATCGTATTACAAGTATATATCAATCACTTGCAAAAGATAGAAACATCTTTTACTGACCTAAATCTACAATTTGACCAAGCACCTCATCTTCTGACTGACACTAAAAAGTGCATTTATTTGAGATTTTACACAGCTACTTACATGGTACGAATTTGGATTCCTATCATATATTATTTAATACATTCATAGAAAAAGAATTCAGCCAAGTTCCATTTTAGAGGTGAACAACCACATAATTTTAATTGCATTCACATAACAAAAACCCCATACATTAATTGTCATATTCAAGAGGCACCTTTATAATTTTGCTTCTGATAAATCAAGGTCACAAGGCAGAAAGTAGCGTACAGCTCTGCAAATCATCGAAACAGGCACAGATTCCAGAAGACCATTGTGTCGGTCCATCGCTGCCATGACCACGGATGGGTATGTCTTGAGTGCATGGAACAATCTCCTCAGCTGCATCTGACTGTTCCAAAGGAACATATGGGGGCGGTACATAAGTGCTGTGGCTTTTCATCCTTAACTAACACACACTCTGTCTCTATTCTGCGTAAAGAGTGTTTGAAGGAAATTATTAAGAAAATACAAATGTTCCAACGCTCAAAAATACAAGTTTAACGTAACAATTCAAATCCCTAACATGCAAAAACAAAACCCTGGAGAGTTGGTGCCATTCCAAGATTTCTAATTTCTATTTTTTTAAAAAAACAAAATAAAAATAAAAAATAGAGAGAGTGGGGGCATAAACCATTTCCCACACTCACCCCAATCCGGCCCTTCCAGTGCTTCAGATAGGCATTATTGACTTCCATTGTTTTACACTATTCCTTACTCGTCATGTGTAAACCTAAATCCAGCGTTTAGATTTAGGAAATTACCTCGAATTTTTATACGGATGCCAAGCCTAGAGCCCTAAAAGGGGCCAGCTAGCAGCTCGTAGCTCCGGTGAGCTCGCCGGGATTGTTCGCCAAAGGGAGTTGGCGCGACCGGTGGTGGCAGCTGATAGTGTGAGGAACCGGAGGTTGTGGTGTGCCCCCCGTGTATCTGTAGATGCGTCGAGAGGTGGGAAGCAGGGTGAAAGAAAAAAAGGGCAAGAGCAATGAAATTCCCTTTTTTTTCTTTTTGTAAGAAAAGTCAACCACCTAATTCTCATTCAGAATTTTCCTCTAAATTTTTTTTTTTTTTTTTTTATCTTAATTTTCCTCTAAATTTTTAATTACAACGATATCTCTTCAAATTAGATATATATATATATATATATATATATATGGATCTGGCTTCAGTGCGGTAGTGAAAAACTACCGCACAGATGCAGTTCCATAAAACGGTACCGTTTTTGTCAGTGAAAAAGTAAACCTCTTTAAAAAATAATAAATAAATCATTAAAAATTATAAATCATAAACAAATCAATAAAACAAAAGGGTGGCTCCAGAAATCAATAAAAATCTGCTAAATCAATAAAACAAAAAAGTAGAGAAAAAAAAAAAAAAATCAAGGCCATGGGGTGGTTCGGCCACCCCATACCGGCCGTGGGGTGTGGAAGAGACAATGGGTTTGAACCCCTTTGTGATTTCTTTGTTGGCTTGTTGAGGTAGGCTTTGGAGATGCTTGAGAACTTTTTAAAGGTCTGGAATCAAAGTTTTCTGGAACTTGTTGGGCAAATCTGCTAAATCCGTGGTTGTTTCTTTGCCTTGTTGGGTAAATCTGCTGGATTGGGTTTGTTCTTTGTCTTCTGCTGCTGGTTGGGTCTTTGTCTTCTGCTGAGGGTGAGGGTTGTAGTTGTTTCTTTGGTTGGGTTTGTCTTCTGCGGTTGTGGTTATCTGCCATCTGGTTCTTGGGGTGGCCGAAACCACCCCATGGCCTTTGGGGTGGTCCGGCCACCCCCAAAAATTAAACCCTTTATTTATTATTATTTTTTGTCCTTTTGGGTGGCCGGACCACCGCAGACCAGCCATGCGAGGTGGTTACAGCCACCCTTTTGATTTTTTTTTTCCTCTACTTTTTTGTTTTAATTTTTTAATTATTGATTTTTTTATAATTTATAATTTATAATGATTTGTTTATTATGTTTTTTAAAAAACTTAATGAGTGGGTGGGGCTCACAATTATTTTCTTCCCAAAATTGCACCAACGGTACAGTTTTGGACTACCAGAGCTGTGTGGTAGTTTGCACTACACTAGAAGCCGGATCCTATATATATAAGCGCTCATCTGGTTTGCATAATAGAATCCTTAGAATAGAATAGCTATTCTTTGGTGTGTCAATGCAGGCGATTTTCTAACCGTCTGTTAATCGTTTAACTGTCTTAACTGCTATAATCGCCTAGCGAAAGCGATTATTGGGTTTACTAACCATAACAGCTAACCACCTTTTATGTAATATATTTTTATAATTATAATTATAATAATATTTATACATATAACATAATCAATTGATCATTAAATCACAACTTTTTTTTATATAATTAAATCACAATTTAATTATTAACATATTATCACTATAATTTGTATGATTATATCACAAGATCAATTAATCATTAAATCATTTGATTATATAATAACAAATTATATATATATATATATAATATGACATAACTCATAAGTTATAAGTATGCAAATTTTTTTTTTTTTTAAATGAAATACTTCATTCGCATTTATAAAACTCTCAAGTAAAAGCTCTTACAAACAGAACAAAAGCTCTAAAGTAAATTATAGCCAAAGCTAAACAAACCAGCCATAACATAATCATCCACTAACCTATGACTTATTATCAGGTTTAATTTCAGATCTGTACCAAACAGACACAATCCAATGCATAGGTAGCACTTATTCCTCGTTATTGAGATGAGAGTGCTGAGACAAGAGTTACAAATAATACATTAAGTTTATTGATGTTAATGCAGAAGTAGAAACGCTTGTAACATTCATACTCTTTCTCTATAAATAAAGTATTGTACACCATCAAATATATCAAGGAAAGATGTAGCCAAAGAAAAGGCTTTGATGTGTGGACGTAGTTCATAGGCCGAACCACCTTAATTCTCTGAGTCTATCTTCCTTGTTCTCATTTCTCTCCTAAATTTTAAGTTCTAATATGGTATTAGAGCTATAGGCTAATGCCAATTATTGATCTTGTGATTTTTTCTTCTCAACCACTCTTCCTTAACGAGTGACCATCGATTCAAAGACATTTTCATCGTTGGAGCATTCTTATCATCCAAGTTCCGGCCATAGTAGCCGATGTCGGCCAAAAATTCACCGATGTCAAAATTCTGGTCAAAGTAACCGATGCCAGCCAAAAAGTTGCCAATGTTCAAGTACGACCATAGTAGTCGATGCTGGTTAAGAGTCTCTGAAGTCTAAGTTTCGGTCATAGCAGCCAATGTTCCAATTCAGGCCATAGAAGCCATTTCTCAACACTTTGATGTTCAAGATCAAACCTCAATGTACGTGATCTACTGTTGGATTTGCAGGGGCGTATTGAGACAAGAGTTATGATAATTCAAAAGATAAAGAACTCAAGAGTCAAAAGTTACAATAACTTAAGAGCCAAGAGTTACAAGAACTCAAGTGGCAAGAGTTACAAATGATACATTAAGTTTATTGATGTTAATGTAGAAGTAAAAATGCTTGTGGTACATTAAGTTTACTCAAGAGTCAAAAGTAATATGTCCCCAAGAGGTAACTCAATCGGCTGTGAACCACGCCTTATGAAGCAGAGGTCACAAGTTCGAACATGTCAAAAAAAAAAAAGAGCTTGTAACATTCATACTCTTTCTCTATAAATAGAGTATTGTACGCTATCAAATATATCAAGGAAAGATGTAGCAAAAGAAAAGGCTTTGATGTGTGGACATATTCCATAGGCCGAACTACCTTAATTCTCTGAGTCTATCTTCCTTGTTCTCATTTCTCTCCTAAATTTTAAATTCTAATAGAAAGATTCTCCAAACCAATACTCATCCTCCTCAACCCAAAAGCCAAGATATCATTCACATCTACAATCTAAAGATCTGGACCAAATGCAGATATACTGACAGGCATAAAACAATTTGAGGATAGAGCCTTATTACAAGCAAAAACAGGAAAGAAAAAACGTACAGGAAAATAAACGGACAAAAATGGAAAAACAACCAAATAGAAGAAAACACAAGCAAATACAGGCAAAATTGAAAAAAAAAAAAAAAAAACCCAACCAAAGAGAAAATAGGAAAAGCAAACTATGAGGATGACAACAGACGGGAGGAAGCCAATCACGTGCTGGCCAGAAACCAACGCAGAAGGTGGCGTTGAAAGCATATTGCGGCGGACGAGGAGGAGATCGGCAGCGCACTTAGAACCGGAGGGGAGAGTTTGAGTGAAACCCTAAGGATGGCACCCACACAGAATGCCAAACAACCAACAAACCAAACAAAATAGGAAAAATACAACGGCGGGGCAGAGGCTAAGGAGGAGGGAGATAGAAGAAAGGGGACACGAGAGGAAAAATGGCGGAAGAGAAGGGGGTGAAGCATAGGACAAAGGCTAGGGAGCATCAAGTAAATTGCTTAGCACAAATGGTTGAGGACAATGGGAAGATGGGAGGAGGAGAGGTAGCGAAGGCCACCCCTCCTCCCACTTGTTATAAGTATGCAAGTTCATACTAATACAATAATTAAATATTTAGAGACTTAGTTCCAATGTATGTTATGAACTTATAAGTCTATATATTTTATAAATTATAATTAATTATGCATTATACATATATGCAATTATGCAAATTGAATAATATAAATGTATAAGATCAATATTTAATCATATGATTTAATAATAATTCCAATACTTATTAAAGTTAATCATATTATTAAGGAGTAATTACCTTTTTCCTCCCATCAACTACAACGTCTTGACACTTTCCCTTCATGAACTATCAACTATCAATTGTGACACCCAACCCCCATGAACTACAATTTTGTGCTTAAAACCCCATTCTGTTAGTCAAATGCGTTAACTCAGACGGTCTACATGTCACTTTCCCCCCATGAACTGAAATGCATTGTCACTTTAACCATCTGAGTTAACGTCTTTGACTGATAAAGTGGGCCTTTGACTAACGAAAGGGGGTTTTGAGCACCAAATGGTAGCTCATGGGGGTTGGGTGTCACAATTGATAGTTCATGAGGCAAAGTAAAAATGCGTCGTAATTTATGAGGGGGGGAAAGGTAATTACCCCTATTATTAAAGTACAATGATAATGAAATTCATATAATATGAAATTAAGTAATTGACATTGGATTACAGAATGTGTTACTTATAACCAATTATTATTCTAATTTATATGATTATATAATAATAAATTACACATATATATGACACAAGTTATAAGAATACAAATTCATACTAATACAACAATTAAGTACCTAGAACCATTTGTCGAACAATTTTTTTACCATTTTTGAACAATTTGTTGACAATTTTTTAAAATTGAATGTGCGTTTTTTTTTTCAGTTTTTTTTTTTACAATGACAAATTTTTTAACAATGACAATTTTTTTAACCATTCGTTTACACTTTAGCCTAAAAATAAAAATTGGTTATATGTTTATCTTGAGAAATCCCAAAATGCCCAATTTTGAAAAAGTGATTATAGCGGGTGGTCACATTTTTTACTAACCGCTAGACAGTTATGGTTGCAGTTAGTGAAATTTATTAACCGCTAAGGCCATTACAGTTAGCAATTTTTGCCAATAGTTGCTAACTGTAACCGCATTGACACCCCTACCTATTTCTATTGAATAGTTATTCTTTTATTTAATAAGAGTCTATTCCTAGGAATAATTATTTTCATGAGAATCACTAATCCTTTACACATGAATAGTTATTCCTCTCATTTTTTTAAAGGAATAGATATTCATGAAGTGTGATGCCTGGCTATCAAAGCACCTCACATCAATCATTAATCCAAATATCTTTTATACTTTAAAAATAGTATTTTTTGCTTAATAAGTATTTTACTTATTGGACAAAAAGATGCTTATTTTAAAGTGCAAAATATGTTTGGATGAATGATTGATGTAAGGTGTTTTGTGGTATTATGACTAGTGATGATGTTTCATGAGATGTGTTAAATAAATGTTTGATGAAATATTTATATGAGTTTTATGGGTTTGCAAGATAATGTGATGATTATGTTGTTATGAGTATTGGATGGTTTAGATGGTTTATGATATGATTCTTTGATGTTTATGATATGAGTTATGATAGTATATGAATTAAATGTTTTGTTAACATGAGCATGAACATGGCATTAGCAATGTATCAAAAATGGGGTGACAACTTTGGTAGTGATTGAGTGTGGTCTTACTACCATGGAGCTAGCCTCATGCACAAGGAAAACGGGGTGACAACTCCGGTGGTGATTGAGTATGGTTTCACTACCGTGGAGCTGGCCTCATGTATAATGGAACACGGGGTGATAACTCCAATGGTGATTGAGTGTGGTCTTACTACCGTGGAGCTGGCCTCATGTATAATGAAAAACGGGATGACAACTCCAGTGGTGATTGAGTGTAGTCTTACTACCATAGAGCTAGCCTCACAAAGAAAATGGCACAAGTTGATGAGCATGAGCATACATATCATATGATTACATGATAATGATGATTGGTTTTATATGAGCTCTTACTAGGCATATCAGTATGCCTATGTACAAGAGATGTAATTGCGCATAATGTATATCATTACAAATGGTATTAGAGCCATTGCCCAGCTTCAGATGGGGGAGCATGCACAAGTCTATGAAGGTTGCTGACTGATACTCGTTGGGATGGATGCCAAGAATGGGCTAATCCTATGAGGGTTGCCAGCAGGGAAGCTGGGTCCTAAAAGGGGGTAATGTGATGTCCCACATCGCCTGGGTATGGAGATAGGAATGTGTTTATATGTATATTTACACCTTTAATGACAACAACGAGTTTTAAAACTGTGATGGTCATGATCCTATCAAAACTCCGTAATTAAGCGTACTTCTACAAGAATAGTATCAGAATAGGTGACCTCCTTGAAAGTATGGTTTAGGGGAGTCAGAAGCGGGCAATATTGTATATCAGTAGGGTGGGGTGTTAGAGCATTCCCAGTAGCTTTCTCGTCATTTTCCCTACATTTAAGGATCCAAACTACTTTTTACTTCCTTATGTCAAAATACACCCTAATAGCATCCCATAATAATTCTCTATATTATTAAAATATTTTTTTATTTTCCCTTTTTTTTTATATTTGATTCCTTTAATTTATACTTTCTCTCTCTCTCCCTTATATTTTCTTCTTATTTCTTCCTGATGTAGTAGCCATTTCTTCTTCACTGTGATTTCATCTTTTTCTTCTCCAATAGTTCAAGTTTGCATCTACTATTTCTTATTCGATTTACGTCTACGATTTCTTATGCAATTTCTTGTCCGATTTCTTCTCCGATTTGCGTCAAGTTCATTCCCTCTCTTCTCCTTCAAGTTGAAACCTCAAGATGTTCATTTTTTTTTTTTTCGAATGGGGCCCCAATTATACAACATCATCAAATTCCAACTTTACATTTTTTTCATCAAGGTGGAAGAATTTTGTATCTCTACTTCAATTTCATCATTAGATATGTCATGTATAATGCGACTCTTCACATTGATTGTCCATCTCTCTAAAGCAAAACATCAGGCAATGCCCACTAAATATTTCTTCAAAAAAACATGAAGAATATACATACATAGTATTCCAACAAATTCAAACATGTTACATGTACAAGTTGTTTTCTTCTCAAGAAATTCAAGTATAACTTCATAAAATGGAGTTTCTCTCTCATGATGGGTCACCCTAGATGTCTTTGTACCTCCTTCTTCCCGATGTTTAGATGAATTATGTTTTTAACTGTTAAATAGCTCTTCTTGAAACATCAATAATAACTTTCTTGTGTAAACATTTACCATCTTAACTTCCATCTTGTATGATATCTTCAAAATTGGTCTAGAAGTTTTTGTGTTGACATCTTTTTCTTTCTCATTAAGGTAATATGCATTCAAGGCTTTAATGAACAAAGTCATGCACCATTGTACTCGGACGAACATAATCTTTAAAACACTTATTAATACAATAAAAAGTGGGTGCCAGCCTACTCACGAATTTCATTTTGTGCCGACATGTCTACAACTCAACGGAGTGAGAGTAGTAGGTTGGCACCCACTTTTTCACCACATATGGAGTTTTTCCAACCAATCATTCTCTCCCAACTCATATTTGCCTATAAGTTCACTGCATTCCATCTCAAACTCTTTAATTGTGAGCATGTTATGAAAACAATGGTTAAAGTTCAATTGGTAGTACAATTAGTATTTGGTAGTACCTCTGCAATTGCCTTACCCATTGCCTTGTCATCATCTGTGATAATTGTAGAAGGAGCATGTCCAAACATTGCCTTCAGTCATGTTTTCCACAACCATGTATAAGATTCAACTATTTCATTTATGATCAAAGCACATCTAAACATCACAGATTGATGATGATGGTTAACTCCAGTAAAAGAAAGAAAATGCATCTTCTAACGATTTGTCAAGTAAGCAGATGAGTGCCTAAAAATGCCTATTTGGACCCCTTCATTTATATTCGTTAGGCTCTTAGTTTTGTTAATATCTAATGTTTTAAGTTTATTTTAGTGTTTGGTTGTGCTGTAGGTCCTTGTTGTGAAGACGTGGCTTAAAGGGAAGAATTGAGCTTAAATGAGTGAAGACCCTCTTGGTGCGCTCGATCACTTTTCATCTGCGATCGGCGCAAATGCAGCGCCTTTGTGCTCGAACACATGTGCGATCGAGCGCATCATCAGAGATCGAGCGCACTCCACGTATCACGCGTCGCCCTAGCCGCCATCGCTTCATGCTTGTGCCGTGTGGAATTCCAGTTGTTACGTGCGCTCGGCGAACTATGCGATCGGCCTTTTGACCTTGACAACCCTAAGTTTTCATATAAATAGAACATTTTGTATAGGTTTTTTTTCACGCTTGGGAGACGGGTTGGCGCCTCGTGGCTCAAAACCTCACTGTTCTTCATTGTAAACTCTCCTAAACGTCAATTTAATTTTAATGTTTTCATTTGTTTCTCTTTTATCTCTTATTTCCCTCACTATAGATTTGTTTATATATTTTCATGTTTAGTTTATATTTTCTATCTTTTAATTTAACGTTTGTTCGGTTCAATCACAATCTCGTGACAAGATTGTGATTGATTGTTGTTTATGGATCGTTTTCCGTCCAATATTTGTTGTGATTTATCCGGGTTACATCGGATGGTTCAACCGAGTCTAATATCCGTTGTCGTCAACGACACATCGGATGATTCGATCTTGGCTCAACATCCGCTGTGACCGTTTATGGGTTAATACATCAAATGATTAGACTAGATTTCGTAAAGGGCAAAAGAACATGCGTAGAAGAAACTTACGTCTGACGGTGTGTGCACTATTGTGAGAATAGGACATGCATTTTAGCCTAATTGAATGATGGGTGTTTGAATTAGCATGTTTATATATTACTGAATTTATTGTGAGGTTGATTTGGGACTTATTTATTTTTATTTCTTTATTTTATTGCATTTTTAGCTTAGTTTATTTTCTGCACGTTACCTGTTTGATGTTGGGACTAGGTTAAGGTATTTTTAGTTTAGGCATTTAAAAGTTGGTTTTTAGCAACACCGATTCTCTATGGGTTCGACCTCGCACTTGCACGCCTGCTATATTACAATCGACTCGTGCAATTGGCGAGTACTATTTTTGGTACGACCAAATTTTGGCGCCGTTGCCGGGGAATCGGTGTTTTGTTAGAATTGATTTTGTTGCTTAGACTGATTTTATCTTTCTACTAGTTATTTAATTTCAGCAATTATTTTATTTGTTTCATGCTTTTGTATAGATAAAATCAAAAAAAAAAAATTCGAGTAGTGTTTATTTTGGGCTTTAGTAGTGTTAAGGTTTCGAAAATCACACTCTAAGTGCGCTCGATCGCACCTCTGTTGATGGCGTAGTTGCACCATTCACAGCACAATTGCATGCCTGCGCTCGACTTGCACGCAGTTGTGTGCGGCCTTTGACTCACCGAACACGTGCACTTGTGCGATCGATCGCACCCATGTACGATCGAGCGCACATGTATCAGACTGCCACATTTTTCTTGTAAGCTCGATTGCATGGTATCTGCGCTCGAGCGCATCATGAGTCACCAACATAATTTTTATTCTTTTTACTTATTAGATTTTCTTTATTTATTTATTGTTTCTGCCTGTTTTTAGTTCTTTTCTTGCTGTTTCTAGTTTTTGCCAGTTTATTTTTAATTGATTAATTAGTTTGTTATTTTGTTAGATATTTGTGTAGTTCATTTTTGATAGTTTTTGTTTAGTTTATTTTTATTTTTATTGGAACCATTGTTTTTGTGGGAATTTGCATATTATTGTTTGGGTGAAGCATGAGTCTTCCGTTTGATATTTATGATGTTTCCCCTACCAATTTTCACCCACATGAACTGTGTTCACACTGTTCTAGCCCTTACCATAGTTTAGGTGATTGTCCACAATGGGGACAATTTTCTAATTTTTCAAATGAGCAGTTGAACACCAGTTTCTCCAGTCCTGGGTGTGAATCAAACTCAAATTTTATAACCCGATTTGGAGCAACCATTCTGATTTTTCGTGGCACGATCATGCTACGGAAAATTTTGCTCCCAGTTGACCAGCACCACACTTTGAATATCCATGATTCGACAACCATGTTTCTTCCCATTCATCATATGACTATCCTCTGAAATCTTCCTTGGAAGACACTCTTAAGGAATTCATGGAACTAGTCGGCCAACCCACCATTCTGCGTCACATGAACCATCTTTAGAAGACACACTCGAGGCGTTTAGGAAAACAATCAACCAACCTTGTCATGGAGTCATAGATGCCCTTGTGGCAAACACCAAGCAATTGCAAGGTTGGAAGGACAGTTTGGTCATCTAGTTGCCGAATTCAACAAAATGGAGGAAGAGGAGTTTCAAAGTAATGAGATGGCTCATCCTCCCCAAGAGTCATTAGAGCAACATTTTCCAACTGCTCATATCAATGACTTTGAGGAGAGGGCGAACCAACTCATGGCAGCCAGACATGCCCATACCCAGCTTTCTCACACTCACATACCTCATCAGTTATGTGAATATTGTTATCATCATTCTCACCAGTTTGATGATTGCCCTTTCATTAATCACTACATGACTAATGTTAACAAGTCTGCACTTGAAAATGCCCAAACCACCACCATACTTGTTAATGAGGAAATTGGAGATGAAATTGCAAGTGAGTGTAGCTTAGAGGACCCTGAGTTTCTCAAGCAAGCTGTGAGGTTTAGAGAGCCAGAGTTGGAGGATCCTTTGGAAGAGAGCTTAGCTCAATTTGAGTTTGATTTGGACCTTGACATGGTACATGAGCAAGTTAAGGCCTTATTGGATCCCGCTCCTGAGATGCAAACTGAAAATGGAGAAGAAGAAATGGAGGAGCAAATTGAGCCCCCGCCAATTTCAAATTGGCCCAATGACAAGGAAGTGAGTACTGAAGCTCACTCCTTAGTCACAATCCCTCTCGAGACACAACAAATTCCATCTTTCCAATGTCTCGAAGAGCCATCTTATGTAGTAATCTTTGAGGATTCACACACAAAAGATCACAAATCTAGGAACCGTGTTCCTAAGTGGATCCCTCGAAACAAGGACAACTACATAAAATGGCGGAACATCCTTCCAGAGGGGTATCAGATTTTAAAAAAACAAGGATGGAAGGGATTGATTGGACACCCTTTTGAGCGGGGTAGGCGTGGTTTTGCTACTTTTTATTTTTCCGTACTTTGTTGTTATTTTATTTTTATTTTTTTTCTTATTGACTCGTTCTCTTTCCTTTTTTATTTTTTCTGGTCACTGTGTTTTATTTTTCTGTCATTTGTTAAATTGTTCATTGTTGTTTTTGTTTGTATAGAATTTGTGGTGTGTTTCTTGTTTTGAGTCTTTTTGTTTTAAGTTTCTGCAACTTGCGATCGAGCGCAGATATGTAAGCTTGATCGCATGCGCTGGTTTGTGTTCATGTATGCTCGCGCGCATAGAGCCACAAAGCACACACTCACTGTGCACTCAGCATGCGCCTATACAGTTCTGCTTGAGTGCGATCGGCGCATTTGCGCTTCAGCGCCTCGATCTCGTAACCTTTTAGGTCACCTTCTTCTTTCTCCACTTCATTTCCCCTCACGCCGTACAGCCCCCTCTCCCATCCTCTCCGTTTTTCTCTCATACCCCATACACTAAGCCTCTCAAATCTTCAAAACCCACCACCCAAATCCACCACCGCATCACTATAGCGCCTCCACGCCGCCACCGGTCCCATTTCCCGATTTCACCCCCATTTCTATTATTTTCTCACCCAAACCCAATTTCTCCAAATTCGTTTTTTTTGTCCATTTTTTTTTGTCTCCAAAGGCACATACCCATCCACGGGTTGTGCCATTTTTATTCTGTGTTGGTTTATTGCTTTTTTGCAGGGGGTTGGGGTAGATTTTAGGGGGGGTTTTCAAACCCTTGTTTGTAGAAACGCCCACCACGTGTTTGATAAAATTCCCCAACCAATTCCAGCATGCCTAGAGGCCAAGCTTCCTCTTCCAGATCCTACGGCACCCATGCCCCAGTGGCCCGACCATCTCTCCAGTCTCGAAAGTTGATTTTGGAGACGTCTTTTGCCGTCAAAAAGGACTTCTCGAAATTTGAGGCCACTAGTTGGGCAGTTCAGGAGTTAAAGAGCCGTGGCTTGAAGCGGCTGTTCAAGCCAGTTACATCCACTGCCTACGAACGTTTGGTCCGATCATTTTATGAAAATTTGAAACATGATTGCAACTGGCCAGACGTTCTCACATCCTCCATCGACGATATAGATGTCGAGGTGACCGTAGCTAATATAGCTGCAACCTTGAAGTGCAATCAGCGGGATGACCAAAGGATAGCCATCCCCATGCTCAAGCACATTGTGTATGAAAAGATAAATTTTATCTTTTAAAATTTTAAAAGATAAAATTTAAAGTTTTTTCACAATTTCCCCAAGATGATTTTGAATGTTTTAATGCTTGTATGATCCAAGAGGTTGTTGAGAATGTTGTTCAGGACCATCAAATAAATCCATTGCAAGCTACCCTTACTCACAGTGGCACAAGGAAGGACAAGGAGCCAGTTGTTGACAATGTTACTGAAGACATCAGGGAAGTTGTGAAACCCGGGGAGAATCCTCCATCACATCTAGAGGCTAAAAAGCAACAGTTGAAGGAACTTGAAGAGTTGAGGCAACAGGTAGATAAACATAGCAACAAAGGAAGAACCAAGAATAATCATGACAAGCACCATGCCAAGAAGGAGTTTCAAGTGGGCGAAAGTGTGGACTTATAAATCAAGATTTGGCTCATCCTAGTAAGTTCAAGTATCAATGGTTTGGTCCTTGTATTATCACAAGTGTGCTTCCTCGGGGAACTTTGGAGGTTCATAGTCCACAGCACAAGCAAACATTCAAAGTGAATGGACACCGAGTGAAGCCATATGTTGAAGTGAATTCTACACCAAGAGCACCTGAGCCACATCTGGTGGGTTTCAAGTGCACCCGTCCAAAGGAGTAGCACTGAAACTACGGTGGTGTGCGTTTGAGTAGTCTAGATTCTCAAGCGCCTCTGTTGAGGTTAGTGGTACTGAGGCCACTAAGAGTGGGGGTTGGACGAATCTTTGGAGTGAATTTGCTCCACTACAGTGTGCAGCCGCACAGTCTGGCTGAAGAAGTTAAACTTAGCGCTCATGGGAGGCACCCCACAGCATATCCTTTCAATTTCTTGTTGTTTTCGTTTTACTTTTATTTTGTTTTTGTTTTAGTGTTTTGTTTTTCAGGAACAAGTGTGCTTGAGTTCAAGTTTGGGGGGGATGCTTTGAGTCAGACCTACTCCGGACAGTTTCATCCATCTCCCGGGTAAGATCTTTCCATATTATACACACATTGGGGACAATGTGTAAATTAAGTTTGGGGGTATGGGAGATGCATTTACACACTTGGTCTCACTTTTGTTTTATTAAAAAAAAAAAATTGCATGTTCATGTTTGTCATGAAGTTTTGGTTGATCTAAGAATTGTGATTTGATATTCATTAGTTAGCTTAAAATTTTGAACACATGATCTAATGTTGGATTTTTAAGTTTGTAACTTACTTTGGGCAATTGAGAATTCACATGTTTGATCTGCTCTGACACAAGCACATTAGCACATGAGTGGTGAGGTATGACATGTGGTCTTGATGTGCATGTTTCTATGTTTTGGGTGAAACTGGATAACCTATTGGTTGGATACATTGGCATATTAAAAAAAAAAAATCATTGATAAGATTTTCACTGAGTAACTGGGCCTCTTGCCTCAAAGCATTGAGTGTTCACGTCAAAAGGTGAAGAAATTTGATTTGGTTCAAAATTATGACTAGTTTAGTTTCGTAGCATTTTTGACTCGAGTTAGTAAGTCCTTAGGGGTGTTTTTACACCCAATGCCCTAAAACCATCTGGTTTGGGAGTCATTGGCTAAACATTCGCTATATGGGTCAATTAGAAAGCTTAAGGGAACTAGACATTGCAGAGTCATAATTAAAAGGAAAAAAAAAATAAAGTATGCCATTGTTGTTCATTCTAATGAGAATTTCAGTGAATCTTGAGATATGGAGACATTGTGCATTGAAATCATTTGGAAAGCTTCATAGTCTTGTGCTAGTTCACTATACACTGTTTCAAAGTTGTGATGCCTTGGCCTGTCTGTTGTAAGTTATGAAACTTTTAATTCCAATTCATTGTGAAGATGGAGTTTAACTTTTTAAGCTTGTTAATGAATGAAAATCATGAGTTTGAGTGATGCTTTAATTTTTGGATAACATGCTGCATAATGTTTGTGGGTAACATTCCTGGAAAACCCTCACGAGACTTAACTCGTCCTCTAGGGAATTCCTAGGGGTTAAAAAGGCTTGTTGCATATGCCAAATGCAACCGTATATCCCACGAAAGCTGGATTTATCTTTTTGTTTTACATTTAGTTTTTAATTGTGTATTGCTAAGGGACTAGCAATATGTAAGTTTGGGGGTGTGATAAGTGCTTAAATATTCATATTTAAGCCCCTTAATTTATATTTGTTATGCCTTTAGTTTATGTTATTTTATCTATTTTACTTTCTTTATGTGTTTTCTCTGTTTTATAGGCATGTTGGAAGAAAATAGAGCACTCTGGAAGTCTAGGGCTTAATGGACAAGGAATTTGGAAAAGCTAGGAAGTAGATCAAAGGAAATGGAGTCTGTGAGGACGATTGAGCGCAGGAGACCTGTGATCGAACGCACCAGCGTTCGAGCGTCCAAGAAGAGGATCGAACGACTTTTGCACAAGAAAAGAACCAGATCGATCATTGTGCGATCGATCGATTGATTATGCGTCGGCTTTATAGGCGTGAAGCCCAAATGACCCGCAATTTCATTTTGGTAGTTTTAATTTTAGGGTTTTTGTAAATCCTTGTTGCACTGATTCAAACCCTTTTTAGGGTTTCTAAAATCCTCCTAGAGTCTATAAATAGGCAATTTTGGGAGAAGAATTGACTTTCAAGGAGCAATTTTCGGGTTTATTCTTTTCCTTTATTTATTTTATGAAGATGATTAGCATCAATTTCATGTGTAACTAAACCTTTTAGTAGGGCTAGATTGAAGCCCGATCATGTTTATATTTTAATTCAATATTGGCACCTTTGCGATAATTGCATGATAGTATTTAACTTGATTAATACCTGTTTTCATGAATTCCTCATGTGTGTCTGCCTGATCAACATATGCATGTGGTATGGATTTGTTAGTTAGATCAATTTGGATGACCGAGTCCTGGGTTTAACATTAGTAACAAAAGCAATCCACGCCGGGTTCTTGGGTTAATCAACATGGGAAACCGGGAGTATACACCATGCCCTAGGTCTCATGTGGTTGTCGGTTTTCACAGTTCATATGCTTTCTTAAAGAACAACTTAGTATATACCATGCTAAATCCTTTAGGAAAGAAAAGAATTAGAGTATACACCATGCCTAATTCGTTGCTTAGGGAAACCAATAGCTTAGGGAGTATACACCATGCCCTTAAGTTGGCAACCATTAAATATTGATCATGTAATTAAAGCATTGGCATACTGATTTATTATATGAGCATGATTAGCGGTGGAAATCAAAGCCCTACCTCTTTCTTATTGCTTAATCAAACTCACTTTTTATCTCTTTTACTTTATATAGCGAATTTAATTTTAAGCATAATTTACCAATCCTTGTGGGATCGATCTTGCACTTACACTCTTTACTACATTTTTGACCTTGTGCACTTGCAAGTAAAACTGCGATTATTTGCTTATTAATTTAGGTAGATAATTTCACAACAGCCCTATAGTGATTGAACCATTTGGGAATGGTTGCACCGGGGTCATGAAACTAATGGATCCAAAGTCCTCATATAACACACACATTTGATCAAAATACGTAGTTTGTATAGTAAGCCCATGGCCATTCATACTGTACGTACCGATGTACCATATCTCACAATGTATCTTAATAGTTAATTAATAATGTAGTTACCAAGCAATTACAGAAACTAGGTATGCTCATATCATACTTGTGGTCAGTCAACTGACATATCTCACATTTTACGTAAAAAGGATGTAAGTGTCTACTTACCTTGCACACTCAAGCGAATCCTCTAACCAAGTTAATTTATGTTATAACGGATATAAGACATCGTTATTCGAAGCCTTATGAAACCTAGAAATAAAGCTAAGCCTAAGCATACACGTGTGAAACTTAAGAACCGGTGCTCTGCCCACTGACCGTACGTTCAGCCTTGATGGCATATGTCTGTTCAATGTGTTAAACACATTGTTTTAAGATTCGGATATTGCAGGTTTCTAATGGCATTTACAGGCCTCTAAACCTCTTCTAAGCTAGCAAAATAGCACATGCAACACAAGGAATCACAACACAATGAAACTTTGAGAAAATCCTTTGAGAACACCATTATCTTTAAAGAATGCTTAATGAGCACTTAGAAAACCTCATCAAGGCAGAGATACAAGTTAAAATAATGTTGAACACAAAGAGAACATAGCTTACTCTGAAGCTAAGCACGAACATGGTCTCCCCTCCATGGAAACTCCTCTTAGAAGCTCACTTTCACCAATTTCTCACTTAAAACTCAAGGGAAGGGTTTTTGGCAGCCTAGGGACATACCAGGGGAAGGAAATAGATGTGAGAAATGAGAGGTGAAATGGGCTATTTATAGGGAAATTCACCACCAACTCTCTAATAGAGTAGCGGACGTCCGGCAACCCTAGCATACGTTTGGTGGTCTTTGCACAGTGGTCTAAAGGGTGTCTCATACATCAAGGTATTATCCAAAGGGTATCCTAAAAAGTAGCGTACGTCTAGTGGTCCCACGTACGTCTGTTGTACTATTTGCAAAGCATATATCCGGTGGTCCCCCCATATGTCCACACTACAGATAGTAGCGTACGTCCGCCTCCTGAGGGTTAGTGTTTGACTTTTATTTTCTAAAGGTTCAAGGCGTGATTAGGTTAATGCTAAGGGTTTTGGGTCTCGTTGAACACCATTATTGAAAACCTTTGTTGATTGCTCCTATGGAAAAGATTTTGTCTAATAACAAGGTTGGTTTTTATCGGGGTATTACATTATCCCCTCCTTATAGAAATTTTGTCCTCAAAATTTAGAGCTTTCAAAACCAAGGATAAAACGTTCATTTTTTAAAAGGTTTTGCGAATTCAAAATTTGGAAAGAGAGAATAAATCATGTTAAAAGTTTCGCAGTCCATAGTTTAAGGAAAGTAAAAATAGCATACCAACATATCAACATGCATAAGCAGTCATAGATGTACATACAAGACAAAATTGCCACCCTAAAAATGGTGGACTTAAGTTGTAGCAAGATACATCCAAAATTGCCACCACTGCGGTGGACTTAACTGAAGAAAGAAAAATAACAGCCTAATAGGAATAACTTCAACCAACAACAATACTATGAGTGGGGTCATCTCCTTGGAGTTAGCTTTGCAGATGCTTGCACCAGTGTCCCTCTTACACTCGGGCTCCTTTCATGCCTAGGCTCCCATGGGCACTAGGACTCCCCCTCGCTCCAGGGCTCCTTCAACCTCTACTAAAATTGGAGCTGTGGATGCCATAGTCTCTGACATCCAAAGGCCCCATGAGGTGCCTGCATAGCCAGTCCAGGACGTCACAATCCTCAGCTCTAGCCTATTGCATCGCCTAGAGGGTCTGCTGTGTCTATTGTAGAGTCTCCCGCGTCTCTTGGAGTGAAGCCTCGAAGCGGTCTAAGCGCTCCTTTACCTTAGTAGGTACCCCACCAGCTTAGGCTGCCCTCCGTGGTCGTTGCGCCATCTGCTCCTGCTTTGCCTCCCACAAGTGAGCCTGACTTGATTTAAGGAAGTGTACACCCATAGACCTTTTCTTTGGCTGAACCTCCCTCAGCCCTGTCATATCCACCCTGAAGTGCTTCGCGATCCGAGTGATCAAGGCCCTGTATGGCAACGTGAAACCCTTGTCCAAGAGTCGGACTGACATCATAGTGGAAGTGACCAAAGAGTTGTAGTCGATGGGAACCTTGATCAATAGGGCATAAAGACAACATGCCCTCTTTATGGTGATCATCGTATGACTAATGACCAAGAGTACCCGACTCGCCAAGATGTGGTAGATGCATCAAACATCGTTGTTGAAATTGCTCATCTGGAAGCTACCCTTTCCGTCCAACTCCATCTGGTGAGGGCGCCCCTCGGGGAAACATACTACTAAGTCAGCACGAGTGGGGAGATGATCGACCAAATATGAGTAAGTTGGGTCATGTACATGAGGTGCTCCGGTGATCGCGTTGATGAGTGTAGGGGTCACCTCTATCACTGTCCCCCTGAGCTAGGTATAGAACGAGTTGCCGCATTGCGTCTCTGGTAGAGGTTCGCGTAGAACTCCCACATTATAGCTTCCACTACAAGGCGGTGATCCTCTACCATGTCTATCCACCCCTGGGCATCTAGCACTATCCGTACCCTCAGTGCATGCTCGTCGAACTCCTCTATGGTGGCCCCCCTCTCGATGATGATCTTGCACTCGTGATAGTAACTGAAGTATCGCACCTAACCTTATCCCTTCGGAAGCAGGTGTGTTCTTATACTAGCTCGGCATCCTCCTCGTCCGTGGGGGTACTGGCCTGTCTCTGGCAGCGTCGTCACTCTCCACGTCCTCCATCATGACCTTTGGCTCGAACTTGGGGTCTTGAGCCTCCCATAAAGGTGCTCGGTGTGGCCACTGGCGTGCAACCAAGGAAGAAGCAGCCTTACTAGCGTGTATGCGTACCATCATCCTGGACGAAAAACCCTTATCAATACTAAGCTCACAGTTCTATGCAAAACTACCCCTCGCAAAAGCCCTAGCAAACAGTCCTAATCCTACATGCCCATATGCGGTACAGGAAAAAGAAAATGAAGTTGTGTTGGTGAATCCAAACTTAGGTGGCTTTTAATGATGCCAGAAAATTAGGGCATTTTAGGAATACCAAAATATCCAAAATTTCGGTTAGCTAGATAGATATGAAGTACCTAGCACTGATTTAAGGCGTATCAAAATAAGGTAGGCTTTAAAAGTCAAATTTGCCCCTTCTAGGAAAAGAAGGGTATTTGGGTAAATTTGAGGTCAATTGAAAATAATGAGGGCTACGATTAACTAGGTGGTATTGGATCCCATGGTGATCAATTAGGACCAATTTGATTAGGTTAGGTGGTAAAAGAAGAAAATGCCTCTTCTAGGAAAAGAAGGGTATTTTGGGAAATTGTAAGACTTGGACGGGGTCTTCAAGGAACGGGTTAACAAATCGAGTCCTTGAGAAAGGTTCATGCATTCAAAAAATTTAGGCAAGGTTAAATTTTTTTACGGGTCGGATTAGGCAAAACCCCTATTCCTTTGTATGTGAGGGAGGGGTATTTTAGTAATTTTGGACTTGGACGAAAAATTCCAATCCGAACAGTCCAAATCATAGGCTAAGTTCTAAAATACAAGTTTTGAGTTTCAAGTGATCCAAATGACCCCAAGAAATCATAAGATTAACAAAAATCTAAAATCCCCAATTTCTAAAACTAGGGTTTTGACCCAAAACTTTTTGGTCAATTTCGGGCAAAATGGTGAATGGGTTTTGTCCCTAGGCCATCATGGAAGGTTTTAAGCTCCATTACATGCATCAAGTGCATGTAAGAATCAAGGAATTTGAAGGGGTTCGAATTTAGGGCAAAAACCCCCAATTTCGAATGGGCATGATTTCAATAGGAGAAATGCTCAAAATGCATGCACACATAACCCCTAATATGATCCTAGTTCACAACCAAGCCAGCTAGAATGCAAAATGCAAGAAATTTCAAAGATTTCAAACCAAACCCTAGAATTGCGAAAATTTGAAAAACTTGGGGAAAAATCTTCATACCTTGATTTAATTTTGAAAATGAGGTGGAAATCCCTTCAAATCCTTAGAGACTTGGCTGAAAATCAATGTAGAAGTGTTTGGGTAGAGAGAAAATAGGAGAAAATCAAAATGAATAGGGTTTGAGGATGTTCGACCGTTTTTATAAAATGCTGGGTTAATGGTGTACGTCCAGTCACGGGTGTGTACATCCGCTTAACCCTAATTTTTTTTTTTTGAAAGCTTTTAGAAAATTTCCAAGGCACAAAAAAGTTAGAAATAATGAGGTAGGTCAAAATGATTTTATTTCTGAAATTCGGGGTACAGTGAAAATTCTTTTGTGTTTTACAATCAACCCCAGATGCCCAAACACAAAACTCACCACTGCCAAGGGTGAGAGAAACCTAGCTAGCTAACATCTAAGAATCACTACCCCAAGACCTATCACTCCTCAGATGAGTCTTCAGACAGGTCTTCATCATCCTTAACCAGTGCCTTGTAGTCCTTATTGACGCTAGAGAGGAATGTAGTCTTTTGAAGATCAGATCCTACTAGTAATGCTCCCATCTTTAGCAATTGGATTTCCTATAGTTCCATTCGGGCGTATTCATCCGAAATCAGAGTTAGATGAGTATGCATTGCTCGCTTCCTTTCATCACTCAGATAAGGGTTAAACGTTCCTAGGATAGGTGGAAAATCTCGTATTGCCGAAATACTGCGATACTTAAGTATGCCTGGTCTCTTCTTAGTTGCTACACGTACCTCCTTCTCTTCAACTGGCTTAGGACAGGCAAAGGCTTCAACTCCTAGTTAGCCCGGGTTGAAACCCTACGTTCACTAGAGTGAGGTTGGTATCTAGGTGGATAAGGTCCGAACTCAGCTGGCCACTCGCGAACAGTCGATAGACGTCTACAACCATCGCCCATTTGAGTATGAAGCAGGATCAAGTGCCTGTAATGCAGAACAGGCGATCTCGTTCATCCCAAGTCAAACAATCAAATAGACAGTTACAGTAGCCTACACCCACAAATAAGGGAACTAAACCTATCCTATGCTCCAGTTCTTTAAGATCAAACCTAGTTACTACATCCTATCATTAGATTTACAGCTACGGTTGGCAAGACCATATGTTCTGATACCATACTGTAACACCCCCAAAATTAGCCTTGGCTAATCCGGTGGAGTCACTAGCAATTTACCTATTTAAGCCAACTTATGGCCAAAAAGAAAATCACTCTTATAAAACTGTCAAAGTAAATGCAAGGGAAGGTGAATAAATTTGAGTTACTAAAATTCATCAAGTAAGAATATGGAGCTACTAAATAGTAAAGATAAACCTATAGTTATAAGTAAGCCTAACTAGTCAAGCAATAGTGTTACTTGCCACTTCCATAGCAATAAACCAAGTTGCCTAGAGAATAATAACCACGTAAGTCTAATGATCGGTGTCAAATATTGTATATTTGACCCCCCTTAACTTATGTTTGTTAAGCTCTTACCTTTGTTAATTTCTAATGTTCTGGTTAGTTTTGGTGTTTTAGAGTTTTTTAGGTTGCGAAGTTGCATTTGGGGCTAATGCCATTAAATTTGGGGCTTAAAATAGTTCGGGGACCTTTGGCAACAAAACTGAGTCGAGCGATGATTCGCACCCGATGACTCCCACCAAAACGGCCATATCTAGAGTTGTAGAACTCCGATTGGGGTGATCTTGGTGTCTTTGGAAAGCTAACTCGAAGATCTACAAAATCATGTTTTACACAATTTGGCCAATTCTGAAGTATGTGCACTCGAACGCATGTTTTGCGATCCAGCACAATTGTGCCTATCTGATGCAGAAATTCATGCAAGAGTGAGATCGATCGCACCTTTGTGCGATTGAGCGCACTTATCTGACCTGGTAGCGCTAAAACCCTAAAATCAACCTATAAATACACCCCTTTCTTTTGTAAACGAACCTAGACGCTGGGAGGACGCTTGGAGGCACCTTTGGGAGCTAGGACTCCCCTGTTTGGCAATCTTGAGCTCCTCTAAATGTCAAATCTTTGTATAATTTAATTTTATTAATGCTTTCTCTTCATTTTCTCTTGTTTCTTGTTATGATTATAGGCTAATATTCAACTAAGGTTTAAGATGAAGCCTCACCATTTATTTATGTTCATGCTTTTATGCTTAGTTTAATGCTTATTCTGTCATTTAATTTTATGTTTATTCGTTTCAACTCAGTTTTAGTGACAAAAATTGTGTTGATTGTTGTTTACAAATCGTTAAACGTCAATACTCGTTGCAACCGGAGGTACATCGGATGATTTGTCTTCGGACCAATATCCATTGTGACTCTTAAAATAGTGTTTGCATCGATTAGTTCAACAAGATTTTGTAGCAACAATAGGATATGCATATATGCTTTATCAATAGACAGAAGTATGAACAAAGTGTTAGTGCTTAGAGTATGCTTTGTAGCATAGTTGTTTGGAAGCATGAACAAGCATGATTATATGTTAATTAATTGTGGGTTCGACACTCGCACTTGTACAACCACTTTATTACAAACGACTCATGCAATTTGCGAGTACTATTTTTGGTACGACCAAATTTTGGTGCCGTTGCCGGGGATTCGGTATTTTGTTGAAATTGATTTTATGCTTAGATTAATTTTATCTTTCTATTAGTTATTTTAATTTCAGCAATTATTTTATTTGTTTCATGCTTTTGTATAGATAAAATCCAAAAAAAATTAGTATAGGTTTATTTTGCTGTTTTGGGTGTTTGCTTAGTTTCTGGAAAAAATTGGATCTGTTAGTGCGATCGAGCGCAGTACATTGTGCTAGAACGCATCTTCAAGCTCATCAATTCGATAGCCGGCACTTTGAAAAACAGTTCCCGGTGCGTTTGTGCTATCAATTGCACCACATTGCGTCGGCGCATTAGCGACCGCCTATATTTCATCAGACCTAGATAGAGCTCGAGCGTATCCTTAGTCGCTCGAGCGCAGTCCGCAGTAAGATCAATCGCACCCTAGTTAAGATCGATCGCACTTGTAGCAAATTGTCACATTTTTACTTTTACGCTCGATCGCATGGTACTTGCGCTCAAGCGCATTTCAGCAATCAGCACCAATATACCCGTGGCAGCTCTAAGTTTAAATTTTTGACTTTTTTGTTTAATTATTAGTTTTTTTTTATTTGTTTATTTACTCTGCTTGTTTTTATTTGTTTACTTGATGTTGTTAGTTTTAGTTTGTTTATTTTTATTTTTAATTGTTTAATTAGTTTATTATTTTGTTAGTTTATTGTCTAATTATTTGTTTAGTCTATTTTTATTAGTTTTTGTTTATTTTATTTTATTCTTGTTTTATGGATATTGTTTCATGTGGGATATTTTGAACTGTTTGGGTGAAGCATGAGTCTTCCGTTCAATTATTTTTTATGTTTCCCCTAGTTGTAGGATGCCAAATCCTAACAATTTTCATCCACATGAACCATGTTCACACTGCTTCAGCCCTTACTATAGTTTAGGTGATTGTCCACATTGGAGACAATTTTCTAATTTTTCACATGAGCAGATGAACACCAGTTTCTCCAGTCCTGGGTTTGAATCAAATTCAAATTTTTATAACCCAGACTGGAGCAACCATTCTGATTTTTCGTGGCAAGCACATGCTACGGAAATTTTTGCTTCCAAATCTTATGGACTACACCATCCTGAATATCCGCAGTCTGATAATCCATTTTCCAATCCTTCATCATATGACTATCCTCCTAAGAAATCTTTTTTGGAAGAAACTCTTAAGGAATTCATGAAATTAATTGGCCAACCCACCATTCTTGCTTCACAAAAATAACCATTAGAAGACTCACTCGAGGCGTTTAGGAAAACAATCACCCAACCTTGTCAAGAAATCATAGATGCCACTGTGGCAAACACTGAAGCAGTTACAAGATTGGAAGGACAGTTTGGTTATCTAGTTGCTGAATTCAACAGAATTAAGGAAGAAGAATTTCAAAGTTAGGAGATGGCGAGAGGGTAGTACATGATTGATGAGGATTGCCCCAGCGATCTTCATCATGAGCATGTACAAGTCACCACCACATTTGAGAGTGAGGAAGTTGTAGAGGAGATTTTTTGTGAGCCAAGACTTGAGGATCCTTTGGAAAAGAGCTTTGCTCAATTTGAGTTTGATTTGGATATTGACATGATACATGAGCAAGGCCTTATTGGATCCCACTCTTGAGATGCGGACTAAGAATGGGGAAGAAGAAATGGAGGAGTAGATTGAGCCCCCGCCAATTTTAAATTGGTCCAATGACAAGGAAGTGAGTACTGAAGCTCACTCCTTAATCGCAATCCCTCTCGAGACACATCAAGCTTCATCTTTTCAATGTCTCGAGGAGCCATCTTATGTAGAAATCTTTAAGGATTCACGCACACAAGATCACAAATCTAGAAATTGTGTTCCTAAGAGAATTTTTCGAAGCAAGCAATTAGGCTACATAAGATGGCGGAACATCCTTCTAGAGGGATATCAAATTTTAAAGAAGAAATGATGGAAGGGATTGGTTGGATACCCATATGAGCGGGGAAGGTGAGGTATTTTTTTCTTTTTTATTTTTCGCACTGCATTTTTGATTTATTTTCTTTTTTGTTATTTTATTTTCTGTCATTTTATTTTATTTTATTTTGTTTCTAACAGCAATTAACCTTTTGATATTTGTGCTTGAGAAAAAAATTGCTGTTAGTTTTTTATAGGTGTTTTGATGTTTAAGTTCGGGGGACGCTTTGGACTTTGCACTCTTCGGTTCCTCATCCCACTGTAATGTATATCTTGCCATATTGGGGATAATGTGTCATTTAAGTTTGGGGGTGTGGACAAACATTTTGTCTGTCTGTCTGTTCTATTTCTTGTTTTGTTTTGTTTTTGTCTATATATATTTGTTTTTGTCTGTATATAAAATTTTTTCTTTTTGTTTATTGCTATGTTGTTGATTGGTCATGACTTACATCATAACTGTGGATTACATGTCATTGGTGTGTTTAACTTGTTTGAACAATGCATATCATTAGAAATCTCGATTTTTTATTCATGTGTTGGATTAGAGAGACTCCACTTGTCTGATTGTTATTTCACATGCACACTAGCATAGGGTCTGTGGGGTATAAAATTTGACTTGAGGAGTGTTTTTTCTTGAGATTCATAGGTTGATGCGATTTATGATGATAAACCTTGGCTGCGAAAAAAAAAAATTCATCATAAGTTGAACTTCTCTTTGAGTAGCCAGACCTCTTGCCTGGCCAAGCAATGAGTGTTCACGTAAAAAGATGAGAAATTTCAGCTAAGTAATTGTATGGCTAGTTTAGGCTTCGTAGCTCTTTTTGACTTGAGTAATTAAGCCCTTAGGGATGTCTCTACATCTAGTACCCTAAAACCGCCTGGTTTGAGAGTCACTGGCCTAACACTCGTTACATAGGTCATTTAGAAGCTTAAGGGAGTCAAGCATTGCACAACCTACACACAAAAAAAAAAAAATTGCACTTTTCAATTCAAGCTTCGGTTGTTTTAATCACATTGCATTCCTATAAATTTTGGGATACACGTCTTGAGAATAATTAAAGCCCCATGATCTTGTGTTAGTTCACTTTGCACTTTATGTGTTGTCTCAATTTTCCAACCTTGAGTGAAATGATGTTTGGATGCCTGGATGATGTGGTTTGTATGTTTAACATGTTAAATTTGCTAATGATATATGACCCATGTGTTTGTGTGAAGGGCTTTGTCCATTAATAACATAGTATCAATAATTGTTTGTGGGTGTCATTCCTGGAAAACCCTCACAAGACCTCACTCGTCCATTAGGGATGCCTAGGGGTTTAAAAGGCTTGTTGCATATGCTAAATGCAATTGTTTCTCTCACGAAAGCGGATTTATGTTTATTGTTTCCATTGTGTTTTCATTTTTGTTTTGCTAAGGGACTAGCAAAATGTAAGTTTGGGGGTATTTGATCGGTGTCAAATATTGTATATTTAATCCCCCCTTAACTTATGTTTGTTAAGCTCTTAGCTTTGTTAATTTCTAATGTTCTGGTTAGTTTTGGTCTTTTAGTGTTTTTCAGGTTGCTAAGTTGCATTTGGGGCTAATGCTATTAAATCTGGGGCTTAAAACAGTTCGGGGAGCTTTGGCAACAAAATTGAGTCGAACGATGATTCACACTCGACGACTCCCACCAAAATGGCCATATCTAGAGTTGTAGAACTCCGATTGGGGTGATCTTGGTTTCTTTGCAAAGCTAACTCGAAGATCTACAAAATCATATTTCACAAGATTTGGCCAATTTTGAAGTATGTGCGCTCGAACGCACGTTTTGCAATCAAGCGCAATTGTGCCAATTTGATGCAGAAATTCATGCACGAGTGAGTGCTTCCTCTTCATTTTCTCTTGTTTCTTGTTATGATTATAGGCTAATTTTCAACTAAGGTTGAAGATGAAGTCTCACCATTTATTTATGTTCATGTTTTTATGCTTAGTTTAATGCTTATTCCGTCGTTTAATTTTATGTTTATTTGTTTCAACTCAGTTTTAATGACAAAAATTGTGTTGATTGTTGTTTACAAATCATTAAACGTCAATACTCGTTGCAACCGGAGGTACATCGGATGATTCATCTTCGGGCCAATATCCATTGTGACTCTTAAAATAGTGTTTGCATCGATTAGTTCAACAAGATTTTGTAGCAACAATAGGATATGCATATGTGCTTTATTGATAGACGGAAGTATGAACAAAGTGTTAGCGCTTAGAGTATGCCTTGTAACATAGTCGTTTGGAAGCATGAACTAGCATGATTATATGTTAATTAATTGTGGTGAGGTGGATTCTAGGCCTTAGTATTTTTATTTCTTTATTTTTAAGCATTTAATTTAGTTCATATTTACTGTACGCCACATGTTTGATTTTGGGACTAGGTTAAGATAATATTAGTTTAGACATAGAATTAATTCACACAAACACGATTCTCTATGGGCTCAACACTCGCACTTGCACAACCACTTTATTACAAATGACTCGTGCAATTGGTGAGAACTATTTTTGGTACGACCATCTAACGACTTAGTAAATAATTATACCTCATGCTTAGGTATGACATGAGCCCAATTAGTAGAAGTAAACGTGCAATTTGAGTAATAACTAAAAAGAGGGCATTACCTCTGTTAATACACCATTTGATAGGTTTTAGGGTTTTCAAAGCTTATGGTGTAGAAACGGCAATAATTACTTAATTGTTTTAATGCAGGAAAAGGCTAATGCATTACAAGTCATAACTCCCATACATGGACTACCCGAGATACTACCTCTTCTCAATAGGGTTGGTGCTGTCTTGAGAGACCTATAGTACATTGCCAGTGCCCCAGCCATTGCACAACATACCGTACATAACATTAGTAGCACAATCGAGTTCGACCTCGAGTAGCCTCCATTAACTAATGACGTCCATCCTATAGTGACCAAATCATTTGGGAATGGTTGCACCAGGGTCACAAAACCAATGGATCCAAAGCCCTCATATAACACACACATTTGACCATAATACGTAGTTTGTATAATAAGCCCATGGCCGTTCATACCGCACGTACCGGCGTACCATGTTTTATGATATATCTTAACAGTTAATTAATAACGTAGTTACCAGGTAATTACAAAAAGTAGGCATGCTCATATCATACTCGTGGTCGGTCAACTAACATATCCCATGTTTTACTTAAAAAGGGTGTAAGTGTCTACTTACCTCACACACTTGAGCGAATCCTCTGACCAAGCTAATTCCTGTTATAACGGATACAAGACACCATTATTCTAAGCCTTACGAAACCTAGAAATATAGCTAAACCTATGCATACACGTGTGAAACTTAAGAATCGGTGCTCTGCCCATTGACCGTACATCCAACCTTGATGGCGTATATCCGTTCAGTGTGTTAAGCACACTATTTTGAGATTCAGACAGTGCATGTTTCTAATGGCATTTATAGACCTCTAAGCCTCTTGTAAGCTAGCAAAACAGCACATGCAACACAAGAAATCACAATACAATGAAACTTTGAGAAAATTCTTTGAAAACATCATTATCTTTAGGGTAAATATATAATAACTCCTTGGGTCAACCCTTTAGAATTTTAAAATGCCTAGGTTTTTTCTTTCGAAAATTTACTCCCTGGGTCATTGAAAACTACAATAAAATCCCTACTGTCACTTATTTCCTAACTGCCATAAAACGCACCGTTTTGGGATATGCCACATCAAACGGGCTAGCCAGGTGGGATCCAACAAAAACAGTGCATTTGGCTTAAACTTGGGGGTTTTTCTTAAGGCCCCCAGCCCACTCGTGCGAGGCAGACTCCTCACCCCCCAAACCCATCTCCCTTGAGACCATCTCCCCCGATACCCATCCATCGTTGCACCGACCTAGACTCTGGCACACCACCGGTGTTCACCAACACAGATCATACCGACGGTCCACCCGCAATTATGGTTCAGGCGATCCATCGACGGCACGCATTCCGATGACTAGGGCTCCATTCTTCCCTTTTTTTTTTGGGTTTCTTCGAATCCAAGCAAGTATCTCCGAAATTCCTTTATGGGTTTTGTTGTTTGAAATGTATAGAAGGTTTATATTGTAGTTTTGGTTGGTTGTTGGTTGTTTCTAAAGTTGTGGGAAAACCCCCCACCCCACACGTTGTGTTGCCTTTTATCTTTCTTTGAATTTATAGACTTTATTGCATAACAGACTGTAGTTAAAAAAGATTGGTAGTGGGTTTTGTGGTGGCCCTAGAAAACAACAGTTGTGGTCTTGAATGCTGATGAAATTTGTTTGTTATGCTGTTTTTTAGTGGTCCACTAGTGGGTGTGTTGTGAACTTTTTGTTTACTAATTACAAGGAACCGACAGTGGTGATGAAAGATTCATAAATTTCTAAAGTGTAATGCACAGCTTTAGACTTTTAGTGGTCCCGTAGGGTTACATTGGTTTTGGCAGCATATTCTTTTAGGGTTTTAGTAATATATATATATATATTATATATATAGATGTTGGTTTTGTTTTTTGTCGTGACTAGGAGAAGAGAATATATTTGTTGGCTTTGGTTTGTGGTCTCATATTGGGGTTTTGTGTATTTTGCTTTGACAAGTAGTTGGGTCTCCTTTGACAATTGTGTTGGTATTACTATCACTAACCATTATCTCATAAATTGACTTCCTTACGCACGAGCAACCAAAGTGACTTTCTCTATGTTTGTGTTTAAGAATTTGCCCTTACCTATTAAAGTGATTTTAATATGGTTTGTTTATTATTATTCTTATTCTTATTCTTATTCTTATTCTTCTTATTATTATTATTATTAGGGTTTAGGTTTACTATCTTATAATTTTTTGATTACTATCTTATTTCTTTTTAGGGTTTTTTTCATTGTGATGCACTTGATGATTATGGTGTTTGTTGAGTCCTTGTTGAATAGTCAGATAGACCTTTAACATTAAATCTATAATTCACCTCTTTTCTTACACGTGTTCATACGTTCACAGGTATGCTTGTCGATCTAAAGGTCCACCATGGTGGGATAGTGTGCCATGCGCCATTTAGCTATGTAGATGGTGATGTCCATGACGTACCAGGGTATGATATTGACTTTTTCAGTATGTGGGAACTGAAAGAATTGGTTCGGGATTTTCGGATACGTGAACGATTTTAAATGCTGGTATAATGTCGATGCCGAACATGAACATGTGATACCTTTGAACACTGATGCAGATATTGTAGATTTTTTAAACATTATTGACATGTATAAATTTGAAGTTATTCATCTATATGTTGAACATATGGTAGACCATGTTGTTATGATAAATGAGACTTTTTTGCTTGAATCTTGTCAAACACAAGTTGGCAAAGCGGGTGGTGGGAGGGATGAAGTACATACGGCTGGTCATGAACATGGGGATGGTGGAGTGGATGAAACAAATAAAAAATTATCAAGCAACATCGAGTAAAAGTCACATGTATGGGTTAAAACTAAGGCTGCCCACAAGCTTACACCTTCAAAGAAAACGACTTCCACCACTAGTGTGCCTCACTATAAGCAACCAAGTGAGCATCCAACCACCAGCCAAGGAGGTACAAACGATTATATTATTATCGTTTTATGTATTATATTTGATTATTTGAAATTGAAAATTGTTAGTGAATTGATTTTTTTAGCTTTTTTTTTTAATTGATTTTTTGAAAAAATTTAAAACAGGAAGAGAGACATCCGTTCCTAGGACTCCTTCAAAGAGAAAGACTCCACTGCAAGCATGCATGAGCATGAACATCCGACCACTAGTCGAGGAGGTATAAATGATTATATTATTATCATTTTATGTATTATATTTGATTATTTTAAATTGAAAATTGTTAGTGAATTGATGTTTTCAACTTCTTTTTTTTTAATTGATTGTTTTTTATTTATATATTTAAAAGAAGAAGAGAGACATCCGTTCCTAGGACTCCAAATAGAAGGACCTCCACCGCAAGCATGCATGAACATGAGCATTCGACCACTAGCTGAGGAGGTACAAATGATTATATTATTATCGTTTTATGTATTATATTTGATTATTTTAAATTGAAAATTGTTAGTGAATTGATGTTTTTAGCTTCTTCTTTTTTAATTGATTTTTTTTATATATTTAAAACAGGAAGAGAGACATCCGTTCCTAGGACTCCTTCAAAGAGAAGGACCTCCACCACAAGCATGCATGAATGTGAGCATCTGACCACCAACCCGGGAGGTACACCTGAATGTATCATTATCACAAGCGAGATTGAAAGTGACCATCCGACCACGTGTCGGTATCCGACCACCAACGGGGAAGGTACACCTACTGTCACTTTTTTATCGTTTTACATATTAGATTTTTCTATTTGAAATTGAAGATGGTTAGTTAACTGATTGTTATAAATTTGTTTTATGATTGTTTGATGCTTTTTTATGTTTGTGTAATTTTTCAGAACAAAGAGCAAGAAGAAGAGAAAGAAAATGGAGAAGTACGCTTGAGCATCTGACCACCGGTCGGGAAGGCACACCTGTCACTTTTTTTTTATCGTTTTATGTATTATATTTTTGTATTTTACGTTGAAGATGGTTAGTTAATTGATTGTTGTTATAAATTTGTTTCGGTTGTTTATTTATTTATTTTTTTTGTTTGTGTAATTTTCTCAGAACGAAGGACAACAACAAGAGAAGGAAATGTGTGGGACCTCCAAGTGAGCGTCCGAGCACCAGCCGAGGAGCTACTCCTGCCGTCACTTTTTTTTTTTTTTTTTTTTGTGTTATGTATTATATTTTACTATTTTAAATTGAAGATGGTTAGTGAATATATTGTTGGTATAAATTTGTTTTGTTTGTTTGATTTTTTTTTTTAATGTAATTTTCTCAGAACGAAGGACAACAACAAGAGAAGGAAATGCGGGACCTTCAAGTGAGCATCCGAGCACCAGCCGGGGAGGTACTCCTGCTGTCACTTTTTTTTTTTTTTTTTGGTGTGTTATGTATTATATTTTATTATTTTAAATTGAAGATGGTTTGTGAATATATTGTTGGTATAAATTTGTTTTGTTTGTTTGATATATATATATATATATATGTATATATTTTTGGTGTAATTTTCTCACTACGAAAGACAACATGAGAACTAGATGGTCAACCTATTGAGGGCCATCCTGTATCTGTTGAGGGCAACGAGAATGACAATGTTAGTGCTGTGCCCGAAACTGGTAGAGGACAAAAAAAATGTGGTAGGCCTCGGAAGAACAAAGAGGTTCTAGGAATTGATGAGGAACTTTGAATATACTGATGGCAAAGATGAAGACCTCTTCTACGATTCTGATATGGGGTAGAAGGAGAGGGAGGGAACAGCCCATTGGTGGGATAGTGTTGAGTTTAATGTGAAAAAGGAGGGAGCAGGAGTTGGGGACCGTCAAGCTGATGAGGGCAATGAAAGTGATGGTCTAGCAAGTTTGGAAGACAGTGATTCTGATGGGGTAAAAAGAAAGAAGTACAAGCAATTTAATGAGAAATAGGACCTGAAGATACCAATCAAGTTTGTCCTTGGGGATCAGTTCATAGATGCCTATTCGTTCAAGAGGGCATTAAAGACTTTTGCTGTGCAAAATGGGTTTGACTACTATTATAGGCACAATGACATGGGTAGGGTTAGTGCCGTTTGTAGAGAGCGAAAAGAGAAGAATTGCAAGTGGAGGATTCATGCATCCATTGATGCTACAAGGTCATGTTTCCAGATTAAGACCTTATACCCGACCCATACTTGTGGCAATCAATATGAAAACACCTGATGCGATGTTGAGTATCTTGTCCGTGTTTATAAGAACGACTTCAAGGATAATCTCACATGGACCCTGTATGCTTTGCAACAGAGGGTTAAGAGAGACCTTAACATTGATGTTCCGATTGCTCGTTGCTACAGAGCAAAGAATGAGGCATTGCATCAAATTTTTGGCAGCCATTCCAATTAATACCGACTCATTAGGCGATATGCACTGGCAATACTAAGTACGAACCCTGATAGTATTGCTTATGTTTGTAGAGATGGAGCATTCTTCCAAAGAATGTACATTTGCCTTGAGGCGTGTAAGAGGGTCTGGTTGTCGGCCGATACTTTACTTAGATGCTTGCCATCTAAAAGGGGAATATGGAGGGCAATTACTTTGTGCAATAGACCTAAATGGAAATGATGACATGTTCCCCATTGCATATGCTGTGGCAAAGGCTAAGACAAGAGAGTCATGGCAATAGTTTATACAGTTGTTGTTGGAAACTGAAGTGGGGTAGAGGGCGAACTCGGTTGGACGATCATGACTGACAGGCAAAAGGTAATGGTTTATTAAATTTCTTATGTGCGTATGTGCTAAATATATCAATTTTTTTTTTCTTTTACTCTCTTTTTACTTTTTTGTAGCCATTTTATTTGTGTCATTTTTTAAGTTAATGTTCGTACATTAATTCATTCCAATCAATGTGTGTGTATGGGCTTGTACCGCGGTTGACGTTGTGTTGCCGCATGCGGAGCATCGCTTTTGTATTCGACACTTGCATGCGAATTGCAAAGCGAGAAGCTACACAGGTAAAGCCTTTAAGGATGAGATTTGGGGGGCTACATGGGCAACCAATGTATATGCATTCGACCACCATATGCAAAAAATTTATGAAATGGATAAAGGTGCACACACTTATTTTAGTGGTGTGGCCAAGCAATCATGGTTTAGGCATGCATTCAACTACCACACAAAGAGTGACATGTTATTAAATAATTTGGTTGAGTGCTTCAATACCTAGATTAAAGAGTCAAGGAGTAAGCCCATTCTCACCATGCTTGAAGATATTCGTCAACAAATAATGGCACGCTTCCAACAAAAAATGAATGGTATCCGGTTGACGAATTATATTATTTGCCCAAAAATTCAAAAGAAGTTGGAGAGGTCAAAGATTGATGTTAGGAATTGCATAAGTCGCTGGCAAAATAAATTGGAGTTCGAGGTGGACCACATGTACAATGCACACCGCATTGTCAGATTAGATCAACACACATGTACTTGTGGGAGGTGGCAATTGAATGGAATCCTCTGTCCTCATGCTTGTGCTGCAATATACATGCATAAGCAAAAGACAGAGGACTCCTTGGATGCATCTTACACAATGGATAAGTACATGGAAGGATATGCACCTAGAGTCTTTGGCGTGGAAGGGCCAAATACGTGGCCAGCTGATGATCCATGCGATCCCATTATGCCACCTATTATTAGAAGGGCTACAGGTAGACCGAAGATAGCTAGGCAAAGAGAGGCAGACGAGCCAACTAACCCGTACAAGCTTACTCGTAGTGGATATACAGTCAAATGTGGAAATTGTGGAGGGTTAAGACATAATTATAAAAGTTGCAAGCAACCTTTGAACCCAGACCTAAAGAGGTGGAAGCAAAAAACGAGGAAGACTAAGAAAGATGGCAGCCAAGCCCAGCCAAGCAACGAAGCACAGGTATAAATTATTATATATGTTTTTTCTAAGTTTTAAACCATTCCAAAAAAAATATTCATATATAACTCATACTAATTAGATGTGTGTTTTAATTGCAAGTAAAAGTTGCATAACTCATAATGATATGAGTTAAAAAGATATTCTAAGTTTTAGCATAACTCATAATCAAAACTTAGAATATCTTTTACGAAATTCGTATGAACTTAAGGGAAACAAAAAGCTGACACCTACGTTTCACTTCATGTGGTTTGCCACCCTCTCCAGATGGAAATCTTATAAAATGTTTACTACTTAAATATCTTTATTTCAATTTGTACACCTACTTGTTCACTTCCTGTCTTTTGCCCTCCCCTATCCACATCAAAATCATATAAAATGTGAAATAATTAAATATCTTTGCCTAATTTTTTGGTTAATGCATTGTAGGATCACAAGCTCAACCACAGGTAGGAATAGAAGGGGAGTCGTCACAATGAGGTGTTTGTACACGTCGGGTGACACAGTCACAGGTAAAACCATTACTTCTTGATTTTTGGAACTTCTGGTTGTTTGTAGCTTCTAGTTGTTGGAACTTCTTGATTTTTGTTGGAACTTCTGGTTGATGAAACTTCTTGATTTTTGGAACTTCTTAATTTTTGTTGGAACTTCTAGTTGTTGGAACTTCTGGATTTTTGGAACTTTTGGTTGTTTGGAACTTCTGGTTGTTGGAACTTCTTGATTTTTGTTGATTATTGTAGCTGATGGTTAGTGATGTTGCAAATTAATGGTTTCATAATCCTATCTATGATAGAGGAAGAATATATAAGCCCTATTGTGATTATGGCGTGTACTTTTGGTGGAGATCATGATGATGATGACTCAATTTCAAATAATTAATAACTATTTAATTTCTTCAAACTATTTATGCATTAGTGCAACTTCACTTTGCTTAATAGCCTTTTGGCCGCACCTACACTAGAGCCTACTGTATGAAGCACAATTATTTCCAAACTATTATTTGTTGTTATGTTTTTTGTTAACTAATTAATATTTTATTGTTCAGGACCCGCAAGTGGAAGGAAATGTGGGATCATCGCGGAGTTGAACATTTAGTGCAACACAATGATGTGTTTTTCAATAACATTTTTTTTTTCTTCTATCCACATGGGGTTGGGCCCATAACTTGACAATATGTTATTCACACCTAATTTGTATGTTGCATGGTTAGTTGGTGTTTTAATGTTGTGTGACCAACGCAATGACAATGTTGGTGGTTTTGCTTAATTGGCTGATTTTTTACCATACGCCACAATGACTTACAATGGTGGTGCTTTTATGTAACGTGCCGTTGTTATTTGATGATGTTGTAATAGAGTTTAGAACAATATGTTATCTTCAATTATATTGAATGTTATATATAATGACATCAATGTATGTATCTATATTTATTTTTCTTAGAGCCGATATGAAGTTACTGAATGAAGATAGTTTGGAAGACTATTGTTCCATTCTACAAAATTTGGCTACATTTCTTATCATCCCCAACTTACTTATCCAAAAAAATGTATGTATGTATATTTCTTTTTAGACTAAAATCAATGCAATTTCATGCAATTATTTTTTTCCATGAACCACCACTATCTCATTGCATTGAAAAATCTTATTAAATACTTTCAATGTCATGTTGGTATGTTGTCACTAAATAAAAATAGGGTTGTAACCAAACACTAGGTCAATCACCGTGCAATTAGGACACCAAATAGAATGTGCTAACATTGAAATCATAACAACTATTAACATACACACTCTTTCTACAAATTTAAAAGTCATACAATATTTGTTAATTCAGACCTACTAATATGAAATACACAATTGATAGTTATACATGAATGCCCACGAGCATATCCTTTCAATGCCTCAATGACCCATCAACAATAGACAAAACAATAACACACAAACGACCAACAAAAAAACCAACAAATATGTTTGGATCCTCAGTCTGACTCTAAGTGATGACACTGCACCCTTCAGATAGTGAAGTTGTTTATACAACCCAGGTAGGGCCTCCCTTTCACGCGCACAAGTTTCGTTCTCATACCATTGGAAAAAAGGACATTGTCCAATTTTCTGTCATAATGCAAAAAAAATTTGGCAACTTCAAATACTTACATATAATTAGGATTTAAAAACCATAAGTCAATATCAAATTAGCCAGATTAGAATACCTTTTTATGGTCATATATAGCACGGTTATAAAATCGCCTCCCGAGATTTTTAATAGTCGTGGATGTTATAATTGGGGTTGTAAGGCCACACCTACATTGTACAGGTTTCATATCCTTTTTAACCAACGATATTATAGCTGCAGATAGGGCCGGCAATTTTTACACGACCCGCGAAAACGACACGAACACGACACGAAAAAACAGGTAATGGGTTTGGGCTAATCGGGTTCGGGTCTTAATCGGGTCTACCCGTTTAAGACCCGCGAATTTTCGTGTCTGGCGGGTAGACCTGGTCTGACGTCGACGGCTGACCATATTCAGCGGCATGGTCGACCCGCCAGACCTTTAAAAAAAAAAAAACTTAAAAACTAAAAACCCTAAAACAGTAAAACTATTCTAACTTGCGCCCCCACCCACCCGAGTACCAGACCCCAGTTCGGCAGTTCCCCACCCTTGGTCCCTCACGCCCCTCACTCTCACCAGCTCACCACCTTGAGTCCGTGACTCCGTGACCCACTTCCCAGATTCCAGAACATTCTCACGGCTCGCCGTTAGCCACGCCTCCTCGTCTCCCGCCGTCAGCCGCGCCTTTTTGTCGCCATAATGGCGGTACCACCGGTATTTTCTTTACTCTCAGTCTCTCTATCTCAAGTTAATGACTCATGATTTTTCTTTTCCTTTTTCTCTTTTTTCTCTGAGTCTGCTCACTCTGCTGTGTAACCTGTGTGGCTGTGTGGCTGTGTTCACTGTTCGTTGTAAATTTGTGATGGCTTCCGTTGACTATATTTGTGCCTTCCCAAAGAAGCTTATTAGTTATACGAATAACGGAATAACTTTAGTAATGTGGGGTGGGGTGGGGTCGTCTAAGACTCTAAACTTCCACTAATTTATAGGATCTTCGATTCTTCAACACCAGTGGCAGTGGGGTCTGAATGTCTGATTTAGTGATTTCATCCAACTTTTTTGACATTTTTACTTTTTTAGTCTTTTAGAAAATAAAGCAGTTCTGCCTTTATTTCTTTTTCTTCTAAATACTAATATTGTTTTCTTAAAAAATTGTAGAAACTAAAGTCTAAAGCTCCTGCCTTTTTTTTTTTGGTTCTTATTAATACACTAATATTTTAAATTTTGGGGGACCGGATTGTCTGGTTTTGAATCTTTTGGTGGGGGTAAGATTTGGATGGCCCGGATGGGTCTAGTGACTCTAGTTGATCACCAAATGCGAATTTTTTTTGGGTAGGTTGTGATGTAGTTATTTCTAATAATGGTATTTTATTTTATATTTGTTTGGTACCTAGGAATGGGACCATGAACAAAGTCATTATTCCTATTCTCTTAAAATGCAGAATAATTATTCCTCTAATTCAAATAAGAAGTGGATATTTTTCCAAGAATTAAATAACATCTTTCTAGAACTCTATTTTTTATTCATCTAACTTGAGTTATATTAATATGTTTGGATGGTTGAAATGTTGAATAAGTTGGATGGTTGAATAAATTGAACTGGAGTTTGGAGGGGGAATTAGATTCATTATTATATTTAATTTTAAAACATTATGTTTGCTATAATCATAAAATTATTGAGACAAGTACAATATGTTTGGATGGTTTAATTCATTTTTCCTAGTTGAAATAGAGAGCATATATGCCATATATATTGCTTGATCATGCTTTTTAGTATATAGTCATATAGTCATATACTTTAACTAATGGTCATGTCACTTATGTGTGTAGATGAATATTGAAGAACTTATTGAAGATGCATTCGAAATTGACGATGATGTGGTTGAATTACAATCATTAGAACATGACTCTACTTCTGTGGGGACTAAGAAAAACTTGAAAAAGGGAAAGAAACGTAGGAGGACCTCATCTGTTTGGCAATTCTATGATATTGTGCCTAATGTTGATCCAAAAGACCCGGAGGTATGGGCAAAATGCAAGGCGTGTGGCAATAAATACAAGGCTCGAAGTTCATTTGGAACTGGAAATTTAAGAAAGCACGTTCAAGCTTGCCCGGGGGCAAACACTCGTGACGTTGGGCAAATGCTTTTAGCTGGCAAATCAGGATCTTTGTCAGTAAGTGACTCTAAATTTGATCCTAAAAAATTTAGAGAATTGTTGGTTGAGTCAATTATTATGCATGATTTGCCTTTTTCATATGTTGAATATGAGGGTGTAAGACAAACACATCGGTACTTGCGTGGTGATGCACCATTTATCTCTAGAAATACTGCCAAAGCTGATTTGCTTAAGATGCATCTGAGGGAAAAAGAAAGGATTAAATCTATGTTAAATGTTTGTCCTGGGAGGATTTGTTTAACATCTGATTTATGGACTTCTTTGAAAACTGATGGATATATATGTCTTACTGTACACTTTATTAACAAAGATTGGGTGTTAACAAAAGGGTGTTAAATTTTTCATTTATGCCCCCACCACATAATGGATCATCTTTGTCTAACATGATACATGATTTGCTAGAAGAGTGGGGGATTGAGAAAAAGATTTTCACGATAACATTGGACAATGCTTCTGCTAATGATCGTTGTGTTGATTCATTAAAGCAAAAATTGAACATTAAGAAAGCCCTTCTTTGTGGAGGTGAGTTCTTTCATCTGCGTTGTTGTGCCCATATTCTGAATTTGATTGTTCAAGATGGATTGAAAGAAATTGAGGATGTTATTGAAAAGGTTCGAGATAGCGTGAAGTATGTTAGGGGATCACAAGTGCGAAAACAAAAATTTCTTCAAGCTGTAAATCAAGTGTCATTGGACAGTCATAAGGGGCTAAAACAAGATGTGCCAACTAGATGGAATTCTACCTATCTTATGCTTGAGAGTGCCATTTACTATCGGAGTGCTTTTAGTTATTTGGAGATTACTGATTCTAACTATAAGCATTGTCCTACTGCACAAGAATGGGAAAGTGTGGGTAATATCCGTAGTTTCTTAGCTTGCTTTTATGAAGCTACATGTGTTTATTCTGGTACGAAGTATCCCACTGCCAATTTATACTTTCCTGTAATTGCCATGATTTATGTATCTTTGAAGGAAGACCTTGTGGGTGAAGATGAGCATAAGAAATTAATGGCAACTCAAATGATCCCTAAATTTGAGAAATATTGGTTAGAATTCAGTGATGTGTTGGCCATAGCAGTTATCCTAGATCCTCGTTACAAGTTGCACCTTGTAAATTTTTACTATACGCAGATTTATGGAGTTATGGATTCTAATCAATTTGTGAATGTTCGTGAGAAATTAAAGGATCTTTTTATGGAGTACAATGCTTATTCTAATACTTCAAGTTCAAGCTCTATAACTTTTCAGCAGCCCCAAATACCTCGAGCAAAACAATCTTGGCAAAAGGTAAATAATATCATTAATTTATTATCTTGTTAGTAACTTACTATATAATATATATACACACTATTAATTATTTACGTTTATATTCTCTCTTTTTCATGTAGGCATATTTAGCATTTTCTGGGGATGATGTTAATTTTCAAAAGAATCAATTGGATATTTATTTGGAGGAACCTAGGTCAGTGGATTTGGATGATACATTTGACATCCTTTCATTTTGGAAAGGAAATCAATGTCGTTATCCTGAAGTAGCTGCTATGGCTCGAGATGTTTTGAGTATTCCTGTTTCTACTGTTGCTTCGGAATCCACTTTTAGTGTTGGTGGACGTGTGATTGATCAATATAGGAGCTCACTCAAGCCTGATATTGTTGAGGCATTGGTTTGTACCAGAGATTGGTTATATGGAGATCAAGGTAATATTAGTTATTTGCATATTTAATTTATTTATTTACTTGTATTATTTTTTGATTACACTATAATAAAATAACACTAATTCTTTTTATTTTTTTATACAGAACTCACACAAATGAAGTTGGATAGCAAAGAAGATGATATTTTGACAGTTGATGTTAATTCATTTGACATTCCAAATTCATCTGGAGCACAATCTGTCAATATTAATTAGAATGAGCATATTTGTAATGTTTCGTAGTTTGTATCTTTTGATTACATGTGATATGGTGTGACTTGTTCTGAATGTCTGTAATATGTTAAATATCTACTTATGGATAGATTAAGTAACAATGTTAAAGAAACTTTAGATGTGGTTTCCTTCCTTTGTTGGACATGCTTGATCTTGTGTTTGATTATGTTTGACACATGTTCGACAGTTAGTTGTTTGATGTTGTGTTATACAATTATACCTGTTAATGTTATGGCAGCTGTAGGTCCAATAGTAATTATCGTATAATGTATATGGTGTGTTGAGGTTTTGGTTGGTGGGAGAGGATAGCCAATGATAGCTTGCCAGCTCATGAAGAACATTGGTTTAAGAAGTATTTGTAGATGAACTTGATGTGTCGGATGTTGATAAGAAAAAAAGACATCAATTGGTTGGGAAAGGTATGGTCATCTGATTACTAAGGATTTTTCTGTCTAATGTTAGGTTGCTCTTACAATAATAATCACTAAAATATTAGTCAATTTAATTTTTAAATCAATTCAATTGAATTAACAAATGACAAGTTCTTCTTTCTTTTCTTTATCTAAAAATATTTTAAAAGGGGTGCGTTTTGTATATATATATATAAATGAAATTGAATAACATCAAAGAATATATAATATAAGACATGAGATTAGTGTGATTGTCCTTATTTTTTAGCAATTAACAAAGTTTTTATCCAATTCATTATATTAAATTAATAATACGTCTTTAGAATAATTTCTTCCAAAACAATTTAAAAGAAAACTCCTCTAACAATCTATATGTCATAAACAATTAAACATATTTGAAACCATTTATATTATATATTTTTTCCAATTTCCAGCATTAAAAATAGGAATATGGGATTATGTTAAACGGGTCGTGTCGGGTCGTGTGTACCCAATATGACCCGATTATTTTAAACGGGTAAAACGGGTCGTGTCGGGTTACCCGGTTATTTCCGTGTCATAATCGTGTCCAGACCCGATTACACGTTTAGCTAAACGGGTCGTGTTCGTGTATGGGTTAATCGTAACGGTACCATGGGTCGAATCGGGTCGTGTCGTACTGCTTTGCCAAATTTCTAGCTGCGCATTTATCATGCTTATTCTACAATAAAACCCTAACTCATTAGTAGCAAACTGAAACAAACATCTTATAGATTTAACTAAGGTAAAAATTACAAACCTTTTTCATCTTCTTAGTGTAGATTTCATCTTCATTGATTGCTTTACTTATAATTTTCTTCATTCTGCTCATCTTATTACCGAGACTTAATAATATACAATTGATGTGGGAGATAGTAATAAAATTCATATAATAACAATTTCTCATCTCAATCAATATTTAATGAATTCCTGTGCTTCCAAAACTATGATCGATAATGAACACCATAAGCCATTTATTCCTTCTTTTCTTTTCTAAACTAATAAATGGTATATTTCCATTTTTCGAAAATTTGGAACCCTAAATCAAGTTTACCAAATAAATGGTATATGTAACAACTAGCCGTTTACACAAGGATATTGCAAATTACAACTAGAAATTTATTGCTTACATAGGTGTGCAATCAATTAATCCAACAAAACTAATTAATATGTATGTTCTAAAAGTACACCCTTTTAACTTGTTAGCCTATATAATTTCAATTGTATCCATCACAAAACCCATTATTCCCAACAAGAAAGAAAAATAAAATTACTATGTCCCCATACGTACAAAGTTACAAGGTAAGCAAAGGAGTTACACCTTTAGCTTACAACTAATCCTCTTTCTAAACCCTAAAATATACACTTACAAAAAATCAGTCCTTTAAAACAATCAATTACATATCAATAATAAGCAATTTGTTCAGTTCTTTATGCAATAAAATTTAACTGCTGTTGGTTCCTTGTAATTAGCGGACAAAAAGTTCATAACACACCCACCAGTAGACCACTAAAAAATAGCATAACAAACAAATTTCATCAGCATTCGGGACCACAACTGTCGTTTTCCAGGGCCACCACAAAACCCACTACCAATCCCTTTTAACTGCAGTCTGTCATGCAATAAAGTCTATAAATTCAAAGAAGGATAAAAGGCAACATAGCGTGGGGTGGGGGGTTTTCCCACAACTTCAAAAACAACCAACAACCAACCAAAACTACAATATAAACCTTCTATACATTTCAAACAACAAAACCCATAAAGAAATTTCAAAGATACATGCTCAGATTCAAAGAAACCCAAAAAAAATTTGGGAAAATGGAGCCCTAGTCGTCGAAATGTGTGCCACTGGTGGATCGCCTGAATCATAGTCGTGAGTGGACTGTCGGTACGATTTGTGTTGGCGATCAGTACACCGATGGTGCATTGGAGTTTGGGTCGATGTGACAGTGGATGGGTATTGGAGGAGATGGTGTTGGGGGAGATGGGTTTTGGGGGGTGAGGAGTCTGCCTCGCACGAGTGGGCTAGGGGCCTTAAGAAAAACCCCCAAGTTTAAGCCAAATGCACCATTTTGGCACCAACCAAAACGGTGAGTTTTGGATCCTACTTGGAGAGCTCGTCTAACGTGGCATATCCCAAAACGGTATGTTTCATGGTAGTTAACGGCTGTTAGAAAATAAGTGACGGTAGGGATTTTATTGTAGTTTTCAATGACCTAGGGAGTAAATTTTGGAGAAAAAAAACCTAGGCATTTTAAAATTCTGAAGGGTTGACCGAAGGAGTTATTATATATTTACCCTTATCTTTAAAGAATACTTAATGAGCACTTGGAAAACCTCATCAAGGCAAAGATACAAGTTAAAATAATGTTAAACACAAAGAGAACAGAGCTTACCCCAAAGCTAAGCACGGACATGGTCTCCCCTCCTTAGAAACTCTTCTTAGAAGCTCACTTTCCCCAATTCTTCACTCAAAACTCAAGGGAAGGGTGCAGTGACCCAAATTATTAACTATGCATAAGTAACTTAGTTGGTGGAATTACTTTGGGCTTTGGGTCACTAAGGACACTAGAGGGGTAATTTAGACTCTAGGGTGGACGTACGCTAGGTCTAATGGACGTACATTGCTGTCTGTAGTGCGAACGTACAGTGGGGACCACCGAATGTACAACAGGGACCACCAGATGTACGCTCTATAAACCATATAGGCAGACATACATAAGACCACCAGACGTACGCTACTTTTGGAATACCCTCTGGTTAATATATGGACATATAAGGCAGCCTTTGGACTGCTGGGCAAAGATCACCAGACGTATGCCCCTTTGGCCAGACGTCCGCTACTTTGCCAGGGAAGTTGTTGGCAACCCTATCCTATAAATACCCATACCTCCTCATAGTTCTTCATTCATTTTTAGACGCCCCTAGGCTGCCAGTGTGAGTTTCCAAAGTGTTGTGAGTGTTTTGTGAGCGTGTGTGAGGCGTTTGGGTGATTCGAAATGTTTGTGAGGCGAAACCCTTGCAGTTTTATTTCAAGGAGATAACGTTCAATCCTTAGCTTTTAAATATGTCATTATGCTGCTCGTTTTGTGTTAAAGGTAGTTGCTTGCTTAGTTATGCTTTAAAACCCATTTGGGTTAGCACTCTTGTTAGCTTAGCATTGTTACGTTGCATCAAGGTTGTAAACTAGACTAGAAGGCTTTAAGATGTTCCTAGTAGCCCTAAGAGTTAGAGAATAGGTGGATGGTGGAAAGAAAATGAGATTCTCCATGAGAACCCACATAGCAGACGTACGGTATTGTGTCGGACGTATAGCTTGTCATGACATGGCAAACGTACAGCTCTGAGCCCAGACGTACGGTTAGTGTGTGACAGGTAAACCCTATTTTCACCAACTGTCTCGTTGCTCCTGTTTTCCTTACTTTAGAGTTATTTTAGTAAAATTATGACTAATAGAAGGTTTTCCATAGATTTGGAAAACCTGGATCTTTCGGAATATTCAGAGATGCTTTTCGATCTAGGTGAGTTTTAATTCACATAATGCTTATTGCTATTTTCTCATGCATTGCACATCTATTTTGTGTATTTGTGTATTAAGAAAATATGTATATTTTACAACTCTCACAGTTTGTACTTATTGCACATGAACTATGTTATTTTGAGAAAAACATTGTGCTGAACATGTTAACCAAGCGAGACTTGTAAAATGACATGTATGTAAAATATAGCCAAGATAATTGCATCATATTACATGGTACACATTACATACAGTAGTATTGGCCATGGGCTTACTATACATGTTAGCTTTATGGTCAAATGTATGTATTATACGGGGCTTTGGATCCATTGGTTTCGTGACCATGTTGCAACCATTCTCAATGCTTTAGTCATTATAGGACAGATGTCATTAGTTGGTGTGGGCCACTTGAGGTCGGACTCGATCGTGCCACTAATGTTATGTACGGTATGTTATGCAATGGCTAGGGTACTGGCATTGTATTATAGGTCCCTCAGGACAACATCAACCTTACTGAAAATGGGTAATATTTCGAGTATATCATATTGTTGAACTATGACTGTTGTTTACATCGTATGCATATATCATTACTAAATATATATATCACATATAAATAAGCTATCATGATGGAATTCCTTTTGCTTATTAAACATCTGAGTTCATTACCAAAACTGGCATAGGTATTATTTGCGTTAAAAATCACTAAGTCTTAGACTTACCATTTTCTTTATGTTTCATCTCCCATTACGATTATTTTACGATTTAGCCGCTTTAGAATAGGATGTCGTCGGAGCAGACATGGGTGCTAGTTCAAGACTTGATCCGTGTGATCTTTGAGGACATGGACCCTATTTGGTTGCGCTCGATGTGGGAAGCCGGAGGATCTGCTCGTGCATACATGATGGAGATTTTGATTTCACTAGCTCTGTTGAAGCTTAGTTCTAGGCTTTGATCTACTGATCTTCTGTAAACAATGTTGACGTTGTTATTTTGGGTTGTATCTATTTTTCTATTGATGGTCTGATGACCAATACACTTGGAGACTATTTATAATATTATGATGATGTAGTACTTTATCTACGGAATTGTTGTGTGATGTTTTATTATTGTCTCTTAATTCCATAGTCTTTGTAAAGTCTTCCACTGTAGTTTTTTCATTATGACGAGGAAAGTGTTTTCTCGGAGGTCGTGTCCTGGAAGGACATGACTGGGATGGCATGCCATATGATCAATTACTATTTAATTGATTTGCCCATCGGGCAGGGTCTCACAAAAGGTTTTGGCAACCTAGGGGCATACCAGGAGAAGGAAACAGGTATGAGAAATAGAGGTGAAATGGACTATTTATAGGGAAAGTTCGCCACCAACTCTCTAACAGAGCAGCAGACGTTCAACAATCCTAGCATACGTCTAATGGTCTTCGCACATTGGGCCAAAGGATGTCTCGTACGTCCAGGTATTACCTAAAGGATATCCCAAAAAATAGCGTATGTCCTGCAGTCCCACGTATGTCTGTTGTACTATTTGTAGAGCATACGTCCGGTGGTCTCCCCTATACGTTCGCACTACAGACAGCAACGTACATCCGTCAGACCTAGCGCACATCTGCCTTCTGAGGGTTAGTGTTTGGCTTTTATTTTCTAAAGGTTCAAGGTGTGATTAGGTTAACGCTAAGGGTTTTGGGTCTCGTTGAACATCATTATTGAAAACCTTTGTTGATTGCTTCTATGGAAAAGATTTTGTTTAATAAAAAAGTTGGTTTTTATTGGGTTATTACAGTTACCACTCTATGTCCATGAAGAAAACATGTATTTTTAGGAGTAAGGAGCTCATGATTATGTTTTTAAACCCATCATTGCTTTACATCCTACCCTTGTTTTTGTGGGCTTCGGATTTATATGTAGTTTCTTTTGATTTGGCTTATGATGAAACCCTTCCCTTGACCAAGCATAATCTACCACAATCAATGATTTATCTTCCTTTAATAGTTGAGTATGATTTTTTCTAATGCTAAAACTCTTTTGTCTTGCATAAGCATTATAACATGTATGCGCATCTTCAACCTCATCGAATTCCAAACCAAGGCATCGTTCTAAATGACCATTATTTCCAAGCAAGTTTATATAATTTTGATCTTCTATCATCTCATCATCAACATGTAAGCCTTCTATAGGGAAGGAATTATCACTTCAGATTATCTCTACACCTTACTCCTAAACTTCATCCATTAATTCTTCAAATTTCAACAAACCCAAAGATTTTTCTCAAATTTGTACACAAACCTAATTTAAATATAACACTAATCAGTACATATATAATTTGAATAACAACGAAAATGAGCAAATTTATACAAATGCACACCACCCTAAGTCAGTCAGTCCAATTTATACAAATGAGCAAATCACTTTAACTTCATGAACTCTTGCCTTGAGCTATTTAAAGTCGGCCAATCTTTCACATTTCATAAATGATCGTATTCTACTTGAACTAATTTAACCAATTCCATAGCAACATTGCAATCCATGTAGCACTCAATATGCATCCCAAAATATCCATAACCCAATAAGATGCTTTTAGTTTATGATTTTTCTTAGACAGTAAAAACATATAATCAATGCTAAAAAGTAAATACCAAACATAAAACCAATCTAAACAAACATGTCAAACACTATCGGTATCAACCACTAAATTTTTTATAGAAGATCCCACGTCTAAAAGTTCAAGAGTATTAAGCCCTGAATGACTACTCTAGTAGAAAAAGGCGTTTAGGCGATGATCGACGGCGTTAAACTATTGCATCGTTGGGCTGGAGGGCGGCATTAGGCAGTGACTTTGGCAATGGCTTTGGTTGGTAGTGGCTTTGAATAAGAGAAGGAGAAAATCAAGTGGACTTGCTACTATTCTTTTAGTTTATATGTTGCATATGTGGCAGCACACTATTGGAGGCTGTAAATACTAGGTTTACAGCCGGACGTAATTCAAGGTTTTCTCTTATAATATATATGTTGTTACCAAACTAAAGAATATGAATGACTATTCTATTCCACTTTCCTCTATTTCTACTAATGGCTATTCATTTTCTTAACAAAATACTCAATTTGCAAACCAAACGAGCTCTAAAATTTTTTCATATTTAGATTTGAACTAGTAATATTCTGCTTCATAAGACGTCGTCCCTAGTTGATTGAGTTATTGCCCCTTGGAAACCTCTTTTTTTTTTTTTTTTTTTTCATTATCTAAAACATAATAGATTGTACAAAAAATTTCTCCTTGAAAATACTTTGGCTTAGAAGTTATGCAAGGCACTGTTGAAATTGGTGTTCAAAACTTCAATTGATTGAATGATATTATAATTATGTTTGAATAATATTTGTTTATTCTCTAATTTTATTATTGAATAATGAGCATATACATTTATATCCTTACATGGTGTATACATGTAATTGTATATTTTCTTTTGTATAAGGCCCTAAGTTGTATTATATATGACTTTGGTGTAAATAACGTAATTATCACATAGAAATCTTAGTTATAAGTCCTTGTAACTCATAAATCATTGTTTTTTGGCGTAAATATAACTAAACATTTCATTTAAACAATAAAATATTAACCTTAACGATCTATCTTAATCAGGAGGCAGTTGCGGATCCAAGAATTCATTCTACCAAAGGTATCAATAAAATAATAAAATAATTTTTTTTGTTCTCTTTATATATTATATTTTTATTATAATATGGTAAATACAATCAAAAAAAGAAATTATACCACAGTATATGAATCACAAAAAGCATTTTATCTGACTTCATAAATATATGCTAAATTGATATATCAGTTACCTTGTAGACACTAGTACAAAAGTAAAGGAAAATACAAAGTGTAGAGTGCCTAAAATTGCATTCTACGTGATCTTAGAGAAACAAAATCATCAAGTGTTAAATTTGAATCAAAGCTTGTAGCAATTTCCCTTTCAATGTAGACACTGGAAGAGTCAAAACAAGATGAATTAATCTATCAATAAGATAATATGTATCTAACATTCCTGCCTCTATCAATCCTCGACATAATTCTGCAATGGAAGACGATTTTGTAGTTTCAAATGATTAAGCATATAAACTTCAAAATGCTTCAACTGAAATCTTAAAATAATTTTTTCTTGCTCAGAAAAATCAAGATAATAGTACTTCTGTACAAGACTACATATATCACAAATATTGAAAATGATTTATAAGCATCATTTGGATCCAAAACTGAGCTATCAAGAGTTCCATTGCCCTTTCACCAAATCTACAATCGAGCTCTTACAATTGAAAGTTTATAGTAGTATTGAATACATTAAAATGATAATGATGTTCCATTGTAATGTGATACCGTTGAAGATGACCTCGGCCTTTAACATAATGAGCACCCAAATTCGGAATGCCTATTTCAAATTTCTTGGAGAAATAGATTACTTTCTCAAGAAAATTATCCGAATCTTCATTTCTCAATTTTTGGAGGAGTGCTTTTGCATTAGAAACTAATTGTATAGCACTTAAGATATCTTGAGATTTTTGTTGCAAATGCTGACAAAGACAATCAGTAGTATCCATGATTTCTCTCATCAAATGTAAACTGAATATGAATTTGATTAATGTAATCATTTCATAAGCAATATCAACGTCCCCACATTGAGAGTAAGTGGATCCTTCTTTTATAATCTTTTCAAGCACTGAACAAGTAAGATTAAACAACCTTAGTAGGCTACAAATAGAATAAAAATGAGAACTCCAACGATAATCACCAACTCATTTCAAAGTGCCAATTTGGTTAGCTTCTTTTCCAGTTTCAAGTTCATTAATAGTTATCAAATATGTGATATCTGTCTCTTGAGCATCTTGCAAATCACAATGACGTTTACATGAAGCAATAACCACATTGATAATGAAATTCAAATTTAAGAAGAACTCATGAACAGCAATTACCTCTTGAAATGCAACAATTAATGTTAATTGTAATTGATGTGCAAAACAATGAACTTAGTATGCACAAGAATATTCATTAAGAAATAATGCCTGTAATCTTTTCCATTCATCACGCATGTTGTTAGCACTGTCATACCCTTGTCCACAAATACTTTGAATATCAAGACAATTTTGAGAAAGAACATCATATATTTTATCATTTAAAGTCAATGCTAATGTATCTTTAACTTGGACAATATCAAAGAAGTGTTCTTGTATAAAACCATCTTTATCAACAAATCTTAAAATAATAGCCATTTGTTCTCTCTTAGACTCATCTTGTGCCTTATCAACAATAATGCAAAATTTTGAATCACCAATTTCTTGACGAATTGCATCTCGCACCCTTTTTGTCAAGACATGTAAAATATCTTTTTGGACAAGATGTGAAGTATATTTTGCATTTTGTGGAGCATTTATTAAAACAACCTTGGCAACATCCTCGTTGAAATAGGACACAACTTTTATCAACTTAAGAAAATTGATACGATTGTTAGAATCGAGACCTTCATCATGACCCTTTAAAAGCACATCCTTGATGTGCTAAATACCGAATAGACTCGATTGAAGTCTTCAATCGCAATCAATTATTCAATTTTTCTTCCAAAGTTTGCTTATCTATCATCTTATCAATATGTTGAGATTGATTCTTCAAATTGTCACAACACTTAACAACATTATTTTGAGGTGAATATGGCCTATTTCCCATGTGGACCAAAAAAGAACAATGCACCATCATTAATTTTCTTCTAATTACAAAATCCTTCAATAGTAAATGCACTACCACCGAACTGCCCCGTTGGCTTTTTAGCAAAAAGAAAGCAGGATAAACAATAAGCAGCATTTTGTCCTCAGAATATTCTAACCAATCAAACATATTATACCAAGATGATTGAAATCTTCGGCGGTTTTTTTCAATTCCCGAAAACGGATATCTAGAACTATTAGAAGGAAGGAACCTATGCGGACCAACTTTAAGATAAGCACATCTAATTTCATCCCATTGATTAACAAGATATTCTCATATTTGAGGACCTAACCCTGGATCACGTTGTAGAGTAGAAATGTCAAATAACTCAACTACCTGAAATTATCTTAGAAGAGTGTTGCTCAGAAGCTAAAGTTTAAGGATTGTATGTCAAGGAAGACATTTTAGAATTTGAATCGACATATTTTTTCTTAAAAAATATATCAATTGTTTTTGGCTTGCCCATAATGTAATCTAAGAATTTTCAGAAACCTGAAAAATTATTTATCTATTAGTTTTAATTCTCACACTAAACAATTAATGTCTAATGAAACATACTTTAAGTCTCTAATGATATTATAATAAAATGATTCGATAGCTATTAGCCTAAATTGAATTAATAAAAAGAACAAACCTAAGATTGGCAATAATCTTCTGAACCTTGTTGATGCTTGACAAAATCCCAAAATATATAAAACACACTTTACGAAAAAAAAATAACAATATTGTTTTTATTAGAATAAGATAAACAATATATATATATATATATATATATATATAGATAAACATACCTTTAATTATCCAAAATTCATGGCATGTATAATTGTATAATCTCAAACAAAGACACAACATTCACAAGCAAATTTTGGAACAAAATATTCAAAGTGATGTGTGCCAAATATTGCATATTTGGACGCCTTAATTTGCTATTGTTAATCTTTTAGCTGTGTTATTATCTAATGTTTTGGTGTAATTTTGTGTTTTTAGTGTTTTGTAGGTTGCTAAAGAGAAACTGCGTCTTAAATGGGAAAAATTGCAAAGTCTTGGAATAAAGCATATTTCAAAAAGATCTAGAAGATGTGGTTAAGTTTAACCAAATCAAAGAGAGGATAAAATCAAAATTTCCCTAAATAGAGATAATTTCGGATTAGATTCAAATTCAAATTCTGCACACATTTTAGTGTTTTGATCATAACTTTCTGTACAAATATTGGATTGAGGTGATTTTAACAGCACTGGAAAGCTAACTCAACAAGCTTCAAATCATTGTGAAATAGAATTTTCCTATTTCGGACTGCCGCTATGCCAAAATCACCCTGTAAGATAGGAATGCAATTTTGGAAGAATCCTAACCCGATTTGGATAAGGATTGTCTCCTAAATTGACTAGGAGATAGAATTCCGAATTTTCTAGGTTTGCTAGGGTTTCTAAGACTCTCCTAAAGCCTATAAATAGACCTATTTGCATTCAAGAAAAAGAGGCTTGGAATTACAAAATTTCAGAGGAGAAAGAAGAGAGTTCTAGGATTTCCTAGCTTTTGGATCTCAACTTTGTAATTCAGTATTTGTAAGTACTCAATTTCTATTATGAATTCCATCAAGAATGTTTTGTCTTTCAATAACATGAGAGGCTAAACCTTCAACTAAAGTTGAAGATGAAACCTTACTTATGATTAGCAATTTAGTTTCATGTATTCTAGATTTCCCAATTTAATGGTTTAATTGCTTATTGTTTTACCTTTCTATTAATTGCGTTGAATGTATCTTTGATATCTTTTGTGATTTAAGGATACATTAAATGATTTATGATAATTCAATACAATTAATTGCTTGGTTTTCTTGATTAAAAGATTGGATCTTTATTGTGATTCATTTTTTGGATACAATGGATGTTTCAATATAGATTGGATATTTGTTTGTAATTTACGGATACAGCTAATGATTTAATTGATTATTGGATTTCTATTGTGATTTGGGTAAAGAATGGATACAAGGAATGTTTTGATTAATTTGTGAAGCAAAAAGTGAAACATACCTAAAATTTATATGTGAAAACTTTGGGGAATATTTGGATCATGGAACTAGGTTGTTAAGAATGAGTGAGCGTGGATTCTGAAACCCTAGTGTTTCGTCAACATATTATTTTCATTTAATTAGTTTTACGCTTTTGTTTCATTCAAACAACCATCATTTAAAAATTGTGAATTAGATTAGAATAGAATTATTTTAGGGTTAAATTTACTTTCAAAAACACAACTCCCTGTGGGTTCGACCTCGCACTTGCACCCCATTATACTGCACATGACACGTGCACTTGTGAGTATATTTAATTTGTACATCACAAAGCACAAACCATTTTTAACTTGCTTACTTGTTAGAAGTGAAAGTTGAGTAATAAAGCATTATAAGCATTATTATGGACAAAGACAAAGAATAAGTGTTGTGGGTCCTGTGCACAACAACAAACAAGAAAAAAAATAAAATTATGACTGGTAAAGCATTATAAGCATTACCATGCACAAAGACAAAGAACAAGTGTCGTGAGTCCTATGCACGAAAACAAACAAGAAAAAAATAAAATACTTCATTCCCTAGGAACCGATTCAACCAAACATTATAAACAATAAAGGCATATGGGAAAAAAAAACAATAAAAGCTATAAAGCAAGTTAAGAAACCACTAATAGGAGATTTTGCAAGGAACTATTAAGAGAAGTGAGGAGATACTCACTAGCTCAGCCAACAAGCGTCAAGGACTCCACTCGTACTTCTCAGCTTCTAGCTCCTGAGTACCGATGTAACGCTCCGATAATTAATTAACTTGTAATTAATTCAACAGTTCATCCCCCAACCTTGTTCCACTTCGAACAAGACCTCCGGGACCTCTACTCCTCAAAAACAGAGGATACTAAGCAGCGGAAGTAATAAAGTACTGTAAACATAAATCAGTATAACCAGAGCATCTAACCGAAGATCATAAAAGCAGCGAAAATCATACTATATACATCAGTACAAGGGATCTATGCTAATCTTTAATATGCAAGCAAGCATGTATCAAGCCCTAATGTTTACAATATAACTCAAAAGTACTAATTACCATGAGTACCCACTTAAGCTTGCAGTAAGTCCTCAAGCATCGCCTGGATCGAATCCTCCACAAGAATCGGATGCTTCACAATATCCACTATCTAGAATAGCATAATCGTACATATAGAGAAAAAAGGGAAATAATACAAGGGTAAGTCCGACGACTTAGTGAGTAGAAATCCACATGACGTACCCGTCATTAATTTGTGGATTCTTTTATTTATAAAACACATGCAACATTATGAGATGACAGTTATCATGCAGGTGATGTATATATATAGATAATATATGCTTATAATCATGAGTAACAGTAATAGTTCAACGTTATGGATTATCCTAGATATTACCCATTCCCAGCAGAGTTGACGCTGTCCCAAGGGACCTGTAGTACAATGCCAGTGCCCCAGCAATTGCACGAAACATACCGTATGTAACATTAGCGACACGACCGAGTTCAACCTTAGGTGGCCCACACCATTAATGATGTCCATCCTATAGTAACCATCCATTGGGAATGGCTGTATCATTGGTCACGAGTCATTGGATCCAAACCCCCCACACACACACACATTGACCATAAAGCTAACCTGTATAGTAAGCCCATGGCCATTACTATCGCACGTACCGGTGTACCATGTCTTACGATGTAATTAGTCTTATTAGTCTTTTACATGCACAGTTTTACAAGTCTCATTATTATCTTGTTAACAAACACACGTTTTCACAAAAGAGAGTTCCCCGTAGTTTCAAAATGTATTTCATGAGAGTTGCAAAACATGCATGTTTGACATCTATATAAAATACGTGCAATGAAGGAAAAGTAACAACAAAGCATCCATGTGAGTTTGTACTCACCCGGGCCATAAAGCTCCTTCATATAATCCCCTTGAGACTCCATAGCCTCGAATACTGAGAAAAGACCTATCATCAGTTCTATTTCTACTAAAGTACAACTCTATAACAAGGAAACAAGAGCTATGGGACGGCTGGTGAAAATATGGTTTCCCTGTAACACTTTGGCCGTATGTCCGGGCTCAAGGCCGTACGTCCACTGTGTCACGATGGGCCGTATGTCCAGTCACAAGACCAGACGTCGCTCGGCGTCTTCGGGGGAAGACCTCATTTTTCTCTCCTGTCGCCTATTCTCACTCCTAAGGCCAACAAAGGCTTCAGGCCTCCTAACTCAGATAAACCTCCATGCAAAGACAATGCTAAGCTAAAACAACACTAGCCTAAGCAAGATGAAAAGCATAGAACTATAATTGAGCAGCATAAGCACGTATTAAAAAGCTAAGGAAACCGTTACCTCCTTGAAGCAAAACCTCAAGAGTTCCTCCCCTCCGACTCACAAAACCTCACAAACACTCACAAGCAAACCTCTGGCAGCCTAGGGGTGAAGAGGGGGTTTAGGGGTGAATGGAAATGGGCGAAGGGTGAGGGGTATTTATAGGTCGAGCGCGGACGTCCGGCCAAAGTGGGCGTCCTTTCCACTGGTCAAAAGGTTGTCTCATGCGTCTAGGTATTACCGGAGGGTATTCAAAAAGTAGCGTCTGGTACTTTTGGCGTCGTCCATGTACTATTCACGGTGCGTGATACTATATGGTGGTCGTATATGGGAAAAGTAGCGTCGTCAAGAAGGACAAAGATGTACGTGGACCTAGCGTCCGCACTAAAAGACAAGAGCATACATTAGCTAGAAAGTAGCATACGTCTGGGCTATAAGACAAACTAGAAGACAAATTCCCAAAATACCCTTTTGGCTAATCCTAGTGACCCAAAGTCCAAATTAACCCTTTAACTAAGCCACTTATGCTTAGTTAAATATTTGGGTCACTACATTCTCCCCTCCTTATAGAAATTTCGTCCTTGAAATTTAAGAGCTCTCATGACACAAGAAGAAACAGTAGTATCATCTTGACATCCGTAGTTTTACAAGGTCTATGCTCATCCATGTCCTTGGAAAAATCTTATCACATTCAGTCTCATAGCATGAACCTCCTTCGTCCAATATAAGGCGATCAACGTCGGCATCCTCATGAGTTGTCATAAATCCATTTACGAGTCACCAAGGGTGACGTAGTCGATGTTACCCATACTATAAAAATATCGCCAAACCAACGACTCCTAAATACACCAACACAGGTCAAGTCCATGGGTATCTTTGACATGATTTCATACTTCCTAGTCAGAAGCGACTTTTCCTTAAACAAATAGGCACGCAACCCAAAAGAAATTAATCATACGAATAAAATCCTTAAACCTCAATGTGTCAACATCATACTCAGTGTTTCCTACACTGTACCCGTCATCAACAATCTCAATACGCAAGTCGAGTAATTCCACATATGGTTCGGGTCAATGGGTATCCAAGACATAACCCTATAGTGGAAAGCAAACTCTTTCTTACATGACAATTCTTTCAACCAAAACAAGGATAGGTATACTGTCCAAGTATAATCTTAAAAGAAAGAGTCATACACAATCATTTAAATAAATGCGGGTGACGACTCCGCATATCGTGTTCTGCTTCCCACGATGCTTCCTTAATTCCACAATTGCGTCACAGCACCTTGACGATAGGAATCGTCTTGGTATGCAACACCTACTCCTCTCTATCCATGATCTTCACTGGTTCCTTCACGTAGGTTAATCCCTCCTGGATTTCTAATGGCTCATACTCCACAACTACATCGGGGTTAGCGATGTACTTCCTTAGCATAGACACATGGAAAATGTCATGCGTCCCAACCAAATCTAGGGTAAGGCAACCTTGTATACCAACCTCTCCTCCCTCCTCAAGTCGCATCACTCCCATCATCAATGTTATCTTAAGGAACGCACGATTTCCTACATCGTGTTCCAAAGGTCATCCCTAGTTATCAGCATAACTCTCTTCTGCCAACTCTAGGATGCACTCATCCTTTGTCCAAGGATAGGTACTTGAATCACTTCAGGCCCCAACGTTGTTTCCTTCGAACGTTGACCCAATACCAGGGTGACTGACACTTATGTCCATAAAGTGCTTCATAAGGCGGCATCCAAAAGTTGCCTGTAACGAACTTGATGAAAGGTAGGTATCTAATCCTGACCTCTCCTCATCCTTGTACTTCTTGATACTTTCAGGATGTACAATATATGGAGAATGATGAGTCTTGCTCAAGATCTCATTTTTTAGTCCTTCACCTTCCGACACACACTTATGGGTGATAAACCCAACATCCTTAAGACGAAACCCTTATGCCTTATCAATTGCTTGATCTTGGTGCACTCAGCGTCCTCCAACCGAACGGCCTTAATTCAGGCAAGCAATCCTAATCCAACCACCAAGTTAGACAAGCATGCAGACGCACCTTCATTTACCACTTCTACTCCCATCCTAGCGAATACCATAACCAACTAAGGTTGAGAAATTCTAAGAGTGATAAGCTATTGGATTAGGGCCATCACCTTCCTACTTAAGGCATCAACTATTATGTTAGCCTGGTCATAGCCCTTAGATCAACTCTAGCCACCTCCTTTGTCTTCATAGACAACAGTACCCGAGAACTCCTTAGTCCATTTAGGTACAGAAAAATTCTCTAAAATCTCTCAACTCTTAAGTGTCCCAAATCATGTAATCCAATACAAGATCAATGGGTGCAATATTCACTAATTGCCCTATGCCAGAATTCTAGTCCAAGAATATAATGCCTTAACATACTTCTAATGGGCAATGAACAAAACCAGGAATCTTATCATCAACACATCAACAAAGTGCAACAAGCATCATGCATTAACAAAACTTTTAGTTAATGTTACACTTTTAGGACCAAAACCCCAAAGCAAGTGCAATTACAAAATAAAATACAACTGGCTGATGTATGAGTAAACATCCAGTAACTCAGCCATTAACTACAAAATAAGGCAAACCCACATGCCTTAAACAACTCTAATAGTTACGCTTAACCCTTGTCCTACCATCATTTCCTTCTAGGTGGACCAGTACCGTTCCTTTTGGCTTGGTTGCAGTTCCGAATGAAGTGTCCCACCTTACCACATCCGTAGCACAAATTCTTTCTTGATCTGCATTTCCCAAGATGCAGTCTGCCACACCTATGGCACCAACGACACTTTTCCTTCTTGGAATGCAACTCTCGGGGTGTACTCCTCCTTAAGCTCCATGAGTATTCTCGATAAAACTCTTCCTTGAATCAAGTCCATGGAATGGCCTCCTCGCTTCCTAATTCCATCACCAGCGAGTTCCTCTTTGCGTACCACCATCGCCTTGCTTCTCCAGAGAACTTGTAGGCTGCATACTTGACTCTTTGCTCCTCAGTGCAGTCCACAACTCGTAGTAGCTCCTCCAAGCTCGTAAGCCACTCTTTTGTTTCTCCAGAGTTCAGGTTCCCCTTAAACATAGAGAAAGGATGCTCATAGAACTCCTTGAAAGAGCAACCTTTGCTTCCACTTGGAGTAGGGACTCCTCGTACGTTGACCAATGCTTCCACAAGATGACTTGCCACAGCTTCCAATGCCTGGGTAGCGTCCAGAACGTTCATCGTCTTTCATCAGGTTGGGATGGTCTCCTACGATCGCTGCTCCCAATGACGTCATGTCATGGTGACATCTCTGCAGTCACAATGATCATCAGCCCTAACTTCAAAGCACTACGCCGAGCCTCGCTCAAAACGTCAAACTTAATCGCAAACCTATCCGTACTAAGCGCCTAAACTGCTACTACCTTAGCCCAAGACCTAATACAGACCTAAGATTAAGACCTTATGCAATTATCTTAGTGCAAATCAGACCTAATCTCCAAGGTTGCACCATCAAAGCGGTCCTAGTCCTAACTTCAATACCGTATCAGATCCCTAAAATCTTCAAGTCCAACATCCTCAAGATTATAGGTATCAAAACTCCATATCCTTTGTACACATATAATCCAATTATATGCTCTGGTAGATCATCTCTTAGCACCTAATAGATCAGGTCCTATATTCCGTTGAGCAAAAAGCTCTAATGAATCTAGATCTAACCCCTAATAGATCCATTCCTATGGTCCGAAGAGTAACTGCTCTGATATCAACTGTAATGCCCCGAGAATTAATTAACTTGTAATTAATTCAACGATTCGTCTCCCAGCCTTGTTCCACTTCGAACAAGACCTCCGAGACCTCTACTCCTCAAAAATAGAGGATACTAAGTAGCGGAAGTAATAAAGTACTGTAAACATAAATCAGTATAACCAGAGCATCTAACTGAAGATCATCAAAGCAGCAGAAATCATACTATCTACATCAGTACAAGGGATCTATGCTAATCCTTAATATGCAAGCAAGCATGCATCAAGCCCTAATGTCTACAACATAACTCAAAAGTACTAATTATCATGAGTACCCGCTTAAGCTTGCAGTAAGTCCTCAAGCATCGCCTGGATCGAATCCTCCACAAGAATCGGATGCTTCACAATATCTACTATCTAGAACAGCATAATCGTACATATGAAGAAAAAAAGAAAATAATACAAGGGTAAGTCCGACGACTTAGTGAGTAGAAATCCACATGACGTACCCGTCATTAATTTGTGGATTCTTTTATTTATAAAACACATGCAGCATTATGCGATGACAGTTATCATGTAGGTGATGTATATATATAGATAATATATGCTTATAATCATGAGTAACAGTAATAGTTCAACGTTATGGACTACCCGAGATATTACCCCTTCCCAGCAGGGTTGACGCTGTCTCAAGGGACCTGTAGTACAATGCCAGTGCCCCAGCAATTCCACAAAACATACCGTACATAACACTAGCGACACGTCCGAGTTCAACCCCGGGTGGCCCACACTGCTAATGACGTCCATCCTATAGTGATCATCCATTGGGAATGGCTGCATCATTGGTCACGAGCCATTGGATCCAAAGCCCCCACACACGCACACATTGACCATAAAGCTAACCCGTATAGTAAGCCCATGGCTATTACTACCGCACGTACCGGTGTATCATGTCTTACGATGCAATTAGTCTTATCAGTCTTTTACATGCATAGTTTTACAAGTCTCATTATTATCTTGTTAACAAACACACGTTTTCACAAAAGAGAGTTCCCCGTAGTTCCAAAATGTATTTCATGAGAGTTGCAAAACATGCATGTTTGACATCTATATAAAATACGTGCAATGCAGGAAAAGTAACAACAAAGCATCCATGTGAGTTTGTACTCACCCGGGCCATAAAGCTCCTTCATATAATTCCCTTGAAGCTCCATAACCTCGAATACTGAGAAAAGACCTATCATCAGTTCTATTTCTACTAAAGTACAACTCTATAACAAGGACACAAGAGCTATGGAACGACTGGTGAAAATATGGTTTCCTTGTAACACTCTGGCTGTACGTCCGGGCTCGAGGCCATACGTCCACTGTGTCACGACGGGTCGTATGTCCGGTCACAAGACCGTACGTCCGCTTCGACGTCTTTCGAGGAGAACCTCATTTTCTCTCCACTGTCCGCCTATTCTCCGACTCTTAAGGCCAACAAAGGCTTCATAAGACCTCCTAACTCATATCGAAACCTCTATGCAAAGACAACAACGCTAAGCTTAACAAATGCTAGCCTAAGCAAGATTAAAAGCATAGAACTATAATCGAGCAGCATAATGACGTATTAAAAAGCTAAGGAAACCGAGCGTTACCTCCTTGAAGCGAAACCTTGAGAGTTCCTCCTCCGGCAACTCTGAAACACTCATGAAACCTCACAAAACACTCACAAACAGCTTACTGGTAGCCTAAGGGCGAAGAGGGGGGGTTTAGGGGCGAGAATGGTGTGAAATGGGTGAGGGAGTATTTATAGGTCCAGAAAGCAGCGGACGTCCGGCCAAAGTGGTGTACGTCTGGTACCTTTGCACAGGGTCCAAAGGCTGTCTCATATGTCTAGGTATTACCCAAAGGGTATTTCAAAAAGTAGCGTACATCCGATACTTTTGGGCGTACGTCCATGTACTATTCATAGAGTACGACGTACTATATGTCAGCATATGTCAGGTGGTCCCCCAGCGTACGTCCGCTAGAAAGTAACGTATGTCCGCGAAAAAGGACAAGATCGTACCTCTGCCTGACCTAGCATATATCCGCACTAAAAGACAAGAGCGTACGTCCGCCAGAAAGTAGCGTACGTCCGGGCTATAAGACAAACCAGAAGACAAATTTCCAAAATGCCCTTTTGGCTGATCCTAGTGACCCAAAGTCCAAATTAACCCTTTAACTAAGCCACTTATGCTTAGTTAAATATTTGGGTCACTCCAACCGATCTTCTACCTCTAACCTCTGGGTCCTTTGCTAGTTTGCTTCTCATGATTCTTCTGGCAAGTGCCACAAGTCAAGGACAAGGTCGTGTTGCGAAGGATTTGTGTTTAAGCTACAACATACAGGGATAGGTTGGAGTCTGGACTGGAAGAGGGGTTAGGGATTTGAGATTTTTTTTTAGTGTGTTGTGCTAGTCTGCTGAAGGTTGAGACTTGAAAGGTTTTTATTTTTATTTTTTTAGTAAAAATATTTTGGAGGGGTGGTAGAGAATTTGAAATTTTTTACCAAAGGTGCCCTTCAATCATTGATTAAAATTTACTTGATTTATTTTTACTAGAGGTGCCCGCCCCTAGGTCGCCCCCTTATGTCTGCACCACTAGAAGCAAGTAGGCTTCACATTGATATGTTGGTGTAACAATAAGGTAGTGTCACGCGCCAAACGAACCAAGTAAGTCATCATTCTTTTATAATAGTCTTAAAGAATGATATATGTATACAATGGCTTATAACAATTACTCTAAATACTGAGAAATTGTAAACTCATATGTAAAGTGTAGATCACTTTCATGTATCTATGAGTGAGACTTTTTGGCAGTCAACATCTTCATGCATTAGGTGATCACATGTAGCATTGTGGGAACACCTTCTTCGAGAAGAAATCAAAGTTCTTTGTTAGGAACAAAGTGATAAGTAGTATTTCCCATTTTTTTAAAAAAAAAAAATAATGAGAATAATTATTCTGAAACTTAGGCCTCAATATTTCAGTGAAATTTACTGAAACTCATATATGTACAAGGGTATAATCATCTTACATATTGATTATAAGGATAAGTAAAATAATGTAATATCAACTCATGCTATTCACAAGGAAGTTGAAATAAAATGCAATTACTTAATGAAATTCTTAAGAACAATAAAAGGACTAGTTAAGGTTCAATTACTCAATGAAAGTCTTAAAGACAATTAGAGGAAACGTTAAGTAAAATCACCATGTAAATAAATAAATACAAACATATTTGTTAATCTATTTTTACAACTCATAAGCTTATTGGGCTGTTTAAAGACATAATTTGAAAAAATGGACATACATAAAATTAAAGACAACAACGAGAAGAACTCAATGAGCTGATTCGTAAAAATTGCATTTTCAAACCCTGAAACACTATTCATGTTAGTACCCTCTGTCTTTCAAGGTTGATTTCTCTCACTCTCATGATTTATGTTCTCTCTCTTAGTGTCACATTCTCTTTCTCTCTCCCTATTGTGATTTCTGAACCTTTTTTGTTGATGATAATATGGGAGGATTTCTCCCATTATGGTGAAAATCCAATGGAGGACTAATATAAAATAATAAGAACTGATCATATGAATAGTTAGATAGAAAAATATTCTTATTTTGATTCTAATTATAGAGCCCTAATCATAACTCTTGGCCAAAAATTGTGTACATTCTCTTATCAAATAACTTCTAAGAAAGTTATTACTTTTTGTGGAGATAATTGGATGTAGGGATGACCACACTTATTATAGTGTGATCACCCATACATCATCATCTCTCACTTGATCATACAATTATATGTGGTAATGAACTCTAGTTGTGCATGATTTGTCTTGGTACCAAAGAAACATGTCAACTTGTTATTTGTACGATCCTCAGATAATCGTCAAATTATAACATTCTTGATGTGTGCACACTTATGTTATTTTATTTGACCACACCTTTATACTCTATGTCTTATTTATGACATATTAGAGGTAACTTCATTTTTGCTATGTTTTCAGCAAAATGACATCAATTATCCATAGTCGGAAATATAGTCTATACCCATTCCACAATTGATAACTTTATCCATACACAAGACCATGTGTAAACATGTATTCAATCTTTTTTTGAATGACTTTCCTCCAAGGTCACCCTATTCAAGATTTTCATTGATACATCTTATCAACGTTTATTACACTATCAGAGCATAGACATTATACCAAACTCACCATAAAGTATTTCTTGTAAACTTTTACATTTATGTCAGTTTATAATGTTTATTCCTCATAAGTGTCATTTGACCGTAATCAATCATATGTTATTTATTAGGCAAAAATGCATACTAATGTAGTCTTTTTGTATACAAAAATATATTAATAATAAAAATAACTATTCGTAATAGAATGAATCCTTGTAGGATAAGTATATATTGAGGATGTTGAACCTCAAAGACTACGCAAATGTTGTTGTTAAGCTTATCGAGATCAAATATAACTCAATAGAAAGAAGATTGATTTGTTTTGTTTTTATAAAGTAAATGCATCAAAGTAAAGATAGTAGTGATGATGAGAGAACGAATAGGGGTTGATTTCATCGCTAATTGCATAACAATGGTCAATCATAAATTAACAAGGGAAATTCATACTATGCATGATATAGGGCTCGTCTCACTCGAATAGTCAAGAAAATATTATCATTAAGAAATAAGTATAAGGGGTAATTATCATTTTCTCTCATGAACTACCACTCGATTACCATATACCCCTATTAACTACCAACTTTACATTATGACCTCATCAAACTACCATTTCATTTCTTAAGTATAATTAATCTCCAATTGGCACCGACCACCCACATAACCACTAAAATATGGTACAATTCGTCTTCCTTAGGTATGGATTATCTAATTCCTTGTGTCTCTATTTCTATTCCTCACTAGATATGTCATGTATAATGCAATTCTTGGCATTGATTGCCCATCTCTTTAAAATATACTGTTGGGGGATGTCTACGAAAGATTTCTTAAAAAAAAAAAAGATGAAGAATGTATCTACAAAGTATTCTAAAAATTTCAAATATATGACATGTACAAGACATTCGAGTGCAACTACATAAAATGAAGTTTCTTTTCAATGATGGGTCACCCTATATGTCTTTCTATCTCCTTCTTCCCAATGTTTAGATGAATTGTATTTTTTACTGTTAAATAGCTCTTCTTGAAACATAAAAAATGACTTTTTTGTATAAACATTTACTGCCTCAACTTTCATCTTATAGCATGTTTTCAAAATTGATCTAGAAGCTTTTGTCTTGATATCTTTTTCTTTCTCTTTAAGGTAACATGCACTAAAAGCTTTATCATATTGATGGACTAAGTCATGCACCATTATGCTCGAATGAACATAATCTTTAAAAAACTTATTAATACTCTCAATTCATTGAGTTATAGATATGCCAGCACAAAATGAAATTTATGAGTAGGCTAGCACCCAATTTTCATGCTGCATATAGAGTTTTTTCATCCAATCATTCTCTCTCGACGTATACTTGCCTACAAGTTTACTCCATTCCATCTTCAACTCTTCAATTGTGAGTGTGTTATGAATACAATGGTTAAAGTCCAACTCAAAAAATGGATATTTATTATATGTATGAGCTAAATGTTCTAAAACTTTTTGTAAAATATGCCACAAACACAATCTATGAATAGTATTTGGTAATATCTCTACAATTGTCTTACCCATTGTCTTGTCATCATTTGTGATAATTGTAAAAGGAGCATGTCCAAGCATTGCCTTAAGCCATGTTTTCAACAACCATGTATAAAATTTAGTCATTTCATTTACAAGCAAAGCATATCCAAACATCTCAAATTGGTGATGATTGTTAACTTCTGTAAAAGGAACAAAAGCTATCATATAACGATTTGTCAAGTAAGTAGCATCAAAAGTAACATCTCCAAAATACTGGTATGTAGCTCAATCGACTTCAATTGAGAAAGAAAAAAAAAAAAAAAACTTGAATTCTTGCATTGTCTCTTGTGAAAATAATTATATATTTTTTGTGCATCTCCCTTTCCAATAAAAACTCTTCTTCTATTCTCAAATAATTTTTAACATCTTTATTAATACCCAATATTATAGTCACCATTAGATTCTTTACTCAACATCGACATTATCTTCCTTAGAGGTACACTGAACTCGTTGAGTATATCTATAAGACTTCTTTAGGTAGATGTTACACTTTATGTCCATGAAGAAAACATGTACTTTTATGACTAAGGAGCTCATCATTATATTTAACTACAAACTTATAGTTCATCTTAACCCTGCTTTCTTTAAACCCATCATTGCTTTACATCTTACCCTTGTTTCTGTAGGCTTCAGATTTATGTATGTGTTTTCTTTTAATAAATCTTATGACAAAACCCTTCCCTTGAGCAAACATAATCTACCGCAATCTTCCTTTGATAGTTGAGTATGATTTTGTTTTAATGCTAAAACCCTTTTGCCTTGCAAAAGTAATGTGTGTCAAACATTACATATTTGGATCCCTTAAATTGCTATTGTTGATCTTTTAGCTATGTTTTGATCTGATGTTTTGGTTTAGTTTCATGTTTTTAATATTTTATAGGTTGCTAAAGGAAAATCATGGGTTTTATGTGGAAGTGCCTATTTCGAAATAAAATAGCAAATCCCTGTTAGAGCGATCGAGTGTAGATGTGCTCGAGCGCAGGACAACCATGATCGAGCACATATGCGCTCGAGCCCAAGACAGTCATGATCGAACGCATATTTGCTATTGTTGATCTTTTAGCTGTGTTATTATCTAATGGTTTGGTTTAGTTTCGTGTTTTTAGTATTTTATAGGTTGTTAAAGGAAAATTGTGGGTTTTATATGGAAGTGCCTATTTCAGATGAAAATTGTAAGTCCCTATTAGAGCGATCGAGCGTAGATGCGCTCGAGCGCATGACAACCACGATTGAGTGCATATGCGCTTGAGCCTAAGACAATCATGATCGAGCGTGAATGATGCATAGCAAACGAAAACCTTATGTACGAGTGCGCTCGAGCGTACCAACTATGTGATTGAGCGCACACGTCCGACCTGGCAATGAATTTCAGTTTTATTAAAGTTGTAAACCTTAGTTTTAGGCCTATAAATAGATAATTATTATATTAGTTTAAAGAGACTACAAATTACAATATTCCATAAGAGAAAGAAGAGAGTTATAGGGTTTCCTAGCTTTTGGATCTTAATTTTGGGTTAAGTACTCAAGTTTTCATTATAAATTCTATCAAGAATGTTTGTCTTTCAATAACATGAGAGGCTAAACCTTCAACTAAGGTTGAAGATGAAGCATCACTTATGATTAACAACTTAGTTTCATGTATTTAATATTTTCCAATTTAATGGTTCAATTGCCTATTGTTTTGCTTTTTATTAATTGGATTGAATGTATCTTAGATATCTTTTGTGATTCAAGGATACATTAGATGATTTAGGATAATTCAATACAATTGATTGCTTAGTTTTCTTGGTTAAAAAAATTAGATATTTCTTGTGATTTATTTTCTGGATACAATTGATGTTTCAATATAGATTACATATTTTATTGTGATTTATGAATGCAGTTAATGATTTAGTTGAATATTGGATTTCTGTTGTGATTTGGATAAAGAATGGATACAAGGGATGTTTTGATTAATTTTGTGAAGCAAAAGTCAAACATACCTAAGATTTATATGTGAGAACTTTGGGAAATATTATAGATCATAAAATTATGTTGTTATAAATGTATGAGTGTGAATTCTGAAACCTGAGTGCTTCATCAACAAATTACTTTCACTTAATTAGTTTTATGATTTTGTTTTCATTCAAACAATCATCATGCAAAAACTGGAAACTAGATTAAAATAGAATTATTTTAGGTTTAAACTTGCTTTCAAAAACACAATTTCCTATGGGTTCGACCTCACACTTGCACACCATTATATTGCACACAACTTGTGCACTTGTGAGTACATTAAATTATTATAACAATATGCATTATAACATGTACGAGCATCTTCAATCTCATTGAATTCTGAACCAAGGCATGATTCCAAATGACCATTGTATGAAGAAAAATTGGAAGTAGGCTACTTCAAATCATTTCCAAGCAAGATTATAAAATTCTTATTTTCTATCATTTCATCATGAACATGTAAGTCTTCTATAGGCAAGGAATCATCACTTAAGTTTATCTCTACACCTTGCTCCTGAACTTCATCCATTCTTCAAATTTCAACAAATTCAAAGACTTTCCTCAAATTTTTACACAAACCTAATTCAAATATAGCATCAATCATTATATATATAATTTGAATAACAACGAAAATGAGCAAACCCAAGGACTTTCCTCAACGTTTAATTTGGCATGTCTTCTTGTTTAACGTGCCTTAAAGCTAAAATACAAAAGGAACTATTGCAAAATAATACAATTGATCCAATTTATACAAATACACGCGTAATGAATCTAAACTATCAACAAACAACAACAATTCTATCTAAAGAGAAAAATTACAATCATTTACATTTATTTGCTAAATTACAAACAACTCTATTACAATCAATCATAGCAAAATTATATATAACTCTATTCATCAAATCAGCAAATTCCACTAGCAAACACCAACAACCAAAGATTGTGTAGAGAAACAAACAAAAATTACAAGGCCAAACAAGGTCAATCAGTGAAGAAATTGGCCCACTAAATTAACTCTATCAATATCAATTACAAGTAAGTAAAAGTAATAATGAATCAAGAAAAATTGCAGAAACAGATATTGGGCAGTGGAATAAACCAAACAAATTAATGGGAAAAAAAATTGTAAACACAGGGCTTGGGGTAGAGGAATAAACCAAAATTGACGTTGGGCAATTGCTAGCGAGTATGGATAGTGGTCGGTGAATATGGGCAAAGGCCAAAATATGGGTAGTCTCTTACGTAGTAGTTAAGATTGAATAAGTGAAAGAGAAAAACCCAATAAACCAAAACTATAGTGAACCAAATAATTAACTAAGCTTAAGTAGCTTAGTTAGAGTGTTAAATTAAACTTTAAGTCACTAGGATACGCTAAAAAGACATTTTGAAAATTTCCTTTTTTAGACCAAACATACGCTAGGTTAAGTGGACATACGCACCTGTCTTTTGTGCGAAAGTATGCTCCTATCTTTAGTGCAGACGTACGCCCTTGTCTGGAGTAGCGAACGTACGCAGGACCACTAGACGTATGCTCCTGTTTTTAGTGCAGACGTATGCGAAGGGACCACCAGACGTATGCTAACAGATAGTACGTCGTACTCTATAAATAGTACACAAACGTACACTCAAAAGTATTGGACATACGCACTTGCTGGATAATACCTAAATGTACGAAACAACCATTGGACCATTGTGTAATAGTAGTATCGGACGTACACTAGGGTTTGGCAAATGTCTGCTACTTTTTTGGAGAATTGGTGGAGCTTCTCAGCTATAAATACCCCCTTTCCCTCTTCATTTCTCACGCTCTCTCAAGCCCTCAGACTGCAGAAATCCTTCATTGTGAGTATTTTGTGAGGTTTTGTGTGTTTCAGTGCTAATGGTGAAGGAACTCTTGAAGTTTTACTTTAAGAAGGTAATGTTCTTAAGCCTAGCACGTTATTGCGTATCTTTGCTTTAGGGGTGAGCAAATTAATTACCCGATTAGCAGACCGATTCTGACATTAACCGAGCCGATATAACTTAATTGCGATAATTAACGAACGGGTAATCGGTTAAAAAATTTATACCGGTAACCTTATCGGTCGGTTAAAATTTTCTTATCGGTTAACCGATATGACCGATAAATATTTTTAATTTTTATATATTTTTTTAATTTTTTAATTTTATACTTTTTACTCTTTTAATTTTTATTTTATAATATAAAAAAGATGTAATGGATCAATATAAAAAAAGATTCAATAAACATTTTTAGCCATATATATTTAGGCCCCCAAAAGGGGCAAAACAACTAATTTTTAATAAGTTATTTTAGGCTTTAGCCAAATAAAAAGTATTTGAACTCTCAAAATAATTAATTTTTTGCCCAATTAGCAACTAGTAAAACACTCAATAAAAAGTTAACAAAAATCGGTTAACCAATTAATTGGCTAGTTTAACCGATTACCGATATGACCGATTAACGATAGCTTATCGGTCGGTAATCGGTCAAGAATCAATTAACCGATAGCTTATCGGTTAATAACCGATAATTCTATTAACCGGACCGATATGACCGATACCCAGCCCTAGTGCTGCTCAATTATTGCCTTATGTTGATAGTTGTAGTTTTAGCTTTAGATCTTGTTTAGATTAGCGTTATGTTAACTTAGTATGATCGCGTTGCGAGGTGGTTTCATTTCGACTTAGGAGACCTTAGGAAGCCTTTGAAAGTCTTAGGAGTTGATTTGGAGAATAGAGGGATGAGTGGAGAAAAATAAGGTTCTCCCTAAAAACCTTGAAGCAAACGTATGGTCTCGAGATTGGATGTACGGTATGAAGTATCACTGCGGATGTACGGCCTCAAGCCCAAACATACGGTGTAAAGTATGACAGGAAAAACTTTATTTTCACTAGCCGTCTCATAGCTTATGTTTCCTTATTCTATAGTTGTTTTAGTAAAATTAGAACTAATGATAAGTCTTTTCTCAATATTCGAGGTTATGGAGCCTCAAATGAATTACATGGAATAGCTTTATGATTTGCGTGAGTACAAATTCACATGGATGCTTTGTTGTTACTTTTCCTGCATTGCATATCTATTTTTATATATATCAAACATGCATATTTTGCAACTCTCATGAAATACATTTTGAAACTACTAAGAACCCTTTTTGTGAAAACATGTGTCGATTAATAAAATAATAATGAGACTTATAAAACTATGTATGTAAAAGATTGATAAGACTTATTGTATCGTATGACATGGTACACCAATACATGAGATATAATAGCTATAGGCTTACTATATGAGTTAACTTTATGGTAAAATGTGTGTGTGTGGACTTTGGATCTAATGGTTTCGTGATTAAGGCATAGTCATTCCCAATGAATGATCACTATAGGACGAACATCAATAGCAGTGTTGGCCACTCGAGGTTGGACTCAGTCATGCCGCTAGTGTTATATATGGTAGCCGTGCAATATTCAAGGCACCGATATTGTACTACAGGTCCCTCAGAACAACGTCAACCCTGCTGAGAATGAGTAATATCTCGAATAGACGATACTATTGAACCATTACTGTCACTCATAATTATAAGCATATATTATATTATATATATCACATCCATGATAAACCGTCATCTCATAATGTTGCATGTGCTTTATAAATAACTGAGTTCACCATTGAATGACGAGTACATCATGTGCATTTATACTCACTAAGTCGTTGGACTTACCCTTATATTATTTTTATTTTTTCTCCATATGTACAATTATGCTGTTATAGATAGTTTAGCGAAAAAAGGATAAAGTGAAGTATTCGGTTATTCTAGAGGATTCAATTCAGGAAATGCTTGAGGACTTATTGCAAGTTTAAGCGGATACTCATGATAATTAGTACTTTTAAATTATGTTGTAGACTTAGGACTTGATGCATGCTTGCATATTAAGATATAATATAAATCCCTTGTAACAATGATATGCATAGTGTAATTTTTGTTCCTTTGATAATCGTTCCTTTGTACTACAGGTCTCTCAGAATAGTGTCAACCTTGCTAAGAAGGGGTAATATCTCGGGTAGATCATACTATTGAACCATTACTGTTACTCATGATTATAAGCATATATTATATTATATATATCATATCCATGATAAAATGTCATCTCATAATGTTGCATGTGCTTTATAAATCACTGAGTTTACCATTGAATGACGAGTACGTCATGTGCATTTATACTCACTAAGTCGTTGAACTTACCCTTGTATTATTTTCTTTTTTTCTCCATATGTACAACTATGCTGTTATAGATAGTTTAGCGGAAAAAGGATAACGTGAAGTATTCAGTTATTCTAGAGGATCCAATTCGGGAAATGCTTGAAGACTTATTGCAAGTTTAAGCGGATACTCATGATAACTAATACTTTTGAATTATGTTGTAGACTTAAGACTTGATGCATGTTTGCATATTAAGATATAATATAGATTCCTTGTAACAATGATATGCATAGTGTAGTTTTTGTTCCTTTGATAATCTTTAGCTCTCTAGTTGTTATGATTAATGTTTATAGAACTTAATTATTTTTCGCTACTTAGTATCCTCTGTTTTCGAGTATTAGAGGTCCCTAAGTCTTGTTTGGAGTGAAATAAGGCTGAGAGATAAACCGTTGAAATGCCCCAAGTTTTAGAGGTAGAGCAATTGGGAGACATCAGATACTAGAGGGTATTAAGTATAGATTAATGATCTATTAGGTGATGATCATTGCTGAAGCATTAGGTTTTAAGTAGAATAACAGATTTTGAGAAATTATAACTTACATTAGTTTGCACCCATGACCAAGTTAATTGGAGCAACACCAAAGTGGATGCTTTATAATGGTACTAATTTGTCTAATGTTTTGCAGGCACTGATTAGGGAAAAAGAATAAGGCCTCGTTTGGTTCGCGGATTAGACTATTGGATTGGACTAGCTAACACTAGGTATAGCTAATCCTTTGTTTGGTAACACTATTCCTGGGAATAGTCTATTTCTATGGGGCTACTAATCCCATACACACAAGATTAGCTAAGCCACTCATTTTTTAGTGGCTTAGCTAATCCATTACTGCGGGATTAAAATTAACGTGTAAAATTGCCAAAAAAAACCCCCACCCTTCTCTCTCAGGTTTTTTTTTTTTTTTTTCTCTGTAATGTTTCTTTGATTCTATTTCTCCATCTCTTTTTTTTTAATTTGTATACCGTTTATTTTTCTTGATTCTTTTTCTCTGTCTCTCTTTTGTTGTACGGTTTCTCAGTTTTTTTTATATTCAGTTTTTTTTATTTCTTTTAATTCTCTATAATGTTTCTCTTTGATTCTATTTTTACGTCCCCCTTTTTTTTTTCTTCATTGAGTTTGATTAACATTAGAATTCAAGATTGAGTTTGATTTTGTTTTCTCCAACTATATTTTTTTTTGTTTGAGAAAAACTAAATGAGTATTTTAGGAAATAAGATCACAATATGATTCCATTCACCAATATATTGCATTATACCAAACGAAATAATAGGATTAGCTAGTTTATTCCAGTGTTACAACCAAATAAAGGAATATGAATAGCTAATCTATTCCACACTCTTCTATTCACAGTAGTAGCTAATCTTTTTCCAATGGACTAGATAATCCGCAAACCAAATGAGGTCTAAGACTCAATTTATCAGGACTAGGATAATGATAAGGAGAGATTGCTAGGCTTCAACCCCAATAGTCAAATTTTTCTTATGTGGATAGCTTATTTTATATCAATGGTTCTCAATATGTTATCAGAATGGCACAACAAGAAGTAAAGTAGGTATCAACCTCTAGAAAGGATCGCATTTAATTTGATATTTAAGGACTAAGATATAGAGGATCTAGTGTTGAAGTACTCTCATGAGTTACATACTTAAGATTAATGTCGTTGACAAATAATGATTAAGAGGAGATTTTAAGGTTTTAACCAAGAATGAATTTAGAATATTTTATAACTCGAGGACTATTTTCTAAAAAGTATGAATATTGTTAGCACTACAATAATTTTTTTTAATAGCATTATGTTATAATTGTTCCCAATTGCTCTACCTCTAGAACTTGGGGAGTTTCAACCATGGAATTAATTACCAGTTAATTAATTCTCGGGGCATTACAAAAACTAATCTTAGGTAGTGGCCGACGACGTTGGGCAATGGCTTTGGTCTTTGTATGTAGTTAGGATTGAACATTGAATAAGAGAAATAGAAAAATGGGTTTTTTGTCGATTTAGGCTTAAAAATCCAATGTTTTTGTTACTATTCTATTATGTGGTTTTTGCTAACTTGTTAGTACTTTATTGGATGTTGTGAAACAGGTGTTGTCTTTAAACTATGAATTAGTTTAATTATGATCCTAGATCTGAACTTATGATTAACCTTCTATGAGACTTGTGATTTGGTGGATATTCTAGATGTTGTGATTTATGATGGCGTTACACACCACGAGATTGGTAGAAGTTCATGGTAGTCATATTCAACCGTTATAAGTTTATGATAGTTATTTTGGGGTAATTATCTTTTCCCACCATGAATTACCACTCGATTACTATATACTCTTATCAACTACTAACTTTACTATATACTCTTATCAACTACTAACTTTACTATATACTCTTATCAACTACTAACTTTACATTATGACCCCATCAAAGTATCATTTCATTACCAAAACCCCACTTCTGTTAGTCAAGGTCGTTAAGTCTGTCGATCAACCCATCACATGCCTTCTTTTGGATTTCTCTCCCGATTTCGCCCTTACTTTTGATTATCAAAAAAAGTTGTAGCATCAAACTACCCTTTCATTCACCGAAACACACTGTCCTTCGCCGCTAGCAAGACTCGTCATCATTTTCTGATGTCCTTGGCAACTCGCCTAAGCTCTATCCTTGTATAAGAAACGCGTCAAATTAACTAAGAGGACTAGACCACTAACTAGAGGTATACAGAATTGCCCCTGAGCCAACCCAGACTAAACGTTTCCCTTTGAAATGCTCATCGTCATTTTCTGGTTCTTTTGGCAGGTCATCCAGTTCTTTTGCAGTATTAGGGCATCTTGCTTGAGGCACTCCTGCGCTAATCTAGTAGAATTCCCCCACCGGTAGTAGCCTTAAACTTGTGTGGGCAACTGAGTGGCTCACCTAAAGCTCATGAGGTTGTCCCTTAGCGCAACTGCACTAATCTTCCCTAAAAGTGAAGCTCTTTGGCATCCTCTGTTAATCTTGACAGCTCTTTGGAGCCATTGGGCAAGTCACCGGAGTTGCATGGTAGGTTACCTGCTCTTGATTTGGGCTTTCCGGTGTTGTAGGGTGGCCAGAGCTTGCTGGAACATAAGAGTGGGCAACTGGGTTGCTCACCTGAAACTCTTCACTAACCATGCACTTAGATGTGGTGTCTATGGTAAGATGCTACAACTTTTTTACATTCAAAAGTAAGGGCAAAATCGGGAAAGAAATCCAAAAGAAGGCATGTGATGCGCATGTGATGGGTTGACCGTCCAACTTAACAACCTTAACTGATGGAATGGGGGTTTTGGTAATGAAAGGGTAGTTTGATGAGGTCATAATGTAAAGTTGGTAGTTGATTGGTGTAACGCCTCCAGAAATTAACCTCGGCTAATCCGGTGGTGTCATTGGCAATTCACCTAGTTAGGTCAACTTGTGACTAACTGAGTAATCACCCTTGTAAAATCGTCAGAGTATTTGCAAAGGAAGGTGAATAAATCTAAATTACTACAACCATCAAATTTAAGAACATGGAGCAACTATGTAAAAGAACGAACTTGCATAGTAAGTAAAGCACAACCAAATGGTAGCATCTCTTGCCATCGTTATAGCGATAAGCTAGATTACCTAGTGATCAGTGTCAAATATTGTATATTTAACCCCCCTTAACTTATGTTTGTTAAGTTCTTAACTTTGTTAATTTCTAATGTTTTGGTTAGTTTTGGTGTTTTAGTGTTTTGCAGGTTGTTAAGTTGTATTTGGGGTTAACGCCATCAACTCTGGGGCTTAAAACAGTTCGAGGAGCTTTGACGGCAAAATTGAGTCGAGCTATGATTCGCACCCAATGACTCCCACCAAAACGGCCATATTTAGAGTTGTAGAACTCCGATTGGGGTGATCTTGGTGTCTTTGGAAAGCTAACTCAAAGATCTACAACTTTGTATTTAACATGTGAGAGCTAATTCTGAAGGCAGTGCACTCGAACGTATGTTTTTGTGTTTGAATGCACTTATGCCCATCTGATGCAGAAATTCTTGCACAAGTGCATTCGAACGCACTTAACTGACCTAACAGCGCTGAAACCCTAAAAATTAGCCTATAAATACCCTCCTTTCTTTTGTAAACGAACCTAGACGCTTGGGAGACGGTTTGAGGCGCCCTTTGTGGCCCAAAACCTCATTGTTCTTCATTGTAAACACTCCTAACGTCATTTCTTTAATTTAATGTTTTATTTTGCTTTTATTTAGTTTCTTATTCCCTTCACTATGGATTTGTTTATATATATTCATGTTTAGTTCGTATTTTCTGTCGTTTAGATTCATGTTTATTCGTTTCAATTCATTTTAGTGACAAAAGTGTGTTGATTGTTGTTGACAAATCATCAAACGTCAACACTCGTTGCAATCGGAGATACATCGGATGATTCGTCTTCGGACCAATATCCATTGTGACCTCTTGTAACAGTGTTTGCCTCAAGTAGTTCGACAAGATTTGTGACAACAATAGGATACGCATATGAGCTTCATCAATAGACGAAAATATGAACAATATGTTAGCGCTCAGAATATGCCTAGTAGCATAAATGTTTAATAAATATGAGCTAAACATGTTTATATGTAGATTGATTTGTTGTAAGGTGGATTAGGGACCTTAGCATTTTTATTTCTTTATTTTAAAGCATTTTAATTTAGTTTATTTTTATGCACGCCATGTGTTTGATGTTGGGACTAGGTTAAGATAGGATTAGTTTAGGCACTTTAAAATTAGTTTTTAACAAAGCCGATTCTCTGTGGGATTCGACCTACTTGCACACCGTTCGCTTAACGACTCGTGCAATTGGCGAGTACAATTAAATTTGTGCAACAAATTTTGGGCGCGTTCTTGGGAATCGGTGTTTTGTTTGGAATTGATTTTTTTTTGTTTAGATTAATTTTATCTTTCTACTAGTTATTTTAATTGTGCAATTATTTTATTTATTTCGTGCTTTTGTATAGAAAAAAAATCCAAAAAAATTAGTGTTTGGTTAATTTTTTAGTTTGTTTTAGTTTCTGGAAATTCAGCTTGTGATAGTGCAATCAAACGCACTTGAGTCTATTCGGCGATCGCATACTGCGCTAGCCTAATCTGCTGCTGCTTGGTGCGCGCCTTTACGATGCTAGTGCGATCGATCGCACACCCCTACGATCGAGCGCACGTGCACAAACTGCTACATTTTTTTGCATACCTACGTGTCTACGATTGATCATGAGACCCGGAGCACACCTCTTGGCACTGCCAAGACTGAGGCGGTGTATGTATTTTTTTTTTTATTTTTTGTTTGTTTAATTATTAGTTTTTATTTATTTATTTATTTATTTTGCCTATATTTATTTACTTGTTATTTTTAGTTTTTGTTAGTTATTTTTATTTTTAGTTGTTTAATTAGTTTATTGTTTTGTTAGTTTATTTGTTTATTAGTTTTTTGTGTTTAGTCTCTTTTTATTAGTTATTTCTTTAGTTTATTTTTGTTAGTTTTTGTTTATTTTATTTTATTTTTGTATATTGTTAATTGCTTCTTGTGGGATATTTTGAACTGTTTGGGTGAAGCATGAGTCTTCCGTTCGATTATTTTAATGTTTCCGCTAGCGGTAGGACGCCAAACCCTACCAATTTTTACCCACATGAACCATGTTCACACTACTCCAGCCCTTACCATAGTATAGGTGATTGTCCACATTGGGGACAATTTTCTAATTTTTCTCATGAGCAGTTGAACACCAGTTTCTCCAATCCTGAGTTTGAATCGAATTGAAATTTTTATAACTCAGACTGGGGCAACCATTCTAATTTTTTGTGGCATAATCATGTTATGAAAAATTTTGCTCCTCAAGTTGACGAACTGTAAAATCCTGATTATCCGCAGTTTGACAACCGATTTTCTTCCTATCCATCATATAACTATCCTCCTAAGCAATCTTCTTTAAAAGAAACGCTTAAGGAATTCATGGAACTAGTCGGCCAACCCACCATTCCTGCTTCCCATGAACTATCTTTGGAAGAAACACTCGAGGTGTTTAGGAAAACAGTCAACCAACCTTGTCAAGAAATCATAGATGCCACTGTGGTAAACACTGAAGTAGTTGCAAGGTTGGAAGGACAGTTTGGTCATCTAGTTGCTGAGTTCAACAGAATTGAGGAAGAGGAATTTCAAAGTCAGGAGATGGTGAGAGGGCAGTACATGATTGATGAGGATTGCCCCAACGATCGTCATCATGAGCATATCCAAACCACCACCACACTTGTTAGTAAGGAAAGAGCTAATAACCATGAGGAAGAAGAAGAAGAAATGGAGGAGCAAATTGAGCCCCCGCCGAATCTATCCAATGACAAGGATGTGAGTACTGAAGCTCACTCATTCGTCACAATCCCTCTTGAGACATATCATTCATCACAAGTTTCATCTTTTCAATGTCTCGAAGAACCATCTTATGTAGCAATCTTTGAGGATTCACACACACATAATCACAAATCTAGAAATCGTGGTCCTAAGAGAAATTTTAGAAGCAAGTTTTTAGGCTGCATAAGATGGCAGAACATCCTTCCAGAGGGGTATCATATTTTAAAGGAGAAATGATGGAAGGGATTGGTTGGACACCCATATGAGCGGGGTAGGTGTAGTTTTGTTATTTTTTATTTTCCGCACTTTATTTTTTTTTTAGTCATTTTCTTTTTGTTTATTTCTTGTCTTTTTGTTTTATTTTGTTTCGAATTAACCTTTAATGTTTGATCTTTGAGAAAAGATTGCTGTTAGTCTTTGAGTGTTTTGATGTTCAAGTTCGGGGACGCCTTGGCCTTGGCATGTTTGGTTTCTCATCCCATGTAATGTATTTCTTGTCACATTGAGGACAATGTGTCATTTAAGTTTGGGGGTGTGGACAAACATTCTGTCTCTTTTTGTTTGTTTTGTCTATATATACTTGTTTTTGCCGTATATAAATTTTTCTTTTTGTTTGTTGCTATGTTTTGATTGGGCACAACTTACATCGTAATCGTGGAATGCATGTCATTGGTGTGTTTAACGTTTTGAACATTGCCTATCATTAGAAATCCCAGTTTTGATTCATGTGTTGGATTAGAGACCCCACTTGTTTGATCGATATTTCACATGCACACTAGCATAGGGTCTGTGGGGTATGAAATTAGATTTGAGGAGTGTTTTTCTTGAGATTCGTTGGTTGATGTGATGTGTGATGATAAACCTTGGCTGCAAAAAAAAATAAAAAAAAATAAAAAAAAAATCATCAAAAAAAATCATAAGTTGAGTTTCTCTTTGAGTAACCGGACCTCTTGCTTGGCCAAGCAATGAGTGTTCGCGTCAAAAGATGAGAAGTTCCAACTAAAATATTGTATGGCTAGTTAGGCTTCGTAGCTCTTTTTGACTTGAGTAATTAAGCCCTTAGGGATGTCTCTACATCTAGTGTCCTAAAACTGCCTGGTTTGGGAGTCACTGGCCCAACGCTTATTACATAAGTCATTTAAAAGCTTAAGGGAGTCAGCATTGCACAGCCTACACAAAAAAAATTGCCATTTTTCAATTTAAGCCTTGGTTATTTTAATCACATTGCAATTCCTATGATTTTTGGGGATACACATCTTGAGAATAATTAAAACCCCATAATCTTGTTGTTAGTACACTTTGCACTTTATGGAGCATGTGTTGTCTCAATTTTTCAACCTTGAGTGAAATGATGTTTGGATGCCTGGATAATGTGGTTTGTATGTTCAACATGTTAAATTTGCTAATGATGTGTGAACCGTGTGTTTGTGTGAAGGGCTTTGTCCATTAATAACATAGTACCAAATAATTGTTTGTGGGTGTCATTCCTAGAAAACCCTCACGAGACTTCACTCGTCTACTAGGAAATTCTCAGGGGTTTAAAAGGCTTGTTGCATACGCTAAATGCAATCATTTCTCCCATGAAAGTGGATTTATGTTTCTTGTTTTCTTTGTGTTTTCATTTTTGTTTTGCTAAGGGACTAGTAAAATGTAAGTTTCGGGGTATTTGATCAGTGTCAAATATTGTATATTTAACCCCCCTTAACTTATGTTTGTTAAGCTCTTAACTTTGTTAATTTCTAATGTTTTGGTTAGTTTTGGTGTTTTAGTGTTTTGCAGGTTGTTAAGTTGCATTTGGAGCTAACGCCATCAACTCTGGGGCTTAAAACAGTTCGAGGAGCTTTGACGGAAAATTGAGTCGAGCTATGATTTGCACCCGATGACTCCCACCAAAACGGCCATATCTAGAGTTGTAGAACTCCGATTGGGGTGATCTTGGTGTCTTTGGAAAGCTAACTCAAAGATCTACAACTTTGTATTTCACATGTTAGGGCTAATTCTAAAGGAAGTGCGCTCAAACGCACATTTTTTCTTTCGAACGCACTTATTGCCCATCTGATGCAGAAATTCTTGCACGAATGCGTTCGAACGCACTTAACTGACCTGTCACCGCTAAAACCCTAAAAATTAGCCTATAAATACCCTCCTTTCTTTTGTAAACGAACCTAGACGCTTGGGAGACGGTTTGAAGCGCCCTTTGTGGCCCAAAACCTCATTGTTCATCATTGTAAACACTCCTAACATCATTTCTTTAATTTAATATTTTATTTTGCTTTTATTTAGTCTCTTATTCCCTTCACTATGGATTTGTTTATATATATTCATGTTTAGTTCATATTTTCTGTCGTTTAGATTTATGTTTATTCATTTCAATGCATTTTAGTGACAAAAGTGTGTTGATTGTTGTTGACAAATCATCAAACGTCAACACTCGTTGCAACCGGAGATACATCGGATGATTCGTCTTCAGACCAATATCCATTGTGACCTCTTGTAACAGTGTTTTCCTCGAGTAGTTCGACAAGATTTGTGACAACAATAGGATACGCATATGAGCTTCATTGATAGACGGAAATATGAACAATATGTTAGCGCTCAGAATATGCCTAGTAGCATAAATGTTTAATAAATATAAGTTAAGCATGTTTATATGTAGATTGATTTGTTGTGAGGTGGATTATGGACCTTAGCGTTTTTATTTCTTTATTTTAAAGCATTTTAATTTAGTTTATTTTTATGCACGTCATGTGTTTAATGTTGGGACTAGGTTAAGATAGGATTAGTTTAGGCACTTTAAAATTAGTTTTTAATAAAGCCGATTCTCTGTGGGATTTGACCTCGCACTTGCACACCCGCTACACTATTTAACGACTCGTGCAATTGGCGAGTACAATTAAATTTGTGCAACACCTAGATATATAATAACTGTGTAAGTCTGATAACTTAGTAAGTAAACTTTACACCTAGGTACAACATGAGCCCATTTAATGAAAGTAAACGTGTAGTTAAGTAATAACCAGAAAGAGGGTATTACCTCCGCTGATACACCATTTAACGGGTTTTTAGGGTTTTCAAAGCTCGTGGTGTAAAACCGGTGATAACTACCTAAATATTTTAATGCAGAAAAGTTAATGTATTATAAATCATAACTCTCATACATGGTCTACCCGAAATATTACCCCTTCTCAGTAGGGTTGATGCAGTCCCGAGGGACCTATAATACAATGTCAGTGCCCCACCCATTGCATAACATACCGTACGTAACATTAGTGGCACGATCGGGTCCAACCTAGAATGGCCCACACCAACTAATGATGTTCATCCTGTACTGACTGAACCATTGGGAATGGTTGCGTCAAGGTCACGAAACCAATGGATCCACAGCCTTCACATAACGCACACACTTTTGACCATAATACGTAGTTTATATAGTAAGCCCATGGCCGTTCATACCGCATGTACCGGCGTATCATGTCTTACGATGCATCTTAGTGGTTTATTTAATGATATCGTTACCGAGTATTTTGCAAGAAATAAACATGCTCATATCATATGCGTGGTTAGTCAACTGACATATCCCACGGTTTATGAAAAAGGGTGTAAGTGTTTACTTACTTCGCACATTCGAACGAATCCTCCAACCAAGCTATTTCCTATTATAATGGATACAAGACACCATTATTCTAAGTCTTATGAAACCTAGAGTTATGGCTAAGCTGGAGCATACACGTGTGAAACTTAAGAACAGGTGCTCTACCCACTGACCGTACATTCGACCTCGATGGCGTACGTATACTCAGTGTGTTAAGTGCACTGTTTCTGTTTCAAGGTTCGGACAATGCATGTTTCCAACGGTATTTACAGACCTCTAGACTCTTTCTAAGCTAGCAAAAATAGAACATGCAATGCAGGAAATCACAGATTCACAATCCTTCGAGAAAACTCTTTGGAAACGTTGTTAATTTAAAAGAATGTGCAATGAACACTTTGAAAACTTTATCAAAGCAGAAGCACGAGATAACAAAGTGATAATGACCAAGGGAACAGAGCTTACCCCGAAGCTAAGCACGGACATGGCCTCCTTTCTTCAGAAACTCTTCGTTGAAACTCTCCCTTATGGATTTCTCACTCAAAACACCAAGAAGAGGTTCTGGCAGCCTAGGGGCACACCAGAGAGCTGAATAAGGCATGAGAAATGGGAGGAGGGTCGGGTTATTTGTAGAGAAAGTTTGCCACCAACTCCCTGACAGAGCAACGAACATCCGGCAACCCTAGCGTACGTCCGGTGGTCTTTGTACTTCGGTCCAGAAGGTGTCTCGTATGTCCAGGTATTATCCAAAGAGTTTACCAAAAAGTAGCGTACGTCCAGTGGTCCCACGTACGTCCGCTGGTACGGTCTGTAAAGCGTACGTCTAGTGGTCCCCCCGCATATGTCCGCGCTACAAACACAAGTGTACGTCTACCAAACCTAGCGTACGTCCACCACTTGAGGGTCAGTATTCAGCTTTTATCCCCTAAAGGTTCAAGGTGTACTTAGGTTAACCCTAAGGGTCTTAGGCTTTCATCTAAGCGGCTTTACTAAAGGTTTGGGTTAAGCACTCAAATGAAAGGGGATCTCCTAAATAAAAGGTTACTTTTATCAGGGTATTACAATGGGGGTATATGGTAATCAAGTGGTAGCTCATGGGGGAAAGGATAATTACCCTTAATTATTTTTTTAGAAGCATTTTGAGTTTAATTTTTTGAAAAATATATTGTGTTTTGAAGAGAAATTTGTTCTTTGTTTTGAAATGTGCATTAGTAGTGGAATCACTTAAGTTTGTTTGGATAATTAATATTTGAAAGAAAAATAATTTGGTCATATTTCTTCCATATTCTCTTACAAATTTAATATATCAACCATTAGATTTGTAAAATCTACAATTTATTGACTTATGTGAAACCCATATAAGTCTACAAATCTAATGGTTGATTTGAAAATTGAGATGAGAAAAATATTGACTCCAATAATTTTTCTATTTGAAAAGAGTTTTTAGCGAACAAATACTTAGGTTGTTTCATTTTACATTTCATTCTTCTTGGGCTAGTCAACCGTTGAGTTGGGGCGACTAAAATTGAGGGAACTAGATCCTTTTTGGTTTTTTTCAAGTTAGTTATATTTGGAGGTATTTTTAATTTGGGGTAGTTACATTTTTCCCCATCAACTACAATGCATTGTCACTTTACCTCTATGAATTGACAACTTTACTGTCCGACCCCATCAAACTACCATTTTGTGTTCAAAACCCCCATTTCATCAGTCAAAAGCGTTAACTCAAATGGTCAACTTGTCACTTTGTTCCCATGAATTACAAGGCATTGCCACTATGCTCCATGAACTACATCGCATTGTCACTTTGACCATCTGAATTAACGCCTTTGACTGACGGAATGGGAGTTTTGGGCACAAATTGGTTGTTTGATGGGGTCAAGCAAGATTATCAGTTTATGGGAGCAAAGTGACAATGCATTATAGTTCATATGGGCAAAAAGTAATTACCCTTTTTAATTTTAATCATAGAGGAGCTTAATGATAAGTGTCAAAATATTCATATTTTAGCCTTTAATTTACATTTATTAATTTCTTAGTTTTTATTATTTTGTTCCATTTTATTTCTTTTTTTGTGTTTTTTGTGTTTTTGTAGGTCATGGAAGAAAAGAAAGCATTTTTAGAAAAGTTACAAAGCTTAAAGGGCAAATTAGGAAGACCTAGAAGATGTGGTTAAGTTTAACCAAATAAAGGAAAATGATTAAATCGAAATTTCTCCGATTGGAGTCAAAATTGGATTAGATTCAAATTTGGATTTTGCATATGTCTCGGTCTTTTGACCATAACTTTCAGCTAAAATATATGATTGAGGTGATTCTAGTGGCATTGGAAAGCTAGCTCAAAATTATACAAATCATTGTGAAATAGCATTTTCGTAATTCAGACTTCTTCTATTCCAAAATTTCTCCGCAATAAAAGAATACAAATTTGGACAAATCCTATTCCGATTTGTATTAGGTTTGTCTCAAAATTTGACTAGGAGATAGAATTCTGAATTTCCTAAGAATACTAGACCTTCTAAGATTTTCCTAAACCTATAAATAGGCCTCTAAGCCTTTTAGAAAAATAGACAATTTCAGGGAGAGGAATTGGAGGCTATTTCAAGGAAGTATTTTTTAGGTTTATTCTTTTCCTTTCTATTTTATTATGAAGATGTTTAATATTAAACTCATGTGTAACTAAACTCTTTAGTAGGGCTAGATTGAAGCCCTAATTATGTTTATTTAATATTTCAATATTGACGCCTTTATGATAATCATATTGTAATGCTTAACTTGATTATTTCCAGCTTAAATGAATTCATCATATGTGTGTGATTGGCTATTATATGCATGTGGTATGGACTAGTTATTTAGGTCAATTTTGATGATCAAGTCCTGAGCATAATAGAGTAACAAAAGAACCTCGTCCTGGGTTCTTGGATTAATCAACATGGGGAATTAGGAGTAGACATCCATGCCCTAGGCCTTATGTATTTGTCGATTTCTATAAATTTATACTTTCTTAAAGAACAACTTAGTAGATACCCATACTAAATCATTTAAGAAAGAAAAGAATTAGAGTAGACACCCATTCCTAATTCATTGCTAGGAAAATCAAGCTCAAAGAGTAGACACCCATACCCTTAGGTTGACAAGCATTAAGTATTCATAATATAATTGGAGCATTAATATATTGGTATATTAATTGAGCATGATTAGTGGTGGATATCAAAACCATACATTTTCATTTATTTTTATTTCTTTTTCATAATATCAAGTCGTGACAATTTTGATATTTAATTTAAAAAATCAATTTTAATCAAAATTTACCAATCCTCGTGGGAATGATATCACACTTGTACACTATGCTACTATTTTGATCTAAACAAAATTAAACAATGCCAAGCAATGGCGTCAAAAACTTGTTATGCAAATATCTACCTAAATTATTATACGAATAAATGTACGTTTTAATTTGCAAGTGCATAAGATCAAAATAGTAGCATAGTGTGTAAGTGGGAGATCATTTCCATGAGGATTGGTAAATTTTGATTAAAATTGATTTTTTAAATTAAATATCAAAATTGTCACAACTTGATATTATGAAAAATAAATAAAGATAAATGAAAGGTATGGCTTTGATATCCACCACTAATCATGCTCAATTAATATATTAATATGCCAATACTCCAATCATATGATGAATGCTTAATGCATGCCAACCTAAGGGTATGGGTATCTACTCCTTAAGTTATTGATTTTCCTAAGAAACGAATTAGGTATGGGTGTCTATTTTAATTCTTTTATTTTTTTAAAAATTTAGCATGAGTGTTTACTTAGCTGTTCTTTAAAAAAGCATAAATCTATAAAAATCAATAAATACATGAGGCCTAGTGTAACAGTGCTGAGATGAATGCACCGTTACTGAACTCAAATAAGAAGAAAGAATGTAAAAAAGGGTGAAAAGTGAGAAGAAAAGAAGACTTTTTATTGAACAAGCAATTTCGAGGATTGCTTAACCTCCATGAACATTTCAAGGATGCTCCCCCTCCAAGTTCAGAATGAACTTACAACAATTCAAAAGCTACTCAACAAAGAATTAACTACTAGCTTTATACTCTACAATATCTCGCACACCCACTAACTCACTGTTAACAAACTAACAGCAAACTCACATAACAACAAACAACTAACTACTAACAGCCTAACTGATAACTGTCAAATAGTTGCTGCAGCTCTTCCCTGCCTCTAATCAATTGCCAACTGTCTTTCATACCAGCTGCCACCTCATCCCTTCACTTACAGCCCTGTTGCACTACTCCCCTGTTTTAAAACACCTTGCCCACAAGGTGTGGGTAGGCCTCCTTCAATGCTTGAAATTCCTCCCAAGTAGCCTCCTCTACAGATTGTCCTGCCCACCTAATCAACAACTCAGTGATTGCATGATTGTCTTGAGCTCTGGACCTCCTATACAACACTGCCTCAGGTTCCGGCTGAATAATTTCATTTACATCCACAGGCGGCAAGGTTGGAAGTGCAACATTGCTTCTTCCTATCTTGGCCTTAAGTTGAGAGATATGGAAAACAGGATGAATTCTAGCTGAAGCTGGTAAATCAAGCTCATAAGCTACCTCTCCTATCTTCTTAATCACTGTAAAGGGTCCATAAAACCGTGGAGACAATTTCAAAGCTCTCCTCATCACCACAGACCCTTGTCTATAAGGTTGTAGCCTGAGATAAACCTGCTGTCCAACCTCCAAAGTCCTCTCAGATCTCCTCAAGTAAGCATATTTTTTCATCCTCTGCTGAGCATGCTGTAGGTTATACTGTAAGAGTGCTAGAATCTCCTCTCTAGACTTTAAAACCTCATCCACAGTAGCCACTTTAGTAGTACCTGGTATATAGGTTAACAACCTAGGTGGTAATCTACCATACACAGCCTCAAAATGGGTCATTTTGATAGATCCCTGCTAGCTCGTGTTATACCAGTATTCAGCCCAAGGAAGCCAAGATAGCCACTGCTTTGGCCTATCATGAGCAAAACATCTCAAATAGTTTTCTAAACTTTTGTTAACCACTTCAGTCTGGCCATTTGTTTGTGGATGGTAGCTAGTGCTCATCTTAAGTGTGGTTCCTTGCAATCTGAAAAGTTCTCTCCAAAAAGCACTAGTAAATGTAGGGTCACGATCAGACACAATAGAAGTTGGCATGCCATGTAACTTAATGATGTGAGCTACAAAAATCTGAGCAATCTTAGAAGAAGTGTAAGGATGAGCCAAAGAGATGAAATGGCTATACTTTGATAACCTGTCAACCACCACTAAGATTACTGAATGGCCATTGGAAAGGGGCAACCCTTCTACAAAATCCATAGATAAATCAGACCAAATCTGAAGAGGAATTGGGAGAGGTTGCAATAATCCAGCTGGAGATGTATTATCATGCTTAATCTTCTGGCAGGTTTCACACTCCCTAATAAACTGCTTCAATTCCTTCTTCATTCCCTTCCAAAAAAAATCCCTCTTGGCCCTCTGCATAGTTCTTTCATAACCCGAATGGCCTGCCATAGGATCACTATGAACAAAAGCCAAGACTTGGTCCTTAATGACCTTGCAGCCTCCTAAATACAGCCTATTCTTATAGAACAATAGACCATCCCTGACAGCATACTTGGCTGAATTCAAAGTCTTGCTCTGCCATTTTGTAAACAAAGACTTCAGCTCCTCATCTATCTTGTATTGCTCTTTAAGTTTATCAATCCAATCAGGAGTTGGAATAGATAAAAGAGAAAGAGCCACCTCTTCTGCCCAACCTTCCCTTCTAGATAATGCATCAGCCACTCGGTTCTCCACTCCCTTTTTATACTCTACTGTAAAATCATAACCAAGTAGCTTGGTGATCCATTTCTGCTGAAAAGGTGTACCAACCTTCTGCTCCAACAAAAACTTCAAGCTTTGTTGGTCAGTTTTAACCACAAAGCTTTGTCCAAGTAGATCTGGTCTCCACTTTTGAATAGCTGTCACCAATGCAAACAGCTCCTTCTCATAGGTAGATATGAGAAGAGCCCTTCCTTTCAAGGCTTTACTCAAGTAAGCAATAGGTTTTCCCTCCTGCATCAAGACTGCTCCAGTACCAAAACCACTTGCATCACACTCAATTACAAAGGGTTGTGCAAAGTTTGGTAAAGCTAACACAGGTGCTTCAGTCACTACAGCCTTGAGATTTTGAAAAGCCTCCCTTGCAGCAGCATTCCATTGAAATGCATTCTTCTTCAACATTGCTGTTGAGGGAGCAGCAATTGAACCATAACCTTTTATAAACTTTCTGTAGTATCCAGTCAACCCCAAAAATCCTCTCAAAGCCTTGATGTTGGTTGGTAAAGGCCACTCCACCATAGCTTTGATTTTTTTCGGATCTGCCCTCACTCCACTTTCAGCAATGATATGACCCAAATAGTCCACCTCTTTACAGCCAAACCTACATTTTGACTTCTTAGCAAATAACTTGTGACTCCTCAACACTTCTAGGGTCAATTGTAAATGATTTTTGTGGCTGTCTTCATCTTTGCTAAAGATAAGAATGTCATCAAAAAATACCAAGATGAACTTCCTAAGATAAGGCTGAAAAATATGGTTCATTAGACTTTGGAAGGTAGAAGGTGCATTTGTTAAACCAAAAGGCATAACCAAGAATTCATAATGACCTTCATGTGTTCTAAAGGCAGTCTTAGGAACATCTTCAACCACTCTAATCTGGTGATAACCAGAAATCAAATCCAACTTAGAAAAAACAGTAGCTCCCCACAATTCATCTAGTAATTCATCTACAACAGGAATTGGAAAACAATCTTTAATTGTTACCTTGTTAAGTGCTCTATAATCCATGCACATCCTCCATGTAGCATCAGCCTTTCTAACTAGGATAACTGGAGAAGAAAAAGGGTTGTTATTCATTGAATCACTCACTTCAACAAGTCCTTGACAATCTTCTCAATTTCTATTTTCTGGTAAAATGGGTACCTGTAAGGCCTGACAGAAACAGGCTACACCCCTGCTTGCAATTTAATTGCATGATCATGTGCTCTTTTGGGTGGTAATTCAGTAGGTACCTGAAAAATATCCTTAAACCCTTCAAGAAGATCATCCAAAAAAACCAGAATTCTGAACCATCTCTGCTGCAGCTATACTGTGTTCTTCTTCTGAGCTATCTCCTACCTCAATTAGCTGTAACACCACTCCTTTATTCCCTTTCTTTAACCACCTAAATGAGCTTTCATTTTCCCAACTCAATTTAGGACCCTGTTGTAAACCCTTTAAACGACATCTCCTTGTACCCCATTGGAAAACCATTGTAAGGTCATCAAAGTTCCACAGAATTGGACCCAACAACCTCAACCATTGGATTCCCAAAACTACATCACAACCAACCAATGGTAAGATATACAAATTCACCTGAAACACATTCCCTTGCACCTTAACAGAGAGAGCTTCACATTTTCCAGGGCTGCTAATTTGTTGACCATTAGCAATTCTCACCTTAATCACATTCTTACTTGTGCTTTTTAACCCAATTAACTTGGCCACCTGCTCATCCACAAAGTTATGAGTGCTTCCTGAATCAATGAGAATTGTAACCTGCTGACCTTTGATAATTCCTATCATCCTCATAGTCTTTGGATTAGGAGTCCCTGTGATGGCATTTAGTGATATTTCTGGTTCCTGGTCCATAAAAAATTTTCCAGGATCTTCCTCTTCTTTTTCCACAATTTCTTCCACTGTGATGGAATCCTCCTCAATCTCTTCAATCAGAAACAGCTTAGGAGCATCACAAACATGACCTCTACTCCACTTAGCATCACAAGAATAACAGCCCTTTCTTTCTCCTCTCATCCATCTGAGCAGGAGAAATTTTCTGAATAGGCACAAAAGCCTTCGGATTCTCATGAGAGGAGCCTTTTTGTTGATTATTGCCTCCAAACCCTCCTTGGTACTGCTTAGGTTGAGAATATTGCATTCTATTACCATAAGCATTCCCACTCCTCACAAAAGCAGCATTGTTTCTACCCCCAACTCCCTGATTCTTACTAGAATACCATACTAGAATACCATACTGATTTGCTAAAGAGTAAGCATCGTTCAAGGTTTTAGGGTTAAACATCCTAACAGGTAATCTTATATCATCTGTAACATCCCACCCCAAATGACACACAATATTGTCCGCTTTTGGCTACCCTGAACCAGACTTCCCAGGAGGTCACCCATCCTCGGTATCGCTCCAAAGCAGGCACGCTAATATTACCATCACGGCTTTAAAACGTTGTTGTCATTGAAGGTGGAAGTATACATATAAGCACATCTTCATACCCAAGCAATGTGGGACGTCACAATCACCTCTTAGGACCAGTACGTCCCAGTGCCTTCATGGGCTTGCGTTCCCTCACATCTCGCAATGGCTCATACCATTTGTAACATCTCACCCCAAATGACACACAATATTGTCCGCTGGCTACCATGAACCAGACTTCCCAGAGGTCACCCATCCATCGCAATCAGCAATCCAATGGATCATTACCATCACGGCTTTAAAACGCGTTGTTGTCATTGAAGGTGGAAGTATACATATAAGCACATCTCCATACCCAGGCAATGTGGGACGTCACATCATCCCTTAATCCTCCCAAAAAACAGCTTAGTTTATGGGGATCAATCAACCTATGGACTCGATTTGCTAATATTTCAAATTGAGTCTTATAGTCATCCAAAGAACCAGTTTGTTTTAACTTTGACAAGGTCTCCATAGGATCATCATAAGACCCTCTACCAAACCTCACTTGAATAGCAATCAAAAACTCACTCCAAGTAGAAAGATTATTAGAGCTACGTAAGGCTTGAAACCATGACAGGGCCTTACCTTCCATGTGAAAACCAGTAATGCTTAGCCTTTGAGCTTCAGGAATATCATACAACTCAAAGAACTGGTCGGCTCTATGGCACCAAGAATCGGGATCTTCCCCACTGAAGCATGGAAACTCCAATCTCAAGCCTTTAGTGTAAAGTCCCTCACCAAAGTTTGATGACCCTCCTCTTGACTGTCTTCCCCATTGAGTTGGCTGAACACTAGGTTCACCAACATTCTCTTCATCCTGATGCATTGCACCCTTCTGTTTAGAGATACCGTCTACCTTCTGGTTCATTTCATCCATCTCCTTCCTGAAACCACTCAAACCAGCAGCCAAGGATGCAATATTAATCTGCATTTCTCTCATCATCTCCATCATTTGTGGTTCTTCTGCCATTGCAGACCTGGTTCTCATGAATAAGGAAGAAAAGAAGAAAATACCCAATGGATCAATGGGCTTTGATACCACTTGTAACAGCTGAGATGAATGCACCGTTACTGAACTCAAATAAGAAGAAAGAATGTAAAAAAGGGTGAAAAGTGAGAAGAAAAGAAGACTTTTTATTGAACAAGCAATTTCGAGGATTGCTTAACCTCCATGAACATTTCAAGGATGCTCCCCCTCCAAGTTCAGAATGAACTTACAACAATTCAAAAGCTACTCAACAAAGAATTAACTACTAGCTTTATACTCTACAATATCTCGCACACCCACTAACTCACTGTTAACAAACTAACAGCAAACTCACAAACTCAATAAACAACTAACTACTAACAAATTAACTCGATAATCACAAATAGTTGTCGCTTGACTCTTCCTCGCCTCTAATCAATTGCCAACTGTCTTTCATACCAGCTGCCACCTCATCCCTTCACTTACAGCCCTGTTGCACCTAGAACATGGGTGTCTACTCACGGTTTTCCATGCTAATTAACCTAATAGCTCATGGCGAGTTTCTTTTGTTACTCTATTAAGCTCAGGACTCGATCATCCAAATTGACCTAAATAAGTAGTCCATACCACATGCATATAATGACCAATCACACACATATGAGGATTTAAGCAATAAATGATCAAGTTAAGTATCATAATATGATTATCACAAAGGTGCCAATATTAAAATATCAAATAAACATAATTAGGGCTTCGATCTAGCCCTATTAAAGTGCTTAGTTACACATGAGTTTGATATTAAACATCTTCATAATAAAAGAAAAAGAAAAAAGAATAAACCTAAAAAACGCTTCCTTAAAATAGCCTCCAATTCCTCTCCCCAAAATTGTCTACTTTTCTATGAAGTTTAAATGTCTATTTATAGGCTTAGGAAAATCCTAGAAGCTCTAGTATTCCTAGGAAATTTGGAATTCTGTTTCCTAGTCAAATTTGGAGACAATCCTAGAACAAATTGGAATAGGATTCATCCAAATTTGCGTTCTTTTATTGCGAAGCAATTTTGGAATAGCAGAAGTCCAAATTACGAAAATTAATTTTATTTCACAATGATTTGTATAATTTTAAGTTAACTTTCCAATGCCGTTAGAATCACTTCAATCCGATATTTTAACTTAAAGTTATGGTCAAAATAGTGAGACTTGTGCAGAATTCAAATTTGAATCCAATTTGATTTCAACTTTAATTGGAGAAATTTCGATTTAATCATTTCCTTTATTTTGTTAAACTTAACCACATCTTCTACTAGGTCTTTCCAATTTTCCTTTAAGCCTGAAACTTTTTTAAAAACGCTTTCTTTTCTTCCATGACATACAACAACATAGAAAACATAAAATGAAAATAAAATTAAACAAAATAACAAAAATTAACAAATATAAATTAAGAACTAAAATAAGAATATTTTGGCACTTTTTATCGCTTAATTCAAAATTGATTAGGATGCATCGTCCAATCTACACCGTCTAGTTGGGCCAAATGGTGCAAGTCGCAAGTAAACCCAAATGAGAGAAAGAAAGCGGCTGTACCAGCGCCACGACTCACGAGGTCCGCAACTCTCTGAAATCAAAAAGGAAATATGATTTCAATCGAATTCATATACGGAAGATGGAGGATCATTACAAGGTTCTGGGTTTGAACAGGAACGCCACCAAAGACGAAATCAAGGAAGCATTCAGAAAATTGGCTATCCAGCTTCACCCAGACAAGCACTCTCAATCGCCTCAAGCCGTTCGGGAAAATGCCACTCTCAGATTCAAGCAGGTTTCCGAGGCCTACGAGGTCCTCAGCGATGACCGTAAGCGTGCCAATTTCAATTTCCGCTCTCCTTCTGGGTCTGGTCGCTATGCTTCTTATGGTTATGGTTATGGTTATGGCTATAACAATAACAATTATGATCATTCTCATCGTGCTTGGAATGCCAAAGTTTATGAATCATCCACATTCGAGTCTGCGTTTCGCTTTCTCACGACCCGTGCCTTTCTTCGCAACCTTAGCTTTGCAGGGTATTCCCATTCTTATTATTATTCTCTATGCATTTGTGATGTCGCTTCTTCTTTGAAAACATCCATGTTTGTTTTTTCTCTCGAGTTTGAACTGTTTGTTCTTTTGTATGATCTTTTGCGCCATGTTCTTTCTTAGAACTGAAGCCACTTTTATCTGTATATAGTCCTGGCTAAGTGTGTTTATTTTCTTGACAATCGGTCTCTTACTCATATAATTCCGCTTAAGGACTATGTAGATTGGTTCGTGTGTCCTCCATTTGGCAAGTACCCTAGTAGAGGGGAGCTGCCAAGGTAACCTCTAAAAGGAAGTAGAGAGAAACATGCACCCAATTTATACTTTGTTGTGGAAGATAAGGTCCATGGATTTGCTGAGACATAACAAAAAATAATAATAAAATAAAAAATAAAAAAAAGTGAGGGGATAGTGGACAAAGCTTATTGTAATGTACCCGCATATGGAGAGAGAGAAGGAAAGAGAGTTTAGTGCTGCGGAATTTTAGTAATTGTAACCAGCTGAGGATAATCACCTTGGTTTTTAGGTTCCTTCTCTCCTAATGCTCAGGCTCTTTGAGACAAGACTAGAAATGGCTGGATTAGAGTGCACAGAAAGTTATAGCGTAATCTGCAATATGCTTGGGCTATCTTGAACTGGAGGCAAACAATCAAGCGAAATGATAAACCTATTTTGAGTGCCTTCTAGTTCTCATGAACAATACACTGACAAGATGGGAGAGGGAAGCTTTGTGGAGGTTGGTGGTGGAAACTAAGTATGATTATCATTTGTGGGGAGGCTGGTGCTCTAAGGAGGCTGTGAGGCCCTTCAAAGTGGGAGTGTGGAAATATATTAGGAGGGGTGAGGAAGTTTTCTCTAAATTTGTTAGATATGAGGTGGGAGATGGGTACAAGGTCAGGTTTTGGCATGATTTATAGCGTGGGGAACAACCAGTGAAGATTTCTTAGCTGGATTTGTTTAGTATTGCACATTGTAAGGATGCATAGGTGGCGGATCATATGCAGTTCCAGAATGAAAATCTACAATGGAATATATTCTTTAGTGCATGATTAGGAGGTGGAAGTGGTCTCTTTGTTGTTGTATTCTCAATGAGTTGGGCAAGAAGATGAGGATAGAATTTGTTGGATCCCTTCCAAAAAGAGAAAGTTTGAAGTGAGGTCCTACTATCATGTGTTACATAATTTAAATGTATTTGTCCTCTAAAAGGGGAAATATTGAATGAATGGATCGTAATGAAAATGGGATTTCTGCAATGATTGCAAATCCTTCTGATATAATTTGAGAATAGAAATTCTTGTTGTATCCCAAAAATATATTTTGGTTAGAATCATTGACTTTGGATAATTTGAGGAAGATGGATGTCATAGTTGTGGATTGATGTTGTATGTGTAAGAAGAGTGGGGAATCTACTGATCATCTTCTTCTCCATTTTGAAATAGCAAGAGAATGATGGAGTTTGCTTTTCCATTTGTTTTGGTGTTGATTGGGTTATGCCTAGTAGGGTGAGAGAGGCGTTAGTGAGTTGGAGAGGAAGTTGTAATATTTTGAAAGTTTATAGGTTGGCTCCTTTGTGTTTAATGTGGCTGCATATTTGGAAGAGATGTAAGGAGCTTTGAAGATCGAGAGACTTTAGTGTTAGCGCTGAAAAATATTTTGGGTCAAATTCTTCTATATATTGATAGCAATGTCTTAATAGTCTACTATTTCTAGGTTTCCTGAGTTTTTGATTTTTGTTCTTCTCTTTCTACATATTAGGGAGTTTCTTTTGTTTGCTTCTTGTATAATTGGGTTGCATCCCTCTAAGCTATTAATGAGATTGCATTATATATAAAATTAAAATGCACTAATGACGTCTCATTATGCTAAATGTTAGCCAGGTGTTTCAAGAGCTAGTCAATGTATATACCTTCTTGTAATGCACTTACTGTGACTTTGCTTCCAGAGAATTGTAGTGTCTTGTCTTTTTATATATTTATATTAATTTTGACTTCTTCATTAAGGAACGTTTGTTCAATATGAAATTATACGTGTGATGACATGTTTATTTTCTATATCAGTTCTTGCTTATCTTGTCCGTGCCCTAATTTTGGGTGAAGATTTTACACAACATTTAGTATCAGAGTTTCAGTAATCAGAACATACTAATACTAAAGACTTTTAAAGCTGATTGAAGTTGAAGCTAGAGATGGGTAGAATACAAACACTGAGGGTGGTTTTCACCTGTTTACCAAAAAGAAAAACATTGAGTTTACATTGTATTATATTGCATTGTTTCTCCTGGATTCTGTTTCAAAATCCATGATGTATTTAGTAGAGATGCCTTTCACAACATGGCTAACTTTAAGGCTACTAATGCAGCTCCGATTGAAGCTAAAATGGAGAAAATGCAGTGTAGATGGTGACTTTCCCCTGCTTCCTGAGTACTCCAACCAATATAAAGTGAAAAGAAAAAAAAAACCACGTTAAGAAATCACTTTATGCTTTAGATGTGGTTTTGAATTTTTACCTTTTTTAAATATTTACTGGCTGTTGTTGGTTACCTGAGTTGGCATCATATTTACTGCCTTGATGTTAGGGCCGACCATGCTCTTACAAATTACAATAGTGAAATTCTTATGCATCTAGCATTTTTATTGGTAATTAGAGTCAAAACTTCAATGTGAAGTGTGAATTGAAACGTCTAAAGCCATATTCTAGTACTAATAATAATAATAAATACATTTTCCAAACGTGTGTCCTTTGTAAGCAATGGACCACTTGGGAAATTTTGTCATATTTTAACTAAAATTTACTGTTGATGGTATAGACTTCTGTTTTATATCTTTAAGAAAATAAGGTAGCATGTTATATTGTTATCAAGTGCTGGGGTAAATAATGTCATTGCCATACACGAGTGAAATAAAATTCTTTTTATTTTTTAGTTCTTTTTCTTTTTCTCGTTTTCTCCTTTCTATCAGCTCTTCCTCTCTCTTCATGCTACCTCCCCACTGCCACTTCTCTCAATCAGAGCTTGTCAGGTCTACTTTTCACATCTCTCAATCAAACTCATCAGATCTATTAGTGCATGAGACCTTTTTTTAAAATTTTATTTATCTCTTTTGGTTTTAATCTTACTCCCCCATTCCTTGAACAAGAAACATGGGACGGAAAAATCTTGAGGCTTTTCCATTCCTTAACATGAGTGCACCAAGAATTGTGATGGGAAAAACTTTAAAATGGGAATGGAACCCTCATTCAAACTTTCCCTCAAAGTAAAATGTGTTTCTTATCTTTGCTTCGGTTTGAATTTATTAAAGGTTCCCTCAAAGTAAAATGTGTTTTTTATTTTTGCTTCAGTTTGAATTTATTAAGTTTTTTTTTTTTTTTTAGTGAGTTGACTCAAGCTGGTGAAGCAATAAGGATTAAGTGGAGACCAAAATGGTGAGGGCTTAGATAGTAAAAGAGGATATTTTATTCAAGGACAATAATATAGTTTTAAATAGGATTGATCACGGAAAACTCTCTGTTTAATTGATCCCAATAAGGCAATAACTGTGGGGAAAGGATTCACTTAGTTGTTCTGCATCAATTGGGATTAAGATTTAATTGAGTTGACTTGAGTTGATAGATTATTTAATTTGTGTATGAGATGGGGAGGGTAAAAGTAGTTCCAAATGTGATTGGTGTAGTTTTATCACTCCATGGAATTATTGATGATTGGAAATTTTTGTCTTCATATTGCTGAGAAGTCCAATTGGGAACCTTTAATTGTCCATGCTCTAATGCCCACAATTTTTGTAGAAAATATTCAATAAGATTGGAATTAGAAACATAAACCAAGGATTTTGGTACCCCAAAAAAGTGGTAGAGCCTTCATATAATAATAATAATAATAATAATGCTAAAGAAAAAAGAAAAAGTAGAGCCTTTTTCTAAAATTCTATCCTTTGCTAAAAACTTAAGATCTTTATCTTTTTTAACTTGGAATTTACACTCGACTATACATTTTGTAAGTTTTTTAGTGTGAAAGCTAGGTTTGAGTATTGCACCATCATTTGGGCCCAAATATTTGTTTTTAAAGATGAAATATTGGTAGGTGGGCCAGAGTTTTTATATCTTATTGAATTCCTGTTATTTTACTTGTAATGTTGAATTCTAAGCATTTGTCTAGCAATTTGAAAATGATATTACTTTGAAACTACTCCTAGTTCTGTGGCTATCAAATAAGGTGTATGCATATTAAGCAGCTTTTCCGTTCAAAATTGCTGATACAGGATTTTTATGCAGTGCTTTGTTAGGTGGAATGTATATAATCGATATGAGCATGGAGGCCATATGGAAGATGCACAACTCTGGGGTATGTAACCGATTTTTATTCCCAGCCCTTCCGTCTCCAGTTCTTCAGAGATTTTCTCTTTTTCTATCTTTATTTCCAAGTAATGGCTGTTAATATAATAGTGTATATAACCAATATAACCCGAAACCTGCTTCACTTCAGAAATGTTTTAACTGCTGTGCTATGACAACTTCAGGATAACCAATGATACAATAGACAGCTCCATATATTATTCTGTTTTGATACAGTTAGAGGTGTTCTTTTTTTGTTGCTCTTTTCTTTTATTCAACTTATATAATTTTTTCACTCGGAAGATTTTTCAACTTTCCTAGATATATTTGATAGAGGCACAAGCCTGCATTGTTTTTTGTGTCTGCTAATTGATATTTCTGTCAGGTTTGTTGGCAGATGTTTTATAGAATGCCTTGGTTCAATAGTAGCAAATATAGTTCACCTTTCTTTTTTTATATGGAATCCACATGGATAGTGTGATGCAGGATAGAAGGGCTAACTTCGAGACCAAAGAGACCTACAACAATAGTATAAATATTATGCAGGCTCCATAATTGCGTTGGTTTTCATCTGATAATAGGCTACTATTTGTTGGGTTTCTTTTTAGCTTTTTATTTCTTTCCGGTTTACTTGTTTTATATAACTATTTCTATTGGGTCTTCTTGTTTGTGCGTTTTTCTTTTTACTTTTTTTTTTCCTCTCTTTATTTATTTATTTATTTTTTAATGAACTTCTTTAGCTGCAGTTAGGAACTCTTTCTTTTTCATTGTCTTCGATCATGTTTAAAATTTACACCTAGGATTTTTAAGTAGTTAAACTACTTTTCAAGGTTCTTATGGGAAAGAGTTGATTTTGCATTCAGAAATCATTCGAAGAAGCCATAAATTCGATTAAGAAAGTTGAAGCCGTGGATTCAATGAAGGAATCTGAAAAGGCCATGGAGTCTGCTAACTAAGAGGGCTATAACCATTCAAAGATCACTCTGAAGAAGCCTTGAAGTCTGTGGAGGAAGCTAAAGCACATATTGATAAGATGCCTTCATCTGAAAGTATGATATCAGAGGGCTATGGTTGATGACCCTCTTTGCCATGGACCAATCAGACTAGAAATTTCCCTCTCCTTTACTTTGTAGTCGGAATGTATATAATGAAATAAAGCTAGGGTTTGAGAATTGTTGGAGAATGAAGTGCATTGCTCCAAGTGTTCCTTTTTGTTTGTTTTATGTATTCTTCATATTATTTCTTTACATTTGTTCCTGGTTTCTGTCAGAGCTGCATACTTAGATGTAGATATGCTCAATATAAACGCATTTGAGATAAATGTATCATTACCTCCTCAGCATCAACAAGTGGTTCAACTCATTGGGCTGTTGTACTATTGCATTATTTTATTTGCTTTTTCATTGGGAGAAAATATCCAAATGAACATTGTTAGCATTTGTTTGTGCAGAGGTGGATGAAAATTGTAACCATTAGTCAACCTTTCTGCCAAGAATTTCCAGAAGTTGTAGTGCATTTTAAAATTGGAAATTAATGATAGTGGCAAAAGCAACTGAGAATGTGCTTGGCAAATTGTCTGTCCATTTTTATAGATGGCCAATTTACCCCACAAATTCACTTTCTTTTTTTTTTTTTTAATTTTTGCCCCCCCAAACCATAAATGTTAATTTTGCCCCTGTTCCCTCTCCTGGGCGTCTACGTGAATAAAACCAATAGTTATTGTTTTTAAATTACCATTATTGTCTAGAATGAGTGTATTTATTTATGAAGTATTACAAATGGTGGACAAACGGTAAAGGAAGCCACCCTCTTTTCTCTTGGGAGTGGCCATGCAATCATCCCTACCCTTGTCTTCTCTTGGGATGGTCGGACAACCATACCTTTTATTTTCTCATTCAGTAATTACATATAGTCATTCTCTTATTTTGTCATAGAGTGTATGTACGATCATCCCAATTTGGGATGTTTTCTTCTACGGTGGCCGGACTCTCACCCCAACCAAACCACTAGAAGAGGGATAGTTTTGTAATTTTATCTTCCCTAATCGGAGTATTTTTAACAAAAATGGTTTTAGGTGCACGTGATTGGCACATGTTAAAATTTCCATACAAACCAACAGAAAAATCTGACTCGAGTATAACTCAATAATTTTGTAATTTATATATCTGCGTTTAGAGATGTAAAGTGTATATATATTATATTAAAAAAGACTGAAACTTTAATATTACTTTTTCGAAAAATATTATCCACTTGGAAAAAAATTTGAAGAGGAGAAGAATAGAAACGAAAATAAACCGGAAGCCATTTTTGACTCCACCAACCCACCTACGCACGAGGCCGGTGTGGGTCCTACTACTATACTTGCAAAAATTCAACTTAATATATAAACAAGCTGGTAGGCGGTGGGAAAGAGAAGTTGGTGGGTGAGGTTGGAGTTGGACCCTGAAGAAAGGAATTCCAAGGGATGGCGATGGCGGTGTATACGACGGTGATGGAGGAGATAACAGGGTACACCGGGCTATCACCGGCGGCCTTCTTCACAATTCTGGCTCTCATGGCTGTGGTCTACACAACGGTGTGCGGCATGTTCGTTGCTCCTGAAGATTTCAACAAGCCGCCCGTTGTGATGGCCAACAACTTGAGCTCTAACATTTTAAACATGAACAATTCTACTGCTAAGCCGCTCCAGCTGGGAGAAGTTACTGAGCATCAACTCAAGGCTTACGACGGTTCTGATCCCAATAAGCCCATCTTGATGGCCATCAAAGGCCAGATCTACGACGTCTCCGCCTCCAGGTACCCACCCACCCCCCTGCCTCTCATGTTTCTTGCAGTTATGTATTCCTCCTATCAACTCATTAATTATTTATTTACTCACTCACGAAATTGCTGGTTGTGAGATGATCTTTATCTTATTCTGTTCTTACCACACGCAAGAAAGATTGACAATATAGAATTGAAAAGAGAGATTAATAGGAAAAACTTAAATCCTAATTGTACGGACGTATTTTGAAAATCTCCAATTTAGCTTTCTACTGATGTTAATATAACATGTTCTAATCTATAAACTAAGAATAAGATAAAGATGGGTTTCAAATTTTCAATGGGGTTTATTTAGGGTTTCAATGGCGTTTAAACGGGATTTATTTGGGGTTTATTTGCTATGTATTTGGGGTCTAAACAGGGTTTCAATGTTTATTTTGGGTTTATTTGTGGTTTAAACGGGTTTCAGTGGGGTTTAAACGGAGTTGCAATTTACCCTATTCCCAGTTTAAGTTTATATTTGACAAGCCCCCCCACAGGTTTCTTTGTTTTATACAATTAGGTGAAGTAATGAAATAACAAAGGAAAGTACGATGTATGGTAACATATATTGATGATTGAGATTTATGTGCAGGATGTTTTATGGTCCGGGTGGGGCGTATGCAATGTTTGCTGGAAGGGAGGCCAGCAGAGCCCTTGCGCTTCTGTCTTTCAAGCCTCAGGACATCAATGGTAACCTTGAAGGTCTGGATGCATCGGAGCTTGATATTTTACAGGACTGGGAAGATAAATTCATGGACAAATATGTGAAAGTAGGCCACCTAGCCAGCCCCACAACCAACCAGGTCCCAGTGACTCACAGCTAAATTTGTTTGGTGATCATGTACAAAATGCTGAAATTTTCTTCATTTTCTCCCCTCCCTCCATTAGCCTTCTGCTCTAGTTTGTAACTTGTTATATTACTAGTGTATAGCTGTAAACTGAGCTCAATATGTGAGACCCCTAAATCACTTTAAGCTAAGCTGGCATGTCCTTCCCTAGCTCGACTATTTTTCTTGTCAAGCCTTCTTGCACACCAAATATTTTATATTGGAGAATGATGTTAGAACAAATACCATATGGGAATGAAAAGTCAGGATCAAAAAGTTGAGGTGAAAAGGAACTCATAAAGAAAGAAAAAGAAAGAGGAAAAGAAGACACCCTAGCCAACCCCAGCCGACCTTATAAGAGATAAGAAATTTGGACCCAAATGTTGGAATATACGAAAAATATATATCTAACACAAAAAATACGCTCTTAAAAAAGCTTTTTGAATTTGAGTCTTATCGCCCAATCCGAGAGAGATGACAAAATATAACGAAAAACGAGAATAAAAACTAAGATATATGCAATTATTTTAGTTAAAACTAACTAGATTCATCCTATGGACATTTTTAGGAAAAGAAAAATGCTATTTTAGTGTGAGAACTAAAATTACTGTGTTATTATTTGTTATATAACTGCAGTTTTGTTTAGAAATAGGATAAAGCCTTGTAATTTACTTAATTTGTTGTAATTTTGACTAATAATTGTAAATGGGGTATCACATTTTTCACAACAATATATTTCCTCCCGCTGGATCGGATCCAAAAGGTCGCATAAAAGTACAAATAAAAAAATAAATTGTTATTATTAATTAAAGATAAAGATAAAGGGGAGCGCCAGCATAAACATGGGGAAGAAAGCAAAATAATAAACGGGGAAGTCATGATTGTCCCCACGCTTCCCAATTAATTACTCTTAATTAATTTTTAAACAAAACAAAAACAAATGGCCAATGGCCAATGGCTAATGAGTAGTGGCCATAGCGATTGCATGCAAGCAAGCGCCATTGCAATCTCCTTCCAACCATTCTCAGATCAACCGCTAAAGCAGAATCGAAATGGGTATAATAATATGAATGATTGAATGTGGAGAGACTTTTCCATTTCTCATCTTTAATCGTCTTTCATTAACATACATCATAATACACGATACGCGTCCGGCTCCGGATACAGCTCTACAAAGCGATTCTTGGTGTTGTCAAAGAGAAAAAGTTGAAAAGATCAACAAAAAAAAAAAAAAAGCAGAGCCAGAGGGATTCCCATTGCCCTTCTCCTTTGCTTTCCTCAAATCTCAATCCAAGCTGCTCACTCTTTCCCTTTCCTCTCTACATTTGCCTTTACTTCATTTTTTTTTTCCTTTTCCTTTTCTCCCAGAGAGATTTTCATACTCAAAACTGGAGCATCGCTTTCTCAGGTATTCAACTTCATCTTCATCTTATTGCCCTGAATTTCTTCTTGTGCTCGCATCGTTGACGTGGGTTTATGCTCTAGACTGTTTCCCGATTTTTCTGTTTTGTGTTTTATATGTATACAGGTTTCATTGTATTTGCTTTCGGGACTTGGTTTTTCATGGATCTAATGCGTAACATTAATTTGCTCCTGTCTGAAACAGATTGGAATTGCAAAGGACATCGGGTGGTGAGGGAGAAATGGGATCAAAATTGGAAATCGCCGTTCAAATGAGAAAAATTCTGATCATATCAGTCAGAACGTGTTACAGATCAGTTTCCGGTCATCCATTCCTTGTGGGTATGCTCTGTTTCTTGTTATTCCTGTACAAATCTTTTCCTTTCGCATTTTCCCTTTTGGTCTCTGCGTCCCCTGTTTTGTTCTGCACTGCTCTTCTCCTTGGGACTCTTTTGAGTTATGGGCAACCCATCATGATACCCGAAATTGAAAAAGATGATCAGTTTGGCCATGCCCTTAAGGCTGGGGTTTCGGGGGATGCCACTGTTGTTGTTGATGAGAGAGATGAGAGCTTTGTTGTAGAAAGACACACGGGAAAGGGAAGGGATATACTAGAGGAGGAGGCTGTTGAGGGTTCTACTTCTGCAGAAGATAAAGTCGGCAAGGTCGAGGTTGATGATGGGTTGGCTGATTATGCGCCACCGATTGATCATGGTTCCCGGGAAATTCAGTTAGAGAAGCGAGCAATAGAGGAATCTGAGGAAGAGTTTCACGGTTTGGAATTGGAAAAGAAGAAGGAAATTTATCAGGAGAACTCGGGGATTGAAGGTGTGTCAGATGATGGGGAACATCTTGAGAACCAATATGGTGTGCTTCACAAAGTGGGAGATGAGAGTCTTGAAGTGAAAGGTATTGTTAAGCCCCTGGGAGAGTTGGTTGATGCTGATAAGGGGGATCACTTGGATTTATCTACTTATGCTGATAATGATGATGATGGTGGTGATGATGGGTCTTTAGATTCAGGGTCTGATCTGGCGGAGAGTTCCTCGCCAGATGCTTCAATGGCTGACATCATTCCATTGCTTGATGAGCTCCACCCACTTTTGGATTTGGAAGCTCCGCAGCCTGCTCATATGTCCCATGATGAGTCAGATGTCGCTTCGGCAGAGTCTTCTAAAAGTGATGATGGCAGTGTTGACTCAGACGAAGAATCAGAAATTCAAGGAGAAGAAGTAGAAGATGGTGTTGATGAAAACGAAGATGATGAGGAGGAGGAAGAAGCACAGGTAGGCAAAGAGGATGAAAGTAAATCGGCAATCAAGTGGACTGAGGATGACCAAAAGAACCTCATGGATCTGGGGACTTCGGAGCTGGAGAGGAACCAACGCCTGGAGAATCTCATTGCAAGGAGGAGAGCACGGAAAAACATGAGATTGATGACTGAAAAGAATTTAATAGATTTAGATGGCGCTGACCTTACCTTTAACGTTCCAACCATTTCGACAGCAAGACACAATCCATTTGATCTCCCCTGTGATTCCTATGAACCACCTGGTTCTGCACCATCTATACTGCTGCCTAGACGAAACCCTTTTGATATTCCTTATGACCCAAATGAGGAAAAACCTGATCTCAAGGGAGACAGTTTTCAGCAAGAGTATGTGACATTCCACCAGAAAGATACATTTTTCCGTAGGCATGAAAGTTTCAGTTTGGGACCGACAGGCCTAGGGGGTCTCAGGAAAGAGATGCATGATATTAAATTCAGACCCTTTTTTGTGCCAGAGCGGTTTGCTTCAGAGGGAACAAGCTATTCCTCATTCGAGAGACAGTCAAGTGAAGTTAGTGAATCGAAGTTGAGTTCTATTCCTGATACTGAATCAGTGAGTTCTGCTGCTGATCAAGACGACAAAAAGCTCAATGAACAGGATTTTTGTCAAGAAACAGGATTCATCTCCAGCATAGACCATGCTTCTGATCGTGTTCAACATGGAAGCCGGTTTTCTGAAGATATTAATTCTTTGCAGATGGAACCAGTAGAGAGGAGAGATGTTCACCATGATGAGTTTGAGATAACATTGGGGCAAGTTGGAAATCATTCTGGAATGGATTCCAACTTGTCTGAAACAGGAGGGGCAGATACTCCTCTGGAAATTAATATTAGTGAAATTCATATCGAAACACAACCAGTTGAAGAGTACAGCAGTAGATCAAGTTTGTCATCGTTGTCAGAAATAGATGAGAAAATATCTTGTGCAAAAAAAGAAGAATCAATGAGTTTGGATATCGAAGAATCTAGCAGTTCAATGCAACGTTCTCTTGAGGAGCCAGAGTTCCAGTTTCCGCGTGGAGAGGTGGATGAACTTCCACATGAGCCTGTTTATGATTCTAGCCCCTCTGCAAGTGAAAAGATCCTCCGTTTTTCTTCAATTTCTTCTGATTTGCAAGCAGAGATATCCGAAATGGGTTCACCTCCAGTTTCAGTTGAAACTGTTCACATTGCTGGTAAGGAGTCTGAATTGCACAGTGAGAGCATAGCGAAGGATTGTTCGAATGATGAAGAAATGCATGCAGCATCCTCACTATCACATCCAGAAGATGAAATGGAACCAAGGTCGAGGGAAGCACAAGAGTCAGGTGAGGATGAAGTTACTCAGGTCGAGTCTTCTGGAGTTAACCACGGTGATCAAAATGAATGTGTGATGCCTGAATCTTTGGTTGAGCATATTTCAGTTGATTCAAGGTCATCTTCTCCTGACATTGGATCGGTAGAGGAGAAGGGTATGGCATATAAGAAAGAAAGTTTGTCTCATGAACATGATCAAGTCAGCTCCTCGAGTATTGATCCTGGGATTCTTTTTGATACAGATGTGCATGAGAAGTTAGATTCCATTGCTTCTAGTTATCAGATGGCTTATGAAAATTTAAATTTGTCTAGAAAAGAGGAAGAACACCCTCAGCCTTCAATGGTGGTGGAGCATGCGTCAGTGATACCTTCAGAAGCTGAACCTGTTGAGCTGCATGCCATTGTTAGGGAAGAAAATTTTCAGCTTGAGCAGGATCAAGTTTATTCGTCAAGTTCATCAGATTCTGGACCTGTAGTTGAAGGCTTGATGCATAAGCATGTAATTCAGCCTGAACAGGACCAAGTCCAATCATCAAGTTCTTATAATGCAGAGATCCTTGTGGGGGGCCACCAAGATGCAGATCAGAAGTTGGATTTGGTGGCTTCTTCTACCCAACATATTCCTTCCAGTGATTTATCTGTGTCTGCCTCAGAGGAACAACAGCCTCCTTTGGTGACTGAGCAAGTTACATGGGTTCTTCCCAGTCAGTCTACTTCAGAAACTGAACATGTGGAGGTCAATTTGTTGAATAAGGAGGAAATTGTTCAGTTTAAACAGGATGAAAGTTCTGATGCAAAAATCAACTCTGGTCTCCACCAAGATTTGGATGTGAGGCTGGTTTCTTTCAATGACCATGATGAGTGCAGGGTAAGTCTTGCAATTACTCTGGTTCTAGTTATTTTCTCATTCCAATATATTCCTTACATTTCTTGTTCTAGTTCTTTTTGAAAGATTGATGTCGTTTAGTAATGAAGTGATATTATATAAGTAGTGTACATTACGTAGCAACTTCCTGTAGTTTGGAATGATTAGATTCAGACCCTCCTTCCTCAGGTCACTTAGACACACCCAGACTGATGGAAATAAAATTGCAATCCTTATTATTCAGGCCCTCGTGCCTCTTTATGTTTCCTACTTATGTGATGGGTGGGCAGAAGGGGATATTTGTACCAGATAAACTACCATGAGGGTGATGCCAAGCTGAAAAGAAAGGTGCTCATTCTTAGTATCAGAAAAAAGTCATGTTTAATTGGTCAAATGAACGTGCAGTTACATGATGCTGACATATCTATGCTAGACTTTTAGTATGTAATTATTTACCCGTATGTTGTTGGTTCTTATATCTATACTCTCACTGTCAACTTGGATCTTTTTGCTTTTTTGAAGTTCTTCTCATTTTCTGAATTCTTTGGATTCTATCAGCATTTCTTGCTTTATGGTACCTGCATGTTTGTTTAAACTATACATGCGCATGATACCTGACGCTGATTCTCTCCATTTTATCTGTCCTCTTTATCTTGGTCACACGGCTCATGTTGTTTTGAGCAATTGATCTTTATGGTATAAACAATGGCTAGAGCATAATTATACATAGTAGTAGCTGACGTAGGAAACTGACCATGGCTGGTCTGACATTTGGCAGGAATCTTGTAGCAACCTGGCAGAGCCTTCTGAGGCTGTGAGAATCACGAAACATGGAGATGTGCCAGAAGTCTTTGATCCCAAGCATAAAATTCTGCCAAATCCACCTTCCTTGGCTTCTGATTCCACTCGAATTGATTTCCCAGCTGAGATTCCTGAATGTAATTCACCCACTGGTGGAGTGGATTTGCAAGCCGAAATCCCTCACAGAATTGTAAATGAGGACTATGTTAAGGTCTTAGAATATGTAAACTATTCTGCAGAATCTTATGGTTCTCTCGATGCCAAACAAAATATCAATGAAGAGGCAGAGGAAATAAAAGAGATTGATGAAGGATTGTTGTCGGAGTTGGATGCAGTTGGGGACTTTAGTGTCAAAGAAGTTGTTGGTGAGCCAGAGGAAATTAACGTTGGGAGTACTGAATTTGATTTGCTGCATAAAGATTCAGAACCAACAAAGAATGAGCCAGACCTCGCAGTTCTTGAAGCAAGATCACTTGAAGATATTGACTTGGCTTTTAAGCAGCTTCATGAAGGAGTAGATGTTGAGGAAGTCATCCTCCCCAGTATGGTTGATGACTGGCTAGTTGTGGGAGAGTCCGATGAACATGTGGAATTCAATTCAAACATGAAAACAGTTGATGCAAAATCTCTGGAAGACATTGATATTGCTCTCAAGCAAGTGTCAGAAGTTAATCTTCATGAGCTGCCAGAACCATTGGATTCAAAGGATCAATCATCATCAGTAGAGCCATGTGAAGTGGGTTCTGCCAAGAAGATTGAACCAAATGATGCAGGATCTGTTGTTCAAGAAACTAGTACTGTTTTTGTTGATAAACCAGAACGTGGATCTGATGAAACATCTGAGAGTATGACTTTAAGCATATCTAATTCATTGAATATAAAAAGTAAGGAGGAAAAATCTCATAGTACAATATCTGCTACAAGCTCCAGCTCGAGGGACTTTGATTGAAAATGAAGATTTAACAAGAGAAAGACAAAGAAAGAGTTTTGTGATTTTTCCTCGTTGGTTTCTTAATTCTTGGTGCGAAAATGGGGCTTTTGATTTTGAAGCTTGGTGCCATCCTGTTTTGATCGATGTCATTGTGTTATGTAATCTTATCTATATGCATTGCTTTCTTCAAGAATTGAGTTTTGTTTGAATTCTTGAAGTGTGAAGGTTTTCGTTTCTATATATTCTACCTTTTGAATGTGTATCATGTATGAGGGGCTTATTGGGAGAAAGATTCTTTTAAGCGGTGTATACAGTTTTTTTTTTTTTTTTCCTGGATGTAAAATTGTTGATGTGATTGAGGGTTTTAGGCTGTTAAATACTCTCTCTCTCTCTCTCTCTCTCCAGTGGTTGAGCACAGCTTTGATAAATGAGAATCCATGAATAAATTTAAGTATACATTATTGGTGTAGAACATGAATCTTAAAAGAAACGAGAGATTCCAACATGAACATCTTACATCCGTCCTCCTCAGCATTTATCAAAGCTGCAACACAAAACAACGGCAACGGCATGCAAACAGCGTGATTTTGTTCCTCTTCCGGTTTCAGTTGCCATTGTTTTGTGTGGCATGCATGAAGAGAGAATATCGGCTCATACCACCACGTATCTCTATGCAATCCTGGAAGATTGAAACGTAGAGGTTGAAATTCTGAATCAATAGGCAAGTTTGTTTTCCAAGGGATAATAATAAATGACGCCAGCTATCTTTCAAACAATATATGTATAACAATTAGATTTGTGAAATCTTCTACATCTTACACAAATTTAATGGGAAAATGTTAGGGGTTCTCCCTGTAGGTTCTCCTGACATTCTCCTACTCTTATGTAAAATATGAATTAAGTAAAAATAAAATTGTAATGGCTTCCACCACCGGTTTTTTTAGGCATTAGCACCAAATTTGAGGTATTAGAACCAAATTTGTGAGGCATTAGCATCAAATTTAGGATTTTCAAATCCATTTTGGGTGATATCATCCCTAAAGGGTTAACTTTCCACCTTTAGGTTTTAGTTTTGAATCCAAAAACAAGTTTTAAAGCATTAGAACCTAACTATCAACTCATAAAAATTAATCTATTAGCAAAAAAAAGATACTCCAATTTTATTTTTTCTTAAATCATGTTCTACGTAAGATTGAAAGAATGCCAGGAGAACACTACGGGGAGAACCCCTAGCAAACCTCAATTTAATGGTGGATTCACTTTTATTTACTATATGGAGATAGATGAAAGATATAATAGAAAATGATTTTTATCATTTCTCATAATAAATATAAGGGGTAACTTCATTTAGTCTCCCTGAAATGTTGTGTCTTTTGCAAACTCTTCTTTAATATTTAAAGTTTCTTACTTTGGTGTATTGAACTTTGATTTCGTTCCAATTACCCTCCTCCATTAGGATTTTCTGTTAAACCCTAATGGAGGGATGCAAAATTTTAGGAGTATAAGAGTCTTTTTATCATTTCTACCGTTTCATTTAATCCCAATATCTAACCGAAGAGGAGTTAATTGGAACAAAATGAAAGTTCAATACACCAAAGTGAGAGACTTTAAATATTGAAGGTGTGTTTGCAAAATGCACGATATTTCAGAGGGTTAAATGAAATTACCCATAAATATAATCATTATTTGTAGAGAGATTGATGCTTGAAAGCATAACACGGCTGTGCTAACTGATAAGGTCTTCTCATAACTCAACAAAGTTATGTCACCAAAAGCCATAATCTCATCTATATGTATTGTGTTACTTTTTCCTATATGGCTATTAACTTAGGCTCTGCTTATTTTGACGTAACATGTTTTTAGCATAAATTTTTTTTCGGTATTTAGTGCATACGGAAAATCAATATATATATAATCATATTAAATTTTAATTACTAAAATAACCCAACTAGGTCCTAGCGATTACCTGACCTGGTCTTGGTGAGGCACCAACTAAGTCTTGACGGTGTCCGAAAGTGAGTGCTAACTTGGTCCTAGTGGTGTTCTGATGGGGTCTTGGTTGGGTCCTAACAAGGTCCTAGTGGTATCTAGTTCAAGTTCCGTCCTAACATGGTTATGATCCCAATAGGGTCTTGGCGGGGTTTCGACAGTGTCTTGGTGGGGTCTCAACAGCGGCTCAATAAAATCCTGTTGGGTTCTCGGCGACATCCTGGTTGAGTTTGTTAATTTGAGAATGAAATGCTTAAACTCGAAAAATGGCTTATGATTTTAAAAAATGGAAACCATTTTTTCAAAAAGTAAAGAACATTTTTCAGTCAAACCAAAAATAATTTTCGTTAACTATTATTTTTCGTTGCATTAAATCTGAAATCATTTTACACTGAAATAAACGAACTTTATTAAACTTATAAAGGTTAGAAATGAACAAAGTTGCCGGAGATAAAGCTATTTGGATTATATATTATATTTTCTTACACGCAAACTTTTTTTTATAGGAAAAGTAACAAAACTAAAAGCTAATTTTTTTTTTAATTACACGCTAAGTATATAAGGTAATATAAAGTAAGGTAAAGTCCACTTAACCCCCTCAAACTACTATTTAAATGATAATTTACCCCCAAATTATCAATTGTGACAATTTACCCATAAACTATCAAAACAATGACAATGTACCCCACAATGCTTGAAAAATGACAAAATTACCCTTACTAAAATAAAAACAAAAATATTAAAATTTAATTTTTTTTTAAATTTTTAAGGGTATTTTTGTATTATTGAAAATTTTATAGGGGCAATTTCACCATTTTGTTAAAGTTGGGGGTACATTGTCATTGTTTTGGTAGTTTGAGGGTGTAAATTATCGCAATTGATAATTTAGGGGATAGATTGTCATTGAGATGGTAATTTGAAGGAGTTAAGTGGACTTTACCCTATAAACTAAAAGCAATGTTGCTCGTGAATTTGTTACTTTTGTTGGAAATGAACAAAGTTACCGTGAATTTGCTAATATTTTGGTTGAATTTGCTAATTATAGAATTCAATTTGTTAAAACTACAGAAAAATTTTTGGTTGTAAATGAACAAAGTTACTCATAAATTTGTTTCGGGTCAACACAATTAAGTTTGGCTTGAATTATTATTATTATTATTGTAGGACCCAGATTTATCTATATGAGCTCCTAGGCCCTCCTAAAGATTAGGCTAGAAGAAATGGCCCATCAAGCATTAAACAAATCTAGTCCATACCTTGACGTAGTCTTCGGCTTATATGGTTAGGGTCTATCAATAGAGGCCCATCATCAAATCCACGGGAAATATCCGAGGATTAGCTCTACTATTGGATCCTCGGGAATATCCAACGATTAGCCCTGCTAACAACACCTTTATTATCAAATCTTCAGGTCTTGCCGAGGATCCCTCTACCAGGAAGGCAGTCATCTTCGAAATGCCTATAAAAAGAAAGCTCCACCTCCATTTGTCAGGTATCTAATATTTCTCCCAGTCCTTTATCTCTCTAAGTTGTTTAAATCTCTTTGGAGTTCATATCACTGACATAGGCATCATAGTTATCCCCGCTAGGACACTACCGGCTGCTCTTATCCTATTTCTTTCTTTTGCAGCGAAGCTAATCTATACACAAACATCCAACCATCAAACACCGACCAATAGAAGACAGCCACGTCATCCTTGGAAAACTGTGTTCTAACAATTTGGCACCTTCTGTGGGAAACAATTTTTCAAATCTGTTCTTACTCTTAAACTTATTCCGGAGGATGGCCGTTCCATCACCACCGCAAGTTTCCTAATTAGAAGCCCTAGTGAGGCTCGAGGATCCAAGTACTCAAATAACTTTGCTAGAGGAAGTCATCCACTATGTCAACAGATCCATAAAAGCCACGAAGATCTTACTTCTTGGCTACTTCATCGAGAGGAAGTTGAGCTTGAAGAAAGACACAAATATCGATTCGTGCAAGCAAAGCCCCGGTGGATGGGTAAGACAACTGAGAATCTGTCATCAAAAACCGTCGAACTTTCTCCCGGAGCAGATGGGATGCGCCTCACTGGGAGTCACGCCATGAAGAGATCCAAAAACCACCATCCCATGGCGAAGATCATTGTGAGCCTTACTACCCTTAGAACTGCTATAAACGGTCTCATCCCGACCAATCGCATCATAATTGGCCAACGCACACGGGAACCAGGAAGCCAAGGTTGGCCACAATGGGCAAGACCTGAAAGGGAAAGGCAAGGAGATGGCCCTCCCAATAAAAAAAAAAAGACGTACACACTACGATTGAAAAACTTTTGTCGAATACCAATTTGCCTTTTACGAATTAGGTAATGACCTTTCCTCTCCCCGATAATTTCAAAGTTCCTCCGATCAGTAGTTACGATGGAAGAGGAGACCCTATTACCCATATAGAGGGTTTTCAAATTCATCCTTTTTTTCATAGTATCCCCAATGAGACCACTTGCTGAGTATTTCCTCTGACTCTGAAAGGGGAGGCTCGTGAGTGGTTCAGCAGTTTGGGTCTCGGGTCTATTGATAACTTCAGTACCTTGGAGCACCAATTCCTAAATCAGTTTGGCAATCCAAAGGAGGAAACAACATCATGCCTCTCTTTTCTCTCTGGTGCAAAGAGAGACTGAGTATCTTGAAGATTTTGTAAAGAGGTTTGGCCAAGAAATGCGGACGGTCAAAGATCCGAGTGAACAATGTACCAAATTTAGTACTCGCAATAGCATGAACCGTTGTTCGTATAGCGTTTGCGCAAGTACCGTGTGTGTTTAAAATTAAGTTTAATTCTAGACTAATATTATCTTAACCTAGTTCCAAGTTGGGTGTTTGATAAAGAAACAAAACATATGTTATTTAAAGTGTGATGAAATAAACAAAGAAAATACTAAGGTTAAAGACTCTACCTCACCAAATCAAAAACATAGGTTAAATACACTAAGTTAAATAATCCGTCTATCGATTAAATCAAAGCATACTCTATTGTGCCTATTGAAGGATTCAAAGAATCCATCCTTTTGATGAAAGACAAAACATAAACGATTTAGTCCAAAGGATCCAAAGTGAATGTGATTAACACAAAAGACAATGGATAAATAGACTTAAATTGAAAGATTAAATGTATCCATCGGATGAAAGACGATAAATAAACAATTATGGCACAATCGAACTCGATTTTGTCACTAAACCAAATTGAAACGAGAAAGCGATATTAAATGACGGAATTAAGTAAATTCAATGTAAAAACTAGCATAAGATCAGTGGTGAGGCTTCATCCTCAACCTTAGTTGAGGATTTAGCCTCCCAGGCTAAGGAGAGACTAGAACAAAATAAAAGTAAGCATTAAAATAATAAATGTGGTGTTTAGAGAGTCTCCACGGAGCCAAACAATGGCTTTTTCTCTCTGGAATTCGCTCTCTGAAAAGAACTCTCTCGAAAATTATACAAGGGTCTTATTTATAATAAAATGACTGCTGTCAGGAAAGAAAAGGTGCAATCGATCGCGGGCCATGTGCTCGATCGCGGTGCGCTCGATCACAGTGCATGCGCTCGATCATGCTCAACTGCTCCATAATCCCAAGGCGCAGTTGAGAATGCGATGGTGGCTAGGGCAACGTGTGGATCTCGGGTGTATGTGGACGCGCTCAATCGCGGCCCATGCGGTCAATCGCAGGCGTGCTCAATCGCGAGATGTTGTGCTTGATCGCACAAGTAGGGCCTCCCTTTGCTTAACTTCCACTTTTTACAGCATTTTGAAGGCAAGGACTTGCAACTTAAGAAAACACTAAAACATGCAAAAAAATATTAGAAAATAACAAGGCTAAGGGCTTAACAAACATAAATTAAGGGGTCCAAATGAGCACTATTTAACACTCATCAAATACCCCTAAACTTATATTTTGCTAGTCCCTTAACAAAACAAAATTAAAAACACAAATAAAACAAATAACATGGGTCTGCTTTCGTGGGAGAACAATTGCATTTACCATATGCAACAAACCTTTTAAACCCCTAGGAATTCCCTAGAGGACGAGTGAAGTCTTGTGAGAATTTTCGAGAAATGATACCCACCAACATTGTACAATCATATTATTGTAAAAAATGCAACAATATAAAAATTATGGTTCTTATTCATGAGCAAGCTTAACCAGACAAACACCATCTTCACAATTTTCAAGGTATTATCAATCTAGTTACTTACATGGCAAAATGAGACATCACATGAATCAATTCTAGTGAATGTGAAATTAGCACATAAATATGGGACTTCAAAAACTAATCTCAGTCATGCATGCTTCGACACTCAGAATTCATTAGATTACCCATTAGACACAATAACCAAGGTTTATATTTATTTATTTTTTTTGGGGCTTTTTTTTTTTTTTAGCTCAACTCCCTTAAGCTTTCTAATTGACTCATTTATCAAGCGTTAAGTCAATCATCATATGTTCATCAAGTTAAGCACGCAAATGAAAATCAAACCATAAATTAAAATAAACTGCATAATTAAGAACAAAATATGTACACATACCCCCAAACTTAAAATTCACAATGTCCACAGTGTGTGGATACAAAAAGTAATACAAGGGGGTTAGAGTACTCGATATGTCACCAAGGTGGTATTGAAGAAGCCCTTGGAGCTGGTGGAGATGTCCCTGGTGTAGGTGGCAATCTTGCTAAAATGTCTTGCAGCATGGCTTGTACCTCAAGCCTATCCTGGCGTGCATCTCTCTGTATATTCGAAATCTGAAATCAAATGTCCTCCAAGGTATCCTGTAAGGCATAACTATCTGCAGCGTTGAGGGTGATCGTCTCTTCATATTCTTCTTCATCTGACTGATCTTTTACCTCTATCTCTTGTTCTGCCTCTTCTTCATATTCTCCTGCCATCTCTTGCTTGCTGCTATCTCTTGCTCAGCTACTATCTCATGCATGTCTATAGGCTCTGGCTTTGCTGCGGCTTTGGGCATGAGGGAATAACTCTGATTTCACTAGATTCGGTTGAACCGTGGATGCTCAATGATGGGCCCATCTGTCGAATTGCCTTTTATGCCTTTCTTTTGGAGTATGTGAGTGATGAGAAATGGGAATGAAAATCCCCAGGTTCTGGTGGGCTAGCAACATGGTGGTGCACCCCCTCCCAGAATTTATGTATCTGCCTCCAGATGATCTCGGGAATGAAGCACCAATAGCCCTTATGAAATGAATACAGGGCATTGAGAAACATGTCCCATCTTTGCGTCTTGTGTCCCAAGGGACACACGTTCCATTGCAGCACGACGTCCACAAGCCAAAGTTGTGGGGGCATCTTCACCTTGCTGGTGGCATTCTTGTGCTTATCTGCAAATTGCCCCTCACACATGTCTGAGATGATGTCCTCTATAGTGAGCATGGATGGGCAAACAATCCATGGTTCTTCTGCTTCAGGTGGCTCATCATGGCATTTCAAAGCAGCCGCTATGTCGACTATGGTCACCTCGACGTCTCTATCGTTGATGGAAGAGAAAAGGACGCCTGGTCGATTGCAGTCATACTTCAAATTTTCATAAAATGACCAGACTAGACGTTCATATGTGGTGGAGGTGACTGGTTTGAATAATCGCTTCAAACCATGGCGCTTCAACTCTTGAACTGCCCATTTCGTTGCATCATTCTTGGAGAAGTCCTCTTTGATGGTAAACAAGGTCTCTAGGATGAGCTTCCGAGTCTAAAAAGGGGGCCTGGCTACCATTGCTTGGGTCCCAGAGGATTAAGAAGTAGAAACTTGGCCTCTAGGCATGCTGGAAACTGGATGGGGAATTTTGTCGAACACTTGGTGGGCGCTTCTAAAAATAAGGGTTTGAAAACCCTTCTAAAATCTAACCCAACCCCCTGCAAAAATAGCAAAAACCAACACAAAATGGAAAAGACACAATTTGTAGCAATGGATTGTGTCTATGGATCTTTAAAAATGGGGGAGAAAAATAAAAATGGTGGAATGGTTGGGTTTTTATGAAAAATTGGGGAAAAGATGGAAAAATATAGAAATGGGAGTTATGGGGACAATGGCAGTGGTGCAGAGGTGATTTGGTGGTGATGTCCGGTGGGTGGGCAGTGAGATGGTGGTCTGAGGTGTGTGTGATAGAGAGAACTGTGGGAGAAGAGGGTGCGCAGGTGAGAAAATGAGGTGGAGAGGGGAAGAAAGTGAACTAAAAAAAAAGGTCATGTGCTGCTTCTAAACGAGTGCGATTGATCGCCCCTAAGTGCGTTTGATCGCATTCATGCAAGAGTGTGTGTGTGATGGGCCTCTGCATTCGAGCCAACATGCGTGACTCGAGCGTAAGCCTGTGTCTAAGATCAAGCGTACAATTGTGCACTCGATCCCAAAGTGTAAAGTATTTTTTTTTTTAACAAAAATAATTACAAACACAAACAGCAATAAGGTTCTAGAAAAAATCTACCCCACCCACAAACTTAAAATGGCACATTGACCACAATGTGATCAGATTTACAATATCCAAGGAATGGGTCAATTTAGGCATAGCATAAAATAATGCTCCCCCAAATTTGGATGGCAGACATAAAACTTGGAACACACAATGCCAAAAATAAAACAAGTAACATAATGAGGGGTGCCTCTCACAAGCGCTAAGTTTAACGTCTTTAGCCAAACTTGTGACAGTAGGACCAAACTACCTATGACAATAGGTAGACACATCAATTGCACTACCGAGAATGGTATGCACTAGCTTGCCTGGGTCAAAAGGGTAATGGTCATAGCTGGGATAATCAATAAGCACAAAGAAATATTCAGCTAATCCTTTCATCAAATGATCAAAGAATGGGAGAGGAAAATGGTCATTCCTTCCCATGGTCAAACTGGGCCACCTAGGCCACCTATGAATGGGTGCAACCCATTTGCTCTTAGAAATCAAGTTGGGAGGTTCAAATGCTAATGAATAAGTTATGGGGAATGATAACTCAATGGTTTCCCCACACTCCGACTACATCTCAGAAATGGGATAAAAAATGGCCTTAACTAGCTCATCTACTTCATCAAAGTACTCATCATCTCCCAATTGAGCAAAACTTTCTAGCTCAATGTCCTCCATACTTGGCTCAACTACAACCCTAGTTGGCTCAAGTAACCTATAAAAGTCCATGTCTCGTCCAAACTAAGCGAAACATTCCATCTCAGGATCCTCCAGACTTGGCTCAACTTCACCCCTAGTTGGCTCAAGTAACCTATAAAAGTTCATGTCTCCTCCACACTGAGCGAACCATTCCATCTCAGGATCCTCCAAGCTAGGCTCATACAAAACCTCATCTTGCCCAATCAGCGTGTCAAAGTCCAGGTCATCTTCCTTTTGAGTAAAGCACTCAATCTTAGGTACCTCTAAACCAAATTTACTTACAATCTCATAAGTGATCTCTTCAATTAAGCACACAGGGTGGGCTTCATCATACTCGAGTGGTTGGTTATTGATGTTAAATATGTTGAGCTCCACTGTCATATTCCTAAATGAGATTTTCATCATCCCCTATTCTACAGTTGATTAGGGCATTAGCTATAGCTAAGAAGGGTCACCCTAAAATCACTGGAATCTGGTTCACAACATCATGCACTGGCTCCGTGTCTATCACTATGAAATCCACAGGGAAATAAAACTTGTCAACCTTGATCAATACGTCCTCAATTATTCCCATTGGTCTCTTCATTGACCTTTCAGCCAATTAAAGCGTTACTGTGGTAGCCTTCAATTCTCCCAATCCCAGCTGTAAATACACTGTATAGGGCAGAAGATTCACACTTGCTCCAAGATCCAACAATGCCCTATTAATCTGATTTACTCCTATCATGCAAGAAATGGTTGGACACCTAGGGTCCTTATACTTGATTGGCAGCTTGCACTGGAGGATGGAGCTCACTTGCTCGGTCAGGTATGCTTTCTTTGGGACATTTGTTTTCCTCTTGATTGTGACCAAATCCTTCAAGAATTTAGCATGTGATGGCACTTGCTAAATTGCATCCAAGAACGAGATGTTTATCTGAACTTGCTTAAACACCTCTAAAATTTCAGCAAATTGTGCATTCTTCTTTGGAGCTTTCAATCTCTCAAGATATGGAGCTTTCAAGATAAACAACCTCGGAGGATCCTTATCAATGGGAATGACTGTAGATGGCTCAACACCTCTCTCCTCCTTGTTGTCACTCTCTTTCTCTTCTTGCCCAGCAAAGGCTGCTTTTGGCTTTACTACATGATCTGCTTCTGGCTCAGCATGGTTTGATTCTGGCTCAGCCACATGATTGTCCACTGTTTCCTAGACCTCAGTGTGATAATCGCATTTGCATGCTCCTGATTAGAAGAATTTCCGATAGTGTATGCCTTAAGGTTATTCACTGGTTGGCTAGGGAGCTTTCCCTTATCTTTCTCACCAAGGTGATTTGCCAACTGTCCCATCTGTATCTCCAACTTAGAGATTGTCTGGGTGTTCACCATGGTGGAATTTCTCATGTCATTGATTGATTGACTAGTCATTTTCATGAACTCCCTCATGGTATCTTCCAATGACTATGTTGATGACGTTGGGGCTTGAGTGGGGGCTTGATAAGATGATGACACTGGCTGAGCCGAGCATCCATGATTTTGATATGTCAGAGGAAATCCTGAAGGATATTGATTTTGAGCATGTGGAGCTCCTCCTTGATTTGTGGGTTGGTTCTGCTTCCAGGAGAAATTAGGGTGGTTCCTCTACCCTAGATTGTAAGACTCAGAATATGGGCCATTTGACTGCTTTCTAAATTCATTGAAAGCGTTCACTTGTTCCATCTGGTTCTCAGAAAAAACCGGGAAAGATGGACAAGTTTGTGCTTAGTGCATCAGACTAGCACAGATAAAACAACTCTCGACAATGAAAGTGTTTGCAGCAGTTATGGGCTAACCTACATTTAGAGCATCAAGTCTCTTAACAATCGCATCCATCCTTAAGTCCAACCCTGCTTCACCTTTTAACTCATGGATACCTCATTTCTTAGGGTTTTGGGCCGATTTATCATGACAACTTGTAAAATCCCACTATTGTGAGTTGTTGGCCAATTTGTCCAAAGCTTTATAAGCTAAATCTCCCGTTAAGTTCAAAAATGCCCCCCCATTCATCAACTCTATCATGCTATGATTGGGCTGAGACAACCCTTGGTAGAAGAATTTCATGAGTCGCCACTTTTCATAACCATGAGGAGGGCATCTGATGAGCAGATCCTTGAAACGCCCCTAACTATCAGAGCATTTCTCGTCCTCATCCTGATTAAAGGAACTGATCTCCTTTCTTGCCTCATTTACTATGGACTTTGGGAAAAACTTGTTGTAGAATTTACTCAACAAGTTTTCCCAAGATGTGAAAGACGTAGGTGCATTGGAATCCAACCACTTTGTGGCTCTATCATGAAGGGAGAAAGGAAAAGGTCTAAGGTGGACAATTCCTTAGAGAAATTCTGGAACTTGGTTGTGGCACATATATTTTTGAATTTCTTCACATGGGCATATGGGTTCTCATGATTTAACCATAAAATGATAGTAAAAGTTGGGTGATGTGTGGCTTTAGATCATAATGGGTTGCATTAGTCGGTGGCAACACTATACACGAATGGGAACTAGTCGCAACTGGTGCAAATAATTCCCGGAGTGATGTAGTGAAATCCACGTCATATGCTCATCTTTGCTCCATGTGCTCAGCTCTTGCATCCTGGTACTCTTCATGCTCCTCTTCATTTGCATTCCTCATATTTGCCTCCATCTCAACGTGAGCTCTATGTATTCTCCTAAGATTTCTCTCTAAGTCGGGATCTAAAGGTGTTAATTCTAAATTTAAGGATCATCAACCATGCATACACTAATTAAGAAATTAAACTAAACAACCATAAAAAATAGCAAACTAAGTTAGCAAGTATGAACAAAAACAACAAAACAGGGACCACAAAATAACAAATAAAAGATCAATATGCACAAACTAAATGAATTTAAAATACTAAATTTAAAGATAAACTTCTAAACAATAAACTATATAAGCAAAAAATTAATAAAAACTAAGCAATTTAAACAAATATTAACATATGCAGATAACACAGAAATAGAAACAAAAAAATAAAAACAAACTAGTTTAGACAATTAAAAAGTAACAAAAGATAACAATTAAACAACTAACTATTTAATTAACCAAACTACTAATTTGAGAATGAACTTAAAAACAAGCAGAATAAACAATTAAAACTAAACTATCAATTAATCAAAGCAAAATAAAAATTGAACATACTGCCTCGGGTATGTTGGTGCAGACTACAGATATGCACTGGAGTGCCAGGCAGTAGGATCGATCGCATACACGCAAATATGTAGCAGTTTCTGCAAGTGCACTCGATCGCAATAGAGGTGCGATCAAGTGTATCATTGCACTGCTTTCTGTCAGAAAGGTGTGTTCGCATGCAATTGCGTACTAAGTGAGCGCAGGTACACGAACAATATGGAATAGGCTTAAGTGCGCTCGATCTCAACAAGTATGCGATCGATCACACTATCACAGACTGATTTTTCAGAAACGTGTAAACTATGAAAAACTGCCAAACACTAACCTAAAAGCTAACAAAAATGAACTAAAAACACAAAAATAAACAAAGAACATAATTGAAATTGCATAAATGAAATACTAGTAGAAAAATAAAATTAATGTAAAAATAAAATCAATTTTAACAAATCAAACGGTTCCCCGGCAACGACGCCAAAATTTGATGTACCAAATTTAGTACTCTCAATAGCTATAGCATTTGCGCAAGTACATGTTCGTGTCCGCAAGGAACCGTGCGTGTTTCAAATTAACTTTAATTGTAGACTAATATTATTTTAACCTAGTTCCAAGTTGGGTGTTTGATAAAGAAATAAACATACGTTATTTAAAGTGCGATGAAATAAACAAAGGAAATAGTAAGGTTAAAGACTCTACCTCACCAAATCAAAAACACAGGTTAGATACACTAAGTTAAATAATCCGTCTATCGATTAAATCAAAACATACTCTATTGTGCCTATTGAAGGATTCAAAGAATCGTCTTTTTGATAAAAGACAAAACATAAATGATTTAGTCCAAAGGATCCAAAGTGAATGTGATTAACACAAACGACAATGGATAAATAGACTTAAATCGAAGGATGAAATGTATCCATCGGATGAAAGACAATGAATAAACAACTATAGCACAATCGAACTCGATTTTGTCACTAAACCAAATTGAAACGAGAAAGTGATATTAAATGACGGAATTAAATAAACTTAATGTAAAAACTAGCATAAGATCAATGGTGAGGCTTCATCCTCAACCTTAGTTGAGGATTTAGCCTCCCATGTTAAGGAGAGACTAGAACAAAACAAAATTAAGCATTAAAATAATAAATGTGGTGTTTAGAGAGTCTCCACAAAGCCAAACAATGACTTTTTCTCTCTGGAATTTGCTCTCTGAAAAGAACTCTCTCAAAAATTATACAAGGGTCCTATTTATAATAAAATGATTTCTATCAGGAAAGAGAAGGTGCGATCGATCGCAGGCCATGTGCTCAATCGCAGTGCATGCGCTCAATCATGCTCAATTGCTCCATAATCCCACGACGCAGTTGAGAATGCAATGGTGACTAGGGCAACACGGGGATCTTGGGTGTATGTGGACGCACTAGATCACGGCCCATGCAGTCGATCGCAGGCCTGCTCGATCATGAGATGTTGCGCTCAATCACACAAGTAGGGCCTCTCTTTGCTTAACTTCCACTTTTTACAGCATTTTGAAGGCAAGGACCTGCAACTTAAGAAAACACTAAAACATGCAAAAAATATTAGAAAACAACAAGGCTAAGGGCTTAACAAACATAAATTAAGGGGTCCAAATGTGCATTATTTAGCACTCATCTCCAAGTATTTCCTCTGACTCTGAAAGGGCAGACTCGTGAGTGGTTTGACAATTTGGGTCTCGAGTCTATTGATAACTTCAGTACCTTAGAGCGCCAATTCCTAAATCAGTTCTCAGCGATCCAAAGGAGGAAACATCATTATGCCTTTATTTTCTCTTCGGTGCAAAGAGAGACTGAGTCTCTTGAAGATTTTGTAAAGAGGTTTGGCCAAGAAATGCGTACGGTCGAAGATCCGAGTGAACAAATGATACTTTCAGCCTTGATAAATAGAATAAGAACTGAAGAACCCTTGATGGCCGACGATGGGTACCTTACAGCAATTCATAGCAGAGTCGAGGGATACATATACCAAGAAGAAGTTATCAAGGCGTTAGGCAAAACTAGGAAACCCCGGAGCCAATCAAGTGAAGTCAAAAAGGAAATAGAATCTTCCTCGAGAAAGAGGAAGAAAGACACAAGCACCTACCAAAAGTAGAATCAACCTCTAGACCAAAAATGGACTCCTTTGAACACAAGCCCTTCAACGGTGTTCATGGAGGTCAGAAAGGATCCCAGTTTCAAACGACCGTCGAAGATGAGAGCCTCACCGATGAAACATAGTAATCAAAAATATTGTGAGTATCATCATGATCGCAGTCATTGGACTAAGGATTGAGTCAGTTTAAGGAAGGAAGTTGAAGTATTCATCCAGGGGGAAAGCTAACGAAGTTCTTAAGTAAGGAAGAAGGGAGAGGGAACCATCTTTGGGAGAATCAGCCATGAGAAGTGGTGCCCCGTGACAAACTTACAACCCTCGAAATCCTTGAAGGACTCCACTTCGACAAATGAGGACCACCATTATATCAACAAAAAGGGTGGTGATCCTATAGATACTTTTTTCTGTTGCCCGTTGAAACCCGCATATCCAAATGTTCTAGGTATGACTTTGTTGGCCGATTACATTATCTCTCGATTAACTCTCTTTGATGGGACCTCATAATGTAAGTGAAGACAACAGAAGCTTGGAGAATATTCTCATCACAGTTTAAAACAAAGTTCTCGGTCACCAACGTTTATAAGTTTGCCAAGAATCTCTTAAAACAGGGGATTACCCTTGACACGAATGTACCCTTGGCTCACAAAACACCACCAAATTCAAGCTCGATTACCTCTGTATCCAGGTCAAATTGTTGGCCCACCATCAATCCAGCACTGCGTCCTCTGCAATGCTTTATCGCTTTATTGCCAAGCCCTCTACAGTTACCGAATTCATCTTTAGACATAATGGGAGCTATGAACCATCAAACCAAATTGGGTTTTAATTAGAACAGTTCAAATGTTTTCAGTCCACAGTTAGAAATGTCGAAGAAACGGTAAAAGGAAAGTATCGTGACAGAGGATGCATGTTAATCAAAGGTAAAACAGTGACCACTTCATTTCAACATTGAGATAAACTCTTACAGTCAACTGCAGAAAGTCCAATTACAAAGAAAAGGCCGATTACAAAGAAAAGTCCAATTACAAGAAGAAGAAAAAACTTTGAGTACAAAGCTTCATCAACTACTTTTGAAAGAAAAACACCTCCTCGAGCACATAGCTGGTGACATTGTACGCACGCTTGGGAACATGATAAACAAGAAAAGTCACCATGAACAAGAAAGGAATCCCACCAGACTAGCAGAGGATTATCCTCACTGGCAAGCAGCTAGTGAAGTTGTACAAAGAGTGGTAGTTACATTCAACTCAAGTGCTCGCCTCGAGAAGCACCACCCAATGGACCAGGTTTGGTCAAAGCCCGAGACCTCCACAATTGGCACCTCCTTCGAAGCTGCTGGCACTCCTCGCTGTCCAAGAAAAAATGGACGCTAGAATGCACGCCTCTAGCCTTCTTCATCTGGCCCTTTGGATGTCAACCAGTTGCGCCTCTAACTCCGTAATTCGATGATCCCGTGATTCCAGCTGCCGGTCCTTTAGCATCAGTTGATGATCTTTCATTTCGAGATCACCCATCATCTTTGACAACTAATTTGAATGCTCAACAAGGGTATACTCACGAGATTCTAGTACCAATTTTAGCCCGAAGAGCTCTGCCTGGATATCTTAAGGAGCACGGGAACTGACTTCATCCGACGACACATCTGCGCCACTGTTAGTAGGCTCCACGGGATGAGTAGTAGAGATGGTGGACGACGAAGTATCTCCTGAGCTATCAAAAGGTGAGCTAACGCGAGACCAAATATTCATGAAAGCTAAGAAGGAAATCTTGAAGAGGAAGAAGAGGATTTGTGCGGAATGGGAGCACAAGGCAATATTTTAAAAAAAAAAAGAAAAAAAAAGAGACACATGGGAAATCAAACCTTAGAGTAAATGCGAAGCGACAAAGCGGGCAGACCCATAGGGAAGTCCAACAAACGTCATATTGTAGGATTAAAGCAGACAAACCCATGGGGAAGCCCAACAAGTGTCGTATCGCAAGATTACATGTAATGATGGTCCTAGAAATATGAAACGATGGAAGTTGAACAGGTAATCCGACCAAAGATTCTCAACTTCAAATCCTTGATCATGGAGCCAAAACGCCATACAATCTAAATCGAAGATCCTCGGCTTCGATTCCTCGGCCATGGGGGTAAACACCCCTTTACAATATTTCGGATATACATTGTCTTTTACTCGTTCCTGTTTTATTTCATTACAGTTTGAATGTCTAACCTCATTGTCGGATTAGCTCCATTATTCGAAGATATAGACTTGTTTGGTCTATCTTATTCGATCAGGAGAATATCCATTATTATGCTACAAATGTTATCATTCTTACAGTCAGCTCGTCATCATACAAAAAGCTTTGTGTCTTATTATAGACCTCGTTTAAAGATCCTTGGCCATGGGGGGTCAAAGATCTTATGTTCTAGCTTCAATCATGGCCTCAGATTGTGGAACTTCCAGCTTTCAAACAAATAGTCGGGAAACGCAGATGAGACACTCTCCCGATTTATGCTCAGTAAGATACTTTCCTAAGTTCCTCTCCGAGGATAGAGATGATAAATTACAGCTACAAAAAATATTTTTAGAAATAGACTTCTTGAGAATATACAGCCTCTAAAGTTGGATTGTTCTAAGAACCTAAAAACCTCTTATGAACGTACATCCTCTAAAGTAGGAGTGTTTTAAGAACCCAAGGCCCGTTAAGAACGTAAAGCCTTTGAAGTAGGATTGTTCTAAGGTTAGAAATCCTCGGGAATACAGCCGGACTAAGCACCTTCCCGGGGTAGAGCAATATGCCAATGTAAAACAAATTCCTCGGGAATACAGCTGAACTAAGCACCTTCTCGGGGTATAGCATTATGCCAACCTAAAATACAGCAGAAGTATTCTCCTAGAGGATAACTCAGTGAGATGCAACTGCAGCACCATATGGTGTCAAAAGGGTTCAGAGATGAGTGGTTGATAAACACTCTTATGAAACTCGAATGAATAGAAGCATTTCTTTAAAGTCAAGCAGAAAAATCATAAGGCCAATGTTCTATGATTCTATTGCCAAAGGACATTTAGGGAAAGATCATCTAGATCATTTGTGCATCAAAAGCCGTCTTCAAAGCAAAGTTTGAGGAGGTTAGCCCAAATCGTTCGTTACGGGTGATATGAAACATATATCAGCTTTACCAATTACAAAAGAAAAGAAAGACTTAGACGAACTTTAGGGAAACTTTCTCTTCTCATTTAGTAACAAAAAAAAGAAAAGAAAAAGAAAGAGAGAGATTACATTCTCAAAAGTGGAGTACATTAGGGGAGTTAATCACAAAGACTCCTTGGACACTATAAATATCGATCATCTGGATCCTCTGTAGGGGCACGATCCCATGACTCAGGAGAAGAGCCCACTAATCATGTAGAGTCAATATCCAAGTCTTCTTTACACTCAACTTTGGGAGGAAGTTTTGCTTCGGCCTGAGCTTTGGGGTCATTTATTAGATGCGGCTTGAACCCCATGTATTTAATTCCCCTATAGTCAGGCATCTCCTCTTGCCCAATGGTCTGCGCATCTTCAGCAACTCCTTTAGAGGGTAGACGCTCTTCAATAGAAATTGTTTCAACCTTGGAAAAATTTATAGGTTTCCTAATCCATGCTTGGAAAGTTTCAATACCCCCCAAATAGCTTGCGCTAAAACCCGCATCTCGTCCCCATGAAGCAAAAGTAAGTTGCCTGTAAAAGCTTCGAGCCTTCTCCTTATACTTGATTAGTAGCTCCTTTGCTCATCAAAATTTTGCCCTCACATCCAGGTTGGACTTTAACAGATCCTTGGCCCTAGTATATGGCGCCCCCTCCTCCTCTGCTGAATGTAAAAGCCTCACGTTTAGTGCTTTCAAATCAAGTTCAGCTTTGATCTTCATAGAAGAAAGCTCTTTTTGAATATCTGAGTGATCTTTAATCGCCTTCTCGGATATGGCATTGGCTGCAAAAGTTTGGCCTCCAGATCATTGATTCTGGCCCAAGCTGTTAAACTATCTTCAATAAGCTTGGCCTCCAATGCAATGATTCGCACTCCTGAGAAAGTGAGAGCTCTCTCCTTCTGAGCCCAAAGAAGGGCGAGAGCAGCCTTAGAGTCTTCCAGTTTCTTCCTCAAAGACTTGTTCTCTGAAGCAATGTCCTCTTAAGATCTCTGAAATCTAAGAAAGTAGTCCATACCATTCATGAAGCCCTGCAAGAGAGTGATAAGTCTTTGGGAAGATAAGTAACCCATCTAGATCAAAGTGTAAAGGCACTTACGTCTGTAAAATGGTATAACATGTGATCCATGGTTTCCTATGGAGGCGTCGCCCAAACATTCGCCATGGAATGCGCCGAGATTAAGCTAGCTAAAGTAGTGAAAGGATTGCCTGGCCACTTTTCACCCAGTCGAGTCAGAGGTTCCCCAAAGGACCAAAAAATACCTTCTGGGGTCCGACCACCTACAAAGCCAACAACCGACGGTGTATCAGCTGTAACCTGACTAGCAATCGAACTTTCCCTTCTAAGTTCTGGTCCGTCAACAATTGGGAATTCAGGTTGAGCGTCCTCTCTCCCCACTTCAATTACCAGCCTCCACTTCCATTGGTTCACCTTGTTCAGACTCTAAAGGCTCCCTACCCCTGCGGACTCAGGGGGTACCATCACAAGAGGCTCATCCAATGCCACGTTTGTCAGAATTCGCTCAATATACCACTCATTCTCCCTATCAGAGTCAGATAGCAGTGCGACCTCAACAAAAACTTGAGATGGCGGCACGTCAGAAAGTAGCGTTATTACTAAAGAACCATGTTCTTCAGTAGTAGTTGTTTTCTTAGGAAGCCTAGCCTCAGAAGATTCTTGAGGAATTATTCGCTCATTTCTTAAGAGCGAAAGAGCCTTAGGCAGATCATTGGTACGATCTTCAATAATCCCCCCAGTTTGCTCGACTTCAATATTTCCCCTTAAGGAGACCTCCACAACCTCAGACTCAGTCCTTCTAGAAGCAATGCCAAATAAAGGGCTTTCTATAGATTCATTTGTTGCCTCTGGGACAACAGGAAGATTGATTATGATAGGAACCGTTTGCGAATTGTCACCTACCTTATCTTTTCCCTTCTCCTCCCTTGTTTTTCAAGGACGGGCAATCTGTTTGGCGTGAGAAGGTTGAGTGGTAGTACGCCTTTGAAGTTCAAGAGTCTCTTTCAAAGAGACCTCGGTAGTCTACTTTCATTTTTTTTGGAGAAAGTTGAGCCACAAACTCCCTGGTTGACTCAAGAATTCCCTCCTGAGTGACGCCGCTTAAGGACTAGATATCCAATATCAAGATGGAAACACAAGAGACGTAGAGTAGAACAACGAGGAATTAGAACAAGAACTGTTTGAGCAATCAAGAAACACACACGTGAATTTCATAAAGAACAGTCACCCTTAGGGGTGAGAAGTCGCATCTCAAGAAGTAAGCTGTTTTCTTATTCCAAAAGTAAGTTCTCACATTACAAAGAGATACTTAAATAAGCATATGCAAACCCTAACCCTACTTGCGCATAAATGGGCTTGGGCCCGTTATTCAAAACATAAAAAATAATAAAACCCCAAAACATAACATAAGGACCCACAAATAAATAGGTTATTAAGATTGACGCCGTCAATTTCCCCCATCGGAAAAGAACTCGACTCTAATGAGTTGTGGGCAATGTAAGCATCATAAAGGTCGGGATGAAGACGCTGAACTTCTTTAGTCTGCAACCAACAACAATCCAATGGTGGTCGATTCTTCCAACGAACCAAAAAATTTTGGTAACCTCCCCGCCGCATCGACACAATATGGTCATCAAGAATATCTTCTATTTCATCTTGAGGCTTCACAGACTTGGGCACACTTAGTAATCGGGTCAGGTAAAGTATTATCCTCATAATGGCCCGTATACAAAGTAAGGTCTTCAACATTAAAAATAGGGCTGATATGGAGAGTTGGGGGTAACTCTACGTGATATGCATTCGGGCCCAATCTGCTAAGGACTTTACAAGGGCCAGCAGACCAGTGATGTAACTTATGAACAGCCCCATGAGGAAAATGCTTTGGACGGATCCGCACCATGACGAGGTCACTAACCTAAAACTTGACATGTCACCGATGGGGATCCACTATTGCTTTATATGAATTAGCACTAAGTGTCAACTTACGTCAAACTTCATTATGGAGCTACTGGATGTGTTGAGAGAAATCTTCAGCTGCTTCACTATAGCGACTAGGAATTGGAAGTGCAGCAAGATCAATTGGAACCTGAGGTTTAGCTCCTGTTACTACCTTAAAAGGAGAGAGACCCGTACTCTGGTTAATAGAACTGTTGTAAGCAAATTCTGCTTGGGGAAGAAGAAGATCCCAAGAGGTTTGATGGTCAATTACCAAACAACGCATGAGGTTGCCCAAACTCTGATTAACAGCTTTGGTTTGGCCATCTGTTTGGGGATGAAAGGCGTTGGAAAATTTCAATTTCGTCCCCATCTTCGCCCACAAAGTCTTCCAAAAATAACTCACGAACTTGACATCTCGGTCTGAGACTATTGTTTTTGGTAGCCCATGAAGACGAACCACTTCTGAAAAGAAAAGAGAAGCAACTTTGGACGCATCATATGTCTTGGCGCAAGGAATGAAATGAGCCATCTTTGAAAAACGGTCTACCACCACAAAGATTGAATCATTACCTCAAAGTCTGCGGAAGTCCAAGAACGAAATCCATACTAATATCACTCCATGGCTGTTCAGCTATAGGGAGGGGGCTGTACAACCCCGCATTCGTTCAAGTGCCCTTAGACAATTGGCAGGTGCAACAACGCTTGGTGACAGTGAAAACATCCCTCTTAAGAATGGGCCAATAGAAACGATATTCTACAAGAGCAATCATTTTATCACGACCAAAATGCCCCGCTAACCCTCCGGCATGGAGTTCACGAATGGCAAATTCGCGTATGGAAGTACGTTGAAGGCAAAGACATGACCCCTTGAAGAGGTAACCCTCTAGTAGGGAATAGACGCCATCAGATTGATTAGGAGATTCCAATAGCGTTTTGTAGCGCTCCCCAAAATTTGGGTCAGCATTGTAAGCCCCCTTTAGTTCAGCAAAACAAGTAATATTTGTTGACAATTTGGACAAGAGGAAAGATTTGCGGCTAGGGCATCAACCACTGCATTCTCTACACCGGCCTTATGCTTCAACACAAAAGTAAACTCCTAGAGATAATTCACCCAACGGGCATGCCGTTCATTCAACTTTTTCTGGGCGTTCAAGTGCCGTAAAGAATCATGATCTGTGAAAAGGAGGAACTCACGATGGATTAAGTAATGGCGCCAATGCTTGACAGTCTGCACTAAAGCGTAGAGTTCCAAATCGTATGCAGAGTATCACTTACGGGCTTCATTCAACTTCTCACTAAAATAAGCAATTGGGTGCCCTCTTTGGCTCAAAATACCCCCGACACCAGAATGGGACGCATCACACGACACTTCAAAAGGTGCTTCAAAATTCGGTGAGTCGTAATCTGAGTGCCTCGTGAGCAATTTCTTGATGGTGCAAAATGCTTGTTGGGCGGCAGTAGTCCATATGAACGAACCTTTCTTGGTGCATTCGGTAATAGGAGCCATCACAGCATTGGACCCACGGACAAACCGTTTGTAAAATGAGGCGAGTCCATGGAAACTATGGACTTCGTGAACATTGTTGGGAGTGGGCCACTTTGCTACTGCACGAACTTTTTTTGGGTCAGCAGATACACCCCGGTATAAGACAATGAATCCCAAAAAATTTGCGTTTTCCTGTGCAAAGGCACATTTTTTTTTATTAATGAAAAAACTTTCAAAACAGAGTGTCTGTAATACCTGTCGGATATGGCTAGCATGATCGGCGAGACTTCGACTAAAGATAAGAATGTCATCAAAGTAGACAACGACAAATTTATCAATGAATGGTTTGAGAACTTGATTCATCACCCACATAAAAGTGCTCGGGGCGTTGGTAAGCCCGAATGGCATGACTAGCCATTCAAAAAGCCCATCTCGTGTTTTAAAGGCTGTCTTCCACTCATCGCCTGGACGGATACGTATTTGATGGTACCCGCTACGAAGATCAATTTTTGAGAAGATAGTTGCTCCATGTAAGACATCTAGCATATCATCCAACCGAGGAATAGGGAACCGGTATTTCACCGTAATTTTATTGGTCGCCTATCACTTTACATCGCCAACTCCCATCCTTCTTTGGTGTTAATAATGGATTGCTTTCGTATAAATCCATGATCAAGCAATTCTTGGACTTGGCGTTGGAGTTCTTGATGTTCTTGATGTTCGATGGGACTCATTCTATAAGAAGGCAAATTTGGCAGTGATGCTCCAGGAAAAAGATCAATTGCATGCTGTACATTTCTCATTGGTGGGAGGGAATGAGGTAGCTCGGTGGGCATGAGGTCCTGGAATTCCTGTAAAATAACCTGGATTTTCGTTGGTAAGTGTGGTTGCGCTAGATTGGTCATGCCGGGTCGCACTACCAAGGCTATAAATAGGCCATTCTCCTTGCAGGCTGCAGTGAACTTTCATAGAGTCATGACCCATCTCTCAGCTACGTGGAGTGCCCCAGTAGGAGATTCGAACTCTTGGATCTTCATGGGCTTAAGCACCAGCCGTTTGCCACCAAACGTAAATGTGTATGTGTTGAGGTGTCCATCGTACTGCACTTTACGATCAAATAACCATGGCCTCCCTAAAAGAACATGGCATGCTCTCATAGGGATGATGTCACACCATATGGCATCCTTATAGGATGTGCCTAGTGAAAAATTCACCAAGCAGCATTGCTTTACTGGAATTGTGGTATCATCCACCCAACTAACTTTATATGCTTTGGGATGTTTTTCTATAGGTAGCTTCAACTTTTGGACTGCTTCAACAGATATAACATTCATTCCACTCCCATTGTCTATAATCATATTCAAAGCCTTACCACCATGCTCCACCCGGGTATGAAAGATGTTGGTCCGCAACCACTCATCTCCTTCAATTTCTTCCATCTTATGGCCAGTGAGTATCCGCCTTATGACACATAAGGGTCTATCCGAGGGTTCAAGAACTTCTTCAGGTTCTTCGTCATCTTCTTCTCGGTGGTCGACTTTATGTTGTTCTGCATCGTCAGTGGGTCACTCTTCACAGCACAAGGTCTGCCTCTGATCTCGGCTAGGACACATAAAGGCATAGTGACCACGCCCCCACATGAATAGCACTCTCCTCCACCTTTTTCTCCTCTTCCTTCGTTCATTATTCACCCTCGACCCTCTCCCTTGTTTATTGGTGCCCTATCAGTCATCACAGAACCTTTCTGAAAGGTACGTTCTCCAGTTGGTGTTCCCTTAGAGCACTAGTGTAGGTATTTTTTGACGACCCTCCAATCCATCCAGATGATGCACGCCTTCCTCCAGTCCATTGGGTCTGCTGCTCCAGTTTCATGGCCAATTGACAGGCTTCATCAACGCTAGTCAATCTAGCAGTGATCAATTCTCTGCTGATGTCATCTCTAAGACCAGCTTTATAGCGAGTTAGGGACTGTCGTTTTGTCTCGATGAGGCGACTGCGGACGGTCAGCTCATGAAATCAATGGGTATAATCATCTATGGTCATCGAGACTTGCTTAAGTGCTAACAGTTCAGCAAATACCGAATCTTCATAGTCCATCGGTAGAAATTTCTGCTGCATCTTTAGCTTCATCTCCTCCCAATCGTTGATAGGGGGTAAGCGCAAATGATGATGATATTCTTCCACATGATCCCACCACATGTGGGCCTGCCCCTTAAGCTTCATCTTGACTAACTGTACTTTGCGATATGGTGATAAGCCATACCAGTCGAAGTAGTCTTCCAAGGATGTAAGCCAGTCTTGGAAAGCATGAGGGTCCAATTTTTCATGGAAATCAGCTACGTCTACTCGAACGCGCTTGGTGATATCATCATGCCGATAGCCATGGACAAGTAGGTGCTCCCTATAGGGCGATGGTTCTCGTTGGGGATGGGGGTGATAATCCCACACATATGTGCTGGGGTTATGCCTAGCTGTAAAGTGAGGAACGTGGTGCAGGAGTTGTTCATCCTTCTTCTGGGGAGATCTTGAATCCTCAGCTGACCTTCTGCCCTCATCAATTTCCTTCTCAGTCTTCTCACGATCGCCTGAACCTTCAGTTTGAGGGAACAAGTGCTCCCACATAAACTCCACATGTTTGGACATGGCGTTGAACTTGTCCACCAAGTCAAACAGGGCATCATCATGTTGCTGTTGGGAATAACTTGATTCGCCATATGTTTTGCCACTTCTGGTTTGCATCTTGGCACGTAAGGATACTTAGGCTCTGATACCAAATTGACGCAGCGTAAGGAAAAGATATCCAATATCAAGATGGAAACATAAGAGACGTAGAGTAGAACAACAGGGAATTAGAACAAGAACTGTTTGAGCAATCAAGAAACACACACACACGTGAATTTCATAAAGAACGGTCACCCTTAGGGGTGAGAAGTCGCATCTCAAGAAGTAGGCTATTTTCTTATTCCAAAAGTAAGTTCTCACGTTACAAAGAGATACTTAAATAAGCGCATGCAAACCCTAACCCTAATTGCGCATAAATGGGCTTGGGCCCGTTATTCAAAACATAAAAAATAATAAAACCCCAAAACATAACATAAGGACCCACAAATAAATAGGTTATTAAGATTGACGCCATCAATCTTAAAAAGGGTGAGAAGTCGCATCTCAAGAAGTAGGCTATTTTCTTATTCCAAAAGTAAGTTCTCACGTTACAAAGAGATACTTAAATAAGCGCATGCAAACCCTAGCCCTAATTGCGCATAAATGGGCTTGGGCCCGTTATTCAAAACATAAAAAATAATAAAACCCCAAAACATAACATAAGGACCCACAAATAAATAGGTTATTAAGATTGACGCCATCAATTTTAATAACTCTAACTCCCGAGGGGTTCTGGATGCTCTCTCCCCTTCGATCTTGCTAGAGGATCTGTTCATTGGAAGAGCTAAAGATTTTTGCTTTTTCGCCTTTAATGGCTGAGACTCTGAAGTCTGAGGTGTTGTGACCTTTCGTTTTCTCTTCGGCTATGCTTTTTGTTTCGACCAGCACCCCCATCTCTGTTGGCACCCCTCCTTCAACCGTACCTTCAGCTGGGGGGTACCTTAGACAAGCAGCAAGTGCTGCTTGAGAAAAGATGGCGTTGAATTCCATCTCTGAAGCATGCTCCTGGGCATATTTCAACAAATCCTGTACGTAAGTGTCTTCGCTCTCGTCTAATATTGGTTCCTCTTGCCTTGAAGTCGAAGGGTGACAAGCCTCTCGAGGAACTCTCAGGTCTGCAACAACCTCCGTGGAAGAAAAATCCCAATCACCTTGGGCGAAGAAGAATTTATTTTTCTAGTGCTTGTTGCTAGAATATCTGGTCAGCAGAGCAAACTTAGCTTTCTAACGACCTTGGAAATTAAAAATGAACTTGGAGTTGGGATTCCTTGTTAATTTGTATATCTTCAGAAACTCTCGAACTGAGAGAGTGTGTCCCTCCCCAAGAACCTTTGGCCAAAGAATCACGCAAGCAAAGAAGGTTTGCCAGGCGTTAGAAGCCAATTGATGAGGAGCTATTCGAAGATAGTGGAGCATCTCCTTCACCACTCTCGAAAAAGAGAACCTGAAGCCCGCCTCAAACATATCCTCATACACACAAACTTTATGCTCGTTTTCATGAACCACTGCTCCTTTGTTCTTCGTATCGAAATGTAGCTTTACAGAGGATGGAATGGAGTATGCTTTGTGAAGCCGAGGTTCGTCAGCACCAGTTATTTCGGTCTTCCAAAACCCAGGGTAAGAGGTATCCATGAGGTCGATAGTATTAGCTTCTTTTCGGCCCATTCTCGGTGAAGACTTAGAGGTAAACCTTTGGAGAATAGAGGAGTGTTGTGATTGAGATGAAAGATGGGAAACCCATAGACAAATTTGATTCAAAGAAGATTCTAGTATAGGGAGAAGAAAATCTATGTATTTTAGAATAGGGTTTTCGGGGTTAACGAAATGTTCTACAAAGGGAACAATCTCTACAGAAGCTCTAAAAAACACTGATCTTAGGAAGAAATATTGAGCTGTGTGACTTAAATTAAACCACACTAGAATCAAAAGAAAGAAACAGACAGAGAGTTCTTTTGCGGATATCACAGATGAATGAAATCAAAGATTCTTTCTAAACAAAAGAAAAGAAGACGAGAAGACAAGAATTCTAGAAATTCAAAATTTAAAACTCCTCGAAAGTAGCAATGTTGTTCGTACTATAAGCCGGCCTTGGATTGCCACATGTCTAGAAATTGGAAGTTGTGCTTTCATCAAGATTGTCGGATGGATTATCTGAAAATTATGCCTTCGCTTAGGTAGTTAGGGTATCATTCGAGCCACTCATACATTAAGTCCGACGGTTTCCCTTCCAAAGCCCTAAAAACCTAAACATGAATTTCCCAAAGTCTTTTTGACCAGGAAATTGGGGAGTAACTGTAGGACCCAGATTTATCTATATGGGCTCCTAGGCCCTCCTAAAGATTAGGCCTGAAGAAAAGGCCCATCAAGCACTAAATGAATCCGGTCCATACCCTAACGTAGTCTTCGGCTTATATGGCCAGGGTCTATTAACAGAGGCCCGTCATCAGATCCACGGGAAATATCCGAGGATCGGCTCTACTATTGGATCCTCGGGAATATCCGAGGATTAGCCCTGCTAACAACACCTTTATTATCAAATCTTCGGGTCTTGCCGAGGATCCCTTTACCAGCAAGGCAGTCATCTCCAAATTGCCTATAAAAGGAAAGCTCCACCTCCATTTGTTAGGTATCCAATATTTCTCCCAGTCCATTATCTCTCTAAGTTGTTTAAATCTCTATGGAGTTGATATCACTGACTTAGGCATCAGAGCTATTCTCGTCGAAACACAATCGGCCGCTCTTATCCTATTTCTCTCTTTTGCAACGAAGCTAATCTATACACAAACATCCAACCATCAACCATCGACCAATAGAAGACAGCCACGTCATCCTCGAAAAACTGTGTTCTAACAATTATTATTTCTAATTAAATAAGAAAATGATCATATAGAGTGATCATTTTTACCTTAATTCAAAAGGAAGAGAAAGTGAATGATCTTAAAAATGGAAAAAGGAGTGAGCTTTTCAACAATAGACTAAAAAAAAAAAAAAAAACTAAAGCAATACAAAAATAATTACATTGAATAGAAAATGGGACAAAAGTGACCTGGTCACACAAGGCGGTTACAGAAGTAAAATGGGTACAGATTAAGGCAAGCCTATCTAAACACTCACTTGTCAATAATGACCACCATTGGAAGGAAATTGAAGCTGTAAAAAAATGCATTGTTATAGTCCAAATCTTAGACCGTAGAAGAGAGATGTACCAACACAATTTCAATTACAAAAGTTTCCACTAAAAGATCTAACCAATAAAAAACTAGGAGATAGTAACTAATCAGTGTCAAACATTGTTTATTGGACCCCCCTTAACTTATGTTTGTTAGGCCCTTAGTGTTGTTAATATCTAATGTTTTGTATTGTTTTAGTGTGTTGCAGGTCTTTGCATCAAAACATGGCTACAAAGGAGCAAATTGGACTTAAAGTGAAGAAATGGAAGTCCCTGCCAAGTGCGTTCGAACACACTTGGTGCGTTCGAACGCACCTATGGTCACACGCAAGGACTAGGCTCGAACGCAGGTCCAGTCAGCCCTTGAAGCCCGCGTTGCCCTAACCAGCCCTATGCTTCATCGCCTCAACCTTGCACCGTGAGCGGTTATCTGTAGTCGAATGTAGAGTCTGCGGTCGAACGTAGTACGTGCAAACTCAAACGCCTACGTTCGAACACACACGGCACTGTGATGCTTTTGCGGTCGAACACGCACCAGAACGTCAAACGCATGTAGGAGTACGTTCAAACACACAACCTATGTTCAAACACACCCTTGACCTGGCAGCACATTTTATTTTGTCTATAAATAGGATTTCATTGTTTTCATTTGTTTCCACGCTTGGGAGACGCTTGGGATACGTTTTAGGCGCCCTCAGTGGCCCAAAACCTCCCCGTTCTTCATTGTAAACACTCCTAACGTCAATTTTATTTAATGCTTTCATTTATTTTATTTTAGTCTCTTATTCCCTTCATTATGGATTTGTTTATATATATTCATGTTTAGTTCATATTTTTCTGTCGTTTAGATTTATGCTTGTTCGTTTCAATACGTTTTAGTGACAAAAATGTGTTGATTGTTGTTTACAAATTGGTAAACGTCAATACTCGTTGCAACCGGAGATACATCGGATGATTTGTCTTCGGACCAATATCCGTTGTGACCTCTTGTAACAATGTTTGTCTCGAGTAGTTCGACAAGATTTGTGACAACAATAGGATATGCATATGAGCTTCATCGATAGACAGAAATATGAACAATGTGTAGCGCTCAGAATATGCCTAATAGCATAAATGTTTAATAAATATGAGCTAAGCATGTTTATATGTTAATTAAATTATTGTGAGGTGGATTAGAGACCTTAGCATTTTTATTTCTTTATTTTATTGTATTTTTAGCTTAGTTTATTTTCTGCACACCAACTGTTTGATATTGAGACTAGGTTAAGATATTATTAGTTTTAGGGGTGTTAAATGAGCGAGCCGAGCCCGAGCCTAGGCTGTTCGGGCTCGGCTCGTTTATTTTTGGCCCAGGCTCGAGCTCGAGCTCGAGCTCGAGTCGAGCCTGACTTTGCTGCTCGAGCTCGGCTCGACATGGTTTTAATCGAGCTCGAGCTCAACAAACGCACCAAGATCAGAGCCAAACCAGATCAAACCCCCCGACGAACACAACCCAAACTACCATCGTTTCCGGACCACCCCAACCGTCTGAAAGAGAGAGACTCAACGATGAGAGAGAGATCATCTAATCGGACCCCAACCTACCCAAACCAGATCAAACTCCCTGCCGGACCACACCAACCGACCGTCACCATTTGAGAGAGAGAGAGGGCGAGCTAGCATTTTTTTCTCAAGTCGAAGAGCAAGAGGAGACCTCGGTGTTTAAGGGAATATAGCGAGAATAGAAAATGAGAAAAGAAGAAAGGGAAAAACCTTCCGAGGAGATGAAGCTTATGATGGAAATCGAGAAAAGAAGAAAGAGGTGCAGAGATATTTGGGGCATAAATGGCACGTGTATGGTGGAGAATAATACATCGGAGATGAGAAGACTAAGCAGGCGAGGACATTAGCGTTAGCTGGCATGCACATACAGAGAATTAGTTGGCGTGCACATATTCTTTTAGGGTTTTATATAATATATATATTAGTGACTGGCCCTGCACCTAGATGGGTTGCATTTATGATTTATGGACTTCTTTCTTGCTTCACGTGCCAAGTATGCTGTTATATCTAGGGTTCACTGACAGACATGAGGAAAAAGTGTTTCTGTGGCATATGATATGTGCACTCGATGGGTTATATATATATATATATATATATATAACATATTAATATAATATATATTATATTATATATATTATACATAATATATATTATACATATTAATATATAATATATATTATATATATTATATTATATTATATATATTATACATATTAATATAATATATATTAGTAAATATATACTAATATACGAGCTTATACGAGCCGATTCACGAGCTTAGTCGAGTCGAGCCGAGCTTGCTTCGTTTATTATTCGAGCCAGAAATCGGTGTTCACGAAGCGCTTCGTTTAATATTCGAGTCGAGCTCGAGTCGAGCTTATGCGAGCCGAGCTCGAGCTTGCTCGCGAAGCGCTTCACTCATTTAACACCCCTAATTAGTTTAGGCATTAGAATTAATTTTTAGCAAAGCCGATTCTCTGTGGGTTCGACACTCACACTTACACAACCACTCTATTACGATCGATACGTGCAATTTGGCACCATTGCCGGGGAATGAGTTTTTTTTTTAAATTAATTTTGTACTTAGATTAATTTTATCTTTCTACTAGTTATTTTAATTTCTGCAATTATTTTATTTATTTCGTGCTTTTGTATAAAATTTTTTTTTTCTTAAAAAAATTAGTTTAGTGTTTGTTTGGCTGTGTTTTGCTCTTTGTTGAGTTTCTGGAAAATCAGGCGCCGATAGTGCGGTCGAACGCAGTTCTTGCGATCGAATGCACTTGGGCCTATTCCATTAATTGCGTACTGCGCTCGTGTTACCGCAGCGTCTGCGTGCAAAGCCTGAGCAGACGAACAAAGTGCGATTACTATGTTGACGCACCTCAGTTGCGTTCGAATGCACTTGCAGAGCCTGCTACATATGCGTGTATCATCGAACGTCCTGTGCTCTCAAGCGCACCTCGTGGTTGCACCAATAGACACAAGCGACTAAGTTTTAATTTTTTATTTTATTTGTTTAATTATTTATTATGCTTGTTTTATTTATTTACTTGTTGTTTTAGTTTTGTTAGTTTATTTCTATTTTTAGTTATTTAATTAGTTTATTGTTTTGTTAGTTTATTTATTAGTTATTTTTTTAAGTTTATTTTTATTAGTTTTTGTTTATTTTATTTTATTTTTGTATATTGTTAATTGTTTCATGTGGAATATTTTGAACTGTTTGGGTGAAGCATGAGTCTTCCGTTCAATTATTTTAATGTTTCCCTTAGTGGTAGGATACCAAATCCTACCAATTTTCACCCACATGAACCATGTTCACACTGCTCCAACCCTTACCATAGTTTAGGTGATTGTCCACATTGGGGACAATTTTCTAATTTTTCAAATGAGCAGTTAAACACCAGTTTCTCCAATCCTGAGTTTGAATCAAATTCGAATTTTTATAATCCGAATGGAGCAACCATTTTGATTTTTCGTGGCATGATCATGCTACGGAAAATTTTGCTCCCCAGGTTGACGAACTGCACCACCCTGAATATCCGTAGTTCAACAACCATTTTTCTTCCCATTCATCATATGACTATTGTCTTGAGAAATCTTCCTTGGAAGACACTCTTAAGGAATTCATGGAACTAGTCGGCCAACCCACCATTCCTGTATTGCATGAACCACCATTAGAAGATACACTTGAGGCGTTTAGGAAAACAGTCAGCCAACCTTGTCAAGATATCATAGATGCCACTATGGCAAACACTGAAACAGTTGTAAGGTTGGAAGGACAGTTTGGTCATCTAGTTGCTGAATTCAGCCAAATGGAGGAAGAGGAGTTTCAAAGTCAAGAGTTGGCGAGGAGTGAGGAAATTTTCAAGGAGACTGTTAGTGAGCCAAGTCTAGAGTATTCTACTCTTGAGGTACAAACAAGGAGGGGGAAATCACTGAGATATCTTTCCCTAACTCATTTTCATTAGCAGCTGAGCCTTACATGTTAGATAACCATTTTTCCTTGCCTTCATCATCTAATCGTCCTTCCCAAGAGTCATTGGTGCAACATTTTTCTACTGCTCATATCGATGACTTAGTGGAGAGGGCGAACCAACTCATTGTAGCCAGACATGCCCATACCCAGCTTTCTCACACTCACACATCTCATCAATCATGTGAATATTGTTATCATCATTCTCAGCAGTTTGATGATTGCCCTTACATTAATCATTACATGACTAAAGTTAACAAGTGTGCACTTGACAATGCCTAAACCACCACCATACTTGTTAATGAGAAAATTGGAGATGAAGTTGCAAGTGAGTGTAGCTTAGAGGACCCTAAGATAGAATGCTTCACCCCAGATGACTGTGACCTAGACCTTGATAGGCTAGTTGTGCAAGATGGTGTGTTGCATGATTTAAGTTTAGACAATCCTGAGAAGGAACACTTTTCTCCAGATAGAGATGACCTAGACTTGGACAGGCTACTTGATCATGCTGATACTTTTAGTGAGCCTAGTCTTAAGGATCCATCGAGTGAGTGTTTCGATCAAATTGAAAATGATATGGATCTTGACAACTTCCTCAAGCAAGCTGTGAGGTTTAGAGAGCCAAGTCTAGAGGATCCTTTGGAAGAGAGCTTTGCTCAATTTGAGTTTGATTTGGACCTTGACATGGTACATGTGCAAGCTAAGGCCTTATTGGATCCCGCTCCTGAGATGTGGACTAAGAATGGAGAAGAAGAGAACCAGGAGCAGATTAAGCCCCCGCTAATTTTAAATTGGTCCAATGACAAGGAAGTGAGTACTGAAGCTCACTCCTTAATCACAATCCCTCTCAAGACACAACAAGTTCCATCTTTCCAATGTCTCAAAGAGCCGTCTTATGTAGAAATCTTTGAGGATTTACGCTCACAAAATCACAAATATAGGAACCGTATTCCTAAGTGGATCCCTCGAAACAAGGACAACTACATAAGATGGCGGAACATCCTTCCAGAGGGGTATCAAGTTCTAAAGAAGAAATGATGGAAGGGATTGATTGGTCACCCATATGAGCGGGGAAGGTGCGGTATTTTTCCTTTTTTTTATTTTCCACACTGCATTTTATTTTCTTTTTGTTATTTTATTTCCTGTCATTTTGTTTTTATTTGTTTTAGTTTCTAAGAGCAATTAACTTTTTGATGTTTGTGCTTGTGAGAAAAAGATTGCTGTTAGTTTTTGACAGGTGTTTTGATGTTTAAGTTTGGGGGACACCTTGGACTTTGCTCATCCCGGTTCCTAATCCCACTGTAATGTATTTGTTGCCACATTGGGGACAATGTGTCATTTAAGTTTGGGGGTGTGGACAAACACTTTGTCTGTTTTGTTTGTTTATTTACTTGTTTTGTTTTGTTTTTGTCTGTATATATCTGTTTTTGTCTGTATATAAATTTTTTTTCTTTTTGTTTGTTGCTATGTTGTTATTTGGGTACAACTTACATTGTAACTATGGATTGCATGTCATTGATATGTTTAACATGTTTGAACATTGCCTATCATTAGAAATCCCATTTTTTGATTCATGTGTTGGATTAGAGAGACTCCACTTATTTGATTATTATTTCACATGCACACTAACATAGGGGTCTGTGAGGTATGAGATTGGACTTTGAAGTGTGTTTCTTGAAATTTTTAGGTTTTTACGATGTGATGATGAAATCCTTGGCTTTGATAAAAAAAAATCAAAAAAATCAAAAAAATCATAATAAGTTGAGTTTTCATTAAGTAACCGGACCTCTTGCCTAGCCAAGCAATGAGTGTTCGCGTCAAAAGATGAGAAATTTCAACTAAAAAATTGTATGGCTAGTTTAGGCTCCGTAACTCTTTTGACTTGAGTAATTAAGCCCTAGGGATGTCTTTACATCTAGTGCCCTAAAACTGCCTGGTTTGGGAGTCATTGCCCCAATGCTCGTTACATAGGTCATTTAGAAGCTTAAGGGAGTCAAGCATTGCACAACCTACACAAAAAAAATTGCATCTTTCAATTCAAGCCTTGGTTAAATTATCACATTTGTTTTCCTCTGAATTCTGGGATACACGTCTTTTGAGAATGATTAAAACCCCATGATCTTGTTGTTAGTACACTTTGCACTTTATGGAGCATGTTTTGTCTCAATTTTCCAACCTTAAGTGAAATGATGTTTGGATGACTGGATAATGTGGTTCATATGTTTAACATGTTAAATTTGCTAATGATGTGAGAACCATGTGTTTGTGTGAAAGGCTTTGTCTAAATTAATAACATAGTGCCACTAATTGTTTGTGGGTGTCATTCTTGGAAAACCCTCACAAGACTTCACTTGTCCTCTAGGGAATGCTTAGAGGTTTAAAATGCTTGTTGCATATGCTAAATGCAATCGTTTCTCCCACGAAAGCGGATTTATGTTTCATGTTTTGTTTTCGGTTTTGTTTTGCTAAGGGACTAGCAAAATATAAGTTTGGGGGTATTTGATCGGTGTCAAATATTGTTTATTGGACCCCTCTTAACTTATGTTTGTTAGGCCCTTAGTGTTGTTAATATCTAATATTTTGTATTGTTTTAGTGTTTTAGTGTGTTGCAGGTCTTTGCATCAAAACATGGCTACAAAGGAGCAAATTGGACTTAAAGTGAAGAGAAATAAGTCCAGGTCCACTCAAATTCTTGAAGCCCACGTTGCCCTAGCCAGCCCTATACTCTATCGCTTCAACCTTGAGCTATAAGCAGTTATTTGCTGTCGAACACAGAGTCTATAGTCGAACGTAGTACGTGCGAACTCAAATGCCTACGTTCGAACACACAAGGCGCTGTGATGCTTTTGTGGTCGAACGTGCACCAGAACGTCGAACGCATGTGGGAGTGCGTTCGAACGCACAACCTGCATTCGAACGCACCCCTGACCTAGCAGCACGTTTTATTTTGTTTATAAATAGGATTTCGTTGTTTTCATTTGTTTCCACGCTTGGGATACGTTTTAGGCGCCCTCAGTGGCCCAAAACCTCCCCGTTCTTCATTGTAAACACTCCTAATGTCAATTTTATTTAATACTTTCATTTATTTTATTTTAGTCTTTTATTCCCTTCATTATGGATTTGTTTATATATATATTCATATTTAGTTCATATTTTTCTGTCGTTTAGATTTATGCTTGTTCGTTTCAATACGTTTTAGTGACAAAAATGTGTTGATTGTTGTTTACAAATTGGTAAACGTCAACACTCGTTGCAATCGGAGATACATCAGATGATTCGTCTTCGAACCAATATCCGTTGTGACCTTTTGTAACAGTGTTTGTCTCGAGTAGTTCGACAAGATTTGTGACAACAATAGATATGCATATGAGCTTCATCGATAGACGGAAATATGAACAATGTGTTAGCGCTCAGAATATGCCTAGTAGCATAAATGTTTAATAAATATGAACTAAGCATGTTTATATATTAATTAATTTATTGTGAGGTGGATTAGGAACCTTAGCATTTTTATTTCTTTATTTTATTGCATTTTTAGCTTAGTTTATTTTTTGCACACCAACTGTTTGATATTGAGACTAGGTTAAGATATTATTAGTTTAGGCATTATAATTAATTTTTAGCAAAGCCGATTCTTTGTGGGTTCGACACTCGCACTTGTACAACCACTCTATTACGATCGACTCGTGCAATTGGCGAGTACAATTAAATTTGTATATCAGTAACTCACAAAATATAAATATAGTTACTGTAGTAACCGCGCACAATGATGATGAACAATATATAGAATCAAAAAAGAGAGAGATCAAGAAAGAGAGAGAGACACAGATTTAATGTGGTTCGGCAATTTGCCTACGTCCACAGAGAGGCGGCTATTATTCTCTTAATAATCTAGATTTACATCAATAAGATATATATATATATATATATATATATATATATAAGAAAAAAAACCTAAACCCTACGCGTACGGACTTGTACTGATACATATGGGGACTTGTACGGACTCCGTACAGAATTGTACAAACTCTCGCTCCGTGAAGGTCGCGATATGCTCCCGTCTACTTGGACTTCCACTAGTGTTAATATAAGCCACTAACTCCAACAGTTACGAAAATACATAAGAAATACAAAAGGAAAGTAACAAAAAGACCAGCAAATAGTAGCAACAGTTCGGGCACGTAGGTTGGGGAACACTAGCCAGCATGTGAGAAAGATGCGCTGAAGAGTGAGAACCATGCACTGGTGCGTGGTGGTTAAATCAGGACAATGGAGGAGGTGGCGTTAGGAAGTTGAGAGGCCAAGGATCATAGTGGATAGGTGCATGAAGGGGGGGAAATTGATTGAAGAGACTCAATCTAATTTTTTTGAAGAGACTAGATCTAGTTTTTTCAAACTATATCTAAAAGCCCAACCAGTTTCGAGGAGAAGGCGAGCGGTGCATAACAGTGGTGAATGGGTGGCAGTGGAACGAAGGTTGAACGAAGAGGATGAAGGAGGCCGGAGCTTCTAATATGGTTGGAGAGCACAACACCAAAAACTACTAGAAGAAAACAAGAAGAAAATAAATAGGGGAAATAGGGGAGATCGAGGGAGGAGAATGGAGAAGAACCTCACCAAGGAGGTGGCTACTCTTACCAGCAGATGGAAGAAGAAGAAGAAGAAAACAAGGTTTTCAAAAAGAATAAAAATTCTAGAAAGGTTCGAGCCTATCTCTCAAAAACCAGGTCGATTGGGGAGAGTATAGAAATTACAGTCTAGATTTTGAATCAACTAGGATTTTCACAAGCTTATTTTTATACTTTTTCAAAACATTTTTTTTTTATAGGATAAACTTTACTAGTCCACCAGAACTTTCGCGATTTTTGCAGACACTCTCCAACATTCAAAAACTCTCATTTTAGTGTATCAAACTTTCGTTTTGTTTCAAATATTCTTCCGCCGTTAAATATTGCAGTTAAATTAAATGATAAAATGATTAGGGGTATTTTAGTAATTTCACACATTTCTATTAAATTTAAGGGGAAACTTCAGATACCCCCCTGAACTTCCACCGATTTACACAAAACCCCCCGATAAAAAACTCGATACCCCCAATCTTCCAAATTCTCTCACTTAGGATCCTTTTGGTGGTAAGTTGTCCAAACTACCTTCACTCAAAACTACGCCGTTTGGGCTCGACAAAACGATCGCTTGCCCAAACGCGTAGTTTTGGGTATTTTAGGTTTTAGATTTTTTTTTTTTTTTGAAAAAAAAAAAAAAGGAAGAAATCGGGGTGGCCGGCCACCCCATACCGGCCATATGGGGGTGGCCGAAGCCACCCCAGGCCTTTGGGGTGGCCGAAGCCACCCCAGGCCTTTGGGGGTGGTCCGGCCACCCTGAAAGGCCAAAACAAAAAAATGGGTTTGGGATTTTGGGGTGGTGCAGGGGTGGCTTCGCCACCCCATATGCTGGTATGGGGTGGTGAAGCTTTAAAAAAAATGGGTGGTCCACCCCATTTTTGGGAAGGGGGTGGCTCCAGCCACCCCGATTTCCTCTTCTTTCTTTTTTTCCAATTTCCTTCTTTTTTTCAAAAAAAAAAAAAATCTTAAAATTTGCAAAACCATGCCGTTTTGCCCAAAATGGCGTCGTTTTGGACGAGCCCAAAACGGCGTAGTTTTGGAGTGGAGGTATAATGGGCATATATATATTTATATACCCATTATACCCTTGAAGGGTCCTAGGCGAGAGAAAATGGAAGATTGGGGGGATAAGTGAGAGTTCTTTCGTATCGGGAGGGTTTTGTGTAAATCGGTGGAAGTTCAGGAGGGTATCTGAAGTTTTCCCTAAATTTAACAGAAAATCCTAATGGAAGGGGGAAAGTGAAAGAAAATCAAAGTTTGATATATCAAAGTGAGAGATTTTGAATGTTGGGAGATGTCTGCAAAAATCACGAAAGTTCAAAGGGGTTAGCGAAGTTTCTCCTTTTTTTTTTATTAAAGGGAAAGTCAACTTACTTCTCTTCAAACTATTACCGATTGTCAATGTTCCTTCAAAACTTTGAATTGTCTAAATATCTTCCTCAAACTACCCAAAATTATAAATGTTCCCCAATAACAAAAATACCAATAATAAAAATTAAAAATTAAGAAAAACTTGATAGAGGTTTGAAAAAACCCTTCCAAATTTCAATACCTCTCAATTTCACCTCCAATTTGATGCAATGTACCACTTTCTGTCAATTTTTGGCATTAACTTTAACTAAAGCTATGAAAAATACCAAAATATCCTTGATTTTTTTTTTTAAAAAAAAAAAATTAGGTCACCTTGTGACAAATTGACCCACGGCCGTGAGTAGGCATACCCATAGCTGGGTCATGGCCATACCCAGTCGTGTGTCAAGTCGTGACCCATGCTAGGTCATAACCAAACTCATGTGAGTCTACTAACCCATGCTGGGTCGCAGCTATAACTCAACATGGATCTAGTCAAGACCCACCATTGTCACCCATGACCCACCTGGGTCACAAGGTGACACATTGTTTGTTTGTTTGTTTTTTTTAAATAATTTTAATTTTTTTAAAAAAATTTAAAATTTATAAAAGTTTCAATGGTGTAAAATGCCATTTTATTACTTTTAATATTTGTTTATCGAAAGAAACTGTTTGAGGAGGATATATAGCTTCAAATTGAAAGTTTGGGAGGTAAAATTGAGAAATTTTGAAATTTATAGGGGTCTTTTCAAATCATATAATAGTTTATGAGAACTTTGTAAAGTTTTCCCCAAAAATTAATTTTTTTTTTAAAAAGTGCACCACCGTGGAACAAGCAACCAAGATAGACCGACAACCATCAAAACTCAATTGAAGTCCATGAAAATTTGGCTCATTTTTTCCACACCCACTTACTTTCACCAATTTTTTTGCGGAACATTTTACACATTTAAAAAAGTAACGCTGCACTTAAATCTTCTTCTTTGCACCTATTTTTTTCGCAACACATGACTTTTAAAACTACAATCGATTCAATGGTGGTTTTAAAAGTCACCTATGAATGGTTTTAAAAATCACCTATGAATGTAAAAAAATTATATAAAGAAGTGGGAATAAGTATTCTTAAAAAAAGTTATTGAAAGGTAATTTAATGACAAAAATTTCCTTCAAACTTGTTTGAAAAAAAATTTCTTCAACCTATTCTAATAAGTGACAAGTGTCATCTATTACATGTTTTCTTTAATATTTTAAGAGTCATTTATTGTCATTCCACTAACCTAGGAATTCAAACATTAATTTTTAAGAAATCAAAAAATATTGAACAATACTTTTTACTTATTAAAGTAGGTTGAAGGAAATAAATTTGAGTCCGTAAAGTAAATAAAAAGCCAGTTGCAACTTGCACATGGCTCTTTCCCTAGGCATCTTCAGCCGCTAATATTAATGCATATGAAGAGAAGATAATTATAAGGGTTAAATACTAAATACCCCCCTATGGTTTGAAGTCATATATTTTGCCCCTTAGGTTTTCATTTCTATTACATGAGATATTTGTGGTTTTCATAAAGGCAAAAATGGTATATCCGTTAAAATTCTATCCAAAACTTAACGGAACATCACATTAACACCAATCACATTGCGTCGTATGTCCTATGATTAATCTTTTGATTTTTTAAAAAAGAATTAAAAATATTAAAAAATTATTTGTTTTTTCAAAAATTAAAAAAAAAGAAAAATTAAAAATTTTGGGGGTGGCTGGCCAGGATTAAGATCCCCAGCAATTTTGAAAAATTGCTAGTCAATTTTTTTGAAAATCTCAGTCATTAAATAGATCTAATGGCTCAAAATTAAACACCCATTTAATATATGAGAGATAAACTTAAAATTTTGAATTTTGAAATTCAACCTCAAAATATATGCTATCCACTAAAAAAAATTAGTGTTTTATTTTGAACCATTAGATTACTTTAATGGCTGAGATTTTCAAAAAAACTGACTCGCAATTTTGGAAAAATTGTTGGGGATCTTGATCCGGCTGGCCACCCCCTTTGGCAATGGGGGTGGCCGCCATCTCTTTCATGGAGCATCAACTTCCCCAGACTGACGTCTCACATTACTCTGAAGCTTAGTCTACTCCATCAAAATTAGATTAAACATGGAAAACCAACAAAAGTGCACACGATATGCTTCAACTTATACCTGATCTTCAGTTTTTGGATTTGGGATTTATTTGAACATGACACATTCAATCACTTAGCCAACGCACACACATACACACAAGGAAACAATCACAGCCTATGTCTTGTTTTCCACAAAAACTCTTCTTATAACCAGTAATTAACCGACTAGGAAAGGAATTGCCAAAGGCTAATCAAAGCTACATTCACGCGGAAACATAATTAAAAGGAAATGAACAAATGAGAAATGTAAAGAGCGAGCAAACTACGAACCCTTGATTTGGAAGTGCAGGTGAAGGAGGAAGAAGAAGCTGGGTCCCGTGAGTCGAAGATGGTTAGGGTTCCGTCGTTGGAACCAGTGGCCAGTCTCTGACCACAGTAGTTCCATGCCGAGCAAACCGTCCCCTTTTCCAGGGTCACCAACGATTTCCCCCCAAATGGCCACGGAGCCACCTCCAAAATTTTTTTTTTTATTTTTTTAAAAATAAATTTTAATATCTTTTTAAAAAAAAAAATCAAAAAATTAATTATAGGACACATGACGCAATGCGATTAGTGCTAATATGGTGTTTCGTTAAGTTTTGACGGAATTGTAACAAAGATACTATTTCTGTCTTTATAAAAATCACAAATACCTCTTGTAATAGAAATAAAAACTTGGGGGACAAAAAATAAAGACTTCAAATCCTAGACAGTTTTTAGTATTTAACCCTAATTAGAGCACCCATAATAGCCTCACCAAATCCATTTTTTGGTTAAATTGGTGAGGCAATTTAATTAAAATGGCTTAAATGGCCACTTTTCAGCCTCACCAGTTTAACAAAAAAAATTCGATAATGTAAACAATACTCATCAAACTTAAAATTTACTATTTACTCACCTATTTATTAAACAACTCATTTCACTCTCTTCCCTTTTGTTTTTCATTTATCTTTCTTCCTTTAATAGTTAAAAAATGAATAGACAAATCTTTAAAAAAGAATATTTAAATGGAATAGTAAAAGTAAATTGTTAAAATAATGAGGCTGTTGCGGTATTCTAAAAAAAAGTTGTTAAAATAACTAAAAATATATTTTTTGTTATTTTGATAAGTAAAATTTGGTGAGGCTACTAAAAATACTCTTAAACAACCCATTTCTCTCTCTTCCTTTAATAATTAAAAAAAGAATAAACAAATCTTTCAAAAAGAATATTTAAATCGAATAGTAAAAATAGATTATTAAAATAGTGAAACTGCGGTGGTACTCTAAAAATATAAATTGTCAAATTAACTAAAAATATACTTTTAATTATTTTGATGAATAAAATTTGATAAGGCTGTTAAAAATACTCGTATAAAGGCCATGTAGTTTTCCAGCCCAGCGTAAGAGGCTGATGTAAAAGTAGTACTAAAATATAAAATTTCTCAGGAATGCTTAAAAGAAATGAAGGCACGTGGGCAGCCAAAACACCACATGATTAACATTTTTTTTTGTTTTTGATAAGTAAAACACCACATAATTAATTACCAAATAGAAAAGATCTTCCACCAGTATCACTACAACTACAAGTCTACGAGTAGTCACTCTCATTTAGCACCAAATTACAAATATCAAGTATTCCACAATTCCATCAACTAGATCTACAATAATCACCTTTGATGTACAGAATGTTAAATTCTTAAATGTCAGCAAGACATTGAAAGCAATAACTTGAACAAATAAATCAGAAAAAACTTCTTTTTTTTTTTTGATAAGTAATAAGTGCACATAATGGGGGGATGGATTTGAGAGTTATTCTGGTTAAGAGGACGTTTGCATGCAACAGGTTTGGTATTTGCTGATCTAAGACATGGATAGCATAGCATCCAAACTTATTTTTGATAATTAGTAAATTCATTAGAGAACAAAAGCATAAATAGGGTATACACAGCACTGTAAATTGTTAGAAAAAGGAAACAAACTAAGACAACATGGAATTACTGCCTTTGCTTCTTATGTGCTGGCACCAGTGAATTCCCAACCTGCCAAAAGACATTTGCCCACAAGACAAGCTCAGATTTACTGCTTTCAACTTTAGGATGCAAAAGAAACAGACAGGAAGCAGAGCACAAAGCATTTGCTTTAAATTCTCTATTTCTCCATAACCAAATCAAAGAAATGCCACAATAAAAGCAACTTATTCTCACTATATCTATTATCATCATCGAAGTATGGCTTTTGCCAACGATATTGCTTCAAGACTAAAATAATATCCACGAGAACATTGAGAAAGACTGATACACTTTTTGTTTCTTTTTTGGAGATAAGTAGATTAAGACTGACACACTAAAAAATAAGGATACAAAGTTTGGAATATTTAAGTGTTGCAATCACAAATAAAATAAATCTGAAGTATGCAAGAACTCTCCATGCATTTGGATGCTATGGGCCAAATTTATTTATTTATTTATTTATTTATTTTTATTTTACTACTGGCATCAGCCAAGGACTTAAGACATAACTTGCACGATATCATGACTGATTGGGAGTCTCCCAAGAGAGCTGGAAAACAAACACCACTTAACAATTTGAACCCAATAAACCTGTATTTCCGTACTAAAGTAAAACATTTCACTTATACTTATGATTGTTTAATCCTGAAGTTAAATGCTTCATAGAAAAGAGAATTTGCAACATCATCAGCCCCTTCAATTCTAACCTTTAGTAAACTTGCCATTCATATTTTCTATTCTTAAAGTTGTACTTTGCAATTTTATAGGGAATAAAAGCTTTACATCCTATATCCAACTGTCTCTCCCTCCCACCCCAAAAATAAAAAAAATAAATAAATAAATCCCAACTAATGGGATGGCCTGCCTAATTTAAATTGAGCTGTGTTGCTTTCAGTTGAAACCCATTTTTCACTCATAATCAAATAATCTATGAATTTATTGAATCTCAGTTCACGATTTCCTACAATTTGCACTCAGAAAGGGAGCTTAAATGTACTTCGCATTATTTCTTAAGATTTGGTCCGCAATTCCAAATTGGTCCCAAAGTGTCAAATTAAGAAAGCAAGTCATAATCACAATACATGGCAAGAACTCCCAAAACAAGCAATTGTAATTCTCCAATTTATCATCATAATCACAACACAGAATATGCTTACCATGCTTGAGAGTTGTTCACTAATGTAAGTCATTGATTTCAACATAGCTTCAAGTGTGTCTCTAGTAAGCTGAAACTTTACCTCCATTTCACCTAGAGGAGACTTGCTGTAGTCTTGCAGCTGCAAAAAATAAGACAATATAATTATTTTAAGAGAAAAAAATGGGGCTCTATCAACTTAAATGGATGACACACTCAGAACTTCAGCTTGAGAGGCAAAGCTTGGACAATTTCAGTTTAAAAACAATGTATAAACAATCTTTCGGTGTTTAATGGGATTTTCCTGGGTGGGTTCTGTTAGTTTTGGGTGGTATGGTCTTTCTTGTTCTCGCTTTAGTTGGGTGCATCGTGATGTATACTACCTGTGTACTTAGAAATGCCTTACACCTTCTATAATATTGCTCTTTACTTATAAAAAAATAATTCAGACATGGATAATGGAATGTTGAGTACCCTTCCACTTTCCTTCTCAACATATCCCTTCTCCAATACGATTAGAAACCCTAAATCCCCCAATTTTTCCATAATCTTTAGTCACCAAATAGTCTATCAAACCAACCTTAATATCTCAAACACAGCCACTTCCAGTAATTTCCTACTGGCAGCTTTTACAAAGAAAAAGCCCTCTATTACCATTATTCCCTATCTCTTCGCACCCTAATTGATTCAACGGACCCTTAAGCCTTTCCCTCAGCATAACCAACCTGAAAACTTATAACTTGTCTTTTCCTACAGCCCACCACAAGCACACATAAACAGATTTACTCCAAATTTTCCCTCCATCAGTTCTCTGTCCTTTTTTGGTTTGCTCCATGCGGGGAGAGCAGACATTGGGTGTCAAACAGTAATAATTACGCATGTATAATATAAGTTTGCAATATTCTCGGTTAGTAATACATCCTTCTGATTATGAAGCGAGTTAAAATAAGTGCAAATATTACTAATGGAAGACAAATATATATGATTTTAACTTCGTTACTATTCCAAGGTTTAGCAAGTTAAATTTTAAATGCAAGAACTTTAAGAACTCTTCATAATAAATTTGTGCTCTATACTTCTAGAATCCTACTGGGGCTAGGAAAAACCCATCATGCTGGAACCATTCAAATGCTCAGAATGCCTTTTACACCGTGATACAACAGTTACAAGACTTAAGCTAGGATTTGAGAGAAGGAAATGTTGTATTTAGTGAATAGTGGTGGTTCCTTTCAATACTCAATATGATTACTAAGCTCTCCAACCTAGATTGTTCCCACATCTTTATAAAAATTTAATTTTGCTTTTTCCTAGGTATAATCTCTATGATATTATAAGATAGCTCAAGGCCACAATGTTGTATTTTAAAATAGACCTCATAACATGATGGACTAACAACTGGGGCAGAAGTAAAATCTTTGTTCGAGCTTTCTTTTAGTGAGCACCAAGCTTTTCAGAAATACAGTCCAAGCAGTGCCATCTCTCTTAAACAGGCTCCTAACCACCAAACAATTTTCAATGGCTTGTTGCCCAACCCCGTTAGAGCTTCTCGGTCAACTACATCAGTCCCGTGAAACCAAGCAACCATCACTAACAACATCCACCAAAATTCAAAATGGTGCGACAACAGCAAAAGCTAAACTTAATGAAAGTAAACCCTTGAAAGACCCTCAAATGCACTAAAATCCCTAGCATCACCACTAAAAAATTTTAAAATTTTGCAATGCAAGCACATCTCTACTAAAGTAATCTCAATTCAGATTTCTCTGGCAAGAGTATTCCATAGAAATTAAATCAGAGCATTACCTTAAGGCTGATGACAGCCACTCTATTCTCCATAGTCCAAGTCATTGACTTGAGGCGGGGTAGAATTCCCTATGAATTGAAAACCAGTCGTAAATGTGGAAAATGAGAAACAAAGAAAGAATCCAACAACCATCGAATAATACATACCGGGTTGTCGGGAAGAAGAGGATCGCGTTGGAGCCCTGACCCAGCAACACTCGGAGCGAAAGCCCCAAGATCGTTGGCGCCGCGATTCAGTCGGGCAACGGGATCATCTTGACGAGGCCATAGCGGAGTAGAAGAAATATCCGAAGATGATGGGAAAGACGGGACCTGGTAGGACTCGCTGGTCCTTTGCGAAGAATGCTAGAAAGGGAGAAACAGATAAATGGCAATTATTATCAACAAGCACGTGGTTGAATTTATAAAGAAACAGACAAAAAAAAAAAAAGGTTACCTGTTGTTGTGTGGATAAATCCTCCTTCCACTGATTCTGATACTTGTGGAACGACAACACAAGAAGGGTTTGGAGATCGAGCGGAAGATCGGGAGGGAAGAACTTCAGAAGATCATCGCCAGAGAAGTTGTGATGGGCGCATTTTCTGATGAGCGAACGAAGGCATGCCAAAACCTACTATTACATAAACAAATATATATATATAAACATATATTTTCTTAATGATTTGATGAACAAAAACGAATGAGGGAGGGAGGGAGGGAGAGAGAGAGAAAGTGATTTACGCACGGGATCGAGTTCGGCGGGAGAAGGAAGATTGAGGAGGGACTGAATATGGGACTTATCGGGAGGGCGGAGGCCGGTTCTCCGAGTATTCCAGAGGGTGGATAGGATGTGATCCAGGGCTTCCTCAGAACTGGTTATACACGCTAGCTTTCGCAATTGCTGGTACACTCTTGTGTCTTCCTCCATTTCTTTCTCTGCTTCACTGCTTTTGCTTTATCCGACCAGGGTTTTGGGTTTTTCAGAGTGATGGCCCAACCACCCTCGGCCTTGCTATTATTATTATTATTATTATTATTTTCTTTTCCATGTCTTTCTCCTTAAAATAAGAATTATTAATCTCCTCCTCTTACGCGACACGTTAAAAAAAAATAATAATAATAATAATAAATTATAACATGGGAATGTACGAGAAATGATATTTCGTAAGGATGTAATAATGAATATTAATTATTATTATTATTGACATGTCCACACAAAGAGAGGAAGGGAGGATTCGAATTAATGACCTCTACTTCATTAAGTATAGTCACAACCGATTGAACTATCTCTTGAGGACTTAATTATTTTTTCATTTCAAAAGCTCTGGTTAATACAAAGGTTAATTTTTATTGGCCCATCTTTTTAAAAATTTTAATTTTTATTATGATTAACTGTCAATCAATCATTAACTCCTTCTCTTTGTGTTCGGTCTTCCTCTCTTTGTATCTAAAGATACAAAAGAGGATCTTAATTGTAACTTATCCAAAACTCGACTAAATCATTTTGGTAGGGTTACTCGCAACTCCTCTATGTAACAACTTTGATAGGCAAATCAATTAATTGATAATTGATCTGATGGTTTGCCTCACAGCCCTATCTTTCACGGGACAAGACTTAAGGATTACAACCTCTCAAAAGCGAGAGACCTTAGCAAAAAACTTTCTAAACTATAGGAATAAAGGGTAATAATAAAGCAATCATACATTCATACATTAGAGTAAACATAATACCTCATAATATAAAATAGTCACCAAATGTATCGGTGACAAAACCATCATCAAAATAGAAGATTACATCCCATAACATAATTGTTTCTCAAAATGATATACAGATCATATCATAAGCTTAAGTAATCCTAGGAAGATAATAATCTCAATCATGTATGCTCGGGTGGTTCCTCCGTCATCCTACATGGACTTCAACCAAATTGAGTGCATATCCTCAAAAATGACTCGTATCAGGTCCTGCGTAATCACCCATGTCTGATCCAAAGGCATCCTCGTCTAGACTAACTAAACCACGTAATTATTTGTAATAGAGGGGAAAAACATAAAATAAAGTGGTAAATATAAAGACTTAGTAAATGTTAATGCATATAATACCTATGCCAATTTAATAATGAACTCTATTTTATAAAGTATGCAACAGTTTATCCATGACAGTCTTCCATAGGCGTGATATAGATATATGACACATGGTTATGATTTAGAGTAATAATGATAGTTTAACAATATGGTCTACTCGAGATATCACCAATTCTCAACAAGGTTGGTGCTATCTCGAGGGACCTGTAATACAATAGTGGTGCCCCGAATATTGTATGCTATTGTCTAAAATACTAGCAGCACGACCGAGTCCAACCTCAGGTAGTCCATACTATAACTGTAACATCCCCAAAATTAGCCTCAGCTATTTCGGTGAAGTCATTGGCAATTTATCCGTTCGAGCCAACTTGTGACTAAACGAGAAATTACCCTTATAAACAACATCAGAGTAAATGCTAGGGAAGGTGAATAAATTTGAGTTACCATAATTCATCAAGTAAGAACATGGAACTACTAAATAGTAAAGACAAACATGTAATTATAAGTAAAACATAACCAATCAAGTAGTAGCATCTCTTGCCACATCCACAACAATAAACCAAGTTACCTAAAGAATAATAACCGCATAAGTCTAACAACTTAGTAAGTAAACCTCACACTTCGGTATGACATAAGCCCAATTAAAAGAAGTAAACGTGCAATTTGAGTAATAACTAAAAAGAGGGTATTATATTCTGTTAATACACCATTTGATAGGTTTTAGGGTTTTCAAAACTTACGGTGTAGAATTGGAGATAATTACCTAATTGTTTTAATGCAGGAAAAGGCTAATGCATTACAAGTCATAACTTCCATACATGATTTACCCGAGATATTACCCCTTCTCAATAAGGTTGGTGCTGTCCCGAGGGACCTATTATATAATGTCAGTGCCCCAGCCATTGCACAACATACCGTACGTAACATTAATGACACGATCGAATTCGACCTCGAGTGGCCCACACCAACGAAAGATGTTCGTCCTATAGTGATTGAACCATTGAGAATGGTTACACCAAGGTTATGAAACCAATGGATCTAAAGCTCCCATATAACACACATGTTTGACCATAATACGCAGTTTATATAGTAAGCCCATGGCTGTTCATACCGCACATGCCGGCGTACCATGTCTTATGATACATCTTAACAGTTAATTAATAACACAATTACCAAGTAATTACAGAAAGTATGCATGCTCATATCATACTCGTGGTCAGTCAATTGACATATCCCACGTTTTACGTAAAAAGGGTGTAAATGTTTACTTACCTCGCGCACTCGAGCGAATCCTCCGACCAAGCTAATTCATGTTATAACAGATACAAGACACCGTTATTCTAAGCCTTACGAAACCTAAAAATATAGCTAAGCCTAAGCATACACGTGTAAAACTTAAGAACCGGTACTCTACCCACTGACCGTACGTCTAGCCTCGATGGCGTACATCCGCTCATTGTATTAAGCACACCATTTTAAGATTCGGACAGTGCATGTTTCTAATGACATTTATAGACCTTTAAACATCTTCTAAGCTAGCAAAACAGTACATGCAAGGTAAGAAATCACAACACAATGAAACTCTGAGAAAATCCTTTGAAAACAGCATTATCTTTAAATAACGTCTAATGAACACTTGGAAAACCTCATCAGGCAAAAGTACAAGATAAAACAATGCTAAACACAAAGGAAACATAGCTTACCTCGAAGCTAAGCATGGACATGGCCTCCCCTCCTCAGAAACTCCTCCTTGAAGCTCACTCTCACCAATTTCTCACTCAAAACTCAAGGGAAGGATTTTGGTAGCCTAGGGGCATACCAGGGGAAGGAAACAAGCGTGAGAAATGAGAGGTGGGATGGGCTATTTATGGGGAAAGTTCATCACCAACTTTCTGACATAGTAGCAGACGTCCAATAACCCTAGCATACGTCCAGTGGTCTTTGTACAGTAGTCCAAAGGGTGTCTCATACGTCCAGTGATCTTTGTACAGTAGTCCAAAGGGTGTCTCATACGTCCAAGTATTACCCAAAGGATATCTCAAAAGGTAGCGTACGTCTGGTGGTCCTACGTACGTCCGTTGTACTATTTATAGAGCGTATGTCTGGTGGACCCTTCCGTAAGTCAACACTATAGACAGCAGCGTACGTCCGCCAGACTTAGCGTACATCTACCTCCTAAGGATTTGGCTTTTATTTCTAAAGGTTCAAAAAGTGATTAGGTTAATGCTAAGGGTTTTGGGTCTTGTTAAACATTATTATTGAAAATGTTTGTTAATTACTCCTATGGAAAAGATTTTGTCTAAATAAAAATGTTAGTTTTTATCGAGGTATTACAGTAACGCCCCCAAAATTAACCTTGGCTAATTCGGTGGAGTCATTGGTAACTAACCCATTTATGCCAACTTGTGACTAAATGGAAAGTTGCCCATCTAGAATTATTGGAGTAAATGCAAATGGTGTACAAATTTTACTGTACTCACAAGCACACAAGTCGTTTGCAGTAAAGTGTTGTTCAAGTGCGATGTCGAATCCACAGAAAATCGTGTTTGCAAAAATCAATCCACTATTTAAATTAACTCTATCTTAACTTAGTTTCAAAGTTCGTAGTTCTGTCGTGCAAAAATATAAACTAAACTAAATACTTGAAAACAATTAAATGAAAAGCGCTAAGGTTTTAGGAATCCACCTCTCCAAATCAAAGCATACATTCTCATGCTTAGTTCATACATCCGACAAATAATTAAAAACAATACATGTTCTATTATTCCTATTGAAAAATTCAATGAATCCATCAACTTGACAAAAGACAATGCATATCCAATTTAGTTCAAAAGATCCAATGTATCCATACTTAATACAAAAGATAACGGATATCCAAAGTAAATCAAAAGATGCAATGTATCCATCGGATAAAATATAATGAATATCCAACTATAGCACAATCAAACACAAATTTTGTCATTAAATTGAATTGAAACGAACACACATGATGTTAAGGGCGGAATGTACGAACAAAACATGAAAACATAAAACTAATCAATGGGGAGGCTTCATCTTCAACCTTAGTTGAAGATTCTAGCCTCTCATGATAACAAGAGACAAGAGAAAATTAAATGAAAGCATTATAAAATGTAATATTACAAATAAATGACGTTTGAAAGGCTAAAGAATGACAAACAGAGAAGTTTCTGCTCCCAAAGGCGCCTTGAGTAAGAAAAACAAAACTAGGGTTTTGTGTTGCCAGGTTAGAGTAAGTGCGCTCGATTGCACTTAAAATGCACTGCAAATCAATGTAGCAAGAATTAGAAACAATCTGAAAGATGACATACCACAAAGAATGGTAATGGCATTTGAAATAGCCAATGCTGTGGAAACCCATTTCCACAACCCGACATATCTTCTCCAAGCAACAATTTTGAAAACCTTTCCTTCATCAACTCAATCTCTATCATCCCAAAAACCAAAATCAGGTTACGTTAAATATCATTTGAACAATTTTGTATTTGAAGTTTATTTGAAAACTTTGCTAAATTTCAAATCTGTAATACACCTAAAATTCATAATCGAACTTTAGAATCCCAAATCAACAACCAAGAGAGATGAAGACAAAGACAAGAGAGACTCATTAGAACATTGAGCTAGGATGAATTCTCTACGTTGGTGAAAGCAACACAATCTATCTGGAACGTTACAGGTAAACCCAAGGAAGAGGATTATTTGTGGGAGACGGAGAGGGAGGATGGCCAGCTAGTTTCGACTGGAGAAGATGGTGGGTGGGGATTGGCGGGGCATTGGGCGATGGAGAGAAAGAGATAGGGAATTGGAGATGGAGAGAGGGGACTGGTGGGGAAGAGGGAAAATATTGAGGGGATAGATAGTGCTGGGCACTAGGCGTGAGTTCGTGCTTCCAAAAAAAATTTCGAGGCACTTGATTGTCAGGTGCTCCTAATTAAGGGTGCCTGACTAGTAGGTGCCTCGAATTAAAAGTGCCTAGATAGAAAGTATCCTTAATTAATTAAATTGGGGCGTGTCTTATTGAAACGCCACTTTTTAAGAGGGCGTTTCTAAGCATGCGTTGTTAATTTTCTTTCAGGTCATTTGCACATTAAATCGTCCTTTTTTGTAGTGAGGGCTTGTAGATTGGGATTCCCCACCAACCTGTGATGATGATGTCAATGAGGAAGATCCGATTGAAGAACCCTTGGCATCCAACCTAGAGAAAAAGTACAAAGAATAGGTTGGTGATGCAGCACGACTTTGTGGGCTGCAACGAAGATCAACAAATATGAAACGGATATATAATTCTAGATCGTGAGTCTATCGACGATCTAAGAAATCTTCTTAAAACCTAGATACTCTCTAGCATTTCAAGGAATATATGAAGAAAACTCGTCTGCGAGTAATTCTTATTCAACAAAATAATAATAAACATAAACTACCTTGTTTGGAGGCTATAAACATATATTTATAGCCACAAACCCTAAACCTATTAAAAAGATTACATAAATAACCCTCAAAACCCTAAACCTAATAAAATAACAAAACAAAGACTCCTAAAACCCTAATACTGCTAAGACAAAGAGATAAAGTCATAATTAATAAGAAAAACGCGAAAAATTAACATAACAGCCCGTGAGAGAACGATCGCAATACGGGGGGCAATCGTTCACAGATGGGCGAACGATCAGGCGCACGTTCCCTCCTCATCGGTCGCTTCCTCAGTAGAGTTGGGCATTTGGGCGCTAGTTTAGCGAACGATTGCTGGCTTGGTGCGAACGTTTGCTGTTTAGCAGATTAGGTCCAAACTAGATCTAATCTGCATCATCCTCCTCAGGTTGGAGAGAATTCGTCCTCGAATTCAGTCGGTCTTTTTCACGGTCCTTCGGATGTCCGATCAACTCATTCCAATTGCCCTTCCTCAAGATTAAAACAAGGCAACACTCCAAATAAGTGTGACGCTTCTCATCATCGGAATATCTTGATATCTGTCATGAGCGCCATATTTTTCTTCGAATTTGCCATATTTTTCTTGTTCCTTTTCTCTCCCACGTGCCATGAAAATGCTCATGAACGGATCAGCTGTTACTTCTCTTATGAACATATAATTCTCCTCATCCGTATAAAATTCATCAACATCATTATTAGGAGAATTTAAAATATCTTCAGTACCAAGGAAATCAACATACCCAACCTCGTTATAATTGGTGATGTCATCTTCTTCATAATCGGTGATGTCGTCCGTGGGCTCTCCATCTTCCAATTGGTCATCTTCATCGGCAATGCCATCCGTGGGTTTTTCATCTTCCAATTGGTCATCTTCATCTGGGTAGAGGCCGCTAAATATAGGATACAACCCATATTCCTCGAACTCTTCCTCTAGGTTAGATGCCAAAGGTTCTTCAATTGGCTCTTCTTCATTGACGTCATCATCATAGACTGATGGAGTATCCCAATCTACAAGTTCTTGTGACAGATCTTCATCTTCAATACCTTTAGGCTCGAACTCTTCATCAACAAAGTCGGATTCTTGACACTTTTCATCCACAAATTCTTCTTCCTCCTCCACATAATATGGATTCAGGTTATGGATTTGTGGTCGGTAGGTAGGGGTCCAATTGACCTGTCTTGGACTCTTCGCCTCACTCCATGTTTCCCTAAACAGTTCTTTTTTGTACGATTTTTCAGTTTTCTTCATCACAGTTGTAGGCCTTTGTCTCCAATTTTGTGGTTGTCGCTCCATGATGTAACTATGGGGCAAGAAAGCGACTCGCATCTTTTTCAATAGGTGTTCCCAACTATTGATCTTCCATTTGCCTTGCTGCTTGCGATCTCTCTTCAGTTGCTACCACCACTCAGCAACTCTTCCCCGGAATATAAGCACCATTAAAGAGACTTGTTGTTCATCAGGCACCCCGTTGAACTCAAAAATCTCTTCAACAGCCAACACCTAATCCAAAATTTCGTTGGTTCTTGATACCCTTGGAAGTTTGGAATTTTGAGTTCGAATCTACTTACCCATTGATTTGTAGGAGCTTGTGCAAGGTGCTGACGTCCTTGCGTTCAGCGCTCTATACACGAGTTCCTAGATTCACTCCCTTTGTGACCACGCAAGTTGGATAATTGGGTGGTGAGGCCTTCAATCTGATCCCTCATAGCCCAAAATTGATCCTCCTTGTGTTGCCAACGTTCAGCGATAAATTTGCCTTCCGCCTCTACGAATTACGGGCTTGGTTGGCGATGACAACTGTCCGACCCACCACTCATGTGCCGCAAACGAATTGCCGGTTGCTCCTTACGTGCTGTCTCCGTGTGCATGTACACCTCATCCATCTCTGCAAAGCGGTTGCTCCTTCCCATTCATGGAGCGTGACTGAGCTCTGATACCAACTGATGCAGCACGACTTTGTGGGCTGCAGCGAAGATCAACAAATATGAAGCGGATATGTAATTCTAGATCGTGAGTCTATCGACGATCTAAGAAATCTTCTCAAAACCTAGATACTCTCTAGCATTTCAAGGAATATATGAAGAAAACTCGTCTGCGAGTAATTCTTATTCAACAAAATAATAATAAACATAAACTGCCTTGTTTGGAGGCTATAAACATATATTTATAGCCACAAACCCTAAACCTATTAAAAAGATTACATAAATAACCCTCAAAACCCTAAACCTAATAAAATAACGAAATAAAGACTCCTAAAACCCTAATACTGCTAAGACAAAGAGATAGAGTCATAATTAATAAGAAAAACGCGAAAAATTAACATAACAGCCCGTGAGAGAACGATCGCAACACGGGGGGCGATTGTTCGCAGATGGGCGAACGATCAGGCGCACGTTCCCTCCTCATCGGTCGCTTCCTCAGTATAGTTGGGCATTTGGGCGCTAGTTCAGCGAACGATCACTGGCTTGGTGCGAACATTCGCTGTTTAGCAGATTGGGTCCGAACTAGATCTGATCTGCATTAGTTGGGTCCCATGTTTGGTGGCCTCTACCTCGAAGAAGAGAACCAATTGAAGGAGGGAGAGCACGAATACGATGGGTTTTTTTTCATGTTTGGCGGCCTCTACCCCGATGAAGATGACCAATTGGAAGATGAAGAGCCCACGGATGACATCACCGATTATGAAGAAGATGACATCGCCTTTGATGAAGACCTTTTCAGGTGAAGTGCCTAATTTTAATGGTGAAAAGGTTGATTATGTTGATTTCCTTGGTGTTGAAGATATTTTAAATTCTCCTCACGATGATTATGGTGAATTTTATGCGGATGAGGAAAATTATGTGTTCACAAGGGAAACAATGGCTGACCCATTTTTGAGTATTTTCATGACAGAGCCAAAATATTCATATTTTAGACCTTAATTTACATTTGTTAATTTCTTAGTTTGGGTTATTTTGTTTTATTTTATTTCTTTTTTGTGCTTTATATGTTTTTATAGGTTTTTGGAGAAAATGAATTAATTCTGGAAACTGGAGCTTGAAGGTCAAATTTTGCATTCTGTCATTGCGATCGATCGCAGGAAGCCTAGGCTCGAGCATACCAGCACTTGAGAGCGCCTAAGCCAAGGAACGAGTGCAACTTGCACTCGCGCGCGTTTGAAGAAGGATCGATCGCATAATTGCAATTGAGCACACATGGTCTGCGATCAAGCGCACTCGTATACTAGAGACAAATCTGAGGCGGCCAGACTTCCCTTCTTTCCATATTAGGTTTTACAAGTCCTAGTTGTATTGGGACTAAAACCTACGATTTTTCTAGGGTTTGTTAGTACTTCTAAGGTTTCCTTAAGCTCTATAAATAGACTTGTAAACACAGAATTAGTGGGAATTTTAGGTTCCAAACAAGCTTGGGAGAGAGGAATTGGAGGCTACTTCTAGGAGCAGTTTTCGATTCTTTCTTATCCTTTTCTTTTAGTTTTATTTTAATTATGTGTAGTTAAATACCTTTGTGGGGCTAGATTAAAACCCTAATTATGTTTATTTAATATTTTAATATTGGCGCTTTTGTGATAATCATATTATGATGCTTAACTTGATTAATACATGTTTTATTGAATTCCTTATATGTGTGTAATTGACCATTATATGCATGTGGTATGGATTAATTAATTAAATCAATTTGGATGATCGAGTACTGGATTTAATAAGAGTAACAAAAAAATCTACACCGGGTTCTTGGGTTAATCAACATGGAGAACTGGGAGTAGACACCTATGCTCTAAGCCTCATGCATTTGTTGATTTCCATAGATTTATACTTTCTTAAAGAACAACTTAGTAGATACCCATGCTAAATCCTTTAAGAAAGAAAAGAATTAAAATAGACACACATGCCTAATTCATTACTTAGGAAAATCAATAGCTTAAGAAGTAGACACTCATGCCTTTAGGTTGGCAAACATTAATTAGTCATAATATGATTGGAGTATTGGCATATTGTCATATTAATTGAGCATGATTAGTGGTGAATATCAAAGCCCTACACTTTTATTTATCTTCATTTATTTTCTTAGTATCAATTTAGTGACAATTTTGGTATTTTAATTAATTCTAAATAAAATCAACAATCTCTGTGGGATTGATCTCGTATTTGCTGCATTATACTATTGTTTTGATCTTGTACACTTGCGAGTTAAAACGTACTAAATATTATTTATTAATTTTGGTAGTATTAGGCACAACGAGGTTTTGTTTTTTCTAAGTTTTTTCGTAGTTTTTGTTCTGCCTCTAGAGGTGCGCTTGAGCGCCCACACTAGGGCAATCAAGCGCGCCAGTGCGATTGAGCACTCATTCCAGTGCGATTGATCACACATCCAGAATGCAGCACATAAACTGTCTTAATTATAGATCTAATTTTTTTTTTCCTTTCTTTTCATGTAGGCTTAGTTGAGTTTGCATGTTCGTAAGTTTTATTTTAAATTTTTGTTTATATTTTCCTTTTAATTTTAACTTTTTGTTATTTTATTCTTGATTTCACACATGTGGGAGGCATTCCGACACCCCTTGGACCATGCTCATTTTTCCATGACCCTTATCACCTTGTTAGACAATGTCCTTCAATAAGACAAATTTCTAACGATGTTTTTGGGCATATGAACACATCATTCTCTCAACTATGGGATGAAAGCTATTTTGATTCCTATAACCCAACATGGAGCCAACATTCAAATCTCTCATGGCAAGCTCAATTTCCTGTCATCTAGTGGGGAATCATGAATTAGAATAAAATAAGAAGAAAACTCAGGGAGTTTTTCTATCTTGATGTCCTCAATTTGCTCATTTGGTAACTCTAACAGACTTCTCTCTTGGCCTCTTGGTTTTTCAAGAGTAAGAGCTAATGTTGAAAAAGTCTTAGTGCTCTATTCTTTTTCTTGATGTGGCTCCTGTGGAACTTCGGTTTGCTCCTCCTTCCTTTCAACCACTTGATTTCCAACCACTTCTTCACTCCTCAATGTGACAGCTTGCTCATGATAGTAGGTCCCCTCCTCCTCCATATAGTATTCATTAGGATTGGCCACCAACTGATCTTGACATTCTTCTTCTTTGAGGATATTTGATATTTACTTAAGATGAGCCTCCATCCATTCAAATGTTTGCATGTCAAAGTTCTTCATCCTTTCAAATGATTGCCTATTTTCCTTAGCTTGGCTACGAAAAGCTGACATTGTTTTGTCTAAGGCAGCATCTGCTTCTTCTAAGGCAAACCTTTTTGGAGAAGGTGGTTCTTCTTGATATTGTTGATATGGATAGGAATATGAATGATAAATGCCAAAGTATTTATATTTTAGCCCTTAATTTACATTTGTTAATTTCTTCTTCTTTTTTTTTTTTTTGATAAATACATTTGTTAATTTCTTAGTTTGTGTTATTTTGTTTTATTTTATTTCCTTTTTGTGTTTTATATGTTTTTACAGGTTTTTGGAGAAAATGAATTAATTCTGGAAACTAGAGCTTGAAGGTCAAATTTTGCATTCTACCACTACGATCAATCGCAGGAAACCTAGGCTTGAGCACACCAACGCTTGAGCGCCCAAGCCAAGGAAAGAGTGCAACTTGCGCTCACGCACGTTTGAAGAAGGATCAATCACAAAATTGTGATCGAGCGCACACGATCTGCTATCGAGCACACTCGTACGCTGGAGACAAATCAGAGGTGGCCAGACTTCCCTTTCTTTCCATATTAGGTTTTACAAGTTCTAGTTGTACTAGGACTAAAACTTACAATTTTTCTAGGGTTTGTAGGTGCTTCTAAGGTTTCCTTAAGCTCTATAAATAGGCTTATAAACATAGAATTAGTGGGAATTTTAGGTTCTAGACAAGCTTTGGGGAGAGGAATTGGAGGATACTTCTAGAAGCAGTTTTCGGTTCTCTCTTTTTCCTTTTCTTTTAGGCTCTGTATACTTCGATGTAAAATAATTTTCAGAAATGATTTACATATTTTACGATGTCTACTTCGACGTAAAATGATAGTCAAACTGAAAATAATTTTCATTTGACCAAAAAGCCTTTATATTTTTTGGAAAATGGTTTCCGCTTTTTAATTTCGTAAACCATTTACCCCAAACTCATTCGAACACCCTCCCTCACCAACTCGACTCACAACTCTTCTCTCCTTCATGCTCAAACACACGCACTAGCACATGTTCTCTCTCTTAGTCGATTCTCATCTTCTCCTTCACATCGGCACATTTTTTTTCTTCTCTCTTTCTCCTTCTCATCTCTCTCTCGGTCAATAACTACTCTAACTCCTCATTTTTGTTTTCCAGAAAATCTCCAAAATCTTTGATCTTTCCTTTTGTGCGTCTGTTTTCATACTTTTCAAGCCCCGATCTATTCTTATTGCTCGTTTTTCACAAGGTAAGTAGGTTTCCTCCTTGTTTTATGGGTTTCATCCGATTAATTTAGACTTTATCTCACTTGTCTTTTGAAATTGATGTGGTTGAGCTTGGATTCACTTTTATCCATTTGTTTTGGTGGATATTGCTTGTTTTGTGTTGTGGTTGTACTTCTATGCTTTTGGGATGGGTCACATGCTAAATGTGGGTAGTATTTTGAGCTTCGATTCAAATGTTTTGTGTTGTTTAACTCCTCCATGATTTGGCTCATATTGCTTTATTTTGGTTCATATTGCTTTATTTTGGTTGGGAATTGTAAATACCTTGGTTTTGTTAGTTGAGCAAGTTAGATTTGTGGTCGTTATGTATTTTGGAATGTCCTTTTATAATTGGAATTGAAACTCTAGTTCAGGATTAAGATGTTTAATTGTGGTATTTGGGTGTTGTAATTGTGATATTATTAGCCCTTCACCCATGATTGGAGCCCCCTTCTAAGGGTCCCCTACAATTTCAGATATTTGAAATTGTAAATTCCCATCTTTTTTATCCTCATCCCAAATTTCCTTCATCCACCAAATTTTCATCCTTGAAACCAACATGTGGGTATGGTTCTCCTACCCCTACGATCCCTTCTCTTTGAGATTAGCACATGAATCCTTATACACCTCTTCTCAGATTCACCACTCCCTTTTTAGCCCTGTTGACTGGAAATGCCTTCGGAGTTTGGTGATCCAACATAGGTTGAAACATCTTTTTTTGAAGATAACTTGGAACATTCTCTCTTCTAGGCCCAACATGTTCAAATTTGCCAATAACATTGACTTAAATCTCCTTAATTTCCTGCCCCAAAGTGTGATGGCCCATCCGAACAATTTTAGCATCGCTTTCTTGGATGCCCTTTTGCTAGAGCTATTTGGAGGAATAATGTTTCGCCTTTTAAAGAAACTGGCCCTTATGGAAGCTCTCTCAGGAGAAACACACGTTGCTTTGTTGGCCACTTGAGTGGAGGGGATTCCTTACTCTGTGTTTTGGCTATCAACAAAGGACATATTTTCAATTACAAAGGGGAAGAAATATTCTTAAAAATCGAAACCTCTCAAGGAATTATGACCAAGAAAAATGTTGGAGTTCTAAGGCTTTATGTATGATAAAATTTCAAATACATTTATCTATCTTTATGGCTAGAAGGGGAGGAAGAGAAGTTTTACAAACAAGTTCTCTGGGAAATGGTGCAATTTTAGGGACTATTTTGAGATGGTTTTTGAAATCCAATTTTCATTTCTTAATGGCCCAGAAGCTTAAAACTTTAATTTTTAGGTTAGAGACCTAAAACGGTGGAGACTCCATGAGTTAGTGTTCTTAAATTAAAGGGCAATTACTTCCTTTATTAGGCTTTGTCTGTGATCCACATGATAGTTTATTAGGAACCAAATCGTTTGAAAGTAGTTAGTTTAAGGGTCATAAATAGAGACATAGTCAACCATTTCACATATCAATCGGCCACAGCCCCCAATTGGCACCGCACTCCCTCAACTATCAACTCCACGTCACCCCCCACGTACCCTCCCTCTATAAATATCCCAAGCAAATCTCAAACTCTCTCGCATTCCATAACACACAAAATCAATCACAAACAAATAAAGCTCTCTTAAACTCTCTATAGTCAATTATATGCCAAGAAAAGGAATGAGGAGCATCTTCTTCAAGAGCTCATCTCCATCACCAAGTTCTTCGCCTTCTAGATCTATCCCACCATCATCACCAAGCAGAACTTTTTCTGAAACTCTAATGGACGAGAATTTTGAAATCGTCGAGTCGCTTATTACCAAGTGGGATTCTGACACCTCCTCCTACTACTCTTTGGTAAAAATTTGATAGTTGTTGTGGCATGCCTTTAGCTAGTGAAAGAATTGTAATTTAGGCCCCAATTAGATATTTGTACCCCAAGAGCATACCCATGTCACTTGGAGTTTATCTTTGTTGTGTGGATGAACTAGTTTGTGTTCATCTTGGGTTATTAATATTAAGGGCCACAATAGGCATCCTAACTAGTTCATTTTCATGTTGTGTATGTTGTTATCTTGCATTACTATTCATATGTTTGTGATTGTAGCAATGGGCAAAGGTAAGGAGAAGGATATGATAAGTTTATGCTTGCATCTATATTCGACCATTTGAATGGAGATGTGAAAGTTGCAAGAGTATTTATGGTGAAGAATGCTAAGCTTAGAAAGTTTTGGTTGGACAACTTCTTAAAAAATCATGGAAATTAAAATTTGCGTATTATCGATATGTAGTAAGATACTAATTAACTTGGATGGTATTTCTTTGACCAAAATATTGTAATATTTATGGTTGAATTTTATAATTCATAGTATTTTTCTTTTTTTCAAGCAAGATGAAACTAACTTACTTGGCCGTTCATATATATCAATCTTACTATATGTGGAATATTCATAATATTGATGTATTGAAGTTTATAATATTGACCGCTAGTTAGATCTACGTTGGAAGACTTCTGGAGGTGAAGTCTTTTCCTTCTTTTTTTTTTTTAATTATATTATTTTGGGTTTTTTTATTTTTTTTATTTTTATATCTTTTGGGTTGTCTTTGTTTTGGTGTTGATAGAGTGAGTTTTGGTTTTGAGATTATGTCATTTATTAAAAAAAATAATGCACAAATAATAGGAATATATAAGGAGACCGAATCTTGAAGTCGTTAAGTTAAAATATTGATTATTGATTAAATTTAATAATTTTTTTTACCAAAAAAAAGTAATGATTTAAATAAAATAAAAAAATTATGGTTGTTTGTGGCGCACAAGAAATCCAAGGGAATTGGAAGGCATGTAGCTGTGCACCACATTGGCGTGAATGGCGTAATCTTTTTATATTTTTATATTTTATAGGTTAATTAAATGAAAATATTTAAAAAAAAAATTGATTTTCTATACGCAGTAAACACCTTAAAATGTTTTCAGCAGAAAACATTTTTAGGGAAAATGATTTCTCTAAAAATATTTTTCAACAGAAATCATTTTACGTCGAAGTAAACGGAGCCTAATAGTTTTATTTTAATTATGTATAACTAAATGCCTTTGTGGATTAGATTGAAATCCTAATTATATTTATTTAAAATTTCAATATTGGCGCCTCTGTGATAATCATATTGTGATGCTTAACTTAATTAATGCATGTTTTATTAAATTCCTCATATGTGTGTGATTGACCATTATATGCATGTGGTATAGATTCATTAATTAAATCAATTTGGATGATCGAGTCCTAGGTTTAATAAGAGTAACTAAAGAAATCCACTTCGGGTTCTTGGGTTAATCAACATGAGGAATCGAGAGTAGATACCCATGCTCTAGGCCTTATGTGTTTGTTGATTTTATAGATTTATGTTTTCTTAAAGAACAACTTAATAGACACTCATGTTAAATCCTTTAAGAAAGAAAATAATTAGAGTAGACATGCATACCTAATTCGTTGCTTAGGGAAATCAATAACTTAAGGAGTAGACAAATATGCCCTTAGGTTTGCAAACATTAAGTAGTCATAATATGATTAGAGCATTAGCATATTGTTATATTAATTGAGCATGATTAGTGGTGGATATAAAAGCCTTACACTTTTATTTATCTTTATTTATTTTCATAGTATCAATTTAGTGACAATTTTGGTATTTTAATTAATTATAAATAAAATCAACAATCTCCATGGGATCGATCTCGTACTTGCTGCACTATACTATTATTTTGATCTTGTGCACTTGTGAGTTAAAACGTACAAAATATTATCTATTAATTTAGGTAGTATTTGGCACAACAATATGCAACTGAAAGAATAAACTTTTGTCAAAAGTAGGGATAGAAATCCTACTAAAAGCAATCGCTCAATCTATTCCTACTTGTACTATGAGCATTTTTTTGCTGCCGAAGTCACTACTCCAAGAGATAAATAGTATGATGTAGAGATATTGGTGGAGTCAATGTGAGTTAGATTCGAAAATTCATTGGGTGCGATGGGAGAAGATGGGTTTTGCCAAAAGCCATGGTGGGATGAGCTTTTGTGACTTGGAAAGTTTCAACAAAGCCTTATTGGCGAAACAATGCTAGCATATCCTTTAGATTCTTGAATCCTTCTTGGCTAAGATCCTTCGTGCCAAGTATTTCCTGCAATGTATGATCCTTTATGCTAAATTAGGTCATCAACCATCATATGTTTGGAGAAGTATGTAGTTTGCACGTGATCTCCTCTTAGAGAGATTACAATAGTGGGTGGGGAACAAATGTCAAATACGGATTTGGAAGGATAAGTAGTTACCCTATAATTCAGCTCTTGGTAGTCAACAGCCAAAGGGAGGTCAAAGTTAGAATGCTAGAGTTACATATTTAATTGACTGAGACTCTAATGGGTGGAAGACAGGGAGCTTTTTGGATGTAGGTACGATTGAGGCTTTACACCAACTTTTTATTGGCTCCACCACTAATAGTGACGTGCCGATTTGGAAAGCCACTACTAATGGAGAGTGATATACAAATTTGATGTACTCGCAATAGTATAAGTCGTTGTTTGTACGAGTCCACTTCACCACATTGATAAACATATTGTCATGCATAGTTCATACTTCCAAAACGATTAGGATACACCTACTCTGATCGCTATTACTTTGTTCATACATCTGTCTATCGATTAAGCATATATGCATGTTCTATTGCTATTATTAAAATCTAGTTGAATCATCCGATTTATTTACCATTAAAGAATCACAACAGGTATTGAAACAAGATAGAATCATCCCCTATATCGTTGATCACAGTGGATATTTAATCTTGCTAAAATCATACAATGTACCCTTGGACCAATCACAACCGATATTGGACGTTTAACGATTTATAAATAACAATTAACACAATTTTATCATGAAACTGAATTGAAACGAACAAACAAAACACTAAACAACGGATAAAGTATTAAATTAAATACAAAAACATGAAGATAAATAAATGGTGAGGTTTCATCTTCAACCTTAATTGAAGATTTAGCGTTTAATCATAAACAACTAAAGGCTAATAAAATAAATGACGATTTAGAAGGTAAACAATGAAGAACAAAGAGGTTTTTGGCCTCGAAGGCGCCTCCCAAAATGTAAGTTTACAAATATGAAGAGATGTTCTATTTATAAGGAATTTAAATATGTTGCCATGCTTGAGCGCAAGTCTATGTGCCCTCGATCTCAAGTTGGTACACTTGAGCGCAAGTTTATGTGTGCTTGATCTCAGATTGGTGCGCTTAAGCATAGCCAACTGCTCAGAAAACCCACAGCACAGCAATGAATGAGATGAGCTAGGGCAATGCAGGCTTCACGGGCTGACGAGGCATGTGCTCGATTACGCCTCTCAAGCGCACTTCCAGGGGCCTTCTTTACTAAATTCACCCTTTAAACTGCAATTTGATTGCAAGGACCTACAACACCATGAAACACTAAAACTAATTTAAACATTTGATATTAACAAAACTAAGAACCTAACAAATATAAATTAAGGGTCCAAATAAACATTATTTGACACTCATCAGAGAGTTCAGAGTTTGTAGTGCCTACCATCTTCAAAAGGCAATTCTAGATTCTAATAGCCGACGATGGCTTCACAAAAGGAGCCGAAGAGGTAAGGTGATCAAAACCTTAAACCGAACCTAGACCCAAACCAGAGACCTAAGGTCTGAATTGACAGAAATGGGCCAAAGACCTGAAGAATCAGGAGCTTTAGCCTTATTAGTAATGGGCTTAAACCCAAGAAAGAAATTGAGATTCAGACTGAGCCCAATGTTCTTCCTAACCCTTAATACCTTTGGACTTCCGGCCCAGCCCAGCAAACTGAGCCCTTTTTCCAAGCCAGCTTTGACCGGGTCCACCATCTATTCTGAAACGCCCTAGGGTCTTATTCTGCCAACGAACGACAAAAAACCTTTCATCTTCTTCGACTCCTTCACTGACTCAAGACTCCACCGCTGAACCAGACTTCATCTTCTTCAGTGAATCCCGAATGACCATCCTCGCTTGCTTCTCCATCAACGTTGTCACCTCCTCACCACCGTTCCCCGGCTCATAGCACTCCGCCACCGGGAACAAATCCAGGTGGCTCAAAAGCATCGACGTCAACCCACCAGGTTTCGCGGCAGAACCGATCTTTGAACGAACTACATCGGCAAAAGAGCGCCCAGACGAAGACGCCTTCAGGTCTACCCCTTCTGCTTCCCCGGCGAGGACTCATCAGAGACCAGCGAGAGACCCCAACATCTGTCGCAGTTCACACACAAATCGACGCCAGCCCCGGCGTTGCGACTCCTCAGGGATAATTTTCGACTGGTATAATCTGAATTCTACCAAACAATTTTCAAATTTCACTCAATGAAAAATTGTCGTTCTTTTAGTTTAGTGGGTAGAATGGCATGTGAAACGTAGAGACTAACCTTGATGCGTACTAATTCTTGGTAAAGTGGAGTATATGTGCCTGTGTGTGTGTTTAATTTCCCATGGTATGATTGAAACATGTACAACGACCCAATGTTCAACCCATTCTTGTTAACGAATCTCCTATTATTGTAAAGATTAACTGTTTTTATTTCTGCCTTTATTTTTGGCTGAAAGCCAGGAGGATTACTCTGATATTTCAGAAAAGTAACTTTCTTTTTGTAAGATATAGGACATCCTGCACGGCATGTAAAAGCTTGTGAAACGGCAGGATGAGCAACGGCGATTTTGATGGACAGATTTTAGCTGAGAAATTGTCGAAACTCAACAATTCACAACAAAGCATTGAATGTATCCTGCAACGAAATCTCCATACTTTATTTATATCTGATTCATGGTTATAAAAATGTACAATAATTGAATTTTTGGCATGTTGTGTTGCATTCAGTTATAGATTCGCCATATACATGGAGTTCATATGTGGTTCCAAAATTATTTGAGGAAGGTTTCTTTGTGGCAGAGTTAGCATTAGAACATATATTACTATTTTCTCTCATGTTTTCAGTCTACTTTATTTTACTGGCCAGAATTACTCATCTCCCTGATATTTTGGTTGTGACATCAGAGTTGCATCTATGGTTTCCCTAATTGCTGTTTTCTTCTAGAGCATGTTGCATTTACAATTGTCTGTAATATTCTATTAAATTTCTTCGGCATTATTTGTTTTTGGTCCATTGGAGGCTCGTAGGGTCTGTGGGTGGTAGTAACCTCTCATCCCTTAAACTTCTTATTCTTTGATGTAGGCTGGATTCAATCTCAGATCTCCTGGAGGGTTCTAAGGCCCAAATTGTGCTAATCTTCCAAAACAGAAAGAAAGGGCCAAACCGGGTTTTAAAGCCCAAGCGGTCCGTTTTAAGCCCAATGTCAAGTGAGGTGGATTGGGTTTTTAGAAGAAAGAATGAGTTGGAGTGGACTCGGGTTGCTAACAACCCCCTAGGTAGGGGGTCCATCTTAAGCCTAGTGTCAAGTGGGCTTTGAAGAACAGAACTTGCGATCATTTTTACTTGAGTAAGGACTCATGTGGATCGCATTTTAAGAAGAAAAAATGGGTTGTAGACCCATTTACCTTGGGTAAGGGATTTGTGGTGGTGTGGAGGAGACCTGCCCAGCCTAGTGGCACGTCAGTGGACCTGACGGTAGTCCTCACGGCTGTTGAGCGCTCAATGTAGCGCCCTTTGGGGGCTTTTGTGATTGTACATCTTCCCTTAGATCTCTCGCTGGTGGAGTGGCTGGTGGCTGGGTTGATCTCTCTTCCCCTTGGGAGACAAAACATGCTGATGGGCAGTACGTTGGTGGATCTCAAGGTTGTACTGCAAGTAGTACTGTCCTTTCTTGGGGGCTGTTGTCCTCCCTATTCCTTCCTTTGATTCCCCTTGGGAGAGAAAACATGTTGATGGACCTCACCCAACCTTGTGGTACGCTAGTGGACCTTGAGGTTGTAGTGCATGCAATGCATTCCTCTCTTGGGGTTTGTTGTCCTCCCTATTCCTTCCTCTGATTTTGCTAGTGTTGTTGATGGGATAGTCTCTTTCACCTTGGTCTCATCACTATTGTGAGGTCTGGTGGTTTTGGCTATTGGCTTGGAAGTCTTATCTCGTTTGGGTGTGCAAGGAGAAGCTAGTTCTTATGAGGAGGGTTTTCCCTTAATGGTCTGCACTTTGCAAGCAAGCCCTAAACAAAATTTTGTTGCTAGGGGGTGTGAACATTGTAACAAAAGAGGGGTAGAGCAGGTGTTGTGAAGGAAAAAGGACTTGATTTTGTCGAGTTGAGTGGGGATACTGTTGTGGGGGTGCAGGGGTAGGGGTGTGGCGAGAACAATGCCTATGTTTCTCTACCTTGTATGGAGTTGGATTCGCTGAAGAGGAGCCCATGCCGCTGAGCGCTCTACCCTCAGATTGGCTTTTGCAAATAGTGAAGGAAATCCTCATGTTGTGGGGCTCTTGCGTGAGGTTTTTGAAGAGGAGCTACTGGCCTTGTTTGTAGCCATTGAAGGGAGCAACTCTAAGCAAGTGTTGTCAACTTGCTCCAGTTTGGGAAAAAGAGGCAATAGAGAATTAAAAAGTTTAGTTTGCTCCATAAACTATGACGTGACCAATGGTGGTCCTAGCCATGGTAGAGTTACAAGGAGAGCTGCTAGTAGTTTTTTACGAAGCCCAAATTGCTATCTTAGAATGTGAGAGGTTTGAACGAGGGTGATAAGGGTTTGAGTCAGAAATCTTCTTAGACAGTGGATGATGGATATTATTTACTTGTAGGAGTCCAAGTTGGAACTCACTTCTAGCAGTGTAGTGTGAAGTCTGTGGGGGTGTTAGCATATGGATTGGTGTTACTCTCCTTCTAGAGGGTCTGCCGACGGTATTTTGGTTATGTGGGATAGGAGGGTGGTGGAGAAGATTGAAGAGTGTTGGGGAGTATTTTGGTGCTTGCTCCTTCAATGTTGAAGATGGTTTCTCTTATAGGAGTTTATTGGCCTAATTATGATTGCGATAAAAGGTACTTATGGGATGAGTTGGTTAGTTTGCTTAGTTGGTGGAATATGCCATGGTGTATTGGGGGAGACTTCAAAATCACCCTCTTTCCTAGTGATAACCCGCGTAGTGCGTTTTAGTCCTGCTTTGATGGAGTTTTTTGATCTTATTTTTGAGTAGGGCCTCATAGACCTTCTCCTTGTAGGGGGGACATTTACATGGTCCAATAATCAAGACTCTCTGGTCAAGAATTGATAGATTTCTTGTATCAATTTATTTCAAAAAGGTTGCATAGATTGTGTTCATACCACTTTCCCATTCTCCTTGATTGTGGCTTCTATGGAGGCAAACCGTTGTTTAGGTTTAAAAACATGTGGCTTAAAGGCAGAAAGCTTTGTGGATAGGTGTAACACCTCCTCCTTGTAGGAAGACAATATTATGCATTTCATAATTAGAAACATGAGGATATAAGAATTCCATAAACTAAAAATTAAATAACTCCAAAGTCTCATAATAATTAAAACTTTTTTTTTTGGATAAGTAATGAAATTTATACCAAAAACCCAAAGGACGCAAAGATTACAAAGTAATAGAGTGCCAACTCAGACCCTAACAGCGCAAAGTGCCTCTAAATATACAAGACGTATACAAAGGGACCCAAATCAAGACCCGAAAAAAACAGACCCAAGAACCTGAATGGATAAAACCCGCAACACAACCCTGACTTCCCACACCCCTAATGCACTTCAGGGGGGAAAGATAAATTGTCAATAGACCCTGAGAGACCCCGCCTACGCTGACACTTCACCGGTGACAACGTGCAGTCCAAATTTTTAAGTTCTCTCAAGCCCTTAACCTTGGGGGTAGAAACCTCAACAGAAGGCTTTCTCTTATCAAAGGCAGAAAGCATTTCTAACATCTTGTTTTCTTCACCCTCCCAAGTCATCCCCACAACAGGAGCAATCTCCATAGCACCTAGCACTGCTTTGGAGAATCCCTTCGTACCAACCTGAGAAATGCCCACATAATGGCATCACTTAAAACCATCACATAATGGCATTACAACTCATCTCATCTCATGAAACATAAACTTTAAATGTGGTTTCTTATTATAGAAAGTGTAATGAAACCAAACAACTAGTGTGCTAGGTGCACTTATTCCATTCCTCTCCTATGCGTGGGCTTTGACTCTAGTTCCCCTAGCCTATAGAACCCTCCATGACATCATTTGGTTAGGTTTAAAGCATAAAAACAAAATGTGAGTTGAATATTCAGTAATTAGATACAACATACAGTAAATAACGTTGAAAACAAGTTTTTAGTTTTATAACATCAAAATACAATTAAACATTCATAATCATAAATCTTTTCTTTCCTTTAAACTCTTGGGTTGCCATCACACAATTACGCTGTGTGTGAGAGTTGGCGATCACAAGGATCTTGGTTCCATTCTTTTGGCCACAGGTGGAACCGCGTCTAGGATATGAATATCACTTGATAAACTATGGTGCACTCAAGTGAGCCATTCCAGCGGATCATACATGATGGCTGCCCCTGTTCCTTTAGCTCTGGTACCATCGCACATTAGTCATATGGCCAAGAAAACAATTTAAAATATTTCATGCATTCATACAATCATTTCCTTTCTTTCTTTCTTTCGTTTCATTCACTTTCATCAAGTAACATAACATATTTATAACCTGTTCATAACGTAGCATAAGCATTCACATAAAATCTTTGCATTTAAACTCTTTTCAACATATAGTTTTTGATACGTAAAATGCGGTATCAATGAAAGGCTAACATTGCATTTGTCTACTTTGAAAACAACTTAGGGAAACATTACATTGACATTTGAAAGAAATCAAAGGTATGATCATATCTACTTACCTTATTCCTTAGCTTCAATAGTTCAATACTCTTTACTTAGGAACCTAAGCAAACACTTACAACAATTACTATTGTTAACACTCTCGTAAACCATTCATTCTTTTCCATTGTTTTATCCTCCTAAACATTGCTTTCCACACTAAAGGACAGATCTGATTTCTTCTCTTAAGACACTTATTCATGTTGTTTAGGAGAAGAAATCTGACCCAACATGCTTCCTTTAGTGTTGACAGCAGGTATAGGACGATTAAACATCAATTTAAATTCACTTATCAATGTATTAATAGATTTTCGTCATGCTTTTCACAAAACTAATACTATACATCAATTATAGGGACTATTAGAACCCATACCTGTTATACCCCGATCTTATATTAGGAAGATGAGATGAAGCCCTCAGAGTGGGTGGCTTATAATGAATTGGTGGGCTTTATAATAAATTATAGGGAAGCTCCAAATCGACTAATCATTTTAAGGTAATAATGCAAATGTGGCTAGGCTTTTCCCTGGGTTGTTACAAGTGATATTAAAGCCACTTAGTAATATCGGGTTATGTGGTATTGGAGCATTGCATGACGTGGCCTTGACGAGGACGCCAGAAATTTAAGAGGGTGAGTTTGTAACACTTGATCCCATATTGGGAAAATGAGATGAAGCTCACATAAAGTGGGTGGTTTATAAAGATAGTTTTGGGTGTTAAGTATCACATTGCCTAGTTACTAGGTAAAACTAGGCTTTATAATGAATTTTAAGAAAACTCCAAATTGACTAATTCTTTTGGGGTAATAGCGTAGATGTGGTTAATGCTTTTCTCTGGGTCATTACAATACCTAACAAAAATCTGACTATTGTAGGAGAAAAACGAAGAGATAGATTCTGCTCTCTTGGACAACAATCTGTTTGGTGTAGGAAATCAGTTTCTTGCATTGATTTTGGAATATTAAGAAATAGGGGTTACATGAAGGAGGAATTTTTCCTAAGGTTTGATAAAAAAACTTGAAGAAAACTTACTTACATAAGGATCTTGACAGAAATTTCAGCTTCTAGTACAGCAGTGACATCAACGATTTGGCATGTAGGGAGGTTTTTACTTGGAGGAATTGTGGATGGGAGGGAAAGAGAAAGTTGCGTTGAAATTTCTCTTTTTTCAAAGAACTGACGGGAGGCTGTGGGAGTAAACAAGAGGCTTTTTTGTAGTTGTTTTAGGGTTTTTTAATTGACAGGCAGCAACAAGATCAACTGACGGCTGTGGGGGAATTTTAGGGTTTTAGTGCAACTTTTAGCAAGAAGAATTTCCTTTTTGAGGAAAAAGACAACTGGCTAGATTTTGTTTGGACCTAGACTTCACCTATATTGACTTTCTTGCCCTTTTTAGGTCTTTTTCATCCCTCTAACATACACCTCTATTAAACCCACGGAAATTAGAGGAGACAATTAAAGAAATATCTACCAAACAAGAAAACAAATCTAAACAACAAGCAATCATCATAAAATTTACCCTAGGAGGTCTAGGGAGCTACAACAGGGTAAGGCAGTGGTGGTCTTCTTGCTGGTTTCACGGCTCTCCTAGCTTCATTTTGGCTAGTAAACTTAAGGCATTGAAAGCTGATTTAAAAACCTAAAATGAGCAAGTGTTTGGCAATGTGGAAACTTCTTATGGAGGAGTCGTGTTCTTGATGGGTTGGAGGAAGTGGGAGCTTTAATTTTGGAAGAGAAGTTGATGAAATCATTGGTTATTAGTGAATTAGAGAAAGTCACCCTTATGGAGGAGATTAGTTGGTGGCAAAAGTATAGGGCTCTTTGGCTTAGAGAGGGTGATAAATGTACAACGTTCTTTCATCGGGTGGCCAACTTGAATAAGAGAAACAACTCCATTGAAGCTCTGTCTGTAAATGGATCAATTTGTTATCAAGGAACACAATGATACTATGATAGTTTTGTTTTTAGAACAGTTCAATTGATGGCCTAAGCTGGATGGTCTTGCTTTTGACTCCATAGATGTGGTGGAACCCTCTACAACTGCAATCCCAAATAACATGATGGTTTTTTTAATAAAGAAAATGATTTTATTTTGAAAAAAAAGAAAAAGGAAAAAATGGGGCTGCCACTACTTCTTATCTAAAGGTAGAGAGCTGGTTTGAGGAGTGGGAGGATCTTGAGGTGGTGAAAGGTATGAACAGTGATAAGGTCTTCGAGCATGATGGGTTTTCTATGGTTTTTTTTTTCTTTTTCTTTCAAGCTTTTTGGGATGTAATCAAGTCAAACATTATGGGGGTGTTCCATGATTTTCATGCTTGTATAAGTTTGAAAAAAGTTCTCGATGCCACCATCATTGCTGGGCTATTGATCTTAAGGGTTTTCTATGGTTGTTTTTCAAGCTTTCTAGGATGTAATCAAGTCAGACATTATGGGGTGTTCTATGATTTTCATGCTTGTATAAGTTTGAAAAAAGTTCTCAATGCCATCATCATTGCTGGGCTATTGATCTTAAGGACTTCTGGCATATTAGTCTTGTGGGTGGAGTTTATAAGATTATTGCCAAAGCTTTGCCAATAGAGTGAGAAGGGTTGTGAAGAAGATTATTTCGAAGCCCAAGAATGCATTTTTTCAAGGTAGGTAAATCCGTGGCTCCCCATTCTCATTGCTAACGAATTATTTGATAGTATAATCTAATCTGGTGAGCCAGGGGTGATTTGTAAACTGGATATTGAGAAGGCTTATGATCAAGTCAATTGGGATTTCTTACTTGCTGACGAAGTGTGGTTTTGGGGAGAAATGATGCTCTTGGATAGGTGTGCTTTTCGTTACGATGAATAGTAATGTGCCTGGTTTATTTTGTAGCTCTCGTGGCTTGAGACAAAGAGATCCCTTATCGCCTTTTCTCTTTGTTATTGTTATGGAGGCCTTAATGTATAATGCTCTTGTTACTATTAATGGGGGTTTTCTTTTGGGTCTAGGCATTCAGGCGTGGTTAACATTTCACATCTATTGTTTGAGGATGATATTTAGGTTTGGAACTTGTCGAAGTTCAACCATGTTCTTTTGGGAAAATGGCTTTGGTGTTATGTGCATGAGAGACGTGGTGGACTCTAAATTTGGCTGTAAGTGGGGTGTGTGCTGTTGTAATGAGCCTTTTGGTTCGTATGGGGGTGGGGGTTTGAAGAATATCAGGAGGGGTTGGGAGATGTTTTGTAGTCATACTAGGTTTGATGTGGGAGATGGCACCAATGTTAGATTTTGGCATGATTTGTGGTGTAGGGACAAGCCCTTTGCACTAGACTACAAGTGCATAGGCTACTTTATAGCGGCTCACTTGGAGTTTTCCAGTAACTCCAATAAGTGGGATGTAAGCTTTTTTAGAGCAGCTCATGATTGTGAGGTGGATGTCTTTGCCTTGTTCTTCAATTTGTTATACTCAATTAGAGTGAGACAAGATGGTGAACACTAGCTTTGGTGGCGGCCCTCTAGAAAAGGTTTGTTTTCTATAAGCTCCTACAATGTCCTTGCTTGTAATGATGGCACTATTTTCCCTTGAAAGAGTATTTGGCGGCCTAAGATTCCCTTGAGAGCAGCTTTTTTTGCTTAGTTGGTGGCCCTAGGGAAGATCCTTACTGTGGACAACCTTAAGAAGCGACATGTCATTGTTGTTGATAGGTGCTGTATGTGTAAGAGTAATGGGAAGTCCATGGACCAGGTTGCTTGCACCTTATGCAATGCCTTTTTCAATTGTTTTGAGCTATCTTGGGTGGTACCTAGTAATGTAACTGAGTTGTTTGTTTGTTGGTTGATTGGTAGTAGCACTCAAGAGTGCTGCTGTATAGAATATAATGCCTTGCCTCTTGTGGTGTCTATAGTGGAAAAAAATTGACAAAAATTTTGAGGACCGTGAGAGGATGTTGACCTAGCTTGATTCCTTTTTATTTTATACTCTTTATACTTGGACGGTTATGTTTGTAGAGTCTTGGGTGCTTAGTTTTCATAAATTAATTTGAAGGTGATGGAGGAGGCCAGAGAGACTCCCGGCAGTATGGGCTCAACAGAGGAGGCCGGAGCACCTCTGGGTGTGCTGATATATGAAATTCAATCCACCAAAACACCTCATATTATTTCGGGAAGAGTTGCACCGACGACAGTGGAGATGTCACCTCTGGTGATAGAGGACAGAAGGTTGGTGGCTTGGTCTCTTGTTGAGATGAACTAGGATGGAGAAAAGGTTAGTGAGGGACTGGGTAATATGGGATCTCCGGCTACGGTTGGCTTGCCTGTAGTTTGCTCCCCTTTGGTTTGTGATCTCACTAGCATTTGTCTTGGGTCTTTTGATATGGTTGAGATAGGGAATGAGGTCCAAATGATTGGTAATTTTGATAGGTTGGGTTGAAGGTGCAGGGAGGAAGAGGAGGTAGGGGACCTTAGAGATGATAGGCATGCTCCTCTAAATTCTTATGCTTCTATTTCAAGGGGTGCGTCGGGTTACTCGGATTGGGTAATACAGTGTGCAAATGAGATTTATCCAATTGTGGGGATATCGTTTGTGGGTCATAAATTGCAATTGCTAGCCCTTTTGACTTTTCTAGAGGAGGAATGCCGCAACAATGTAAATGTTGCAAATTCGGGCAGTGGTATAGAGGGTAAGATGGAGGTCAGGAATTTGGAGTGCTCGGTGAATTATGATGCTAGAGGTTCAAGCTCTAGCCGTGGCAATAGGAAGGGGAGGGGAACCGCAATAGTTTATGAAGCCAAGAATTATTTCTTGGAATGTGAAAGAGTTGAACAATAGAGATAAATGTTTGAGGGTGAGTAGTTTGCCTAGAGATTGGAAGGCAGATATTGTATGCCTTCAAGAAACCAAACTTCAGGGTATGTCTCACAACATTGTGCACAGTTTATGGGGACTGAGCTATGTGGATTGGTGTTGTTTGGATTCAAATGGGGCCTTAGATGGTATTTTGATCATGTAGGATAGTAGGGTGGTGGAGAAGGTTGAAGAATGTGTAGGGGAGTTGTGACTTCTTGGAATGTGGAGGATCTCTTGGTTTGGGCTTTTGCAGGTGTGTGGTTTGAACTTTGATAAGGGTAGAAGGCTTCTTTGGGATGAGTTGGCGGGTGTCATAAGTTTGTGGAACTTGCCATGGTGCATAAGGGGAGATTTCAATGTAACTCGATTCCCTAGTGAAAGATCAGGTACAACTTGCCTGGATAATGCTATGATGGATTTATTAGATTTATTTCTGAACAAGGGCTAATGGATCTTCCTCTTGCTGGGGGCTCCTTCACCTGGTCGATTTCTCATGATCCACCCCTGTGGTCAAGGATAGATCGCTTTCTTGTGTCTCTAGAGTTGGAAGCCTGGTTTTCGGGGGTTATGCAGAAGCGGTTGCCACGCATTTGTTCGGATCACTTCCCAATTCTTCTTGCTACGAGGGATGCGTCTAGGTGGAGAAGGCTGTTCAAGTTTGAAAATATGTGAATTAAAGCAGAAGGGTTTGTGGCTCTTGTGAAATAGTGGTGGGATTCCTATGTTTTCCAAGGTACGCCAAGTTTTGGTGGGATTCCTTTGAAGCTGGATTTGAAGAGGTGGAATGAGGAGGTGTTTGGCAATATAGGAAGGAATAAGAGAATTCACCTTGAAGATCTTTGGGTGTTTGACATGCAAGAAGAAAGTATGGCCTTGGATGAGGAGTTAATGAGGAAGGTAGAGGTGGTTCGAGAATTAGAGAAGTGTACTCTTATGGAGGAAGTGAGTAAAGGAAGAAGATAAGTGCTCTAAATTCTTTCACTCCATAGCCAACTCTAATAGAAGGCATAACGCTATTGTTACACTTATGATTGGAGACAATCCTCCTCCTAATCAAACAGATATCAGTGAGCACATTGTAGAGTTCTATCAAAAGCGCTTTTATGAGCAATGCAGGTGGAGGCTGATGGTGGATGATATATCCTTTGATTCCATTTTGGAGGTTGAGGCTGGTTGGTTGGAGAGCGACTTTGAAGAGGAAGAGGTTAGGAAGGTAGTGTCAAAGATGAACGACAACAAGGTGTTGGGACTCGATGGGTTTTCTATGGCCTTCTTCCAAGTTTGTTGGGATTTTTCGAGGGTGGATATTATGAAGGTGTTTGGGGCATTGCATGCAGGAGGGATGTTTGAAAAGAGCCTCAATGCTTCTTTCATTTTGCTTATTCCCAAGGTTCTAGGTGCTATTGACCTCAAAGACTTCCGCCCGATTAGCCTTGTGGGAGGTATCTACAAAATCATTGCGAAGGTGTTATAGCAAATAGATTGAAGATAGTGTTGGATAAATTATCTCCAAATTGCAAAGTGCCTTCATTAAGGGTAGGCAAATCCTAGATCCTATTTGGATGTCTAATGAATGCCTTGATAGTAGGTTGAGGTCAGGGGAGCCATGGGTGATATGCAAGATGGATCTAGAAAAAGCTTATGATCATGTGAATTGGGGTTTTCTGCTATATTTGCTTAGGAGGTAAGGTTTTGGGGGGACATGGTGCTCTTTGATAGAACATTGCATTTCTTCGGTGTGGTTTTCAATTCTGGTTAATGGTTCCCGTAATGGTTTTTTTAGTAGCTCCAGTGGATTGAGACAAGGGGACCCCCTTTCTCCTTTGTTGTTTTGTCTTTGTGATGTAAGTTTTGAGCAAGATGATTTCAGTGGCGGGGCACTGGGGACTGTTAGAAGGATTCAAAGTTGGTAATGCTTCTTTCTCACATATTTTGTTTGCTGATGATACCTTGATCTTTTGCAATGCTATGCCCAGCCAGTTGCGTTATTTGCAGAGTGTGTTTTTGCTATTCGAAGCTGCCTATGTGTTGAAGGTAAACTTGGCTAAGTTGGTTTTAATTCCCATGGGGAATGTGGAGCAATTGGGTATGTTTGCCGGTATTTTAGGATGTAGGGTTGCATCTTTGCCAGTGAAGTATCTTGATCTTCTATTGGGAGCCTCTTAAGCATATTTGGGATGGTGTTATTAAAAAGCTAGAATACCGGTTGGCCAGTTGGAAAAAAGGATGTATTTATTGAATGGTGGTAGGGTCACCCTTATCAAGAGTACCCTGGCTAATTTGCCCTCTTATTATTTGTCTTTCTTTCCTATCCCGGTGAGTGTTGCTAAGCACATTGAGAAGCTACAACGCAATTTTTTATGGGGTGGTATAGGTGAAGAGTTTTAGTATCACTTGGTGAATTGGGGAAGGTTTGCACTCCAATCAAGGAGGGAGGGTTGGGTATCAAGAATTTAATGGTATTCAACCGTGCACTTTTAGGGAAATGGCTGTGGCTCTATGGGATTGAAAGAGATGCTTGGTGGAGAGTGGTGGTAGATGCGAAGTATGAGAGCTTATGGGGTGGGTGGTGCTCTCTTGAGCTTGGAGGAGCTTATGGGGTGGGGCTGTGAAAGAATATCAGGAAATGGTGGGAGACTCTCAAAGGCTTTACTAGACATGTGGTGGGGGATGGGATGAGGATTTGCTTTTGGCATGACTTGTGGTGTGGAGATACGACTATCAAGGTAGCCTTTCCAGTTTTATTTGGAATTGCTTGTGAGAAGAATGCTTCAGTTGCGGCTAATATGGAGATGTTGAGAGGTTCAAATTAGTGGAATGTGAGTTTGACTAGAGAGGCACATGATTGAGAGTTGGAAATCTTTGCGTCCTTTCTATAGATGTTGCATTTAGTTAGAGTGAGACAAGGGTGTGAAGATAGATTGTGGTGGATCTTTTCCAAAAGAGGTATATTCAAGGTCAAGGCCCTCTTTTATTCTTTGGCTTGTAATGAGAGTAAGAGATTTACTTGGAAGAGTGTGTGGCGGACGCAGGCTCCTCCGAGATTGGCTTTTTTTGTTTGGTCAGCGGCTTTGGGCAAAATTCTGACCTTGGATAATCTCATGAAGCATCACGTCATTGTGATAAACAGGTGGCATGTGCAAGAGAAGCCAGGAGATAGTGGATCATCTCCTTCTTTATTGTGAGGTTGTTTTTGCTTTGTGGCATGCCATCTTTAGTTGCTTTGGGATGGCCTGGGTGATGCTTAGACAGGTAGTTGATTTGCTAGCATATTGGTGGTCTTCTAGGAGGTGGAGGAGTGCGGTGGTTTGGAAGATGGTGCCTACATGTCTATTTTGGTGTTTATAGCAGGAAAGGAACAATAGGTGCTTTAAGGATTTAGAGAAGTCATTGGAGTACATTTTATCCTCTTGTTTTCATACTTTGTATCTTTGGACTGTGGCACATTTGTCTCCTCTGTCGATTAATTATGATGATTTCCTTGCTCGCTTTCTTTTTCTAGTTAGTTGATCCTTTTATACACTCCCTGTGTACTTTAAGGTGCTTTACGCTTTTAATAAGACTAGTTATTACTTAGGAAAAGTAGATTAACATGTAAATTCCAACCGAAGGGCATACCAAAGTATTTTAGAGATTTGATAAAATGATATAAACAGTTTTCATTGGAGACATCCAAATTCATTTGAAAGTTTTTTTTTTTTTGTTGATAAGTAATCAAAATTGATTAAAAAAGCACAAGGGTGGAACCCAAGTACACATTAAGTATACAAGAGATACACCTAACCAGGAGAAGAAAAAAGATTTAGAAAATCATACACATAAAAAAAGTAAAGAATCAAAGAGCACAATCAAATCATTAAATTGCAACAATATGAACACAAGAAAATCTATAAATTGCAACAATATGAGTAGTGCTTAGACCAAAATATAAAGTATGTAATGAAATTCTCTGGATATTACTTTTGTAGAAATTTTCTTCACTTTCCTCTTGGTCCAATATGACAAGATTCACTAAACTCTAGGGCTAGGAAGTAGTATTTCATCGAAAAATAAACCATTGTTTTAAATGGACAACTAGTGGTTCAATTGATTGAACTGTGATCAGCCTCATTTTTTATCTGGGTCACCTGCTTTGAACTGCTCATCAGTTTAACTGTACCGAATCAGATTGAACAGGCGGTTCAGTGGTTTGACCTGATTAAACAGGCCAATGGACCGGTGAAAAATTATTGACACAATCAAAAAGTAAAAATTCTAATTGGTAATCTTTTTTTATTTTTATTTTTATTTTTAAATATTAGAAGCCCTATTTTTTTAATTTTTTTTTTTCTTAATATTGAATAAATCTTGTATTGTTTCAATCTGAACTCAATGTTTATGTGATCTAATATGCACATTAAGGCCATGAAATGAAAATTACTTTAAAATGAATGTGTTGATTATCAAATAGGTTGAGCCAGAGGTCATCTTTCTGGTTCAGTTACTGGTTTTGTTTCTTAAACATTTAGATAAATTATGTTAGGAGATATATCTGTAAAATCTTATTGATGATGATTTATTAGATGATCTATCTCTAAGATATTTTCATCATTTTTATATTTCACTTTTTTATTAAGACATTATTGAAAATGTATATGTACTCATGTGTAGAATTCATGTAGTGGATCCCAAGTCATTTGAAAAAGATGATTTGGCATATGTTTTAGCTGCATTTTCATACCAATAGGTATTTGATTTATCTACTAGGTGATAGATATTAGAAGATTTTGATGCTAAACTGCATGAAGCTTCTGCCAGCCCATCACCTCTATGTTAATAGTAGGCGTTCTTGTTTCTTCTCTATATCTTCTCCCATGGATTTTTTTCTATGCGTTTCATATAAACATCTTAGACGTTAATTGTTTATCATTTTGGGGAAATTACACTTTACCCCCTTGAAGTATCCACCCATTTTCATTTTTGCCTCCAAAGTTTAAAATGTGACACTTTACCCCCCCAAACTTTCAAATTGTGGCAATTTAACCTATTTGGCCTATTTATTCCCAAAATGCCTCCATCATTTTTTTTTTTCTGAAAAAAAAAATTCCACAAAAACAAAAAACAGGTGGCTGGCCACCACCTATGGGGTGGTTCGGCCACCCCAGCGTATATTTATAAATTTTTTTGGTTTTTTTTTGGCATTTTTTTTTAGGAAAAAAAAAAGTGTTGGGGGCATTTTGGGAATAAATAGGCCAAATGGATTAAATTGCCACAATTTGAAAGTTTGGGGGGTAAAGTGTCACATTTTAAACTTTGGAGGCAAAAGTGAAAATGGGTGGATACTTCAGGGGGGTAAAGTGTAATTTCCCCTATCATTTTCCATGCAAAGTGTACTTTCATTGTAGCTTCAATGTATTGTATAAGGCCCTTTTGAGTTTGGATGTCATCAAGAATTGTGCTTTTATACACTTTTGTGTTTAACACATAATGATGTACTATAAATTTGGTTCAGATTTGAAACTTGTTCCTTTAATATCAGATAAGCATTTCTTCAAAATCATTAGAAACTTATCTTCAGTTCAAGGGTCAATGGGAACAATTCTGGTTTATTTGTTATCAAAGACTAGTATTGTTTGTAACTTGTGAAGCATACTCTGCATGATTTCTCTACTCAGCAATTGAATACTTCTGAGGGAAAACAAATATCTTCAAACATTTTTACTGCAAAATTCAAACATCTTACACTAAATGGATTATAATTTGATTTGCTTTTAATGCTGATAGTTGTGTTCCATAAACAAAATTATTTTTTCTTTTTTCCCTTTCATACTCTGTACGTATTTCTTTAAACTTTTGATCAGCTCTGTCCCGTTGGTGTATCGCTCACCGGAAGAAGGCAAAACCGATTGTTGAAACATGGGATAAATTGTTCAACTCTTCTCAGAGAGAGCAGCGTGTTTCTTTTCTGTATTTGGCTAATGACATTTTGCAAAATAGTAGGCGTAAGGGCAGTGAGTTTGTTAATGAGTTCTGGAAAGTTCTTCCTTCAGCTCTCAGGCATGTTTATGAAAATGGTGATGAACATGGAAAGAAAGTGGTAACCAGACTGGTAAGTGACTTGAGGCTTGCATATTGTTAACTTTGTTATAAAAAAGGGGTGGAATTCAACCGCTTTGTGGTTTGTAGGTGAAACTATTTCTCTTATCCACTGAATTCTCAATCCTCTCTGTTATAATATTTTCTCTCTCTATATTTTTGCAACATTTTCTTTTTTCTTTTTGTTTATTCATTTGTTTATGAATAATAATTTATTGAAAAAAAAGTGAAGCCCTCCTTGTATGTGAACAATATACAAGAGAGACAACCACACTAAATGTGTCTAAAACCTAAAAAGTTAACAAGATCTAAAATATTCGAGGAGAAAGAAAGAACATAGACTATAATCCTCTCTAAGAGAGATCTCAGAAAGAAGATTTTTTTTGGATTGGTAAGTTACACGCGGTAAATCTTGATCCCACAACCTCACTCCACCTTGCTACAAAGGGAGGAACTACCATTTGAGCTAAAGCTCATTGGTATCTCAAAAAAGAGGATTTTAAACCAAGCACAGGGGTCTTACAGTCCTCAATAAGGCGCTGATTTATTTCTCTCCAATTACTCCATGTTAAAAACGTAGGAATAACTTTGTAGTTAGCCTCTTTGAATGTCCTCACCCTTGAGACTTCCAACAATGTAGCAGCTTTAGGACATTGTTTGACAGAGTCCACGAAATTCTGTTAAGTTAAGAATACAATATGCTTTTACTTATCCAAAAAAAAGAATACAATATGCTTTTACTTCAGTTTTTGTACAGAACTCAGACCTCTTTCAAGCCCCAACCACTAAACCTACTCTACAAAACCTAGGAAGCCCTCCGGTTTTTCTTTTGATAAGGAATTCAATCTTATTAGAAAGCGCAAAGGGGTGGGGTGCAATTCAACTACACATGAAGTATATAAGAGAGACCCAATTAGGGAGAAAAAGAAGAGTACAAATCCATAAATTCTATAAAATTGGAAAAGCTAGAACTGTTATAAGCTGCCATCCAAACATAAAAAGATTTAAACATAATATCTTTTAATTCTAACACTATGCTCTTACAATCTTTGGTGTTTAAAGCATTCTGCTCTCTTGAAATGCTCCACATTAAGCATAGAGGAGTTATCCTCCAAGCCTCTAAATTGTAGCAGCTTTCAAATTGACCTCTCCAGCTAGCTATAACAACTCCACCACCCTTTGGTGCATGTCCTGCTCTAATCCAAAAGGACTGAAGATTGAAACCCACAAATCACAGTAGAGCAGAAGATGATCTATGGTTATCCATAGATACCCAAAGTTAATATCTTCCCTAATACCACCATCCACACAAAGAACGCCCCTTTTGAAGGAGCATTTTCTCACCAAATGCTCTTCTAAGGAAATGGAGAGCCACCGTCCACCCTTCCTTGTGTTTTTTTCATACCCTAACCCTGAAGGACCCAACATCATCATTGGAGCACCCCCTCCCCACATACTATCATATTTAACTCCAAACTAAATCAGGCTTCTAACCTCCAAACCACTTGAGAAAATTGGAACACAATTCTTATGCCACTTGGCGAGATGAAATTTAAACTGTCACCAACTCCACCCCACCAGATGTTAGCTGCCAAGTACCATTGATTGTGAGTTACTGCTCAGCCCCTGTACATCACGCCTCTGTTTATCTGTTTTCATTTGTAATATCAACTGATAACCCTCCTTAACCCTTAAACTAACCTTTTAACTAAAAAAACCATTATATCTAGAGGTTTTCCAAGGAACACTAATGTCCAAAATTGCCTTTGTATTGAGACAAATTCCTCTCAAAGCTGGTGCCATTTATGCATTTAGTATGTTAGATGCAAGGCCTTAAGGGTAACTTGATAAAGTTAAAAAGTAATTTTCTTTTATGAATTGACAACTCAGTTTGGGATGGACTGATAAGGAAAGAGTATCAGTCAATTGAGCATGGAGGGAGTATTATGCACACATACACATGCATGCAACAACACCAATGCTTGGATGCAACCCTCCCACTTTTGTTGATGTTCTCAGTTTGGTAAATTTGCAGTCTTACAGTTCATTCCATAGTATTGGACATTTTTAGGATTTGAGTTTTTAACACATAAGAAGATTATGGCCAAAAGGTGAGTTGTATAATACCACTACATCCATCACAAAATAGTTGATATGTTTGAAATGAACAATTACTAATAAAAAGCTGAAAATGTAGTGATCCTCTTAAAGTGTCATTGGCTTTGTATTAGAGATGACATGACTAGAATCTTGTTGGTCTTTTTGTATTGGGAACTAATTTAAAAAGTTCCATTTAGTTTGAGAAAGGAAAGTTATTCTAGGGGCTAGAACATCCCAAAAAGGCAATCTGGAAAGTTAGTTTAGTTTTTTAATGTCCATTTGGAGAGAAATGATTCGGAGTCTCTTTGAGGACTATAAGTCTAACGAGCTTTCTTTAAAATCCTCTATTTTGAGATGTCTTGGATTGGGCTGTTGTATATGTTCCTAAATTTTCCTCATCAAATATGGTAGATCTGGATAATTTTTTGTATAAGCCTATATGGGGATTGGCTCTCTTGTATACTTTTCTTGTACAGGCCTTTGCCCTTTTCTTTCAATAAAATTATAATTTATTAAAAAAAAGTTCCATATAGGTTGAGATAACCTAAAAAGAAAGTCATCTATTTTGAGATGGGAGGAGTATAATTTAAGATTTGGATGTCTCAATATATTGTATATTTCAAAAATATAGTATGATGCTGATGTGTTATATATTTGAATCCTTCAAAATTCTTATTTCTATCTTTTTAATTTTTTATGGTAAGATTAAACTTGACCCCTTTACCACTTGAACCGCACAAAATTATTTTTCAGTTCAGTTAGGGAGTGGTTTGGTAAACATGATGGAATGTTTTGCAGAAATATGTCATAGACCAACATTTTAGGAGAGAAGGTCTCTTGGCTTCACCCTTTTGTGAATAGTGCTCTAATTGCATTGTGTAACAATTCTACCTTTCGGCTTATAATCCCATGGAAAAAAGTTTAGCAAGTAATGATGTCATATATTGGTGTAATACAGTTTAGCATCCACTCCTTTATCTTTTGTGCTGCTTCATGATTCGTGAATGTCTCTTCCATTATGCATCTAGTCTCATTATTTCATTTATCCACCAATTCCCCCCCCCCCTCTCAGGTTGACATATGGGAAGAAAGGAAGGTTTTTGGTTCTCGAGGGAGAAGTCTTAAAGATGAAATGCTGGGTAAGAATCCTCCTGTGTCTGTGAGCAATGGGAAGAGTTCAATTCCTATCAAGATAGTGAAGAGGGATGCACACTCAGTTAGAATTGTAAGAACTTAGCTGATACCATCTGATCCTAATCTGTGGCCTTTTCTGCTGCATTGTTAAGTATTTTGATCTTGGTTATTCCTTTTTTGGTTATCTTGATGTCAGAAATTGGCCGTTGGAGGTCTCCCAGAGAAAATATTAAGTGCATTTCAATCTGTACTTGATGAGCATCCTACTGAAGAAGCTGCCTTGAGCAAGTGTAATGCAACTCTACGTCATGTGGGTAAAATTGAGGAAGATGTTGAAAGTATCCTAATACAAGGTAAGAGTTCTGATATAGGTTTGATGTTTTCTGCATGCGATTCTTCTAAAATGAAGCTCTAAATTCCATAAGTCACATGATAATGATTGATGTCAAATGTAAGATTTATTTACTCTAATTTTGTTGTTGTTGTTTAGAATCTTTAGTGTTCAAATTAGGGTGATTTATAGTTTTAAATGATAAGTAGTAGCAAGCTATAATGAAAACTAGGCCTTGGAGTAATACTTTTGATGTTTAGTAACCTTGAAGTGTTTGACATATGATGTGTAGGATCTGTAACCTTTTGTAGGAAAGCCATGTGTCTATTTGAGAATATAATCTATTTGATGAAGAATTGGTTTCAAAGCACTAGCTCTCCTCTCCCTGTGTGTGTTGTGAATCGCATAGAGAAGCTTCATTGTGATTTCTTATGGGGAAGGCTTGGTGAAAAGTTCAAATTTCACTTACTTAGTTTGTCCTAGGTTTGCTCTCCAATTTCTGAGGGAGGGTTGGGTGTTTGAAACTTGTTGACGTTCAACTGTGCTCTTTTGAGAAAATGGCTTTGGTGCTATGTGAAAGGCATGGTGGAGAGTTGTGATAGACTCCAAATTTGGCAACTTGTGCGTGGTGTTCTAATTAGCCTGTTGGTTCTTATGGGGTGGGGGCTTGGAAGAATATCAAGAGGGGTTGGGGGATATTGTCAAGTCATACTAGGTTTGAGGTAAAGGATGGCGCCTATGTTGGATTTTGGCGTGATCTAAGGTGTGGGGACAAGGCCATAAAGGAAGCGGCATTGCTTGTGTGCATGATGCTTTAGTAGCTGCTTCAATAGTGGCTCACTTGGAATTTTCTGGTGACTATTCAGTGGAAAGTAAGCTTTGTTAAGAGTGGCTTATGATTGGGAGGTAGATGTCTTTGTCTCATTTTTCAATTTGTTGTACTTAGTTAGAGTGAGACGGGGTGGTGATGACAAGATTTGGTAGTTTCCCTCTAGAAAAGGGTAGTTTGCTGTTAGCTCCTTTTATCGTGTCTTTGCTTGTAACAATGGCAGTCCTTTCTCTCGGTAGAGTATTTGGAGGACTAAGGTTCTCTTGAGAACGGCCTTTTTTGCTTGGTTGACGACTTTAGGGAAGATTCTAACCATGGATAAACTTAGAAAGCAACATTTCATTGTAGTTGATTGGTGCTCTATGTGTAGGAAGAGTGGGGAGTCAAGTGGGTCACCTTTACTCTATTGTGAGATGGCTAGTAGTGCCCTATGGAATACCATTTTTAGCCTTGTAGGGTTGCCTTGGGTTATGCCTAATTGAGTGGTAGACCTTCTCGCTTGCGGGAATGGTCATTGTGGTATGTTTTGGTATGCTGCCATGTGGAAGTTGGTTCCGTTTTGCCTTTGTGGTGTATTTGACAGAAAAAAAAAAATGAATGATTGATGTATTGAAGACCATGAACAGGCAATGGGGCATTTAAAGGATTTTTCCTTTAAGACTCTTTTCCTCTGGAAGTATGCTTTTGACTCAAATATTTCTAGTTTTCTTAAGCTTTTCTTTTCTTCTAGCTAGGTGTATTTCTTGTGTACTTATTGTGTACTTGGGTTGCACCTTCTACACTTTTAATAAATTAAGTTTACTTCTCAATTTATTTTTTTTTCATAGGCATTTTGATCTACTTACTAAGAAAATGTGGATCACTATCTCTCCAGTTGCTCATAAAAAAAAAAAGCGCTTTGTTCTCTCTCTTCAGCTTTCTTTGTTTTCATCCCTAGCGGCGGCGCAATAGGCGCTGTTTGCTAGGGTCCAATGAGATTGTCATGGATCGCAGCTTCTCTTTTGAAGCAAAATCCTTTTGCCTCCCGACAAAGGATGGGTGTCCTGACCTCCGTATGGAGGAAAGGAGAAAAGGCTTCGTTGGGTATATTTTCGCGAACATCCATTGCTCGTCCTGGTTGGCAGAAATGGTGGAAGCGGTGATTCAGTCTCAGGTGAAGGAGGAGATCGCCAAATCTTATTGTGAGGGAGATAAGGTCATGATGGTGCATGGGGGAGGTAATAAGGCAGGAAGATTTCTGTAGGTGTCTATTTTGGCCAAGGGTGGTCGCAGGGGAGTCATCAGGCTCCCGGAGGGTCGTTTTGGGAGGGGCTGGTGGCGTTTTGCGGGAGGGCTACAGAAGCAGATGGTGGTTAAGTCTGGTTCGTTAGATTCTGTGGCTCTATAAGGTGGGGAACCTTTTGGGAGCGTCTTAGGTGTTATTTTCGGGTGTTCGTTCGTGGAAGTGCTCCAGTCGACTTCCGAGGTTGGGGCGAAAGCGGTAGGGGGGAAGCTTCCTTACTCTAGCTTTCTCGATTTGTTTCTGGTATCGATGTGCTTTGAGAGGGTGTCTGATGGAGATGGGTTGCGATTTGTAGTGAACTGTTATGCGTTGGAGTGTATGCCCAAATCCTTGGCGGCGGCTGCTGCTACTTCTTTGAAGCCGAAGAAGATGAAGGGTATTTTCAAGAACCCAAGGACGAAGGGGCTTCTAGGGCATGTTCTTTCTAGGTTGGACTGGGTTCTAGTCTGGTTTGCTTCGAAGTTCAAACGTAGGCGAATTAGGGCTGGTTATTTGGGCCCCGTGGCCTCCGTTTTCGGTCGTCATTTCTGGTCTGTCTTTGAAGTGGGTTCGAGTCATGGGTTGGATCCTGGTGCTGAATTGGGTTCTGGTCTGATTTCAAATATGGGCTTGGATCCTGGTTCTAAACCAAGGTCGGGTCATTTTTTGAATCAAGGTTCGGAGCCTGTTTCAGTATTGGGTAAGTTTCCTCTTTCTCTTTCGGGTTTGGTCATGGTTTGGCTCTTGCGTCTTTCAACGCGCAGGTTCTACCAGTCCTCCCCTCTGCTGCATTTGCTTCTTCGCCTTCTTGGCCGATTCCCTTTTTGCCAGAAAAGGTTGCGGGAGGCTCCTCGGGTTTTGGGCGTCTTCAAATTTCTCTCTCTTCAGAGTTGGATTCAGGCTTCTCTCACTCCAGTAATCTCTCGGGATCCTTGTGGGATATTCTGGTCCCTTCTTCGTCGGTGAAGTCTGCCACTTCACATTCTATTTCTTTGCTACCCGTGGCTGAGCATTTGTCAGAGGCATTAGCTTTGGGAGATAGATTACGCTCGATTTTTGGGTTATCAGAAAATGGGACTCCCATAGTTCTTAACAAGTAGATGTTAAGCTACTATTGGAGAACTAGGAAAGAACGAGGAAGCCGGGTGAATGATTCTCTTCCTCTTGAGGTGGTGGAATCCCTTAGTGCTCTGCTGGTACAATATCATTCCAACCCAGTCCCTTGGTTCGCTGGGTTTGCTACTCACAATGCTCAAGTGAAGCTTGTTCCTAAGAACACTAATCCGATGAGGGGCATTTTACGGAGAGGGTTTCTTAATCCAAGTTCAATGGAGAAAGGGCCTAGGACCAAAGGTACCTTTGACATTGTTGAAAATGGTTTGACCAAACCCCAAAAGTGGCTGATTGAGTGGTTGAGGGCAGGTGTAAAGGACGATGATCCGCATATGGCGAGCTTGAAGGACATGGAGGAGGATTTTCGTCGGACAAATAAGGTAGCACGCAATGGGAAGCTATCCCCCGATCCTCTTGATCTGCGGCTGGATGGCGATAAAGAAGAGGATCGGTAGTTGGCGTTGCTGAATGAGGTGAAAGAGAATTTCCTTTTGGAAATAAAGGTTGCGCAGCCAAGGTCTAAGGGCAAGAGAGAGCTGTTAAGTTTAGAAAGCTCTATTAATTATGGCATTGTTAGCGCATCTTCTTGGAATAGGAAGGGCAAGACAATTGTAATGTAACAATTTGGGTGGCTCTTGGGGGCTTTGGGCTTCTTTGGGTATTTGTATTTGAGGGTTTTTAGGTGGGTGAGCTTCGGCTTTTTCATTTCTTTTTCTAGTTAGGCGTTTCCGCTTGTATACTTCCGGTGTACATAGGGGCGTCTTACGCTTTTAATAAAACTTGATCTTACTTATCAAAAGCGTAAGGCGTCCCTATGTACACCGGAAGTATACAAGTGGAAATGCCTAACTAGAAAACTTGATAAGTCAGTAAAGTTTTTTTTTGTACATCGGGGCGCCTTTCTAGTTTTATTATTACGCTTTTAATAAAACTTGATCGATCTTGATCTTCCCATTCTACTGACTTATCAAAAAAAAAAAAACTTATAAAAAAAAATGTTTTTCCCATTGTTAATGCTGTAGTTGATTTTTATCTTTTGGAAGTGTAATAATTGATCAAGCAAATGCTTCATAATGAAAAAAAATAAAAATGATGCAAGTTTGTATAATTCAAGAATGTAGAGATGGATGTGTTTTGTTGAAACAACTATTGTATGTTTAGCAGTTTCACACTGTCTGATTTATGTACTATGTTAAACAGTGGTATGACCAGGCGCACCAGTTTTATATCCATTGTCCTAGCCTGCGTCTTATGTGGTTGAAATTTTTTAAAGATTTTTCTTTTTCTTGTTTAACAGAAATTTAACTGTCAAGACTCAAGGGTACACAATTGTCCAACTGAAATGAATATTGCACATGTAATCTATTAATACTGATGTCAAATTATCATAAGGTGCCTTGACAATTTCTGGATTAGGTGATTGAGTGTCTTTGCAGCAGGTTTAGCCGGTTTGCGGTTGACTAGTTTGTCCTTGAAGCCCTTCACTTTGAAATTGTTTTGTGTAATCTATGTGTCTATTGTGTAATCACAATGTTGTTTTCATGTTGGTGGTATTGTTTGTGATCGATTAGGAAGTTAGTGGTATTGTTTGTGATCGATTAGGAAGTTAGTGGTATTGTTTGTGATCTATTAGGACGTTAGTGGTATTGTTTGTGATTGTACTTTGGTGAGAGCCATGATTGTTTTGAAGCATTTTTGACATATATTGCCTATATATTTATGCTCTTAACAGATTTTTATCGTTTCATACTGCTCACTTCTTTTATTTTTTAGGCCAACATACATTTTGTCCTTTTCTTTTTAACCTCCTATGCAAACTCTAATGCATCATGTCATGGTTTTGGTGGATTTATACATTGGATCCCTTTGGTATAGAATTTAGATTTTCAAATATAACATTAGGACTGATAAAACATAAAGTTCACTTGTATTTCATGCTAAGAATAAATGTCACTGAGGGTTTAGGAAATACAACTCAAGTAAGCCTTGATCCCAATCAAATTGCGGTGATTCATGTGGAGTTGGCGACATATATTATATTCTTCTCCTCCATTTTACTTATCAAAGTTATAGTCTCTGTCATCCCCTTGAGAATATAAATTGCTCATGCAAAATCAACACGATATTTTGATAACTACATCTACACGATTTATTTGAAGTACTTGTGTGCAACATGACATGAAGTAGGAATTGTTATAAGATGTCTCAAAGTGCCTATTGTTTAGAAGTTCCCAACGAACATGTTTGGTCAAAGAAATTCCTTAGACATACTCAAACGCTCCGTTCTCTCTCCTCAGAGTCTTTTTTCAAGTTTCAAATTTTCTGAAACAAGCCTTTGGTCTTCGCTGTCTCTGGCATCGATGTGAGATCGTTGTTTCCTCTCGCCTTCCTTCGCACCTATCTCTCCTTTTCTCTAGCGAGGTATAGCACTCTCTCACTTGTAGGGTTGAAGTTAGGGTCCCATCTTCTAGCGGTGACGTGTATGGACGTGTCCAGCTAGAAATTGCTTTGTGGTTTGTGGGAGGCGCTCGTTTCGATGGAGTGTCGATTTTTTGTGGAAGCAAAGGCATTCTCCTTTCTGGTGGTCTCGGGTAAGCCGATGCTCTGCTTGGGGGAAAGGCATAAAGGTTTTAGGGGTTTATCTTGTTGGGGGTCAAGGCCTCAGTCTGGTTAGCAGACACGGTGGAAGAGGCGCTCAAGACCCAGAGGAGGGAGGACTTTGCTAGATCGCTCTGTGACGAGGTAAGAGTCTTGAAGGTTCGAATGGGTAGAAATAGGGCTGGGTGCTTCTTAGGGGGGGCGGTCTTTGTCGAGGGTGGTCAGAAAGGGGTAATTAGGCTTCCTAAGGGCCGTGGAGGCTGGGGTTGGCGAAGATTCGCGGAGGAGCTCTGTCCCTTGACAGCACATCTTGACGTGAAGGTTTTGCCGGCGGTTGCTAACGACGGAGAGGAAGGTAGCCAATCTTCCTATGCAGAGGTGCTTGCTACGCCCTTTGGAGGTATGAAGTCATCTGGCGTGGAAGGTTTGGCTTCTGTCTTGGGGATATGGCTTCCGATGGGTGGTGGAGCAGGATTGCTGGAGGTGTTGAGGAGCTTGGCTATGGAGTTCTTAGCCAAGTTGAGGGCTGAGGTGGATCGGGTTCTTTTCTTTGGATTGGGTGTGAAGATCAAAGCATCCAAGGATATAAGGAGAAGACTGGTCCAGGCCTTGTCTCGGTTGGGCCTGAAGCCCAAGCTTCTTATTGGGAGACGTAAGCACAAGAGGAAGGCTAGTGGGCTTTTACTAAGGCCAAGTCCTCTGGAGGTTGACTCATGGGTTAAGCCCAAGGCTGGAGACGATAGGGCTGCGGAACTGGTTTTGGGGCATGGGGAGTCATCACAGAAGGCGTCGGCAAAAGGCATCGAAGATGTGCCAGTCTCGAAGAAGGCATCGCTTCCGTCTGGGTCTTCTAAGTTGTGCTGTTCAGGGGAGGTACCATCAGACTTAGTAGAGGTTGCACCGAAGATGGATCCAGTTTTGGTTCCGGTTCCGGGTAAGGTTGCAATGAACAAGTCATTGCCGGAGATGGGCTTGACTTCGACGGAGACGATCACCTTGGTGTCGCCGGTCATGCCTTCTATGATTCTGGCGGCACGAGAGGTCGCCTAGAGTTCGTCGGCATTGATTGGCGCGGGCTCTGTCCTGATGGGTTGCTCTTAGTTAGTGCCGGAGACGAGTTTGACTTCGACGGAGGGGGTTGAAGAGAGTTCGGTCCCGCTGGGTTCCACTTAGATCGTGCCGGAGACGATCCTGACATCGACGATCTTGGGTTCCACTCAACTTTTGGTCAACGGTGTGACTTAAGCTCAGGCTTGGTTTCTTGGGTGGTTGAGGGATGGTACTCGGAGCCATGAGTTGCTCGCTGTCATTGATTGTTTTGAGGTGCAAACGTGGAGGAAGAACGAGGTTGCTCCTGCTCCGGTCTGTTCTATGGAGCTCCCGAAGTTGAAGGCGGTGCTTGAGGCAGGGATACGGGATGAAAACAGGGAGACTGTGGTTCGAAGTTTGGCTCTTTCTGTTGTGGCAAGCCTTGAGGATGGTTCTCCGGAGGTGACGGCTGGGGTTCCTGTAGCTCCTTTGACTGTCCCTATTGAGGCTGGTTGTATCACTACCCCGGATGTCCCTGTTGGGCGAGGGAATTTTTTTCTTTTCCCTATGGTTTTAGAGGATGCTTCCACGTTCGCTGGTCTTGCTAAAAGGTCTTTTGGTTCCAAGACAACTCCAAGGAGGGAAGCTATTCAGTTGTATAGGATCACTCATAGAGAGCTAGAGCATTGGATTTCGATTGCGTGTTCTGTCTATTTTGGGGACAAGGATTGGGGTTAGGGTTGTGAGGTGTTTGGGTTGGTTTTGTTGGGTTTGCAGGGGTTGTATGGTTTGATTCTGTGGGTTGTTTGTAGGGTTTTGCTTTGGGTTGTTGCTTTTGGTTCTTGTGGGTGCTCTTAGTGAGCTTGGGTCTTCTTTGGGTGCACTTAGGTGCTCTTAGTTATACTCTTTGTATAATTGGGTGACGCCCCCTTTAAATTTGCGTTTTTTGATATAAATTCTACTGACTTATCAAAAAAAGAAATTCCTTAGAATGCTTCCATGTTATGTGAGATGTTTTGAACTAAAAACATCATATTCAATGCTTAATTTTTCCTGCACACTTCTACCTGAGCATGTAATATGGTTATCATGGCTCACATACATATAGACAGACATATACATATACACGCATACACACACCCACACAATTCTTTATCTTCTCTGAAAATTTCTATCTTTCTTTTCAATTGGCTTTGAAGATTAACAACTCTTTTCCTTGTATTGGTGTTGATCATAATACTCTGCTGGAAGGTAGATGTAATTCAGCTTTCTGACATCCTACTTAATAAATCCATTTGACATTTTTATGCCTTCTACTGTATTTTTGTTTACTGCCAAGGTTTGTTGATTCCTTGCCCCCTTTTGCTGGTAATGACATCAGGAAATCAGCAGGAACCTGTCATAGTGGATGAGCTGCAAGATCAGGAAAATGTGCTTAAACAATGTGTTGAGCAACTTGAGAGTGTAGAAGCAACTAGGGCTACATTGATTTCCCAGCTTAAAGAAGCACTTCACGACCAAGTATGGTTCCATTTTTTATTATGCCATAAATCGTAGCCCTGTAATTATGATTAAAGTTGCATATTTATAACTGCTTAGTGATCTTAAACCTTTTCAGGAATCAAAGCTGGAACTTATTCGCACTCAGTTGCAAGTAAGAATAAGCATCATCCCTCTATCTGCTTCTTAGAATTGTTTGTTCCTCCTGAAATGCTGCTTGGAAAACCAAGATTTTGGTGTTGAATTTTTGTTTTGTTTGCTACAGTTTTTCTTGATAAGTAGTCGAGATATCATTATAAGCATAAAGTGCTCCCAGTTATACAATAAGTACACAAAAAATCCTTTTTTTTTATCGGTAAAAGGTCAATTTATTAAAAGTGCAAGGGGTGCAACCCATGTACACAGACAGTATACCAAAAGAGCTCACATATCAAGCTTTTAATTTGAAAATGACGCACAAAAATCTAGAAAATCTGCAAGCGTTGAAACTTGTGAAGAATGCCATGCACCTCTCCACGAGAACAGTGTTTGAAGTACTCTTTTCTTCAACTCTATAATTCTAAGTTCACGGTCCTTAAAACTCCTTACATTCCTTTCTCTCCATAAGCACCACATGACATACAAAGGAGCCATTCTCCAGCTCTTTTGGACTGTGCGATTCCCCCTTTGCCCCCTCCAACTTCCCAAGCATTCCTCCAGCCTACCTGACATTACCCACATAACACCAAATAGCTGACATACCATATTTCAAACCTTTGAAGCAACTTCACAATGCAGTAATAAATGATCAATAGATTCACTACTCTTACAAACACCATTCCATCACTATAATGTTCTTCTTACATAAGTTGTCCATTGTTAATATTTTCCCCAACACCGCTGTCCACACGAAAAAAGCCACTCTCGGAGGAGCTTTACTCTTCCAAATAAAGTACACAAAAAATCCTACTAGCGAGTAAGAGCAAAAAGAACAAGAAAAGCATGATGACTAATCACCATTGGAGAAATAAAAGCAATTGTCCAAAGATACACGGTATTGAAAAATAACGACTTGATCTCCTTCAAAGTGCTCATGATCCTCAAAACTTTTATCATTCATTTTTCTCCATAAACACTCCAAACAGCATGAAAGCACTATCTTGCACACAACACTCCGAGGGCTGTTGGCAGTCCACCAACAAGCATATAAATTGACTATTCGTTTAGACATAACCCAACATAGCCCAAATTGACTGAAGAAAACATTCCAAATGGCACAAGCACCTCACAATGAAGAAGAAGATGGCCAATGGACTCCGTATTCCTTTTGCACATACAACACCTATCAACCAGAATGATGTGCCGTTTTTGGACATTATCCAAGGTAAGGATCTTTCTTAGGTCCGCCAACCAAACAACACTCTTTTGGATGGGATCCTCAACAGCTTGTGCTCCCCTTCCCATCTTATTCTCACTAAATACCAAACCTTGAAGGACGAGGGAAAGGCATCCAACTCGCAATCATGAGCTGCTCTAGCAAAGCTCGCATTCCACCGAATGGCATCTCTAGAAAATTCCACTTGAGCCACATTAGAAGCATTCTTTGCATAAGCAATACCAAATAAAATTGGTAAGGCTTCCTTAAGGGTCATATCCGCACACCAAAGATCATGTCATGATATAACCTTGTGCAATCTCCCACCTCAAATATATGTTGACCGCAAAACTTCCCCCTACCCCTTCTAAGGTTCTTCCATAAACCCACCCTATATGCCCCAATAGGCTATCTAGAACACCACCCTCCCCATGAATTATTACAAGAGTTCACTGTCACTCTCCGCCAAGCCTCTCTCTCAAGCTCATAGTGCCATAGCCATTTACCTGAGAGAGTACGATCAAATCTTAGCAACCCAACTGTCATTTCATTTCTCTAACACATGATTCTCTTTCATGGTTTAGAACTGACAGGTTTCTCTTTTCTCCCTAAAGGGAATCAGTTCCCGTATGTGGTTTAGAGAGTTATCTCAAAGGGGTAGGCGTTATTTTAAGTTTGAAAACATGTGGCTGAAAACAGATGGGTTCGTTGAGAAGGAGAGGCACTGGTGCAGTTCCTTTTGTTTTCATGGCTTTCATAACTTTGTTTTGGCTCAGAAATTAAAACACTAAAAGCTGAACTAAAAATGTAGAATAATACAGAGTTTGGTCACATGGGAGAAGAACAAAAGGGTTTTTCTTGATAAAAAAGGGTTGGATGGGATTGAACAACAAAGACCACTTTCTAGTGAGGAGAAATAGACTATGTGACTACAATTGAGTTGGAAAAGACTATTATTTTGGAAGAGGTGAACTGGATTCAAAAGTCGAGGGTGTTATGGTTAAAGGGGATAAAAATACCAACTTCTTCTTCCATCAGGTGGCTAAATCTAATAGAAAATTTAACAAGATTGAAAGCTTGGCTATCAATGATGACATCACTTCTAATTCGGTGGAAGTTAAGGATCACATAGTCCACTTTTTCACTTGGCTTGTTTTGAGAGGTGGCCAGATTTGGATGTTCTTCCTTTCCATTCAATTGGTGAGGAGGATGCAGCTTGGGAGGAGCTAGCTTTGGAGGCCGTGAAAGAAGTAAGGTTCTAAATGGATATTGAGAAAAAGGAACGATTGAAATTTTTTAATGGAATGGTAAGTAGAATGTAGCTTGCTTCAAGACATCTAATCTCCTAACCAAAAGGGTACAAAGATTAGGTTCTCTAGTCTCCCTTTCCCTACTGCTGAGCCCAAATTAAATAGGATTTGAATCTCAAACAACTGCCCATTAACTTGTTAGCTTCCCACAACGGCACGGTCCACAACTGCCCATTAACTTCCAACATGACACAGCCCAGTAATATTATATTATGACTGCCCACTAACATGAACAATCAACCCAATTAACAAACTCTCTCATACTAAACACATTAGCTATACACACCTACTAATTAAATACATTAACTGTTATTAGGCCCATAACATACTCCTCCCCTTCAAAGCACCTTGACCACAAAAACCATTCCTAACCAAATTCAACGAAGGCTATTAACCAGGCCACACGTGCCCTTCAAACTTGGGCAAGATCACCACGAGGAATAACAATTGGTGGTTGTTAGTTGATACCACACTTGAGGCCAGTAGGCACCAATCATTGCCCAGGTTCAAAAACATGAGGGTATAAGAATTCATAAACTAAAAATTAAGAGGAAACTTAAGAAAATCCCTTTGAACTTTCATTTATTTTGAAATTACCCTATGAAGTTCAAAAACTCTCATTTAAGGGTATCCAACTTTAAATTCTTTCAATTACCCCATTCCGTTAAATCTTGTCAAAATTTCCAAAATAACCTTGTTTTTTTATTATAAAAATAAAATAAATTGTAAAGATTCAGGCGTTTATTTTTTTATTAAAAAATATTTTTGTAACATCTTTGCAATATTTTATATATAAAAAAGAGGGTATTTTAAGATTTTTTACAAGATTTAACGGAAAATTCTAACAGAATGGGGTAATTGAAAGAAATTGAAAGTTCGATACCCTTAGTTGAGAGTTTTTATACTTTGGGAGGGTAGTATCAAAACGAGTGGAAGTTCAAGGAGATTTTGTTAAGTTAGCAAATAAATAAAGAAAACCAAATGTCTCATAATAATTTAATCTTAAACCGTCTCATTACTGATATTACAATTCATCTCATAGAAACTTAAACTATAAACCCGTAGTCTTATTATAGGAAGTAGGGGCCTTGGGTCTTTAGGGCTGTTATTAGGCTTTTGCGGGTTTTAGTATTGGATTATTTTTGGGTTTTCTTAGGGTGTTTTGTGTTTGGGCTTTGGTTGGGTTACCTATGTATACTTTCTTGTGTACTTAGAAGCACTTTGTGCTTTTTTTGATATATACAGCATTATTTATAAAAAAGAAGGAAGTATGCTGAATCAAAACAAACTAATGTACTAGATGCACTTATTCAGTTCCTCTCTGTGAGGGCTTCTTTCTCTAGTTTCCCTAGCCTGTAGAACCATCCATGACATCATCTTGGCTGTTTAAAAAACATGAAAACAAAAGCTTAGTCAAATACTCAATAAGTAGATACAACATACAGTACATAACGTTTGAAACAATTTTAAGTTTCAAAACATAAAAAAGGTACAAATAAGGCATTCATCATCATAAATATTTTCTTTCTCTTAAACTCTTGATGGCCAACACACAATCACGCCATGTGTATAAGGGGTGGCGGCCACTAGCATCCTGGCTCCATTCCCGTGGCCACAGGTGGAGCGGCATCTAGGATATGGACATCACTTGATAAACTATGGTGCACTCAAATGAGCCATTCCTAGCAGACCATACAAGGTGGCTGCCACCGCCCATTAGCTCCGGAACCATTTCACATTCATATGGCCAAAAAAATATTTTTAAAACATTTCAGTCTTTCTTGCAATCATTGCCTTTTCTTTCCTTTCTTTCGCTTTCATCAAATATCATAACAAATTTATAACATTTTCATAACATAGCGGAAGCATTCATATAAAGTCATTTGCATTCAAACTCTTTTTCAACATATAGTTTAAGATACACAAAATGGCTACCAAATAAGGGGTAACATTGCATTTATATACTGTGAAAATCACTTCAAGAAAACATTGACATTGATTATATTTACTTACCTCGTTCCTTGGTTTCAAAACTTCAACACACTTAGCAACCTACGCAAACATATTACCATTGGTAACACTCTCATAATTCATTCATTCTTTTCCATTGTTTGATCCCCCTAAACTTTGCTTTCCACACTAAGGGGCAAATCTGATTTCTCCTCTTTAACACGCTTGTTTTATATTTCAGTTTGAGCATACATGCATAGTTGGGTCATTTAAAGAAAAGAATTGACCCTAATATGCATTTATGCTCAATTACTACACATGGATCATGCAAGGTAAGTTTATTCGCATGCTTTTTAGAGTGTAGGTCTCAACACCACATACATCTAATTTTTATAGGGTTCTTAGGTCACTATAAGGTTTCCTAGACAAATCTGGTCCTGGCCACGCTGTAATTAGTGTGTTTATGCGTGTGCACACTGTAATTCCAGCAACGTGTCAGCGAAGTATTACTTTGCTGTAAACCATACAACTGTCCAATGGTTGCATGGTTTGGACCATTAGAAAGACAACTCAAAGAGAATTTGTTCTGGGGTCTAATTATCACAAAATATATTTTTGAGAAAGGCCCTACAGCCACCTTTCTTGGTGACTGCGGTGCTGCAGAAAATTCTGCAGCAGCCAAATCTCAATACTTGGTTCCTAAAATCAATGCAATACACTCAATCGCTCATACAACATGTTATGCCAATGTAAAACACTAATGAAATTATGCAATCATATTTCACAAACCGTATTCATGTTGTTTAAGAGAAAACATCAATTATGCAAAATCCAGGAGTGAATTTGGAGAAAACAAAAGATAAAAATCTGTTCTTTGGGCAGCAAAACTGTTGGGTGAAGAAATCAGTTTGTTGCATTGATTTTGCAAGATTTTGGATATAGGGATTTAGAAAATAAACTGTGGCATTCCACATTGCCTAGGTGTGAGAAAGGGGATGTGCTTATATTGAGCATGTTCTCTCTAAATTGTATGAGGTCTTTTGGGGTAAACCCAATAATAAAACCGTGTGGGTTTGAGGCCCAAAGCGGGCAATATCATATCACTTGGAGCAGGGGTGTTACCTATGTGTGACGTCCCACATTGCTTGGGTGTAGAATGTTTGATGTGTTTATATGGAATATGCTCTCTTTAAATGGTATGGGGCCTTTTGGAGTAAACCCAATCACAAAACCGTGCGAGTAGAAGCCTAAAGCGGACATTATCATACTACTTGAAGCGGGATATTATATATGGTATTAGAGCCAAAGCCTAGCCTGAGATAGGGGGAATGTGCACAAGCTCATGAGGGTCGGTAGCGAGGATGCTGGGTCATAAGAGGGGGTGATTATGGCATCCCACATTGCCTAGGTGTGAGAAAGGGGATGTGCTTATATTGAGCATGCTCTTTCTAAATGGTATGAGGCTTTTTGAGGTAAACCCAAAAATAAAACCATGCTTGGCCCAAAGCGGACAATATTATTATCATTTAGGGCATGGTGTTACATAAACTCTAGATAAACTTGAAGGAATTATTGAAAATACTTAGAAAATACTTGATTAGAAACTGGACCACAGTTGGCAGCTTATAGGAGAGTTCTGGGGCTTAACATACAGTGGAATAGACACAGAAACTTTAGATAGGTTATAAAAATCTGAATTTCAGCTTTGAATAGAATAGTTGGAGAAAACCTGGAGAAATAACCTGCTAGTTGCAGCCTTGAGGGATTTTGTTAGTAGGCTTTTAGAGTTTCGGCTTGGAGAAAGAGAAGGTTGAGTTTTTAAAACTCAAGTTGCATGTATATAGGGCTGGAAAATTGATGGCTGTAGGAGATTTAGAGTTTTAGGGTGGCTAGGGTTTTGGTGCAGCTATAAAATTATGCGTGTTTTTATAAAACAACCTTTCTTTCCTTGTTTTTAGGACAATAAAACTGGCAGCAGTAAATCATGGTTCCTTGTAGAACTAACCTCTTTCTTTTAAAAAATAAAATAACTTAGGAAACAACTCCTAAAAAATAGGGATGAGTTGACATGCAATTAGGACTTGTTTTAACCTAGGAGACTTTCCTTTTTGGGGAAAAAGACATCTGGCCAGATTTTGCTATGACTTATACTTTAAAATTATCGACTTTCTTGTCTTTTTTAAGTCTTTTTCTGCCATCTCACATGCCCCTCTAATAAACCCACGAATTTATAAGAGATTATTAAGGAAACAGCTACCAAACAACAAATAAATAAAAAATAAAACAGCAAGCAACATCAAAAATTATCCTAGGAAGGTCTAGGTTGTTACAGTTTGTATCCCACATCTAGTAAGTACAAAGAAATTGAGTAGTTAACATACTTAAGTATACTTAAGCCCATTAGCTTTGGCTTTTGGGCTACAGTGGTGTCCATGTATATTAATGCACTATTTAATGACTACTTAGGTGTTTCTCTCCCAAAAAATTGGTATAAGAGCCGTGGTTAGCTTCTGTTTCTGATATGGTTGTTTGGTTTGGCTTTGGTAACAAGAGTGGGGTAGCTCTTGGAGTATGCGTGGCATTTTTGTGTAAAGGACTCGCATGCTAGGGAGAGTTGGGTCAATACGGAAGAGACTGATAAGGGAGCAATTTGTTGTGAGTGCACTTGTGTGTGTTGTGTCTCACATTGAGCAGGTATAAAAAAATTGAGTAGTTAATATACCTAAGTGGACCTATTTCCATTAGCTTTGGGCTAGTGTAGTGTCTAAATATGTATATGAATGTACTCTTGGTTGTCTCCTTAAGTGATTCTCTTCAACCGAGTCACTTTGCTGCTGCATGTGTGTGAGTTTTTCTTCATGGACATGTCAAAATTGTTGCTTGCAATCTTTAGAAGCTCCAAAAAGTTGTTCATGCTACACCCTATCTGGATTGAGGTCTCCACCATTTGTGCTTGAGTACTTCAAACAACTACGAATTTGGCTCCATTGTAGGGCGAATTCCTCCCATGTCTCTTATGTTCTGGATTTTCTGGTTGTGGCCATTCAGTGTAGCACTTGCTGCCATGGTAGGATCATAGGTCTTGGATGCTAATTTAAAGGTCTTAAATGGAAATAAAAGTGGAAATTGAGAAAGAAGAACGATTGAATTAATTCTGGAATTATATTGTACTAGAATGTAATATAAGTAGCTTGCTTCGAGATAGCTAATCTCCTAACCAAAAGGGTACAAACACCAGGTTTTCTAGTCTCCCTTTCCCTGCTGCTGAGCTCACATTAAATAGAATTAGAATCCCAAATAACTGCCCATTAACTTGTTAACTTCCCACAAAGGCCCGACCCACAACTGCCTATTAATTTCCTCTGCCCACTAACATGAACAATCAACCCAATTACCAAGCTCACACATACTAAACACATCAGGTATACACCTACTACTTAAATACATTAACTATTAACTACATTAACTATTATTGGGCCCATAACATACTCTACCCCTTCAAAGCAGCTTGCCCATGAGGTGCAGTTTGAATGGAAACCATTAGTAACCAAATTCAACCTAGGCTATTAACAAGGCCACAGGTGCCCTTCAAACCTTGGCAAGATCACCACCTGGAACAACAATTTGGTGGTAGGTAGTTTATACCACACTAGATGCTAGTAGGGCAATAGCCAACAAATTGGATGGTGTGCTCGAGCTTGATAGTGGCCAAAGCCACGTTGACATCCTCGGGCACCACATCTTTTCTGTCCAACATACATCAATTCATATACTTGTGATGGTGAGCGTTGCACTTAGCATTATGGATGAGGGCTCGAATGCATGTTGGTGATCGCTGCCATGGATCAGCATTATTACATAATGCTAGAAGCTTTGACTCTTCAATTGAGTCAGCTTGTTGCTGCACGTGTGTGAGTTCTTCTTTATGCAAATCATCAAATTTGTTGCTTGCAATCTCTAGAAGCTCCAAAAAATTGTCCCTCCTACACCCTATTTGGATTGAGGTCTCCACCATTTGGCGTGAGGTTTCTACAATTTGTGCTTGAGCACTTGATGCAATCTTCATACAATCTGAATTTGGCTCAATTGTAGGGCAAATTCCTCCCTTGCCTGCCTAGGTTTTCGATTTTCTTCTTGTTGCCATTCGGTTTGTGAACTACATGCACTTGGTACCCATGGTAGGATCGGAGGTCTTTGATACCAATTGTAAGGTTCTAAATGGAAATTGAGAAAAAGGAACGATTGAAATAATTCTGGAATGAAATGGTTCTGGAACGTAACATAAGTAGCCTGAGGGCCATTGGTGTTAAACAAGTTACAAGCATAGTTACTACCACTCATACTCCATGCTTCCTTCTCTTCTTACCCTAGCATTGACACATACTGTTAGGGTTTCATTCCATTATGTTTTACTTGGTGCTTGGTAGGCTTTGGGCTACAGGCTTTGTGGGTTTGTGGAGCGGTCTCGGTCGTTTTTGACTCTGATTGTGAGTTGTCGAAGATTTGTTGGCAGGTCTGCATGGGGGTCATGTCACGGAGGTTTTTCGTGGAGAGTAAGACTTTTTTCTTCTTGGTATAGGAAGGTGAGGCCGTGGACCGGATGGATGTGGGATTTTTTGTTATGTATGTTAAAGAGATGCGACTTTGGGGAGAAATGGAGTTGGATTATGCATTGTATATCCATTGTTTCTTTCTTTATCTTATGGTGATCCCATTGTTTTTTCCAGTAGCTCTCGTGGTCAGAAATACGGTGGATCTTTGTCCCCATCTTTTTTGCGATTGTTATGTAAGCTCTGAGTCGAATGATGTCAACTGCTATGAATGGGGATTTTTTTTTTGGGGGGGGGGGTGTTGGTTTGGTGGGAGCTAGGAATGTTGACCCATTATCTGTCTCACTTTATTTTTGCAGATGATACCCTTATCTTTTGTAGGATTGCACTAGATAAGTGTTGATATCTGAGATGTGTTCTTTGTTTTGGAGTTGCTTCAATGCTGAAGATTAATTTGGCTAAAACTGAATTGGTCCCGATTGGTAATGTGCGGAATGTGAATGGTTTGACTATTATAAGTTACAGGGTTTTTGTCTTTCCCCCCCTGAAATACTTGGTCCTCCCTCTAGGTGCTCCATTCAAGGCTAACTTTATCTGGGATACCATTGTTGAGAAAATAGAGAGAAGATTAGTGGGATGGAAAAGGCTCTACTTATTTAAGGATGGTCGATTAGCATTGATCGAGAGCACACTTTTCAGTCTGTTTACATATTTCCTTTCTCCTATCCTGGTAAGTGTCTAACCAGATAGAAAAATTCTAGAGAGATTTCTTGTGGGGTGGCTTGGATAATGAGTCTTATGAAAGGTTCATCTTGTCAAGTAGAAGAAAGTTTGTACTCCCCTTCATCTTGGAGGGTTGGGAAGTAGGAGTTTGCTCAGTTTTAATCATGCGCTCTTAGGGAAGTGGTTATGGAGGTATGTTGTGGAGAGAGGCTTATTGGAAAAAATTATTGTAGAAAAAATGTGGTAGTTACGCAGGAGGTTAGTGTTATAACGTTGTCACCTGGTCATATGGGGTGAGTTTTTGGAAACATATTAGGAGGGGTTGGGATGCCTTCTCTTGTTTTGTTAGTATTGAGGTGGGTGATGGCACTCAGACTTGGTTTTGGCATGACGTCTGGCATGGGAATGTTCTCTAATGGAAACCTTTTTGGAGTTATTTTGCATTGCACGTGACATGGATGCTTTAGTGGCTGACCACATGTTCACTCACAATGATGAGGTGCATTGAGATATGAATTTTATTAGACACGATTGGGAGTTGAAGGTAAGTTTTGTTAGGGTGGGCTGGGGAGATGAAAATAAGTTCTGTTATATCCCTACAAAGAGACAATTCTTTAAGGTCAAAGTTCTTTCCCAATATTGACTCCTCTTTTCCTTGGAAGAGCATTTGGAGGTCTAAGGCTCTTTGAGGGTAGCTCTATTCGCTTCTACAGCATCATTTGGAAAAAAAATAAATAAATAAATAAAAAAGATACTTCCATTTGATAAAAAAGTGCCCTTGCAACAAGCTCCGAAGTTTCCATAAAACTTTAAATAAATTGCCCAGCTTAAAAATCAAAAACTTTTCAAAACAATAGTAGATGAGTAAATTCAGGTTTCTTTTGGCCTTGAGCCTTGAAATACCTAAAACTGCCCCTTTCAGATGTCTTTTTGATTTCAGCTTTGGCCATTAAAGCATCACATTCTATTTGGTTGAATTTTATTCAGCAATAAATCTCCCGTTAAGTCTATTTTGATTTGAATATTTTAAACATGGAATTAATATCTTTTTTGTTTTCATTTGAACAATTTAAAAGACTAATCTTACCCGAGGCCTAATCCATTAAGCTTTATCCATGCCTGACTCAGAAAAGGAAATACCAGATTTTCATGACTAGTTGCCTTCACAACAGAAGTTACTCTAAAATTGGTCAAACTTAAATAATTGTGGTTATATATGTTTATGGTACATATTATGTGATTTCGCAAGTAAATGTTACTGTAAACTGGCATTCAAACTCAGCTTCCTCTTACCTCACCTCTCTCTGCCTGTATATGGCTTCCATTTCCTACTGTTATTTGTCTATTATGAGTTTGCTATAAAAGAAAAATTTTAGTAGCTTCCCCAATACACACATGTTCACCCTTGCACAAGCATGCACGTATATGCACATTATATATTGGGTGAACTAGTATAGATGTGTATAGATCTCATGGGCTTGCACACTATGTGCTGGAACCTGAGACTTGTCATCAAGATCATAACATGGTTATCTTTTTTCTGATATTGTAACATCTTCGAGAAAAGGAAATTAAAATAGTAATATCATGCCACTTGCTTGTGTTTAATATTGTGCAGCGTATATGTCTGTTATATTTGTAATTAATACATTATAAGTATATTTTCAATGTGTGCTATATTCTCAAAAAATACGTCATAAATTTATATCGAGTCACTGCTTTGCTGGTATAAGGACAGACTGTTTCTGGTTGTGCAGGTTGCTCGGGTGCAGATTGACCAAGTGAGCAATATTAGGAAGAGGCTAACTTCGTTCACTGTTTCTGGCCCCCCTACCACCACCCTTAACCCAACAACAGAGGCAACAAGGGCTGTAGAACAGATTATGCTTTCAGTTCAACCAACCAGTATACTACCTCAGCCTCCTCTTACGCAACCAGTGGTTTCTTTTGCACCTCTCAGAACTACTGAAGAAGAGAGCAAGAAAGCAGCTGCTGCTGCTGTTGCTGCTAAGCTAGCTGCCTCTACATCCTCTGCACAGATGCTTACCTCTGTTCTTTCATCCCTCGTCGCAGAAGAAGCTGCCTCCATGAATGGTAGCATAAATTCAATTGGATTTAGTTCAGGGCTATCCATGTTCTCTCCAGAGAAACGGCCCAAACTCGAGAAACCAATGACTGTTTCTGATGTTGGTAGCTCTGATGTCAGCAGCACAACCTATTTTACCCCTCTACAACAGCAATCAATGACCAACGTTCCCTCTGCACCATCTACTAACGTGCAACCCATTTCTCAAGCCAGCCAGATGCCAGGTCCCTTTGCTGCTCTACCACCACCACCACCTCCGCCACCACCTTTATCCCCTGCAACTCAACCAGCGAATCAATTTGTCCAGTCTGCTGGTATGGTTGTGATGCCTTATGGGTATGGAGCAAACAATCTACCACCTCCACCTCCTCTTCCTCCACATGTTGCAATGAGTTTATCAAGGCCTGCCCCCCAGCAACCAGGACAGCCTCAGCCTCAGCAACAACAGCAACAGCCAGCCACTGGAGGATTCTACCGGCCACCGGGTATCGGGTTCTATGGGCAAAGCCATCAGCCAACACCACCACCAGTACCTCGGCAGTGAGTTTCCGTTGGAAGATTGGGCTAAAGATAATTTCTGGGGCTAGTGAATACCTGGACTGTTGGCAAAGGCATCATCAGTGGGAAAACCTTGGCTGTGAGTTCCTCTTGGAATCATGGAGGCTGGATTGTCTTTGAAGAGGCAGTGTGTTATTATGTAAATTATTAGAAATTTAGTGATGTCTTCTAGACTTTATCTGAAGTCCCTGCACACCTCCCTCCTTTACATTTCACACCTTCCCAACCCAATTAGTGTCCAGGTTTTGATGTCTCCACACCTGCAAAGTAGTTACTTTATAGTTGATACTGATACTTCTTCAGTTGTAGATGTTGTCAAATTACCGATTGCATTGGCATTGAGGCTAGGAGCAAACAAAGAACCTCACTGGAGCCTCACTAATGTACCATTTCAGTCATCAGCTTTCTTGGATGCAGCCCCTGGGAAATTATCTTCGATGGTGCTTTCTCAGTTAGACTGCTCTAAAGAAAGTGACATGATTAAAATGGTCGCTACTGTAATTATAATGCCCACGCTTGTGTCGGAAAAAGAAAAAAGAAAAATCTGCATTCAACTTGAGAATATAGGCCCCAAAAATGGTATGCAATATTAGCCAAAGGTGCTTAAACGTGAACTTTCAACATTAGAGAGCTCCATGAATCTTGGTAAAAGAGAATTGGTATTGGTCTAAGATAATGACGATGTAGATAATTTTGAATTCCAAGGTTTGGTAACCCCGGGAGATATGTGGTACAGTGGTTGTCCTATTAGTGCTTACTACAAAACGGTGCTATGTGCAATGGCTTGGCCCATTTAAAAATTTATCGAATCATGATAATAATGCTTGGATAATAATCATAAGGACAAGGTTTTCCTCTATACTGAGTTGGAGGAACATTCTCAAACCTAATTTATAAAAATTGCATGATCTAAGATTATATATGTTCATATTAGTCCCAAATTAAGTCATACCATTTAACTTATAAATATTTTCATTAAGTACTTGGGAATAGTTAGATCACATGATCTATTTGCATGAAAGCTAATTGGGAGTGCTACATAATATTGCTGGATGAATTTTGAATAGAATTATGTTAGTTAATTTAGTTGTATATATTTGTATTTCTGGACGAATTTTGAATAAAATTATATTAGTTAATTTAGTTGTATATATTTATATTTCTTAAAGCTGACATTCGTATTTTGATTGACTATTTTATTATTTTTTTTAAAGATGAGACGGTCATATTTCGATCTGACCATTTGATATATATATATATTAAAGATCGGACGGTCAAATTTTCATATGACCATCTGATTTATTTTTAAGGATCGGACGGTTAGATTTTTATCTGATCATCTGATTTATTTATTTTGAAAGATCAGACAGTCAGATGGTTGAATTTCGATTTGGCTACATTATCTTTTGTTTTTGTTTTTAAGATTTTTTTTAAAGATCAGACCACAGCAAGCATTTCTTCATCCCTCACGTGTCACGTGATACGTGACACGTGATACAGCTGGCCGCTGAAAGAAGTGCATGTAGGACGTGGTACAACTGTTGTGATGAATTAAATTCCAAACGTCAGATCAAAAGGCCAATTTAAAACAACGGTTTGGATCATTTTTTATATCCTTACACTGAGCTTACAATAGATGAGGAGAATCATCTTAAAATATTTTAATGAGTGGAAATCTTTTAACGCATGCGGCCCAATGTGCTTGTTGAGGGCTTTTTACGCTACAATACTGACAGCTTCTATTCAATTAAGGGAAAGAAAAATTTATGGATAAATGTAAATTTAGTCAATGTTATTGGTCTAAATTATAAATTACTTTATGTGATATAAAAAAAAAAAATTTATAGATTCCTATAGTTGTTCTAAATTACAAATCACTCCTTGTGGTATAAAAATAATTTATAAATCCTTAAGGTATTCCAAAATAACTGTTTAATTCCTAAAATCAATTTCCGTTAAGGAACTTAATAAAATTTGTCACTTTGTCCTCATTCCACGTCATACTACTATCGTAATTAACCTCATATCTTATTTTTCCAAAATTTTGCCTCGCGCATAACCTTCAATTATCTTCATCTTTCTTAACCACTTCACAAAAATACGACTATCAAATTCTTGTAAAATGCACTCAAATCATGGTGAGAAATATAAAATTGAGGGAAGGTTACATACAGAGTAAAATTTTGGGGATATAAGAAATTATGTTAATTTATTGTAGCAGTATGACTTGACAAAGTAACGAATTTTGTTAAGTTACTTAATAGAAATTAATTTTATGGAGTAAACTGTTATTTTGATATACCCTAAGGACTTATAAATTATTTTTTATACCACAGATAGACTTGTAATTTAGGCCAACTACATGGATCTATAAATTATTTGTTATATCACAGGGAGTGATTTGTAATTTAAGCCAACCACAAAAACCAATTTTACATTTATCCCAAAAATTTATTGAGACACATTTATTCTCAAGCATTCATTTTTTATGATTTAAATTTCAAGTGTTGGATCTTCAAATGTAGGTTATATAGCTGTCCCACGCACGCCTTACCATTCATCCCAACCATTCAATTCCAGACGTTTGATAGTTCCCGTGCGTTAAAAATTTGCCCATTTCTTTTCATAGCTTTTTACTTCTCTTTCTCCATCTCTTACAACTCTTCAACTACTACTGCCTTATCTCTACCACCACAACAACAAGCACTCTTTCCAAACTCCTCCAAACACCACTCTTTACTGTATGGTGGGTGTCGGTCTTCTCGTCTTCATTGCCAAGTCTAAGTGTCTATGAAGGAGGAGGAGGGCGTCATTGGGGAAGAATCCATCATTTTAGCTTATTTATTCTCCTTTTATATTTTTCTTGAAAATGGAAAGAAGATTTTAAAAATGCTCGAGCCGAGCCGAGTACTCGAGCTCAAACATCATTTTTAAGCTTGTGTCGAGCTCGAGCCAAACACAAAAATAAACAAACGAGCAAGGGAAGCTTGCCCTACTATATTTATTCTTTTTGGGTGAACTAGCATAATCATTTGTTGTGTTGTATGTTCATAATAGGATGAGCCAAATGTTGTAGATACACAAGAAAGCCTTTTACTCTCACCCTATATTTAAGTGAAGTTGGACTTCATCATTCGGTCATTATGTGAAAATTAGAGTTAAGAGTAAAGGGCTCTCTCCACACACAAAATACAATTTTTTTCTACATATTTGGATATCTACGGGAGATTCGTGAAGGTAGATATGGAAAGCTTGTCATGAGAATATTGAAGGTATGATGACATTGTTAGATTTATTTATACATGCTATGGAGAAAGAACAGATTTATTATTAATTTATTTTAACAATTGGTATCAAGAGCCATTTGTTTCTTTTCTTCGTGGCTATAAAAAGTGTTATTTTTATTTGTTTGAAAAACAAGACCTGTTTTAATGGTGTTTCATTTCCATGGAGATTATCATAATGGATTATCGCATGTGTTTTATAGGCTTATATTTTGTATGAATCATAATGAAAAGCATGAAAATTTCATATTTTTCCTCGTAGGCACACATATTATGTTCGTTTTGAGATGAATTGATGGTTTTATATACTACTACAATATTCTGGTTGAAACATTGATTTCGAGTTTATGATCTGTTGTGGGTTATGGTTTTGAACAGCGTAAGGTTTAATGATTTCAGGTAGACTATATTTGTTTATTTTTTCAACTCATTGAATCCAAGATCCACTACAGTCATCTATCAAAAGAAAAAAAAAAATTGGTTTTTCCCTCTCAATTGATAAAATACAAATGATGCAACTCTTGTATTCGTGATACTCTTTAATTTGTAAAATGACTCACATATGTGGGAGAGTTGAATCAATGTAAAATAAACTCACACGTGAAGGGAAGATATTGTAAATGCATGTGTAAGTGTTGTATCTCATATTGAGATAAACAAAAGAAATGGTATATGTATTATATTGAAGAAAACAAATGTTAATATATGTGTATTTTGTATACACATTGTTTGGTATACATTGTTCATAATATTTGTAATACTAAAATATTTGGTCATGAACAAATGTTAATTTCAAGGTATGTACTATAATAGAAGGGTGCACATATTATTGTTACTTGTAAAATTATATGAATTCATTTTGAGATATGTATGTGAATATATATACATTTTTATTGAGATTAAAGAATTTTGTGTAATAAGAATAATTGTATTGTGTATAAAATTAATGATTTTGACCGGTTATGTTCCCACCTATCGTGGGACAGACTATGATGAATTGTTAGATTTTATTGTAAATTCAATAAATTATTTTGGTGAACAAATAATTGTTACATAAAATTAATGATTTTGACCATTTATACTCTCACCCTTTTTTTTTTTTTTTTGACATGTCCACATAAGAGAGAGGAAAGGGATTCGAATTAGTGACCTTCTCTTCATTAGGCATAGTCCCAGCCGATTAAGCTACCTCTTGGGGACAATTATGCTTTCACCTATTGTGGGACTAACTACAATAAATTGTTAAATTTTATCGTTAATTCAATAAAGGATTTTGCAAATCTTGAGAGCATCGGTATGTTTAATACATGATGCATTATTGTCCTTATTGTAATTCAATGATGTTGTGTATATGGTGTAATTTGGTGGCTGCCACAGTTTTGTGTTGTTTTGATTAAATGTTATTTTAGTGTCTATTGGTTAAACCTCTAGTTTGTTTGAAAGTTATCCTGGGGGTAAATCTAGAGATTATTTGTTAATATAAAATTCTTTTTTAAAGGAAGAAAATTCAATTTTTGTCCATAATATTTTAGAATGATTATCAAGTAATTTTTTAATATGATGTGTCTTTATTATTGTAAAGGTGTACTTGGTAATCATTTTAATGAATTATGTGAAAATATTTCTGGACAATGTGAGACATATAAATGGATTTCTTTTTCATTTTTAACTAAGAAAAGTTTTTAAACGAAATATATAATTTATGACTAATGTTCATTTTTATTATGATTAAAGGTAATATTTGTGATTTTTTGTTATCTTCCAATTGAAATTGAACTATTTGCATGTATAATGATATTCACTTAGAGATAAATAAACTTTTGGTTAAATGTGCATAATTTTTTTTGTACACCAAAACCGATGATTTTGAATGGTTATGTACCCGCCTATCGTAGGATTAATCATAATAAATTATTGGGATTTATTGGTTCAATGTGATAATGTTGTTGTATATCAAAATGAATGATTTTGAGTGGTTATGTGCTCACTTATCGTGAAACTAACCAGGATAAATTATTGGTTTTATCGGATATTATTCAAATTAATTAAATAAATAAATAAATTTGGGATTATTATTTTGTGAATCGTAACAATTACCAAGGTCCATATTATAACGCCCCCAAAATTAGCTTTGGCTAACCCGATAGGATTACTGGCAATTACCCCAATTACACTAACTTGTGGCTAAATGAAGAATCGTCCCTCTACGCATTATCAGAGGTAGTGCATAGGAAGGTGAAATAAATTTGAGAAGCTATAAATCATTACCTGGACAAGTAAACTCATCAAAATTAAGACATTGAGCAACTAAGCAATAATAACAAACCTAAAAATAACATAAAGTCTCCGGTAGGGTTCGTAATCATATGCATTATGGAATCCTAGAGGCAAGATTCCTAAAAGGGTAACAACAGTATAAGTCTAACGACTTAGTAAGTAAATCTTACTGATATGTATGACATGAACCTAATTACGAGGAAATAAACTTGCAATTTTAGTAAATAATCCAAAAGGAGGTGTTGTCTCCATTAATACACCATATAATATGGTTTTGATTTTTAAATAGAGGTGTACTATCGACAGCAATCGCCTAGATAGTTTAATGCATAAAAACATAATGTTTTATAAGTCATAACTCTCATGTATGGTCTACTCGAGATTTCACCCATTCTCAGTAGGGTTGGCATTGTCTCGAGGGACTTGTAATACAACACTAGTGCCCCAAATATTGTATGCTGCCGTACATAATATTAGCGGCACAACTGAGTCCAACCTCGGGTGGCCCACACCACTAATAATGTCAGTCCTATAATGACCACCTGTTAAGGCTCCGCCGGCCATAAAACAGCCATTGGATTCAAGGCCCATATAACACATACATTTGACCATATCATAAAGTTCATATAGTAAGCTCATGACCATTATACTGCACTTATCAGCGTATAATGTCATACAATGCATCTTACATTCAATTATTAAGACAGTTACTAATTAAGTACGAAAGTAGGCATGCTCATATCATACTCGTAGTCAGTCAATATCCCATGTTTTTAAGGAAAAATGTTCGTAAGTAATTTACTTACCTTGTACACTCACGTGAATCCTTCGACATTCCTAAATCTTGCTACAACGGAATATAATGCACCATTATACGTAATGCTAGAGGATCTTACGAGTAAAGTACTACGTCTAATCTAACAAAAGGTTGCAATGTGCTAAAATGCACAAGAATGAGGCTTAAGGTAGATGCCTAACTTCCTGCCCATACATTCAAGCTCAAGGGTGTATGTCCACTTAGTGGGTTAAGCATTCTGTTAAGGGTCAAATGGTCCCTACAGATTTTATACACTATTGCATCTCTTCTAGGCTAATAAATAAGCACACGTAACATAAGAAAACTTAACGTTATGCAACATAAAGAATCGAAAGAAGCTTTTGAAACTATTTTCGAAACATTTCTTGTTTTTGGGTAAAAAGCTTAACACAATCATCTTTGGAAACTCACAACATTAAGGAGGCATTGAAACAGTAGTGAAAGCACAAAGTGTTCAAGGGGTTACCTCAAATTCGGCTAATACGAGTTCCTTTCTCTCTCACTCAACACTCACAAGAATCTCATCCTTGGTAGCCTAGGGGCATGCTATTTAGTGAGAAAATGGTGTAAGAGTAAGAAGAGAATAGGGGATATTTATAGGGGAAGGGTGTTACCAACTCTCCAGAAAAGTAGTGGGCGTCCACCAAACCTGTAACACCCCCAAAATTAGCCTTGGCCAACCTAGTAAGATTATTGGCAATTACCCATGTTAAGCCAACTTGTGACTAAATGGAAAGTTGCCCCTCTAAGCATTATCAGAGTTAAAGCATAGGAAAGTGAAATAAATCTAAGAAAACTATAAATCATCGAAATTAAAAGCATGGAGCGACTAGTTAATAATAGTAAACAAACCTGATATCAATATGCAACGCCTAATAAATCAATACTAGCGACCATGCCACTTTCGAGTTGTAGGGCAAGTTTCCTAAAAGAGTAACAACTTAGTAAGTAAACCTTACAATTAGGTATGAAATGAGCCAATTTAACATAAATAAACGTGCAATTTTGATAGTTATTTAAAAAGAGGTGTTGTCTTTGATAATACACCATTAAAGTATTGTTTGGTTAATAAAAGAGTGGTGTACTCCCGGAGGCAATCACCTAAGTATTTTAATGCAGAAGAAACTAATGTTTTATAGGTCATAACTCTCATGTATGGTCTACCCGAGATTTTACCCCTTTTCAATAGGATTGGCATTGTCTCAAAGAACCTGTAGTACAATGCTAATATCCCAGCCATTGCACACTACCGTACATAACTGATGTAGCATGACTTAGTGGACTGTAGCGAAGAACAACAAATACACAATGGGTAACTAATTCTAAATCTTGATTCTATCAAAGATCTGAGAACTCTTCTTGAAAATCTAGATACTCTCTAGTATTTTGTAGAAAAATAGAGGAACAAACTCAATTCTGAGTATTCTCATTAATCAATATCAATAATAAACAACAACTCCATTCTTAAGGCTCTAAGCATTTATTTGTAGCCCCAAGACTCTTAATCCTAAGATAATAATGACACAAAATCAATTTAGAAGTCTACGAAACAAAACTAAATTAAATAAGAGACTAACAAAGAAACCTAATTCAAATAAAAGACTGAAAGATAAGATAGAATAAAAGACTAACAAATAAACCTAATTCGAATAAAAGACTAAAAGACAAGATAGGTCGCCCTGATCTACATCATCCTCCCTAGGTTGGAGAGAATTCGCCCCAAATTAGAACTGTCTTTTCCACAATCCTTCGGGTGTCTAGTCAACTTGTTCCATTCTCTATTCCTCAAGATCACAACAAGGCCACATCCCATAATAAATGTGACACTCTTTATCATCGACAGACCTCGATGTTTGTCATGAAAGCCCCACACACCACTTTTCTGTGTAGACTTGACGTGGTTTTCTTGTGCTTGGCCTTTCCCATAAGCCATGAGAATTCCCAAAGAATTCACAAAGACCCCTTCACACTTTGATAGAAAAGCCTTCTCCACCCCATAGATCTCATCAATACTTTGGTTAAAAGTTCTTGACAAGATAGCATCTACTCCAAGGAAATCAACTTGATGTATAAAACTCATCTCTTCGTCGGGATAGGTGTCATAGATTGGTGGAGAGGCTCAATCTACTGAGCAATCTTCCTCAATAAATCCATTTTCCTTCTTCACAACCGATTGACTCTTAATCTTTGCCGCCTCTTTGGGCACCTTCCTTTTGTCGATTTTTTCTAATTTTTCTGTTACAAGGAACTCTTCAGGTTGCAAGCAACCTTGGAATTCCGATTTATCAAGTTTGAACCTATTCACCTGCTGATGGGCATGAGCTTGTGCATGGTGTTGACGTCCGTGCATACCATACTCCGCAAACTGGTTTCTAGATCCACTCTCATTGTGACCACACATGTTGGATATTTGGGTAGCGAGGGCTTTGATTTGATCCCCCAAAATCGTGAACTGCTCCATGTGTCATCGATGTTCAGCAATCAATTTGTCTTCTGCCCCCGTGTACCACGGTCTTGGTTGACAACGATGAATGTTCGAACCATCCATGTTGGCAAAATGATCGATAAGGACCCCATGTTGGGTGCGCTCCTTCTTCCGCACAGTTAGACCACCAAGCTTCTCCTCCATGTGCCACAAATGAATCCCTGGTTGCTCCTTACGTGTTGTCTTCGTGTGCACGTACACCTCGTTCATGCCTGTTAGACGGTTGCTCCTCCCCATTCATGGAAAGTAATTGAGCTCTGATACCAACTGATGTAGCGTGACTTAGTGGGCTACAACGAAGAACAACAAATATGCAGTAGATAACTAATTCTAGATCTTAATTCTATCAAAGATCTGAGAACTCTTCTTGAAAATCTAGATACTCTCTAGTATTTTGAAAGAAAATAGAGGAATAAACTCAATTCTAAGTATTCTCATTAATCAATATCAATAATAAACAACAACTCCATTCTTAGAACTCTAAGCATTTGTTTATAGCCCCAAGACTCCTAATCCTAAGATAACAATTACATAAAGTCAGTTTATAAGTCTACAAAACAAAACTAAACCAAATAAAAGGCTAACAATGAAACCTATTCAAATAAAAGACTGAAAGATAAGATAAAATAAAAGACTAACAAATAAACCTAATTCAAATAAAAGACTAAAAGATAAGATGGGTTGTCTTGATCTACATAAATAACACTAGCGGCACGACCGAGTCTGACCTTGGGTGGCCCACACCGCTAATGATATTCGTCCTATAGTGACTATCCATTGGAAATGGCTACACCTTAGTTACAAAACCATTGGATCCAAAGCTCACATACACACATTTGACCATAGTATGAAGTCTATATAGTAAGCCTATGGCTGTTATACCGCACATACCGGTGTACCACGTCATACAATGCATCTTATCAACTAGTTGTTAAAGAAGTTACCAAGTCATTACAAAAATATATACATGCTCATATCATATGTGTGGTCAGTCAATTAACATATCCCACATTTTTAAGGAAAGTGTTCGTAAGTGTATACTTATCTCGTACGCCCGCTTGAATCCTTCGACATCACTAAATCCTGCTATAACGGAATGTAACACACCGTTACACGTACTACTAGAGGATCCTTATGAGTATGATACTAGGTCAACCTATTATAAAGGGTTTCTAGTTTCTTAAATACACGTGAGTGGAGCTTAAGGGTGGGTGCCTGGCTTTCTAGCCATACGTTTGATCAATGAGTTTGGCTATCCATCAAAAGCTCTAAACAGTGTTCTAAGGCTTTCTAGCAATCTAAAGGCTACTAAAACTCCTTATAGGCTATTAAATAAACACATGCATCATACGAAAACTCAACATAAGAAATCTAGGAAACTTTAAAACTCTTTTGAAAATGTTTATTGGTTTTGCAAGGAAATGAACAAAAGCTTAACATAACATCTTTCGGAAACTCACAACATTAAGAAAGCAATAAAACAGTAGTGAAAGTATAAAATTGTAAAGGGGTTACACCAACTCTCTTAAAAAGCAGTGGACGTCCGTTAACCCAAGTGTACATCCGGTACGGTTTACATAGCGGTCCAAAAGTGTCCAAGTATTATCCAAAGGATATTCAAAAAAGTAGCATATGTGCAGTGGTCCCCCCACGTACGTCCATGTTCTATTTGCAGAGTACGGTGTACTATTGGCAAAGGACATCCAGTGGTCCCCTCGTGTATGTTCATGTACCATTTGCAGAGTACGATGTACTATTGGCAGAGGGCGTTCGGTGGTCCCCTCACGTATGTCTAGTGCTAAAGACAAGAGCATATGTCCAGCAACCCTAACATACGTCCGGTTAGAAAGGTGAAAATTTAGGCTTTGTCTCAAGGTTATTCGGCTAAGTACGAGGGCTTTGGGTTATGCTGAGATAGCTTAGGGTTTTCTATTTAGGCCTAATTTAGAAAGCAATCAACTTGTTGAGTAAGGGTTTAAGACTCTTTTTTAAAACGATTTAAAAAGCTGGGGTATTAGAATACCCTAGCGTACATCTGGCACTATTTGCACGGTGGTCCAAATGGTGTAGCATACACAAGGGCGGAACTAGGATTTTAAGTGTAGGGGGACAAATTTATATAAATACATCGATACATATGATGAGATATAATTTCATAAGTCATTAATGTATACAAAGGTTACATGTCTATAAAATCGTTTTCAAGGAAATCAAGAGAATCTTCCTTTTAGAATACACAAGCTAGTTTTTCTATGTTGCTAGACAATAGACAACTAGAAAAGCACAAAAAAGAGACACACACAAAAAAAATAAAATAAAATAACATCTCCTACAAAAAAGGACTCACAAAAAGAACTTAGCATTTCCTTTTAATGAAATAAAATTCATCCATTATCATTTCTAAAGTGAAAGTCTTAGCAATTTCTTTCTCAATATAAACTACTAAATTGTCTACAAGAAACTCATCTTTCATTCTAGTACTTAATCTAGTTTTTACAAGTTTCATGGCAGAAAAAGCTCGCTCTGTAATCGTAGTAGAAATAGGGAGAGTCAACACTAGACGAATCAACTTGTCAGTCAAAGGATAAATCTTTGACTTTCCTGAAACTATTAATCCACTACATAACTCAAATAATGTAGACATATTTTGAAAATGTGCATGGTTTGGCACATCGAGCTGAAAATGCTCCAATTAGAAACTTAACCAGAGTTTTTCTTGCTCGGTGAACTTTCAAGGATAAAACTTCTCAGCTAACTTGCATATGTCATCAATTTAAATGATTTGTATGCATCTTTTGGGCTTAAAGCAATACTAAGAATGAGGAGTTCCACAACTTGCTCATTAAATCTATTTTTTAGTTCTTGCAATTGGAAGTCTATTATAGCAGTAAATATATCAACTCTAAAATGATGCTCAACTTTTGTTGAAGACTCTTCATCCTGATGATTAGATCTACCTCGAGCTCTAGTGTAATAAGCATTCATATCAAGAATATCAATGTCATGTTTTTCACAAAATGATTTAACAGTAGCAAGCAGACTCTCACCCATCTTCTCTCCTCTTTTGAAGGAATGATTGTATAGTTGAAACTTGATTCATGGCATTTAAAATGTCTATGAATTTTTGTTGCAAAATTTGACAAAGCATATTAGTGATTCCCATGGTGTCTAATGTGTACCAAATATTACATATTTGGACCCCTTAATTTGCTATTGTTAATTTTTTAGCTGTGTTATTATCTTATGTTTTGGTTTAGTTTCATGTTTTTAGTGTTTTATGGGTTGCTAAAGGAAAATTGTGGGTTTTATGTGGAAGTGCCTAGTTCGGATGAAAAGTGCAATTCTTTGGTATAGCGATTGAGCGTAGAATGCTGTGATCGAGCACAAATGTGCTCGAGTGCAGGACAGCCACGATCGAGCACAGATGCACTTGAGCCCAGGACAGTCATGATCAAGCGTTAATGCAGCGCAGCAGACGAAAACCTTATACACGAGTGCGCTCGAGCAAACCAGCAGTGCGATTGAGCACACACGTTCTACTTGACAGTGAATTTCAGTTTTATTAAATTAGTAAACCCCAGTTTTGGGCCTATAAATATATAATTATCATACTAGTTTAGGGAGGCTGCGAATTACAAAATTTGGAAGGAAAAAGAAGAGAGTTCTAGGGTTTCCTAGCTTTTTGATCTCAACTTTGGGTTTCATTATTTGTAAATACTCAATTTTTATTATGGATTCCATCAAGAACGTTTTGTCTTTCAATAACATGAGAGGCTAAACCTTCAACTAAGGTTGAAGATAAAGCCTCACTTATGATTAACAACTTAGTTTCATGTAATCAATATTTCCCACTTTAATGGTTCAATTGCCTATTGTTTTGCCTTTGTATTAATTGAATTGAATGTATCTTGGATATCTTTTGTGATTCAAGGATACATTAGATGATTTATGATAATTCAATGCAATTAACTGCTTGGTTTTCTTGGTTAAAAGATTTAATCTATCTTGTGATTTATTCTCTGGATACAATGGATATTTTAATATAGATTAGATATTTGCTTGTGATTTACGGATACAGTTAATGATTTAATAGATTATTGGATTTCTATTGTAATTTGGATAAAGAATGGATACATGGAATGTTTTAATTAATTTGTGAAGCAAAAAGTAAAACATACCTAAGATTTACATGTGAGAACTTTGGGGAATATTTGAGATCATGGAACTAGGTTGTTATGAATGTGTGAGTGTAGATTCTGAAACCTTAGTGCTTTGTCAACAAATTACTTTCACTTAATTAGTTTTATGCTTTTGTTTCATTCAAACAATCATCATTCAAAAACTTGAAACTAGATTAGAATAGAATTATTTTAGGTTTAAACTTGCTTTCAAGAATACAATTCCCTATGGGTTTGACCTCACACTTGCACACCATTATATTACACATGACTCGTGCTCTTACGAGTACAATAAATTTGTACATCAGTATCTTTCATCAATATCAAAATAAATTCAAATGATGTTAATACCATGTAAGCTGCATAGTAGCATCACCACGTTGAGAGTAATTAGCTCCATCATTTGAGACAACATTGAGAACTGAACAACTTGCATTAAACATTGTTATCAATCTACAAATAGAGTGAAAATGAGATGACCATCGAGTATCTCTAGCCCGTTGTAAAGTACCAATTTGATTTGCCCCCCCTTCCAGTCTCAATTTCATTAGAAGCAATTAAACTTTCAATGTCATCAGCATGAGTAGATTGCAATATATCATGACATTTGAAGAACCACCAACAATATTGACAATAGAAGCCAACTGGATAAAGAATTGATGAATATGCTTTGCTTCTCTAGATGCTGCGACTAAAGTTATTTATAGTTTATGAGCCAAGCAATGCACATAATATGTATATGGACAATCTTTAAAAAATAAAGCTTGTAACCCATTCCATTTACCACGCATATTACTTCCTCCATCATATCCCTAACCTCAAATATTCTCAACTAGGAGGTTGTTTGCAATAGTATTTTTGACATGTAAAATATAAAAGAATCTCTCCTTAATGAAGCTATCTTTGTTAACAAACCTCAAAATAATAACAATTTGCTTCCTTTTTTACTCATCCAGAGCTTTATCAACAAAAATGCAAAATTTGGCATCCCCAATATCTTTGTGAATCACATCCTGCACTTTCTTTGCAATGATATGCAGAATTTCCTTTTGAATTTTGGGTGATGTATATTTGATATTTTTTAGAGCATTATCTAAGACAATTTTAGCAATGTCATCATTGTAAGTTGCTAGGAGTTTCACCAATTCAATGAAATTACCTTGATTTTTTTAGTTTGAGCTTTCATCATGACCTCTAAAGGCATAGGCTTGGAATGCTAGCCATTGTACACTATCTATTGAGGTTTTGAGCCGTAGCTGATTCTTCTCTATTTCTTGTGATAATTGCTTTCCTACTAACTTGTCAATATGCCGTGAATGATTCATTATATCATCACAACATTTCACAACAATTTTATATGGTCAATTCGGATCTTTTCCCACATGTCCCAATAAAGCACTATTCATTCTGTTGCTTGCCTTTTTCTAATTGTCAAAACCTTTCGCTATAAATGCATCGAATCTTGGGTAACCTGTTAGTTTCTTAGCAAAAACATAGCATTGAAGAAAAAATATGGCATCCTTTGATTTTGAGTACTCCAACCAAGTTGAGTATTTCTTATACCAAGAATGTTGAAATCGGCGATGATTTTTACCCTCATTTGAAAATGGAAATTCTGAAAGCGTGGGTTGACATGGGCTAGCTTTAAATAAGTATACCAGATTTCATATTGTAAGTTAATAGGAAATTCCCATATTTGCATACATAATCCAGGATCAGGTTCTAAAGAGGTAGCATCAATTTCTTCATGTTAGATTCTTGGACATTTGGAAGGACGCTCATCAATCACTGGAGCATCAATATTTGTTGCTAAAGGTCTATCTAAAGGTATATTGACCTCTAATTGACTCACATCTTTTATCTTAAAGAATGAATCAAGTGTTTTTATTTTGTCCATTTTTCAATATTTATGGATCAAGAACTAATCTGAAAAATATCTAGAAGTATAAGATTTTTGTTAGAATTTTATTATAATTCTTATTACCACTAACCAGTGAAAGAATGACAAATAAATAAATTAATTAAAAGTTTTAAACCCATCAAATTAACCAACAATGAAAGCTAAAATCAAAACTTGTATAATTTTTTGCATCAAAATACAGTAAATTTGTAAATATTTATTCAAAATCTTAATCTTATGACATTACAAACACACAATAACATAAATTATTAGCAATATAAACCAAGCACAATCTATACGATTCAATAAAAATGGTACCTTTGAGGCTGAATTGTTTATCCTAACAAAATGCCCTAACCCTGAATTGCTGAGCTTGCGAGTATGAGATAAGCCACTACCGCCTGCAGCCTACAATAATTCAAAACAAAGTCCATTGTAAACTGGTCATTAACTAACATTTTTCTTATGAACATTCTGTGTAAAAAAAAAAAACAAATTAAAATAGCAACACAACACTAATTTCACTAAAAAAATTAATCTTAGGATGTTAGTGAGCCAACGACGTATTAAGAAACAATTAATCTTAATGTTCTATTTTGTCAAAACAAATACCTAAATTTAAAAAATAAATTGAAAAACAGAGTCAGGCCACACTGTCTGGGCAAAATGGCAAATGGACCTAACAACCCCTTCTGGTGGGCCAGTGGCCTAATGATTTCCAAATCCAATTTGACTTATAAAGGCTATTATGGTCCAAATGATTTATGAAAATGGAATACTCGCGGGAACCAGGGATGGGAGTCATGGTCCGTTGTTTCGCCACATGTCCTCATCGTTCTCATCTTCCTCGTGAAATGTCCTAAATTCAAGCCTCTCTCTCCCCCTGATTCCAATCTAATCGAACCCTTACAAACCCTAACAATCAACAATGGCTTTGCAAGGCCCAAACCGCAGAAACCCTCTCTACCCAAAGGTGATCGAATCAAACCCTAACACCTCCTCAAAGCCTAACTCTTCCTCAAATCTCTACAAACTCTACCCCTCCATCGACATATGGGACCTCATCGTCGAGAGACTAACTATTAATCAAAAAAAAAAAATGAAAAAGAAAAAAGATGTGGGAGATGAAGAACTTGGATCCAATTAGGAGAGCTTAGGCACGCTCTTTAGGAGCGAGAATTTGAAAGAGTTCTAAATCTTCTAATCAAACAGGCTGTGCAGAAAAAAAATGGGTCAAATACTCCTTTGAGAAGCTTTTCCTTGAAGATAAAAGGTAAAAGCCATCAAAAAAAAAAAAAAAAATTGGTGGGATAATGCTTAAGATTTTTTTGGTGAGAGAGAGTGTCGAAGATTAAATGAATAAAGAAAATTTAATGGGGCCCTTGCTGGAGAATATTTAGTGAGACTCCATGAGAGAGAGTGGGCTGAAGCCTGAAGATAAAATAATAAAAATACAATTTGGGGGGACATTTTTCAGTGACTTGAGGGGACAAATTTCTAGATATTGGAATACATATATATATAAATTACATACTGTAGCAAAATTTTTGAAAGTTTTGAGGGGAAATTTGTCCCCCTACCTACACACATAGGTTTGCCCTTGAGCGTACGTCCAAGTATTATCCAAAGTATATTCCAAAAAGTAGCATACGTCCATGTGGTCCCAGCATACGTCCGTGTATTATTTGTAGAGCGTATGTACAATGGTCCCCCCGTGTACATCTGCACTAGAAACAGAGGCATACGTCTACTAACCCTAGTATGTTCACTAAAAAGGGTTATGTTTTAGACTTAGGTCTCAAGGGGATTTGGGAATTGCTTTGTCTATTTTGTGGGCTCAAGCATCTTTGTTAAAACCTTCCTAACCATTCTTTTGTAGAAAAAAACTTTTTAAAATAAAATGATTGTTTTTATCGGGGTATTACACATACGGATAATAACTTTGTCCTATCAAGAAATTATTATATGGTAGGATGCTTGGGACGATGAAGAAAATGGTTAGATACTTTACACTTGGTTGCCCAATCTTATCCTCTCAATAGCAGGTCATTTTAAATCATTGTATTTAATTATTTTACTTTATCATGCATAGGAGTCCATTTTGTATTGCGGGATTTAACATAGAATTTGACAAAAATAATGCGTAAGAGTCCATTATGTACTATGGACTCTAGCATGGAGTTGAGATAAAAATAGTGCATAAGAGTCAATTGTGTGCTGCAGACTCTAGCATGAGTGTGAGATAAAATAATAATAATAATAATAGTGCATAAGAGTTCATTATGTGTTAAACACTCTAGCATGAAATTGAGCTAAAAATAATGGAGAAATATACATTTTACCCCCTTGAATTATCCACCAATTTATACTTTGACCTCTAATGTTTAAAACATGATACTTAACCTCCCCAAACTTTCAAATTGTTGCAATTTGACCATTCTGACTCTTTTTTTTTTTTTTCCAAAATGCCCTTAATTTAATTTTAAAATTTATATATATATATTTTTTAAAAAAAAAAAAAGAAGAAGAAGAATACCAAGGGTGGCCGAATCACCCTATAGGGGTGGCTTTAAAACATGATACTTAACCTCCCCAAACTTTCAAATTGTTGCAATTTGACCATTCTGACTTTTTTTTTTTTTCCAAAATGCCCTTAATTTAATTTTAAAATTTAAATATATATATTTTTAAAAAAAAGAAGAAGAATACCAGGTGGCGAATCACCCTATAGGGTGGCTCGCCACCTATAGGGTGATTCGCCACCCCTGGTATTCTTCTTCTTTTTCTTTTCTTTTTTTTTTCCTTAAGATTTAAATTTTAAAATTAAATTAAGGGTATTTTAGAGAAAAAAAAAAGAAAAAAAGAAAAAAGGAGTTAGAATGGTCAAATTGCAACAATTTGGAAGTTTGGGAGGGTCATGTGTCACATTTTAAACAATGGAGGTCAAAGTGCAAATGGGTAGATAATTCAGGGGATAAAATGTATTTTTTTTCCCAAAATAATGTGTAAGAGTCAATTGTGTGTTGCAAACTCTAGCATGGATTTGACATAAAAATAGTGCGTAAGAGTTCATTACGTTTTAGAGACTAGCATGAATTTGAGATGAAAATAATGTGTAAAAGTTCAATGTGTATTGCAAACTCTAGCATGTGTGTAAGATAAAAATCTTACTATTTGGTGAATGAGGATATTTATGAGTGTTTTTTTTTTTTATAATGTGCATCATAAATTTTTTGTGACATCCTCAATCTTGATGATCCTGGCATATCTCTCCTACAAAAACACATATTATGAAATGTGATATTTTTTTAGTCTCAATAGCCTCAAGCAATCCCATTTGCATTAGTTATGATGTGCACTCAAGTATGTAGACAATGACATATGATTATATAGCTGATGTACTTGGAAAATACATGAATCACTGGAAAGCTACAAAGAAAATATTAAGGTACTTGTGGGGTGCTAGGACTCTGTGCTAATCTATCGATAATCCAACATTCTTCCTTCATTTCTCTTCTTCCTCATCTTCCTCTTCTTCCTTTTCTTCCTCTCCTTCTCTCCAATACAAAATACTCAAAATCCAATCTCCACCTTTCATAATGAAGATTCACATGTTATTAACATCCTTGCCATTTTTTAGCTCAATCGGACCACAAACGTTCGTCGATTGGAGGGTATTAGTGCTGGATGATTTTCTTGGTGGGTTTTGTAAGAGTTTTTGACAATTGTTTTGATGGGTTTTGTTGCACACCCACGGTGGAAGAAAAAGAAAGAGGAGAAGTGACACTTTGTGTAAGGATTGATAAAAAAAATGATTTTTTTTTTTTTGTTTTTTTTGCAGTGTTTATTTGTGTGCATGATGATTTTTTTGGTGGGTTTTGTATGGATTTTTGACAATTTTTTGGATGGGTTTTGTTTGAAATAGGTATACCAAAGAGATAATCATTCATAACAAAAAAAAAATGATTTCTTTTTTTTAGTGTTTATTTATGTACTTCATTATTTTTTTATGGAAATTTATATCTAAACACCTTTGGTAAACACGCCAAAATTTTAAAATCCCTAAGTTTCTTTTTTGACAATTTACTCCCTAGGTTAATCGAAATGACAATAAAATTCATACTGTCAAAATTGTTAACAGTCGTTAGTCTGGATCAAAATGCACCGTTTTACCTCATTAAAATATTAATTTTTTAAAATTTAATTTTAAAATTTAAATCTAATTTAAAAAAAAAAAAAAAAGAACACTAGGAAAGATGAGAAGAAAAAGAAGAAGAAGAAGAGAAAATTGAGGAGAGAGAGGAGATGATTCCATATTTTATGGATTTGACGATCATAAACCGAATAGTAGAATATAAATAGGGGTGAAATACCCAAAAGCCCTGTCTATTTCCTTTCTTTGATTTTTATTTCCCCCTTTACTCCTTTCATGCCACCTTATTCACTTTTTTTTATTTTTTATTTTTCCTTTTCTTTTCTCTTATTTCTCCTCCCTCTGCCGACACTCACAATCATAGCTTCTTCTTCATTTTAAGCAAACATCTTGCAAAGTACATCTAAATCCATACAAAACCCACAGGAAAAAATCAATATAAATAAACACTACAAATTTTATTTTTTTTTTGAATGATTGCCTCTTTGATACACCTGTTTTAAACAAAACACATTAAGAAAATCATCAAGTACATAAATAAATAATATAAAAAATAAATCTTTTTTTTTATGAACCCTTACCCAAACTGCCACTTCTCATCTCTCTTTCTTTCACTAAGGGTATGCAACAAAACCCATTAAAAAAATTATCAAAAACTCATACAAAACCCACCAAGAAAATCATCATCTAGCATTGATACACTCCGATCGATGAGTGTTTGTAGTCCAATTGAGCTAAAAATTGGTAAGGATGTTAATAACACGTGAATCTTTATTGTGAATGGTAGAGATTGGATTTTGTACATTCTATATTGGGAAGGAAGAGAGGAAGAAAAAGAAGAAGAGAAACAAAGGAAACATGCGTAGGTTATGACTTGTATTTCACAAGTCAAAAGGTGGTGGTTGGCAAGTGGGAGGTTGAAAGTTGGCTCACTTGAATGTGAAAAGTTAGAATGTGGAGTTCATATACCTATAAATAGCCAAGGCCTTCATTTGCATCAACACACAACAAAAAAAGCTTTTTCAATGTGAGAGAAGAGAGCTTGGGAAGGGATGTGCAAGAGAGTAAGCGTTTTTGTCCATTAACTCAATTATCACTTGTATTGAGATGAGCATGCAAGACTTTTCTCTAGGGCAAAATGTATTTGGGTGGTATGGGCATCTACTGTGAGTTGTAAGAATTTGCTCATAATGTGTAGTGACCCAAATTATTAACTAGGCATAAACGGCATAGTTGGGGGGAGTTAATTTAGGCTTTGGGTCACTAAGGATACTAGAGGGGTAATTTGGACTTTTGGACGGACGTACACAAGGTCTGGCGGACGTACGCTACTATATGTAGTGCGTATGTACGTGGGGGGACCACTAGACGTACGCTATGCAAACTGTACTAGCGGACGTACGTGGGACCGCTGGACGTACACTACTTTTTGAATACCCTCTAGATAACATCTAGACGTACGAGGCAGCCATTGAACCACTGGGCAAGAACCACCGGATGTAAGCTCCTTGGTCAGACGTTGGCTGCTTTTTTGGGCCTATAAATAGAACCCAACTCCCTTCGTATTTCTCACCATTTCCATACGCCTCCAGGCTACTAGAGTGTTTCTAGAGAGTATTCCAAGCTTTGTGAGTGTTTTGTGAGTGTGTGTGTGAGGCGTTTGCGAATTTGGAACATTCGTGAGGTGGAACTCTTATGGTTTTGTTTCAAGGAGGTAACATTCGATCCTTAGCTTTAATTTACGTCGTTACGCTGCTTGTTTATTGTTTAGTTGTAGTTGTTAGCTTAATTGCACTTTAAAACCCGTTTGGGTTAACGTTTTGTTAGCTTAGCGTTGTTACCTTGCATGGAGGTTGCAAACTGGACTAGAGGGCTTTAGGTTGTTCCTAGTAGCCTTAGGAGTCGGAGAATAGGCGGACTGTGGAGAGAAAATGAGGTTCTCCCCAAGAACCCATATAGCGGACGTATAGCTTGTTGTTACACAACGGATGTATGCACCCAAGCCCGAACGTACGGTCACTGTGTGGTAGGGAAACCTTGTTTTCACCAAATGTTCCATAGCTCCTGTTTTCCTTGATTTAGGGCTCTTTAGTGGAACTAGGACTAATAGAAGGTTTTCCACAGATTTGGAGAACCCGGATCTTTTATAGTTTTCAGAGACGCGTATCGATCCAGGTGAGTTTTAACTCACATAATTCGCATTGTTATTTTCTATGCACTGCACATCTATTTTGTTTACCGAGCAAACATGCATATTTTACAACTCTCACAGTTTATACTTATTGCACATGAACTCTATTATTTTGAGAAAAACGTTGTGCTAAACATGTTAACCAAGTGAGACTTGTAAAAAGACATACATGTAAAATACAGACAAGATAATTGCATCGTATGACATAGTACACCAGTACATGCGGTAGTAATGGCCATGGGCTTACTATACATGTTAGTTTTATGGTCAAATGAGTGCGTTATATGAGGGTTGTGGATCCATTGGTTTCGTGACCTTGATGCAACCATTCTCAATGGTTTGATCACTACAGGACGGACGTCATTAATTGGTGTGGGCCACTTAGGGTCGAACCTGATCGTATCACTAATGTTATGTACGGTATGTTGTACAATAGCTGGGGCACTGGCATTGTATTATAAGTCCCTCGGGACAGCATCAACCTTGCTGAGAATGGGTAATATCTTGGGTAGACCATACTGCTGAACTATGACTATTGTTTACATCATATGCATATATCATTACTATATATATATCATGCATAATTAAACTGTCCTGATGGAACTGCTTTTACTTATTAAATACTTGAGTTCATTTCTAAAACTGGCATATGCATTATCTGCGTTAAAAATCACTAAGTCTTAGACTTACCCCCTCTTATTTATGTCTTTCCCTATCATTATGAATAATTGCGTGGTTTAGCTGCCCTTGACGAAGATGCCGTCGAAGATTACTTGGGTGATTGCTCAGGACTTGATACGAGTAATCTTTGAGGATATGGATCCCGTTTGGTTTAGGACGATGTGGGAGGATGGAGGATCTACCCATGTAGACATGATCGAGATTTTGATTTTGTTAGCTCTATTGAAGCTTAAGTCTAGGCTTTGATCTGTTGATCTTTTGTGAACAATGTTGATGTATTTTATTTGAGTTGTATCTATTCCCTAATTATGGTCTAATGACCAATACATTGATGACTATTTGTTATATTATGGATGTAATATTTTATCTCTGGTATTGCTATGTGATGTTTTCATTATTGTCTCTTAATCCTATAGTCTTGGTAAAGTATTCCGCTGTAGTCTTCTAGTTACGACAAGGAGAGTGATTTTCCCAGAGGTCGTGTCTTAAAGGGACATGGTTGGGATGGCACACTGTGGGGTCAATTACTAGTTAATTTATATTCCCATCGGGTGGGGCGTCACAGTTGGTATCAAAGCTCTTTTGCTTTGAGAAAATTATAGGATACAGGGAAAAGAGAACTTAGGCCATGATCACACCAGAGATTAGGCTAGATGAGCGAATAGGACTTAGTCTTTAGGTTTGTTTGCTTGGTTCTAGTAGAGTCTGTTCTAACATTGCTCTTCACTGCAAAGAATGCTGCCATGAAGGAACCCTACAACCTGACCTAATACGCTGGAGATCGGTGATGGAAGTGTTCACCCTGAACCTGTGGACATCCCCGTCGATGAAGCGACACTCCCAGGAAGTCAAGTGATGGACGCAATTGGCCAATTGGTTTTGGCCATAGATTGTGATAGGGTTGCGAGACAGCCAGCTGAAGGTATTGGATGTTCTCTAAAGGATTTTTGCAGTCATCACTCAGAGAGTTTTGACGGGAGAGGTGATCACATCAGTGCTGAGAATTGGCTGAATGATGTGGAGGAGTTGTTAGCTACTCTTGGATGTACCAATGAGTAGAAGGTGGCTTATGCTGCTTATAAGCTGACTGGAGAAGCTAAGCACTGATGGCAGGACAAGAAAGTGGTGCTTATCGCTGACTTGGGTTTGAAGATTGCCATTTCTTGGGAAGTCTTCAGCACGAGTTCAATCAACACTTCTTTCCTAGGATCGTGCAGGAGGCGAAGGCACGAGAGTTTTTGGATTTGGTCCAAGGAGGGATGTCAGTGATTGAGTACGTTGCAAAGCTTATACAGTAGTCACGCTTTGGATTGTACCTCATCTCGACTAAAGAAAAGAAAGCGAAGAAGTTTGAACAAGGTCTAAACTCTCGTATTCGGATCATGATGAGCTGTTTTGACATTCGGGATTTCGCCCAGTTGGTCGATAAGGCGTCAATCTATGAGGAGAGCTTGAAGGAGAATGCAGCTGAGTACGCGGATTAGAAGAGGAGGACCCAAGGAACTGGTACTTCGGTTGGAGAAGTCGGGCCAGCTAAGAGGATGGTGGTGGTGGGGAGTTTTCCATCCCAGAGGTCACAAGGATGTACCTCTGGTAACCCTCCAATCTTGTCGCAAAGGAATCAAATGTCGAATCTGTGCAAGAAGTGTAATCGTGTACACTGGAGACCCTGTAGGATGGCAACCGGGACTTGCTATCATTGCGGCCAGTTTGGTCACTTCAGCAAGGACTGCATGAGCAAAGGGGTTGCACAAAAGTCTTTGGCACCAGCTAGGGTTTACGCACTTGTTCTAGGAGTACCAGAAGGAGGATCGGAAGTGGTGATAAGTACTGCCCCTATACTTGGATTTGAAGCTTCAGTTTTGTTTGATTTGGGGGCTACCCACTCTTTCGTATCTTTAGTATTCGTAAGGTTGTTTAGACTTGTTGTGAGAACTTTGGAACCTGGTCTAATTGTAACTACACCCGTAGGGAAAACTGTGGTCTGTAAGCATGTAGTTTGTGAATGCCCTATTAGCATTTATGGAAGAGTACTTCCTGCAAATTTAGTTGTTCTCCTTATGTTTAGTTACGACGTTATTCTCGGAATGGATTGGTTGATGAAGCACTCGGCGATTATCGATTGTGTTATGAAGCAAGTAATGCTTACGCCATGGGGAAAAGGAGTGACGTACGTTGGATCTCAAGCGAGGTTTTTACCTCCAACGATTTCGGCCGTGCAGGCGAGGAAGCTTATCATCGGAGGCGATCAGGCATTTTTGGCATTCATTGTCGCTCCAACGAAGCAAGCAAAGAAGAATCTGGAAGATATTCCTATGGTGTGCAAGTATCCAGATGTCTTTTCAACAGATTACTCTGGATTACCACCACAAAGGGAGGTGTAGTTTGGGATTGAGTGTGTGCCAGGCACTAATCCTATCTCTAAAGCACCTTATAGGATGGCATCGTCGGAGTTAAAAGAGCTAAAGGAACAGCTCCAGGAGCTTTTGGACAAGGGTTTCATTCGCCCTAGTATATCACTGTGGGGAGCATCGGTGTTGTTTGTTAAGAAAAGGACGGGTCAATGAGAATGTGCATTGACTATCGAGAGTTGAATAAGGTAACAATCAAGAATCGATATCCTTTGCCAAGGATTGACAACCTGTTGGATCAGCTGCAAGGAGCACGGGTGTTTTCTAAGGTCGATTTGCGCTCGGGCTATCATCAAGTGAGGGTGAAGAAAGAGAACATTCCTAAAACAGCCTTTAGGACTCGTTATGGACACTATGAGTTCTTAGTTATATCTTTTAGACTAACTAATGCACCAGCAGTCTTTACGGACACAATGAACAGAGTATTTCATAACTATTTGGATCAGTTCACCATTGTCTTTATTGACGACATCTTGATCTACTCAAGGACGTTGGAGGAGCACGAGGAGCATCTACGGAAGACATTGGAGAGGCTTAGGAGTGAGAAGCTCTATGCTGAACTCGAAAAGTGCGAGTTTTGGCTAGATAGCATGTCTTTCCTCGGACATGTTATTTCTGGTGAGGGAGTAGTAGTTGACCCGGAAAAGGTGAAGGTCGCGTTAGAGTGGACAAGGCCAACTAACATGTTTGAGATTCGGAGTTTCTTAGGACTCGCTGGTTACTATTGGTGCTTCATCAAAGGTTTTTCGAAGCTATAGGGACCACTCATTGATTTGACTAGGAAGAATGCTCGTTTTGTTTGGACGGATGAATGTGAGCAATGTTTCCAAGAGCTGAAGAGGCGATTGGCAACTGCTCAGATGTTGGCATTGCCTACAGAATTTGGTAATTTCGTAGTATATGGCGACGCTTCTAAGAAAGGTTTAGGTTGTGTGCTGATGCAGAATAGCAATGTTATTGCCTAAGCTTCACGCCAGCTAAAACCGTACAAGCAGAACTATCCTACACACGACCTGGAGTTGGCAGCGATTGTGTTTGCACTTAAGATTTGGAGGCGCTACTTGTATAGTGAGCGGTGCGAGATCTACACAGACCATAAGAGCTTAAAGTATTTCTTCACTCAAAAGGAGTTGAACATGAGGCAGAGAAAGTGGCTAGAGCTGATCAAGGATTATGATTGCGAGATCAATTATCATCTTGGAAAGGCTAACGTAGTAGCAGACGCATTGAGCAGGAAATCAACAGTGGAGCTTGCTGCTCTTGAGATTTCTCAACCCCAGTTGATTAAGGAACTCACTGGGATGGGATTGGAAGTAGTAGGCGAAGGTATACTTGTACACCTGGCTAACTTGATGGTTCAGTCAGAATTGCTTGCAAGAATCAAGGCAGCTCAGCTCGAAGATCCTAAGTGTGCCAAGATCAAGCAATTACTTGCGGAAGGTAAGGCAAAGGAGTTTTGTCTTAAAGAGGACGGGTTGCTCACCCATTTCAAGCAAGTGTGTACCAGGAATCGGAGGACTAAGGAAGGAAATAATGAGTGAGGCTCATCATTCCCCATACACTGTGCATCCTGGAGGCACTAAGATGTATCGTGATGTGAAGGGGTCATATTGGTGGAACAATATGAAGAAGGATATTGCGAAGTTTGTGGAGCAATGTTCAACCTGCCAACAGGTGAAGGCGGAGCATCAGAGACTGGCGAGAACACTTAAGCCTTTGCTTATACCAAAGTGGAAATGGGACGAGATAGCGATGGATTTTATTTTGGGTTTACCAAAGACACCCACTGGGGAAGATTCCATTTGGGTTGTTGTCGATCAGTTGACGAAGAGTGCTCACTTTATTCCCATAAAGGTTAAGGATCCAATGGATAAGTTGGCCAAACTATATGTCCAGAATGTAGTCTGTTTACATGGGGTACCATCGGCAATCATTTTGGATAGAGACTCTCGTTTTACTTCAAGGTTCTGGCAAAGTCTTCAGAAGGAAATGGGGACAGAGCTAAAGTTCAGTACTGCTTTTCATCCTTATACAGACGGTCAGTCTGAGCGGACGAACCAGATCGTAAAGGATATGTTGCGGCCATGTGTGTTGGAATTCAAAGGAAGCTGAGTTTAGTACTTGCCTTTGATCGAGTTTGCCTACAACAACAATTATCAGGCAACTATTAGAATGCCGCCGTATGAAGCACTTTATGGACGAAAGTGCCAATCACCTTTGTATTGGGATAACATCGGAAAGAGACAGACGTTGGGGTTGAAACTGATTCAGGACACTCATGAGAAGGTGCGTGTCATCAAGGAACGAATGAGTGCAGCTCAGAGTCGGCAGAAGAGTTATGCTGATAATTGAAGGAGGCCTTTGGAATTCAAAGTGGGGGATTGTGTGTTCCTGAAGGTATCACCTATGAGAGGAGTAATGCAGTTTGGGAAGAAGGGGAAGCTTAGTGTTGTACCAAATACTACCTAAATTAATAGATAATATTTAGTACGTTTTACTCGCAAGTGCACAAGATCAAAACGATAGTATAGTAGGCAAATACGAGATCATTCCCACGAGAATTGTTAACTTTGCTTAGAATTAAAGAACTAAATTAAAAATATCAAGTTGTTACAAAATTGATATTAAGAAAAGAAATAAAAATAAAAGATAAATAAAAGTGTAAGGCTTTGATATCCACCACTAATCATATTTAAATAATATAACAATATGCCAATGCTCCAATCATATTATGAATACCTAATGTTTGCCAACATAAGGGTATGGGTGTCTACTCCTTAAGCTATTGGTTTCCCTAAGCAACGAATTAGGTATGGGTGTCTACTCTAATTCTTTTCTTTCTTAAAGGATTTAGCATGGGTGTCTACTAAGTTGTTCTTTAAGAAAGCATAAAAACTGTGAAAACCGACAAACACATGAGGCCTAGGGTATGGGTGTCTACTCCCGGTTCCTCATGTTGATTAACCCAAGAACCCGGTGTGAATTTCTTTTGCTACTCTTATTAAACCCAAGACTCGATCATCTAAATTGATTTAATTAACTAATCTATACAACATGCATATAATGGCCAATCACATACATATGAGGAATTCAATAAAACAGGCATTAATCAAGTTAAGCAACACAATATGATTATCACAAAGGCACCAATATTGAAATATTAAATAAACATAATTAGGGTTTCAATCCAGCCCTACTAAATAATTAGTTACACATAATTAAAATAAAAACTAAAAGGAAAAGGAAAAGAAAGAACCGAAAACCGCTCCTAGAAGTAGCCTCCAAATTCTCCTCTCTAAAATTGTATGTCTAATTGTGAGGCTTAGAGGTCTATTTATAGGCCTTAGAAAAGTCCTAGAAACATTAGTAAATCTAGGAAATTCGGAATTCCATCTCCTAATCAATTTAAGAGGCAATCCTATTACAAATCGGATTAGGATTCGTCCAAAATTGAGCTTCTATCTTGTGGAGTGATTTTAGCATTGTGATGATCCAAATTAGGAAAATACTATTTCACAATTATTTGTATAATTTTGAGTTAGCTTTCTAATGCCGTTGGAATCACCTCAATCCGATATTTGAGCTAAAATTTATGGTCAAAATACCGAGACATGTTCAAAATCCAAATTTGAATTCAATCCGATTTTGGCTCTAATTTGATAAATTCTGATTTAATCCTTTCCACATCTTCTAGGTCTTCCCAATTTGCCCTTTAAGCTTGGAACATTTCCAGAAACGCTTCCATTTCTTCCATGACCTACAAAAACATAGAAAACATAAAAAGGAAATAAAATGGAACAAAATAACAAAAACTAAGAAATTAATAAATGTAAATTAAGGGCTAAAATATGAATATTTTGCCACTTATCACTTAGCCCCAGATTTGTCGGACCGTTTGAAATTATTCAGAGAGTAGGAAGGTTGGCTTATAGGATTGCCTTACCCCTAGATTTGGTTGGAACGCATGACATTTTCCATGTGTCAATGCTAAGGAAGTACATCGCTAACCTCGATGTGGTTATGGAATATAAGCCGTTGGAAATCCATGAGGGATTAACCTATGTGGATGAATCGGTTAAGATCGTGGACAAGAAGAAGCAGGTGCTGCGTACCAAGATGATTCCTATCATCAAGATACTGTGGCGTAATCTTGGAGTTAAGGAGCATCGTGGGAAGCAGAATACGATATGCGGAGTCGCTACCCACATTTGTTTGAATAATTGTGTATGACTCTTTCTTTTAAGATTATACTTGGATAGTATACCTATTTCCATTTTTGGGTAAGGAAATAGTTGACTAAGAAATGGTTGTTTTCTCTTCAAGATTATGGCACCTATACCAATCGACCCGGACTGCGTGTGGAACTACTCCTTCTGTGAGTGGATAAATTTGGGAGTAGAGATTGACGATGATTGGTATAGTGTGGGCAACATCGAGTACAATGCACTCGACAACTTATGAGGCGATTTTCCACAACTATTTGAAAAGGATGATGTACAAATTAATGGATGGGACGAGATAGTCCAAGAGCCTACTGAGCATGACAAAGGAGACTATAAGGATGGAAGGTAACATTCTACTTCTCGTTAAGTGCTGTTCTTTTGATTTTTGTCTTGGAATTTCGAGGACGAAATTCTTATAAGGAGGGTAGAATGTAATGACCCAAATTATTAACTAGGCATAAGTGGCTTAGTTGGGAGAGTTAATTTAGGCTTTAGGTCACTAAGGACACTAAAGGGCTAATTTGAACTTTTGGACAGACATACGCTAGGTCTAGTGGACATACGCTGCTGTCTGTAGTACGGACGTACGTGAGGGGACCACTAGACGTACACTCTGCAAACCGTACTAGCGAACATTTGTGGGACCACCGGACGTACGCTACTTTTTGAATACCCTCTAGATAATACCTGGCCGTACGAGACAGCCATTGAACCACTAGGCAAGAACCACCGGACGTACGCTCCTTGGCTAGACGTCCGTTGCTTTTCTGGGCCTATAAATAGAACCCTACTCCCTTCGTATTTCTCTCCATTTCCATACGCCCCTAGGCTGTCAGAGTGTTTCTAGAGAATGTTCCAAGCTTTGTGAGTGTGTGTGAGGCATTTGCGAATTCGAAATGTTCGTGAAGTGGAACTCTTGTGGTTTTGTTTCAAGGAGGTAACGTTCAATCCTTAGCTTTAATTTACATTGTTATGCTGCTTGTTTATTGTTTAGTTGTAATTGTTAGCTTAGTTGCACTTTAAAACCCGTTTGGGTTAACGTTTTGTTAGCTTAGCGTTGTTACCTTGCATGGAGGTCGCAAACTTGATTAGAGGGCTTTAGGTTGCTCTTAGTAGCCTTAGGAGTCGGAGAATAGGCGGACTGTGTAGAGAAAATGAGGTTCTCCCCGAGAACCCATACAATAGATGTACAGCTTATCGTTACATGGCAGATGTACGTACCCGAGCCCGAACGTACGGTCATTGTGTGGTAGGGAAACCCTATTTTCACCAAACGTCCCATAGCTCCTATTTTCCTTGATTTAGGGTTGTTTAGTGGAACTAGGACTAATAGAACGTTTTTCACAGATTTGGAGAACCCGAATCTTTTGGAGTTTTCAGAGACACATATCGATCCAGGTGAGTTTTAACTCACATAATGCGCATTATTATTTTCCATGCACTACACATCTATTTTGTCTACCGAGCAAACATGTATATTTTACAACTCTCACAGTTTATACTTATTGTACATGAATTCTGTCATTTTGAGAAAAATGTTGTGCTAAACATGTTAACCAAGTGAGACTTATAAAAAGACATGCATGTAAAATACAGACAAGATAATTGCATCGTATGACATGGTACACCGATAAATGCGGAAGGCTTACTATACATGTTAGCTTTATGGTCAAATGTATGCATTATGTGAGGACTGTGGATCCATTGATTTCGTGACCTTGATGCAACCATTCCCAATGGTTTGGTCATTACATGATGGACGTCATTAGTTGGTGTGGGCTACTCAGAGTCAAACCCGATCATGCCACTAATGTTACGTACGGTATATTGTACAATGGCTGGGGCATTGGCATTGTATTATAAGTCCCTCGGGACAGCATCAACCCTATTGAGAAGGGATAATATCTCAGGTAGACTATACTGCTGAACTATGACTATTGTTGACATCATATGCATATATCATTACTATATATATATCACACATAATTAAACTGTCTTGATGGAACTGCTTTTGCTTATTAAATACCTGAGTTCATTTCTAAAATTGGCATATGCATTATCTGCGTTAAAAATCACTAAGTCTTAGACTTACCCCCTCTTATTTATGTCTTTTCTCATCATTATGAATAATTACGCAGTTCAGCTGTCCTTGACGAAAATGCCCGGAGATTACTTAGGTGATTACTTAGGACCTGATACGGGTAATCTTTGAGGATATGGATCCCGTTTGGCTTAAGACAATGTGGGAGGATGGAGGATCTACCCATGTAGACATGATCGAGATTTTGATTTTGTTAGCTCTATTGAAGCTTAAGTCCAGGCTTTGATCTGTTGATCTTTTGTGAACAATGTTTATGTATCTTATTTGGGTTGTATCTATTCCTTGATGATGGTCCGATGACTAGTACATTGATGACTAATTGTTATATTATGAATGTAGTACTTTATCTCTGGTATTGCTATGTGATATTTTCATTATTGTCTTTTAATCCCATAGTCTTGGTAAAGTCTTCCGCTATAGTCTTCTCATTACGACGAGGAGAGTAATTTTTTCAGAAGTCGTGTCTTGGAAGGACATGGCTAGGATGGCGCGCCGTGGGGTCAATTACTAGTTAATTAATATTCCCTTCGGGCTAGGCGTCACATAATGGAACTCTCTTTTTGGTGGACGTAGGCCAGGTTTTTGGACAAACCACGTAAACTCTTTGTGTATATTTGTGATTGGTGTGTGTTCTCATGTGTTTTCTTTTCAAACTTCTCTTTCACATAAAGGGCTGAAGGAAAATTGGTTGCCAATTTATTATTAATTTCCTAACAATTGGTATCAAAGCAAGATTGCAGATTTCTACTCGTTAAGAAGAAATGCAGTCCTTCAAGTTTGGGATTGAAAGGTCTGACAAAGTGTTGGGGTATTGTTCAAGAATGGAGTACGGAGCACTGTTCAAAGGCGGAGGTACTATTCATGGAGTACTATTTACGAAGTACTGTTTAGAAGTACTAGGTACATGTGCTGTTCAAAGCTACTGTGTGTGGTTACTGTTCAAAATACAAGATGGAAAGTTTTGTCAACCGACAACACTATTGTCTAAGGAGACTGGGTTTTAAATGGGACCATTGTGACCCTTCCAGTCTTTCCTAGGAACTTTCTTGGCTGTATTTTGAGATAGTATGGACATGTTAAAGAGGAGCAGGTTCAGCAGATTACTCCAAAAATTCTAATAGTGTTTCTCTCACTGTAGTGAGAGATGATTATAATGATACTCTTTGATAAGGGTATGTACATCCTCTGGCATGACTGCTAAAAATGTCAGGATAATAGATGTGTTCTATTAGCAAGTCCACAATGGCATACGAGACATTAGTTTGGTATTTGGTGTGGAAAAGGGTGTCGATGGCTGATGAACTTCCGAGGGAACTAAACATTGAAGTTGCACCATATTTTTTTAGCAAGATTTTTTCGACATGTGCCAAAAATGAAAATTCTTAGAATGGTTTAATTTTAAGTGCATGTGCTCTTTATGGTGGAGCATAATAATTATTGTAGAATTATTACTATTGATGTAGACTATTGGGAGATAAAGCGGTTATGGAGTTTTTACCATGAGTACACTAAGATACATAGTTGAACACAACTCTAGCCTAAAAGCCTAAGCTAATGGGCTAAGGTCCACTTAGATATATTAAGCACTCATTTCCTTTATATTTTCTCAATGTGGGACGTAACACTCACAAGTGCACTCACAACAATCTCCCCCTCACTTGTGAGTTTTTTTTTATATATTTTTAGGAGTGTCTTACGTCAAGAGTTGGGGATGGAGATACAACTCTAAACCTGATGCGTCCAAACACCCATCCTAGGAAGGTAACCAAGGCTTTGATACTATTTGTTGACTAAGCTAGTTTTGATTTTTCAAGTTCAAGAGGTGCTTGGACTTAATTGTTGTTTGTAGCTTGTGATTGCCCTTGGGGTGTTGGAGAAGACATCTTGAGGAGATTTGTGTTGAAGACTTGATGAAATTCAAGTCAAGGTGGAGATTGCTGAAAATGACTTGATTTCACAAGTCTTAATGGTGGGCCCCAGTCATTATGAATGCCTTTTATGTCATCTTACATTTGTAGACTTATTTGCTCTTTCTCATGTTGCTTTGTCTCTTGAGTTGTTGCTTGGTTTATTGAGCTTCTTCTAGAAGCTTTAAAGGAAGCTCTTGTGGTTGTGGTTGAGTAAAGGAGAAAGACCACTTTCGGTGCTCATTAATGAGCATGCAACAACTTTATTGAAATTGAAGGCACATTAGTCTTTTTGGTGAGGTGGCCCTTTATTTATGGATCCTCATCATTTAGTCTAACATTAATGTTCTTGGTTTTTGCCCATAAAATAGAGGAGATGTGTGTATCATAGATGAGGAGAGAGAGCAACTCTTGTGGAAGAAAGAGGGCAGCACCTCCGTGTAAGAGAGAGAGGGGGAAGAAAGGCAAGAAGATAAGTTCTCACAATTTGTTTTGGCCACATGGTGGCTTAGAGAATTTAGAGTATTTTCTCTTTTGTCTAATTATCTTTTGTGTGAGAGTGAGATTTGGGTGTATTGGGGCTTTTGGGTTTGAGTAGTTATATTTATACTACTCTTTGTACTCCACTATTTTGTTAGTGAATTTATCCTGGATTGTCTCCACCAGTGGATGTAGGCTTGTTGGGCTGAACCACTTAAATCTTGTTATCTTGTGTGGCTGTCTTATTTTTCTATTCTACACTTTTCTACTTCTTTGGGGATCTTGGATTTGCGTTTGTCACAACATAGATAGTGTTTTGTACGACATTTCCGGGCATGGGGATGGGCATCTATCAAGATGCATATATGAGGTCTAAGGTGGAGGTTGCGAAATTCAAGTTAAGATGGAGATTATTAGTTATGACTTGTATTTCACAAGTCAAAAGGTGGTGGTTGGCAAGTGAGAGGTTGGAAGTTGGCTCACTTAAATGTGGGAAGGTGGAAGGTGGAGCTCATATGCCAATAATAGCCAATGCCTTCATTTGCATCAACACACAACAAGAAGAGCCTCTTCAATGTGAGAGGAGAGAGCTTGGGAAGGAATGTGCAAGAGAGTGAGCGTTTTTGTCCTTAACTCAATTATCACTTGTATTGAGATGAGCATGCGAGGCTTTTCTCTAGGGCAAATTGTATTTGGGTGGTATGGGCATTTATTGTGAGTTGTAATCATTTGCTCGTAGTGAAACTCTCTTGTTGGTGGACGTAGGCCAGGTTTTGGGCTGAACCCCATAAACTCTTTTTGTACATTGGTGATTGGTGTGTGTTCTCGTGTGTTTTCTTTCCAAACTTGTCTTTCGCATAAAGGGTTAGTGGGAAGTTGGTTGCCAATTTATTATCAATTTCCAAACAACATGAGAAGAAAATGAAGAAGAAAAGAAAAAGGGGAGTGAAGAATGTGGAGAGAGAGGAGATGATTCCATATTTTATAGGGTTAAATGTTTTTTTGCCCCCCTCAGGTTTCAAGACTTTATTTATTTCTTTTTTTCCCCTCAGAGCATCTCCAGCGGCAACTCTAAACTAGTTTTTTAGTTAAATTTAGCTATTTTCATTCTTTTTGTTGCTCCAACAGCGCTTGTAAAGTAAAAATTTTCCCTACTAGTACTACAGTGAACTTTCATATTTGAAAGTTTACTGTAACACATTATGATATTTTTTTATTATTTTTTCTCTCTCTTCTCTCTCCCTCAACACTCAAACTTTTCTCTATCTCTTCTCTTGCTCTCCCTAAACAGTGGACAATGGGTCTGGTGTTGGTACGTGTGATGCCCCGCCCAATGGGAATATCAATTAACTAGTAATTGACCCCACGGCATGCCATCCTAGCCATGTCCCTCCGAGACACGACCTCCGGGAAATCACTTTCCTCGTCGTAACGAGAAAACTGCAACGGAAGACTTTGCCAAGACTATGAGATTTAAGAGATAGTAAATGAAACATCACACAACAATACCAGAAATAAAATAGTACATCCATAACATAATAAGTAGTCACCAATGTACCGATCATCCGACCGTCAACAAGAGAATAGATACATCCCAAAATACGTTACATCAACATAGTTCACAAAAGATCAACAAATCAAAGCCTAGACTTAAGCTTCAACAAAGCTAGTAATATCAAGATCTCGATCATGTCTGCACGGGCAGATCCTCCATCCTTCCACATCGTCCTAAGCCAAACGGGTCCATGTCCTAAAATTACCCGTATCAGTCTGAGCAATCACCATGTAACCTCCGATGGCATCCTTGTCTAGTGCACTAAACCGCAATTATTAAGTAATGATGGAAAGACATAAACAAGAGGGTAAGTCTAAGACTTAGTAATTTTTAACACAGATAATACCCATGCCGATTTTTAGTAATGAACTCAGGTATTTATTGAGCAAAAGTAGTTCCATCAGGACAGTTTAATTATGTGTGATATATATATAGTAATGATATGCATATGATGTCAACAATAGTTATAGTTCAGCAGTATGGTCTACCCGATATATTATCCCTTCTCAGCAGGGTTGATGCTGTCCCGAGGGACCTATAATATAATGACAGTGCCCCAGTCATTGCTTAACATACCGTACGTAACATTAGCGGCACGATTGGGTCCGACCCCGAGTGGCCCACACCACCTAATGACGTCTGTCCTGTAGTGATTGGTTGCATCAATGTCACAAAACCAATTAATCCACAGCCCTCACATAATGCACACATTTGATTATAAAGTTAACATGTATAGTAAGCCCATGGCCATTACTACCGCTCGTACCGGTGTACCATGTCATACGATGCAAATTATCTTGTTTGTATTTTACATGCATGTCTTTTACAAGTCTCACTTGGTTAACAAATTCAGCACAACGTTTTTTTCAAAATGACAGAGTTCATGTGCAATAAGTACAAACTATGAGAGTTGTAAAATATGCATGTTTTCTCGGTACATAAAATAAACGTGCAGTGCATGGAAAATAACAATGCACATTATGTGAGTTAAAACTCACCTGGGTCAACACGCGTCTCCGAAAACTCCAAAAGGTCCGAGTTCTCCAAACCTATGGAAAACCTTCTATTAGTCCTAATTTTACTATAACAACCCTAAATCAAGGAAAACAGGAGCTTTGGGATATTTGGCAAAAATAGGGTTTTCCTGCCACACAATGACCGTACGTCCGGGCTCGGGTGCATACGTCCGCCATGTAACGACAAGCCGTACGTCCGATCTTGATATCATACGTCTGCTGTATGGGTTCTAGTGGAGAACCTCATTTTCTCTCCACTGTCCGCCTATCCTCCAACTCCTAAGGCTACTAGGAACTACCTAAAGCCCTTTAGTCCAGTTTGAAACCTCCATGCAACGTAACAACGCTAAACTAACCAAACGTTAATCCAAACGGATTTTAAGGTACAACTAAGCTAACCACTACAAATAAACAATAACCAAGCGGCAAAACAACGTAAATTAAAGCTATGGATCAAACGTTACTTCCTTGAAACAAAACTGCAAGAGTTCCGCTTCACGAATGTTCCGAACTCGCAAATGCCTCGCACACACGCTCACCAAACACTCACAAAGCTTGGAAACACTCTAGAAACATTTTCGTAGCCTAGGGGCATTCTAAAATTTTGAGAAATACGAAGGGGGTAGGGCTCTATTTATAGGCCTAGAAAGCAGTGGACGTCCGGCCAAAGGGCGTATGTCAGTTGGTTCTTGCCTAGTTATTTAATGGCTGCCTCGTACGTCCAGGTATTATCCAAAGGGTATTCAAAAAGTAGCGTACATTCGATGCCTCATGTACGCCCGCCTGTACGTTTTGCAGAGCATACGTTCGGTGGTCCTTCCCGTACGTCCGCACTACAGACAACAGCGTACATCCGCCTAATCTAGCGTACGTCCGCCCAAAAGTTTAAATTACCCCTCTAGCAGCCTTAGTGACCCAAAGTCCTAATTAACTCCCCCAACTAAGCCATATGCCTAGTTAATAATTTGGGTCACTACATTCTACCCTTATTATAAGAATTTCATCCTCGAAATTCCGAAATAAATACCAAAAGAACAGCACTCAAAGAGATGTAGAATGTTACCTTCCGTCTATAAGACATTCCTTCCATGCTCGGTAGGTTCCTGGATTATCTCATCTATCCATTAATTGGTACATTATCCTCTTCAAACAATTGTGAAAAATTACCTCGTAAGTCGTCGAGTGCATCGTATTCGATGTTGCCCACACTATACTAATCCTCGTCAATTTCCACTCCCAAATCTATCCACTCGTTGAAAGAGTAGTTCCACACGCAGTCCGGGTCGATTGATATAGGTGCCATAATCCTGAAGAGAAAACAACCATTTCTTAGTCAACTATTCCCTTACCCAAAAATGGAAATAGGTATACCGCCCAAGTATAATCTTAAAAGAAAGAGTCATACACAATCATTCAAACAAATACGGGTAGTGACTCTGCATATTGTGTTCTGCTTTCCACGATGCTTCCTCTACTCCATGATTACACCACAATACCTTGATAATAGGAATCGTCTTAGTACGTAGCACTTGCTCCTTCTTATCCACGATCTTAACTGGTTCCTCCACGTAGGTTAATCCCTCTTGAATTTCTAACGGCTCATACTCCACAATTACATCGGGGTTAGCAATGTACTTTCTTAGCATCAACACATGGAAAACGTCATGCGTCTCGATCAAATCTGAGGGTAAGGCAATCCTATATGCTAACTTCCCCACTTTCTAAGTAATTTCGAACGGTCTAATAAATCTGGGGCTATGCTTCCCCTTCTTCCCAAACTGCATTACTCCCCTCATAGGTGATACCTTCAGGAACATATGATCTCCCACTTCGAATCCCAAAGGCCTTCTTTGGTTATCAACATAACTCTTCTGTCGACTTTGAGCTGCACTCATGCATTCCTTGATGACACGCACCTTGTCACGAGTATCCTGAATCAACTCCGGCCCCAATGTCTGTCTTTCAACAATGTTGTCCCAATACAAAGGTGATTGGCACTTTCGTCTATAAAGTGCTTCATATGGCGGCATTCTAATAGTCGCCTGATAATTGTTGTTGTAGGTAAACTCGATCAAAGGTAAGTACTGAACCCAGCTTCCTTTGAATTCCAACACACATGCCCGCAACAAATCTTCTAGGATCTGGTTCGTCCGCTCAGACTGACCGTCTGTTTGAGAATGAAAAGCAGTACTAAACTTTAGCTCCGTCCCCATTTCCTTCTGAAGACTTTGCTAGAACCTCAAGGTAAAATGAGAGTCTCTATCCCAAATGATTGCCAATGGTACCCCATGTAAACAGACTACATTCTGGACATATAATCTGGCCAACTTATCCATCAGATCCTTAACCTTTATGGGAATAAAGTGTGCATTTTTAGTCAACCGATCGACAACAACCCAAATGGAATCTTCACTAGTGGGTGTCTTGGGTAGCCCCAAAATAAAATCCATCGCTATCTAGTCCCACTTCCACTTTGCTATAAGCAACGGCTTAAGCATTCCTACCGGTCTCTGATGTTTCGGCTTTACTTGTTGGGAGGTCGAACACTATTCTACAAACTTTGCAATGTCTTTCTTCATTTTGCTCCACCAATATGTCCCCTTCACGTCATGGTACATCTTGGTGCCTCCAGGGTGCACAGTGTATGGAGAATGATGAGCCTCACTCATTATCTCCCTTCTTAGTCCTCCGATTCCTGGTACACACACTTGTTTGAAATGGGTGAGCAGCCCGTCCTCCTTAAGACAAAACTCCTTTGCCTTACCTTCCGCAAGCAGTTGCTTGATCTTGGCACACTCAGGATCTTCAAGCTGAGCAACCTTGATTCTTGCAAGCAATTCTAACTGAACCATTAGGTTAGCCAAGTGTATAGGCATACCTTTGCCTACTACTTCCAAGCCCATCCCAGTGAGTTCCTTAATCAACTGGGCTTGAGAAATCCCAAGAGCAGAAAGCTCCTTCATTGATTTCTTGCTCAACGCGTCTGCTACTACATTAGCCTTACCAGGATGATAATTAATCTCACAATCATAATCCTTGATCAACTCTAGCCACCTCCTTTGTTTCATGTTCAGCTCCTTTTGAGTGAAGAGATACTTCAAGCTCTTATGGTCCGTGTAGATCTCGCACCGCTCACCATACAAGTAGTGTCTCCAAATCTTAAGAGCAAACACAACCACTACCAACTCCAGGTCGTGTGCAGGATAGTTCTGATCATACGGTTTCAGCTGGCGTGAAGCATAGGCAATAACATTGCCGTTCTGCATCAGCACGCAACCTAAACCCTTCTTAGAAGCGTCGCTATACACCTGAAATTACGATTCTCGAGGCAATACCAACATTGGGCGATTACCAATCGCCTCTTCTCTTGGAAACATTGCTCACACTCATCCGTCCAGACAAAACAAGTATTTTTCCTAGTCAAAGCAGTGAGTGGTCTTGACAGCTTCGAAAAACCTTCGATGAAGTGTCGATAATAACTAGCGAGTCCTAAGAAACTCTAAATCTCAAACACGCTAGTTGGCCTTGTCCATTCGACCATAGCCTTCACCTTTTCTGGGTCAACTGCTACTCTTTTTCTAGAAATAACATGTCCGAGGAAAGACACGCTATCCAGCCAAAACTCGCACTTATCAAGTTTAGCATAGAGCTTCTCACTCCCTAAGCCTCTCCAATACCTTCCGTAAGTGCTCCTCGTGCTCCTCCGACGTCTTTGAGTAGATCAATATATCGTCAATAAAGACAATGGTGAACTAATCCAAATAGTCATGAAAGACTCTGTTCATCGTGTCCATAAAGACTGCTGACGCATTAGTTAGTCTGAATGACATAACTAAGAACTCGTAGTGTCCATAACGAGTCCTAAAGGCTGTTTTAAGAATGTCCTCGTCCTTCACCCTTACTTGGTGATAGCCCGAGCGCAAATCGACCTTAAAAAACACCCGCGCTCCTTGCGGCTGATCCAACAGGTCGTTGATCCTTGGCAAAGGATATCGATTCTTGATCATCACCTTATTCAATTCCCGATAGTCAATGCACATCCTCATTGACCCGTCTTTCTTCTTAACAAACAACACCGGTGCTCCCCACGGTGATATACTAGGGCGAATGAAACCCTTGTCCAACAGCTCTTGGAGTTATTCCTTTAACTCCTTCAACTCTGACGACACCATCCTATATGGTGCCTTCGAGATAGGATTAGTGCCTCGCACGCATTCAATCCCAAACTCCACCTCCCTCTATAGTGGTAATCCAGTAGTCCACAAAAAGACATCCGATACTCGCACACCACAGGAATATCTTCCAGATTCTTCTTTGCTTGCTTCGTTGGAGTGACAATGAATGCCAAAAAGGCCTGATCGCCTCCGACGATAAGCTTCCTCGCCTGCATGGCCGAAATCATTGGAGGTAAAGACCTCGCTTGTGTTCCAACGTACGCCACTTTTCCTTCTCCCTAGGGCGTAAGTGTCACTTGCTTTAGAACGTAGTCGATAATCGCCGAGTGCTTCGTCAACCAATCCATTTCGAGAATAATGTCATAACTAAACATAGGGAGAACAACTAAGTTTGCGGGAAGTACTCTTCCACAAATGCTAACAGGGCATTCGCAAACTACACGCTTACAAACCACAGTTTTCCCTATGGGTGTAGTTATAGCTAGACCAAGTTCCAAAGTTCTCACTATAAGCCTAGACAACCTTACAAATACTACAGATACGAAAGAGTGGGTAGCCCCCGAATCAAACAAAACTGAAGCTTCAAATCCAAGTATAGGGACAGTACCTGTCACCACTTCCAATCCTCCTTCTGATTCTCCTGGAACAAGTGTGTAAACCCTAGTTGGTGCCAAAGGCTTCTGAGCAGCCCCCTTGCTCACACAAGTCTTGTCAAGTGCCCAAACCGGCCGCAGCGATAGCAAGTCCGCATCCTGGCCCCCAGTGTACACGGTTACACTTCTTACATAGCTCATGTCTCGATTCTTTGTGACAGTTGAGGGTTACCAGAGGTATGTCAGACCTGGGTGGAAAACTCCCCACCGCCATCCTCTTAGTTGGCCCAGCTCCTCCAAAGAAGTATTCCTTGAGTCCTCCTCTTCTAATCCGCGTACTCAACCGCATTCTCTTTCAAACTCTCCTCATAGATTGATGCCTTATCGACCAATTAGGAGAAATCCCGAATGTCGAAACAGCTCATCATAATTCGAATGCGAGAGTTCAACCTTCCTTCGAACTTTTTAGCTTTCTTTTCCTTAGATAGGATGAGGTACAGTCCAAAGCGTGACAACTACAGAAACTTCGCAACGTACTCAATTACTGACATCTCTCCTTGGACCAAATCTAAAAACTCTCGTGCCTTCGCCTCTTGCACGACTCTAGGAAAGAAGTGTCAATTGAACTCATGCTTGAAGACTTCACAAGAAACGATAGTCTCTGAACCCAAGTCAGCGACAAGCACCACTTTCTTATCCTGCCACCAGCGCTTAGTTTCCCCAGTCAGCTTACAAGCAGCATAAGCCACCTTCTGCTCATTGGTACATCCGAGAGTAGCTAACAACTCCTCCAAGTAGTTCAGCCAATTCTCAGCACTAGTGTGGTCGCCTTTTTCGTCAAAACTTTCTGAGTGATGACTACAGAAATCCTTCAGTGAGCATCCAGTTCCTTCAACTGGCTATCTCGCAACCCTATCACGATCGATGGTCAAAACCAACTGGCCAATTGCTTCCATCACTTGACTTCCTGGGAGTGTCGCCTCCTCAACAGGAATGTCCACAGGCTCTGGGTGAACACTTCCTTCTCCGATCTCCAATGCATTAGGTCCGGTTGCAGGGTTCCTTCGGGGTGGCATCCTCTGCAGCGAAGAGCAGAGTTAGAACAACCAAGCGAACAAACCTAGAAGCTAAGTTTTAATCGCTTATCTAGCCTAATCTCTGGTGTGATCATGGCCTAAGTTCTCTTTTTCCCTCTATCCTATAGTCTTCTCAGAGCAAAGAGCTCTAATACCAATTGTGACGCCTCGCCCGATGGGAATATCAATTAACTAGTAATTGACCTTACGGCGAGCCATCCCAACCATGTCCCTCCGAGACACGACCTCCAGGAAATCACTTTCCTTGTTGTAACGAGAAAACTGCAGCGGAAGACTTTACCAAGACTATGAGATTTAAGAGATAGTAAATGAAACTTCACACAATAATACCAGAGATAAAATACTACATCCATAACATAATAAGTAGTCACCAACGTACCGGTCATCAAACCATCAACAAGAGAATAGATACATCCCAAAATACGTTACATCAACATAGTTCACAAAAGATCAACAGATCAAAGCCTAGACTTAAGCTTCAACAAAGCTAGTGATATCAAGATCTCGATCATGTCTGTACGGGCAGATCCTCCGTCCTCCCACGTCGTCCTAAGCCAAATCGGGTCCATGTCCTTAAAAATTATCCGTATCAGGTCCTAAGCAATCACCCACATAACCTCCAACGGCATCCTCGTCTAGTACAGTCAAACCGCGCAATTATTCGTAATGATAGGAAAAGACATAAACAAGAGGGTAAGTCTAAGACTTAGTGATTTTTAATGCAGATAATACCCATACCAATTTTTAGTAATGAACTCAGGTATTTATTGAGCAAAACAGTTCCATCATGACAGTTTTATTATGCGTGAGATATATGTATATAAGAATGATATATGCATAAGGTGTCAACAATAGTCATAGTTTAACAATATGGTCTACCCGAGATATTACCCCTTCTCAACAAAGTTGATGCTGTCCTGAGGGACCTATAATACAATGCCAGTGCCCCAGCCATTGCATAACATACCATACGTAACATTAACGGGATGATCGAGTCTGACCCTGAGTGGCCCACACTAACTAATGATATCCGTCCTATAGTGACCGAACCATTGAGAATGGTTACATCAAGGTCACAAAACCAATGGATCCACAGCTCTCACATAACACACACATTTGACCATAAAACTAACATGTATAGTAAGCCCACGGCCATTACTACCGCACGTATCGGTGTACCATGTCATACGATGAAAATTATCTTGTCTGTATTTTACATGCATGTCTTTTTACAAGTCTCACTTGGTTAACAGATTCAACACAATGTTTTTCCCAAAATGACAGAGTTCATGTCCAATAAGTACAAACTGTGAGAGTTGTAAAATATGCATGTTTTCTCGGTATATAAAATAAACGTGCAGTGCATGAAAAATAACAATGCGCATTATGTGAGTTAAAACTCACCTAGGTCAACACGCGTCTCCGAAAACTCCAAAAGGTCCGGGTTCTCCAAACCTATGAAAGACCTTCTATTAGTCCTAATTTTATTATAACAACCCTAAATGAAGGAAAACAGGAGCTTTGGGACATTTGGCGAAAATAGGGTTTTCCTGCCACACAATGACCGTACGTCCGGGCTCGGGTGCATACGTCCGCCATGTAACGACAAGCCGTACGTTCGATCTTGATATCATACATTCGCTGTATGGGTTCTCGAGGAGAACCTCATTTTCTTTCCACTGTCCACCTATCCTCCGACTCCTAAGGCTACTAGGAACTACCTAAAGCCCTTTAATCCAGTTTGAAACCTCCATGCAACGTAACAACGCTAAACTAACCTAACGTTAATCCAAATGGATTTTAAGGTGCAACTAAGCTAATCACTACAACTAAACAATAACCAAGCGGCAAAAAAACGTAAATTAAAGTTATGGATCAAACATTACCTCCTTGAAACAAAACCGCAAGAGTTTCACTTCACGAACGTTCCGAACTCGCAAATGCCTCACACACACGCTCACCAAACACTCATAAAGCTTGGAAACACTCTGGTAGCCTAGGGGCATTCTAAAATTGTGAGAAATACGAAGGGGGTAGGGCTCTATTTATAGGCTCAGAAAGCAGCGGATGTCCGGTGGTTCTTGCCCAGTGGTTCAATGGCTACCTTGTACGTTTAGATATTATCCAGAGGGTATTTAAAAAGTAGTGTACGTCCGGTGGTCCCGCGTACGTTCGCCTGTACAGCTTGCAGAGCGTACGTCTAATGGTCCCCCCCATACATCCGCACTACAGACAATAGCGTACGTCCGCCTAACCTAGTGTACGTCCGCCCAAAAGTCCAAATTACCCTCTAGTAGCCTTAGTGACCCAAAACCCAAATTAACTCTCCCAACTAAGCCACTTATGCCTAGTTAATAATTTGGGCTACTACAGTACGCTATCCAAACAGAAAGCTACAAAAATTCCCACAAGAAAGCTATAGATCATATTTAAACCCACAAGAATTCAAACATGATCTCAAAGAGAAGCAAAGAATGATTAATAGAGAAAGAAAAAAAATAAATGGATTAGATGTTGGTGTTGCTATAGTTTTGGAGAGAGAGAAAGGGGGAGGAGAGAGAGAGAAGGGGAAGAAAAGGTAAGGATAAAAATAATAAAAATAATATTTGAATAAAGTAGAGAGTTAAAATAGATCTTCTGCTGGAGTGTGTAATGAAAAATTAGTAGCTAAAATGCAAAAAAAAAAAAATTGTATTTTGAATAGTAAAATAAAAGTTGTTGCTGGAGATGCTCTTAGGGTTTCATTTTTATTATAGGAAGTATATGCGGTTTTCATAAAGACTAAGATGATACCTCTGTTAAAATTCCATCCAAAACATAACGGAATACCATGTTAGCACCAATTAGATGTCGTCACGTGTCAATTGATTAATGTTTTTTTAAAAAAATATTTTTTGATAAAATTAAAAAGATTAAAAAATTATATATATATATTTTTAAAAAAAGAAAAAAAATTTGGGGTGGCTCCTTGGCCATTTGGGGGCGGCCAGCCTAGCCAAAAGGGGTAATTGGGATCTTGTGGGAAACAATTTCCCCAATTTCTTCGTCCGCGATCTAATGAAATTTCCAGATGTGATCCATGCTTCCAAACCCAACCCAAAGATGAACATCCAGGACTGTTGGAGGGTTCTTGACTTCCTATCCTACCATCCAAAAAGTCTCAACACCTTCATGTTCTTGTTCGACGATGTGGGTGTTCCACAAGATTATCGGCACTCATGTGTTCAAGCCTATACTCTGATAAGATGGGGTGGCTGGCCAAAGGGGTGGCCCAAATGGTAGCCACCCAAAAAAATGTTCATTTTTTTCTTTAATAAATAATTTTTAATTTTATTAAAAAAATTAATTAACTGACATATGGCAACGTGTGTTTGGTGTTGTCATGGCGTTTCGTTAAGTTTTGGACGGAATTTTAACAAAGGTACCATCTTGGTTTTTATGAAAACCATAGATACCTCTTTATGAAACCATAAGGGAGAGAAAATAAAGTCTTAAAACCCTAGGGGCAAAAGAATGTTTAACACTTCATGGATTTGATGGTGATAGATCAAATGGTAAAACAATAATTAGGGTAAAACACCCAAAAGCCCTGTCAAACAAATTCGACTCTTTACTAATGCAGTGGGCAAAACAGTAATCATCAATAAAAGGCAACAATGTCCATCAAATTTCTTAGCAATTCGAAGGGTAAATAGGAGCAATATAGTAATGTAAAATTTAGAAGACATAAATAACCTTGCATAATTTTACTATGATGAACAAAGATCAAAATCATTGTTTCGGAGCAACTAGCTCTTTTTATATATCTACTAAGTAAATTTTTTTTTAATCAGCTTTTTAGCTCGTTTAAGAGCATTTCTAATGGAGGAGTCAAATGGTACTTTTATCTAAAATAGCTAATCAGATTTGTAAAAAATCCTCTATATTGGATTAGCCAAAAAAAAAAAAAATGCTATATATAGCGGCACTTTTCTCAAGAGCTATTTCATTTTTTTTTTATTGTTTCTTTCACTTGTTTTCTTTTTTTCCAAAATTTTCTTCTCCTATTTCTTTTTCACATCTCTCTTTTTTCTAAAATTTTCTCATAGTATTTCTCTCTGCACATCTTTTTTTCTTTTTAAAAGTTGAAAAAATAGGATATTTAGGAAAAATACAATCCTTATAAAAAAAATTAAAAAAATAATATTTAAATGATATAGATAAAAATATAACTAATCAGATGTAGGAAGCATTTAAAAATTTATTAGGACCTGTTTGAGAGTGCGATTTCAAAAATTGCATTTTTAGAAATGGTTAAATACTAAAAACCCCCATAGGGTTTCAATTTTTTATTTTTCCTCCTTAGGGTTTGATTTTTATCACATGAGGTCTCTGTAGTTTTAATAAATGACCAAATTGGTCATTCTGTCTGTTGACTGTTAGTTGACTTAATGAAATGACACGTGGACCAATGAAATCTTGCCAAGTGTTATTTAATTTATTTTTATTTAAAAAAAATTAAAAAAATAACTTTTTTTTAAAAGAAAAAATGAAAAAAATGAAAAAAAAAAATTGGTGTTGGTCGAAACCACCCCCAGTGGGTCTTGAGTGTGGTTTCGGCCACCCCCAATTTTTTTTCCTCTCTCTCTTTTTATTTATTTTTATAATTTTTTTAATATTTTTTTTTTAAAAAAAATTACATGACACGTGGTAAGATTTAATTGATTTACGTATCATTTCCGTTAAATCAACTAATGGTCAACAAATAGAAGTACCAATTTAGTCGTTTATCAAAACTATTATGGATATTCTGTGATAAAAATCAAATCCTAGGATGGAAAAAAATAAAAAAATGAAACCCTATGGAAGGTTTTTAGTATTTAATCATTTTAGAAATTGTGTTTTTGAAATCTCTACTTTTTAAAATTACACAGGCGTTTAATAAAACATGTTAAGAAGTACTTTTTATCAGTTGAGTGTTTGGATAGCATTAGCATATAATTGTAGTTTCATAGCCAAATAGGTAAATATTGCCTCAAATATTTTTTTAAGTGAAATTGCGATTTTGGTTTAAATTCGCACTTTTTCAAATAAATACCTTCTAGTTAGTTTTAGAAATCATAAATTTTTCCACGATTTTAAAATTTACGTTTTTAAAATTGCAATCCCAAACACTCGAAAATTACGATTTGGTTTAAAAACGCAGATTATTTCTTTAAAAATGCACTCCCAAACGAACCTTCAATTAAATTAGATAAAATAAGTTTTAAGGAGTCATTTTACATAAAAATTTGGCTCTTCTATTGGGAATGCTTTTACACATTAACAATTTTTTTGACTATTTATTTCTTACTATAAAATGAGTAGGTTTTTTTGTTTTGTTTTGTTTTGTTTTGTTTTTTTGTTTTTATTTTTAATGTCCACAACAAGGATTTGAAGTAATTACCTCCCTTCATGAGGAGAAAAAAAAAAAAAAAGTAGTTTTGAATTGGTACAAAATGGGGTTTCTAGGGGTTCTCTCTATAGTGTTCTCCTGGTGTTCTCTCAATCTTATATAGAACATGATTTAAGAAAAAATAAAATTGTAGTACCTTTTTTTGCTAACAGATTAATTTTTATGAGTTAATAGTTAGGTTCTAATGCTTTAAAACTTGTTTTTAGATTTAAAACTAAAACCTAATGGTGGAAGGTTAATCTTTTAGGGATGATATTACCCAAAATAGATTTGATTATTCTAAATTTGATGCTAATGTCTCAATTTTGGTGCTAATACTTCACAAATTTGGTGATAATACCTCAAATTTAATGATAATGTCTAAAAAAATCAGTAATTAAGGCCACTACAATTTTATTTTTTTAAAATCATTTTTACATAATACTGGAGGACGCCAAGAGAGCCTATGGAGAACACCTAGCATTTTCCGTACAAAATTCATCACTTGCCGACGTCGCCTCTGCAAACTTCGCTTCTGCAAGTCATCTTCCTCCCGTCCTCTCTAAAACTCTCAATTCTCGGTTCTCCCTTCTCAGCCTTTCACTCTCATCTCCCTCGCCGTCCTCTCCTCTCACTGTCAGCCTCCTTCGCCGGCTTTTCCTCTTACAATAGCTCACTGTCTCGGCTCCGATCTCCCTCTGCTCTCGGGGGCTCAGCCTTCTCTACATCAGTCCGTTCTCTTTTCTTCGGCGACAATTTCAGGTTTTTTTTTTTTTTTTTTCATGAATCTCTTGAAATTTACTATGAGTTTTGGGGGTTGTTCTTAGATGGGTACATTATGGACTTCCCAGATCTTTTTTTGTGTGTTTAGTTGTTAAATTAGAGAAATTTCATTGTGTTGATGGTTGGTCTTATACTTAGCCAGCCGAGTAACCAAGGAAGAGCCGAGCTCGAGCTCGGTTTCACACAAGAAATTATTCTTGACGAGCCAAGCCAAGCTGGTGATTTCAAACACGTCCCGAGCTCGAGCTCATGAAATATTTTCACGAGCCGAGCTTGAGCGCCCTTTATGATATTGTTTGTGAAATACGAGCTGATTTCTTTGGGAAACTCTTAGAAGATCCTTAATACATGTAACCTATCAAAAAAAAAAAAAAAAAAACCCTATCAAAAGATCCTTAATTCATGTTGTTTGATGCCCTCTGTGCCCTTAGAATGATTGTGTTTGATATGCAGGATAATACAGTAAACATACTGATGACATCCAGTACTCTGAGGAGAAGGCTCCATCATGGCGATGTTGATGGAAAGAGGCATGAGCATTTGGAGACGTCGGAGTTGGATGGTCTGAATGAGCCTCTACTAGGAAATTATGATTATGATGATAGGCATTCGGAGGTGATTCCACATTTTATTTTGTTTATTTAATTATTTTTTATTTTTTAAAATTTTTCTGTTGTGATAATTCATGAAGTAGTGGAAGATCTGCTATTTTTACTTATGTTTAACCTTTTCTGCGATCAATATTTGGCCTTATTGCAGGGATCCAAACTAGAAGATCATTGCAATGATGAGCAGAGGAAGGAACGCCTCCACTGGACACTTATATTTTCACAATTGATTGCGCAATGGGCACAATGGTTAGGTAGGTTGTGTTGTTTGTATGTATCTTTAGGTAGACTAATAGATCATATTTTCCACATGCTATCTTTTGTCAAATATACTTGATTGTTTGATTGTGTAGCTCGTTGGTAGGCATGTCCTTCAATCGAAAAGATTTAAATCAACTAATGTTTTTTTTTTTTCTTCTCTTTTTCCTTCTTGTTGCTTTTGTGAAAGTGCAATATATTAGCACGTTTGTGTCATAATTGGATTACTGCCTCTTATTATTTTATCTCAAAACTGTCTTCTCTAAATCAGTCTGCTAATTATTAGTCCAAAAACTATCTAAGAAATTTTTTGGCTTACAGTTGCACTCTTTGCTCTAGAAAATTGTCTTTATTTGATGTATGGTATAGTGAGTGACTGTTATATTGTCATTTGGTTGTTGCACATAGTTGTTTCATCAATAACATGGCAATATAAGTTACTTATCAAAAAACATGACAATATAAGTTGAATTCATAGTAAGTTTCCTTATGCTATTCCTTGCATTTTGAGTGTAGAGTAGCTTGTAGAACAATGAACAAGTCTCATCATGGATGATTTTCAAATCCATAAGACTTGTTCATTGCAAGGTATCTGTGTTTTTAGGCGCTTTAGTTGGCAGTTAGCTTCAAGGATTTTCAAATAACAAATTGTCAACAAATTAGCGTAGAGAGTGCACTATATCAAGAAGGGGGTGAGCTATTAAGGAACACACATGGTAAGAACATAAGTGACAAAAGGGTGAATTTTATTCACGCGTAGTAAAACCTTATGCATTGACTCTCAAGTATGGTATGTTAACTTTATGTATTGACTCTAGGTAAGTACGCGACATTTTGAGGTAATGGAAGTGTCGCACTTATTATTCGCATATGACACACTTATCTTTGCGAGCCAAAGGTGGAACAAATTTGTAATTTGAGATGTATGCTGCTGTGTTTTGAAGCGGTTTTGGGGTTGAAAATAAATTTGTCAAAGTCTATTATTGTCCCTATAGGTGAGGTGGGAGATGTGGAAGGTTTGTCAAGAATACTTGGGTGTGGCGTGGAATCAATGACGTTTACGTACTTCGGGTTACCTTTGGGTGCTCATTATAAGGATCCATCTATTTGGAACAATGTCATGGAGAAGATGGAGACTTAGTTTGCAGGATGGAAGCCGATGTATTTATCGAAGGGTGGTAGGCTAACGATGATTAAAAGCATGCTCTCTAACATACCCACGTACTATTTATCTCTGTTTCAGATTCCAGTGAGAGTGGCAAAGCGTATAGAAAAAATACAAAGAGATTTCTTGTGGGGAGGTGTAGGTAACGAATTCAAGTTTCATCTGGTAAACTGGTCCAAGGTTTGCATGCCAACAGAGGCGGGGGGATTAAAGGAATTTGATTCAGTTCAATCGAGCTTTGTTAGGTAAATGGTTGTGGAGGTTTGCCAATGAGGGAGATGCTTGGTGGAGGAAATTAGTGGAGGTTAAATATGATACAATGAGGGGTGGTTGGTGGTCCAAGGATGTAGGGGGACCTTATGGGGTGGGAGTGTGGAATTGCATTTAAAGGGGGTGGGATAATTTTAAACAGCATGTGCGGTTTGAGGTAGGAAACGATTCTAGAGTATTGTTTTGGTAGGATGTGGGGTGTGGGGAGTTACCATTGAAGATTCTGTTTCCCGCCATGTTCAATATAGCATGTGCAAAGGAGGCATGGGTGGAGGAGAATATGGATACATTAAATGGTGTTATTCATTGGAATATAATGTTTATTCGACTTGTTCATGATTGGGAATTGGATGAGGTTTTGCGATTTTTCAAATTTTTGTATTCCCAACAGGTTAGGCATGGTGGGGTGAATAAAATTTGTTGGATTCCCTTGAAGAGAAATAATTTTGAGGTGAAGTCATATTGTCAGGTAAGGGTTAATTTGGCACTAGTGGTTTGTCCTTGGAAGATTATTTGGAAGAGTAAAGCTCCTCCAAGAGAGGCTTTTTTCGTGTGGACGGCGGTGTTGCAGAAAATATTAGCATTTAACAATTTGTGTTAAGAACATTATAGTGATAGAGTGGTGTTGTATGTGCAAGAATAGTGGTGAATTTATTGATCATTTATTATTGCATTGTGAAGTTGCTATAGAGGTATGAAACATGGTTTTTCAGTTCTTTGGTGTTACGTGGGTGATGCCAGATAGGATGAAGGAATGTTTGGAAAGTTGGAGAGGACAAAGGGGTAATCGTATAGTTCTGCAAATTTAGAGAATGGCTCCTTTGTGTGTAATGTGGTGCTTATGGAGAGAAAGGAAGGTACAAAGTTTTAAGGACTGTGAACTTGGGACTCATAGAGTTGAAGAAAAGGGTGCTCCAAACACTTTTCTCCTAGAGAGTATTGTGGCATTCACAGAAAAGGGTGCTCCAAACACTTTTCTCCTAGAGAGTATTGTGGCATTCACTGCAAGTTTCAACGCTTGCGGAATTTCTAGATTTTTGTGGGCTCTATTGTATACTTCTTGTGTACATGGGTTGTGCCCCTCGCGCTTTTTATAAATTGATATTATCTATAAAAAAAAAGGGAAAGTTTTACTAAAGACCCTCGAGCTTCTACCCTTTTTGAAATACCCCCTCTAAACTTAAAAAACTTTCAATTTAGTTCCCTGAAGTTTCAATTGCTCTCAATTTAAATCTTTCCGTAAGATTTTAAACATTACATGACGTTGTATAAAATTTCAACTTCCAATTTTTTTTTTATTTAAAAAAAAATGAAAATTAGGGATATTTTGCTTTTTTTTATTTTTATTTATTTTTAACGGGTAAAATTGACGGAGTTCAAATTGAGAGCAATTGAAAGTTTAGGGGACTAAATTGAGAGTTTTTTAAGTTTAAGGGGGATATTTCAAAATGAGTGAAAGTTTGGGGGCCTTCAATGAAATTTCCCCTTCAAAAAAAAGTATCTTTGATCTTCATGATACATAAATATTGACCAATATATATTTTTGTTTCCACATATTTTACAAAATGAGAAGAATTTGAGTAATTTTGTTGGTACACCTAAATTTGTTTTATTTTATTTTCTTCTTTTGATAAGTAATAATCCAATCTTATTAAAAGTGCAAGGCGCCCCTAAACCAGGAGTATGCAAAAGGAATAACCTAACTAGAAAGGGAAAAACGAACAAGAAAATCAACATAACTAATCGAGAAAGGTGATACAAAAGCTGCAGTCCAAAAAAATATCCTCCAAGGACCTCTCTAAGTCCTCAAAGCACATATTGTTTCTTTTCCTCCATAAACACCAAAAGAGACAAGTAGGCACCATCTTCCATACCATAACACTCTTCAGCCTTCCAAAGGACCATCAACAGGCCAACAAGTCGATAACCCATCTAGGCATAACCCAAGACATCCCAAAACGGCTAAAGAGAGCACACCACAAAGCGGAAGCCACATTGTGAGAAGAAAAAGGTGGTTCACCGTCTCCCCATTCCTCATACATATGCAGCATTTGTCTATCACCATAACATGCCTCTTCTTGAGATTATCTAAGGTCAGGATCTTGCCTAGAGCCACTGGCCACGCAAAAAAGGTCGTCCTTGAAGGAGCCTGAGTCTGCCACATACTATTCCAGGGGAAGCAACTACCATCGGAACAAGCCAATGAGCAAAAGAAGGACTTGACCTTGAATAAACCGCTTTTGGGGGAGACCCACAGCTTACCTTCACAACCCCTTCTCACTATAACTGAATGCAACAGCTGGAGAAAGGAAGCAAAGACATCCTCCTCCCAGTCATGCGACTCTAGAAAAACACATTCCACTGATTGGATCCACCCAAAAATTTCAAATTAGCTGCAATAGAGGCACCCTTCGCATGATCAATACCGAATAAAACTGGAAAAGCTACCTTAAGAATTGTATCTCCACATCACATATCATGCCAAAAGCTAATCCTAGTCCCATCCCCTACCTCAAAGTCTAGTATGGCATTTTCTAACTTCACGGTCAGAATTACCTCCAGTCAAAATCACATTTCTTTGAGCTAATTGCACCTTTTGATAAATGCCCCCATGACGCTAAGACTAGCTTAACATTCTTAAGCTTTCAAACCAGTTGATACATGTTACAATAGAGCTACATATGTATGCAATCATATCTATAGATCGCAAGCATCACGCAGGGTGTTAAATGATTATGCTGACTGTTCATTCTTATTACTATTTGACTGCATTTCATGGTTAATTACTTCATGAATCATACTATAAGCCTGTAGATGTGTTGCTCTTTGCATGCTTTAAATGCATTGTATATGTTGGGTATATATCATTAATTTGGTTGACTAAAATTTCACCTTGGTCTCTTTAGCAAATATTGTTCTTGGACCTGGGTCACTTATTGGACGCCTTTTAACTTTTCCATCCAACATCCAAAGTGGACAAAGCAATAAGCTGCTTACACCTACACTTAGTCCTTTGCAGGTATGTCCAATGATGCAATACATTTTAACTTATAGCAATTTATTGTATTTAGCCCTTTGGAATAGAAGAAAGTTTTCCATGTGAAGGCTCTCAAATGTTATATAATTATTGAACAAAATAATTTACTTTCCTTGCTGTTTATGCTTTTTGTGTAATTGCTATTTTGCTGAGTATTTATGTTTTCTTATTCTTTGGGGCAGTTTTAACTCCAACTCAAATTGGTTTGAAGAGTGATGTTTTTACGAGTTCGGAGTTTAGAATGAGAACTTGTTTGAGGCATTTGAGTTTCTTTGTAGGCCAGCTCCCTTGTTTTTTACCATCGTTATTGTGTCTAATTTTAAGTTTTAAGTTGTGGAATAACTATCTGACAGAAGGTTAGGTCCCAACAGTACTTTTAAGTTGTTATGGACTAGTTATCTGATAGAAGGACAATTAGTGCTTCTTATAAAAGCTTAAAATTTTTGTTTGATTTTGCTTGATTAGTTTAGTAGAATGTTTGGTGGAGGTTTGAAGATAAAGGTCTTGTTGGGTTGAGATTTTGGGTCCGAAGTTAGAGGTGATGCTGTAATGATGCAAAAGAATGTGATGGATCATGTACGTAGAAAGGAGGCTTGAAAGGATTTTTGCATGTCAAGAAGGATGAAAAGGATACATTCTGAATGTTGGGTATGGTTCAAATCAGTTAGTTAAAAAGAATAAGTATTACTGGGAATAGCAACAATTGTAATGAATCGGGTGGGGCACCAATTCTTTCCGGTTGGTTGCTGTTCATTTCTGGCAGCTGGATCGATTGGTGTTGGCCATCATAAATCACCTTCCAAACTGACTGATCTAGGAGTAGTTATTGAACCCAACCAACATTGATGGGTTTTGGTTAGTGGTCAATCGATTTAATTGGCTGGGGCCATATGAAGGTGAGAGTATCTTTTTAGAAGTTCTGATCTAGAACATCATGTTGATATGATGTTTGGGGGTGTGAGATGGTGCAGAATAAGAGGTTGGGCAAGTGAGCACACCAACTGAGAGATGGTGGAGACGAAGAATCAAATGGAGAGGGGGATGGAAGAGGAAGAGGAAGAGGTAGATTGACTCTTTGAGAGAGGGAGGCGGCTAGGGTTTGTAAAAGGCGAACCTAATAAGAAAACTTACTTGTATAATATCACCATCATTGGTTGGGTTGGTATAGGTCACGTTTTTAACACTTAAAGCCTATTTCTGACCTGAGCTTGTAAATTTTCGAATTTTTCTTCTCAACATGAGAAACCGACTGATTTCATTTGATTTCTGGTTGACTCAGTTGGTTGAGTCAGTTTTTTTTGGCAATTTGCCCACTCTAGCAATGAAATATGTATTTCTAACCATACATTTGGCTGTAATACAATAATAGAACCCCAAATTTGCATTTACTATTTCAAACTCTTTTTTGTTATTCCTTATGGAGCGAAGCTTTTCGGTTGAAGCTAAATCATTTCGTTTCTCTGCTAAGGTGGGGTGTCCGAATCTTCGTCTAGAGGAGAGGAGGAAGGGTTTTGTGGGTTACATTTTTGCAAGCACTCAGTGTTCAGAATGGTTGGTGGAGACGGTGGAATCGGCGGTGTTGGCTCAGGAGAAGGAGGAGATCGCCAAAACTTTCAGAGAAGGTGAGAAGGCGATGATGGTTCACGGAGGAGCCAATAAATCCGGAAGATTCTGGAGGTGTCTTTTTGGCGGTGGGTGGCGTAAGGGTGTCATTTGGCTCCCGAGGGCAGGTTCGGAGGGGCGTGAGGTTGGCGAACTCCGTCGATTGCTGGAGGCGCAGAGGCTATTGGTTGGTTCGGAGGAGGCCGGATTCACGGTGAAGGCCGTCAGGGCTCCTCTTCTCTGGCGTCGATCCTAAAAGGTCATATGCACAAGCCTTGTGTGCATCCCCGGTCGCCGTGAAGAGAGCAGATCCGGTGAGACTCCTTGACACTTTTCCGGTGTCGAAATGCTTTGAAACACGGAGCGATGGAGAGGGGTTGCGAGTAGCCGTTGGTCTGCGGCGTTCAAGCTGCTTGGCGGAAGCGAGGGAAGCGGCTGGGTGTGTTAGGTACCCGTTCGGCGAAGAAGATGGGTTGAAGAAGCGCTAAGGCTCCTTCATCTCAAAATGGACCGGGTCCTTGTTGGGCTTTCTCGAGGCCCAACCGTTGGAAAAAAAAAGAAGAAATGCGAGTTCGGGCTTAGATGTGGTAGTGGAGAAGGAGCCCAGGCTGAGTGGGTTGGATCCGTGCATGGGTCGGTTTGTTGTCCCGGTTTGGATCCGGACTTGGGCTCGGACTTGGGTCGATTCTTATATGGCCTGGATTTGGGGATTGTTTCGGTTTGAAGCAAGACTCGAGGAGCTTGGAGCCCTTGTTGGGTCGCCTAAGATTCATAGGAGTCTTCGCCAGATCTTTGGTGCGTTCACGGAGTTCTCTAGGACACTTGGGTGGGAAGCTGGAACTCGAGGATGTATTCGGGGTTGTGGGTGACTTGTCGGCGCAGGGAGAAGGACCCATCGGTGAGCTCCAGGTTCACTCGTCAAGGTCGCCGGGGCTGTTGACGGAGAAATCGCCGATTTCGCCGGAGCGTTCGTCGGAGTTATCTCTGATCCGTGGCCTGGACGTTGATGATGGTAATGTTGTCGAGGATCTTATCGGGGTTGTGGGGGATAGCTCGGCGCAGGGAGATGCCAACGGTGAGATCCCGGTGAGGTATCCTGACTTTCCTCTTCCCTGGGAGTCTGTCGGTGAGTCTGACGATGAGTCTGATTCTGGGGATATGAATGCTGGTGAGTGTGATTCTGTGACTGTGGATCCCCCCCCGGTGAAGAATATGATCAAAAGGGGATTCCTTGGGCCGCGTTCTACTATTTCTTCTACGGTTGTGATTGAGAGTCTTCCTGACCCAGCGGGTGAGGGGATCCGTCGGGGTTCTCTGTCGGTTGGGATGACTGACTTGGATAGGGATCTTTGTCATCCAATGTCTCCCAATTCCGGTATTTCCAAGCCTGAATTGGGGTACTTTCGGAGGGTCAAAGAGAAGCGGCTAACATGGATCAAGAACAAAGAGCTGCTGGTAGAGGACACGGATGAAGGGTGCGAGTCTATTCAACGAGGTACATAGGACTATGAAAATGGCCTTTGTGTTGGGGGTGGCGTGGGGTGGGGAGGATAAGAAGATGTTGGATGCGCGTGAGAGGAAGGCTAAAGGGTTTAGGGAGCTCAGGAATTTAGATTGCTCCGTTTCTCCAATGAAGAGCCAACGCAGGCAGGGGAGAAACGGCTCTAAATATGCTAATACTTTCCCCCCTGAAGTCCATTAGGGCTTATGGGGTGTTGGGGTTTGCATTGGGAGTTTTGTTTTTTAGGGGTTTGCATTGGGAATTTGTTGTATTTGGTGGGTGCTGTTTTTTAGTTTTTATTGGTTTTGTTGTAAGGTGTCTTACTTGGTGTCTTTTGTTGGGTTGTCGGTTGGGTTCCTTTGTATGCTCGAGGCGCTCCGCGCTTTTATGTGTATAGAGGCATTAAGCTTTTGATATATAACATTACTTATCAAAAAAAAAAAAAAAAAAACTCTTTTTTGTTTTTTTTTTTTTTTGGATAAGTAATGTTGCATATACCAAAAAAACCCAAAGGGCACAACAAATTACATAGTAATAGGGCACCATCCTCAAACCCTAACAGCGCAAAGCGCCTCTAAATATACAATACGTATACATAGGGACCCAACCAAAGACCCACAAAACAGCCCCTAGAACCCAAGAAGACAAAACCCCCCAAAGTACTTGAACCTCTAAGACCCAACAACGAACCCTACCAACCCCAAACCCCTACTGTACTTCAGGGGGAAAAGAGAAATCATTATTAGACCCTAAGAAACCCCGCTGACGCTGACCCTTCACCGGAGACACGGTGCGGTCCAAATTTTTTAGCTCCCTCATGCCCTTAACCTTGGGGGTAGAAACTTCAAAAGAGGGCTTCCGTGTATCCAAATCAGACACCATGTCTAGAAGCTTATTGTCTTTACCACCCCAAGTCATCCCCACAACAGGAACGAACGTCATAACATCAAGTGCCGTTTTGGAATATCCCTTCGCCCCCACCTGGATATCAACCACAGCCTCAGCCAGCAGCTCTTTGTTCTTGTGCAGCTGCTTGGTCTTTTTGGTTAATAATCTCTCTACACAATTTTTTTTTTTGATAAGTCAAAATATATATTAAAAGCGCAGAGGGGCGCAACCCTAAGTACACAGGAAGTATACAAGGGAGAGCCTAAGAGGGAGAGGAGAAATGAGAAAGGAAATCTTGAAAACTAATAACAATCGGGTCAAGCCAGCCCGCAGCCCAAGTGTAAAGAGTAAAGAGAAAGTAATGAAGAATTTCCTCAAAAGAGCGCGCCGTGTCTTCAAAGCATCTGGCATTACGTTCCCTCCAAATACACCACATCAAGCACAAAGGAACCATCTTCCAAACCACAACACTCCTTGTGTGACCCCCAGTCCACCAACAAGCGAGTAACTCTCTAACCGAGCCAGGCATAACCCAGCACAAACCAAAATGGCTGAAAATGACATTCCACAAGGCATATGCCACTCCGCAATGAAGAAGGAGATGACCCACTGACTCCTCATCCGACTCGCATAACCAACATCTATTAACCACAATCATGCCTCTCCGTCGAATATTGTCAATAGTGAGGATCTTACTCCTAGCAGCCATCCAAGCAAAGAACGCCACTCTAGGCGGGGCCTTGGTCCTCCAAATGGCTTTCCAAGGAAAGGAAATGGACCCAGGCGGAGAAAGAACTTGATAGAAAGTGCTCACCTCAAAAGAGCCTTTGCTAGAGGGAATCCACCACAATTTGTCCTCCAAGAGCCCTTGAAACTTAAACGAATACAAGCGGCTATAAAACGAAGCCAGAACCTCCACCTCCCAATCATGAATCAACCGAGTGAAAACAATGTTCCACTGGACGACATCGTTGGAACGCTCCACATTATCCGCAATAGACGCCTCCTTCAAACTGGCAATGCTAAACAAGCCAGGAAAAGAGTCTTTGAGAGAGGTCTTCCCACACCAAACATCCTCCCAAAAACTAATCTTGGAGCCATCCCCAGGGTCAAATTTGAAGTGTTTCTTAAAATTTCGCCACCCCATACAAATAAACTTCCAAAGCCCCACCCCATGAGCCTCAGTAATATCACAAGAGCGCCAACCTCCCCAAGAAGACCCATACTTAGCTACCAAAACCGATCTCCACCAAGCTTCCCCCTCATGAGCATACCGCCATAACCATTTACCCAAGAGAGCTTGATTGAACTTCCTCACATTTCGGATTCCTAACCCACCTTCAGAAATGGGAGAACACACTGTGTCCCAATCAACCAAGTGAAGCTTGGCCTCCTCATTCAACCCTCCCCACAGGAAATCTCGTTGAATCTTCTCAATACGCTTCGCCACATTAGCAGGGATAGGAAACAAGGACAACAAATACGTAGGCAAGTTGGAAAGAGTGCTTTTAATCAAAGCAACCCTTCCCCCCTTTGAAAGGTACAAACGTTTCCAAGGAGCCAACCGCCGAGCCATCAATTCCTCCAAATCCCTCCACACAGCCTTGAGCTTAAACGAGGCCCCTAAGGGCAAGCCCAGATACTTCAAAGGAAGGTTAACAGTACCACAACCCAAATGACTAGCCAACCGGTCCACATCATCCAAAGAGCCAACTGGAACCAAGGTGGACTTAGACAAGTTCACCTTGAGCCCGGACACCGCTTCAAAACAAACAAGGAGAGCACCCAAGTGTCTAATTTGACTAGCATCAGCCCCACAAAAGATCAAAGTATCATCTGCAAATAAAAGGTGAGAGACTTCAACTTGATCAACCTCCCTAGAGCCCACAAGGAAACCCGAGATCAGCCCCCTAGAGTAGATAGCACTAATCATCCTGCTGAAAGCCTCCATGACTAAGACAAATAAGAACGGAGAAAGCGGATCACCTTGCCTCACCCCACGTGAACTACCAAAGAAACCAGACGGGGAACCATTAATCAACATTGAGAATCGAACAGATGAAATACAATGCTTAATCCATAAACACCATTTCTCCCCAAAGCCACACCTTTTCAACAGGTAAAGGAGGAAATTCCAATCCACATGGTCATAAGCCTTTTCCATATCCAATTTACACAACACACCCGGATCCCCAGATTTAATCCGAGAATCCAAACATTCATTCGCGATGAGAATCGAATCCAAAATTTGTCTACCTTTAACGAAAGCATTTTGAGGCTTAGAGATGACCCTATCCATAACTCTCCTCATTCTATTTACTAACACCTTAGCAATAATCTTATAAATCCCACCCACAAGACTGATAGGACGGAAGTCCTTGATTTCCTGGGCCCCATGAACCTTCGGAATAAGGGCAATAAAAGTAGAATTAATACTTTTGACAAATTTACCTTGATCATGAAATTCGGATAACACCGCCATAAAGTCCCCCTTGATCACACCCCAACAATCCTGGAAGAAAGCCATAGAAAACCCATCCGGACCGAGAGCCTTATCTCTATCCATACCTTTGATCACCTCCCACACCTCCCTTTCTTCAAACGGATCTTCCAAACTCGCGGCCTCGGTAGTAGAAAGCATGTCAAACTCTAGGTTATCCAAACGTGGTCTCCAACTAAGGGGCTCCGTAAACAAGGAGTTATAAAAGCTCACAATGTGATCACTAATACAAGCTGGATCCGAAGAAGACGAGCCATCCACAATCAAGGACTCAATAGTGTTATTTCTTCGATTAGCATTCACCACAAGGTGAAAGAACTTGGTGCACTTGTCCCCCTCCTTTAACCATCGAACCCTAGATTTTTGTCTCCAACATATCTCCTCTTGGAGAATTGAGGCTTCAACCTCACCATATAACCGAGTTCTTCTCGCCTTCTCCTCCTCAGTTAAATTTCTCCCTTCCTCAATACTGTCCAGCATCTTCAGCTCCTCACAATTGGCTTTATGTCTCACCCCCACATCACCAAAAACCTCCAAATTCCATTTCTTAATCTCCCACTTAAGAGCTCTAATCTTCTTGGCCAGCACATAGCTAGGAGACCCAAAGAAACAAAACGAATCCCACCAATTCCTGACTTTTTCCACAAAACCCTCCTCTTTGAGCCACATATTTTCAAACTTAAAAGATCTCTTACCAGTCTGCAAACAGCTTCTATCAAGCAAAATGGGCGCATGATCCGAGCACACCCTGAGAAGCTTCTTCTGCACAAGACCTGGGTAACTAAACTCCCACTCCGGGGAGACCAGAAAACGATCTAATCTGGACCATGACGTATTATTGGCCCAATTGGACTCCCCTCCAGCCAAGGGAAGGTCCATAAGGCCCTGCTCCGCAACAAAATCCGCAAAATCAGCAACTGCAAACCTTTGGGCAGCACCACCTAATCTCTCATCAAGATGAAGAGTGACATTGAAATCCCCCCCAATACACCAAGGCACTTCCCATAAGCTTAATAACCCCGCTAATTCCTCCCATAACCGCCATCTCGATTGATCTCTATTTGGGCCATACACACCCGCAAAAGCCCACACCATATCATCCTCCACATTTCTAAATAAACAAGCCACCACAAATCTGCCCAAACAAGAATCAATTCTGGACACCACCCTACGATCCCACAAAATAAGAATGCCTCCTGATGCTCCTCTAGCATCCACATGAACCCAATCCACATAAGGGCAGCCCCACAAGCTGTGCACAAAACTGTTAGAAATAACCTCCATCTTAGTCTCCTGAAAACAAACAATGTCCACATTCCAAAGCCTAAGTAAGTTGCTAATCCTTAGCCGCTTATCTCTCACATTTAGGCCTCTTACATTCCACGAAATGATTTTATGCTTCATTAACATTGCTATTTACCCTCTCCCGGTCAAAACCAACTTCCTCTTGCTGATGTGAAGAAAAGACACTACCTCCCCCTATCCCATGGTTTTTGGCAAGAATCTGTTTGAAACACTCCTCTTTCAACTTTTCCTGCCCATCACTAGACAGACCTACCACATTGTTGACTTTCATTGTGAGAGGCAAATCAACCTCCAATTCTTCAGACTCCACAACAGCCGGCACCTCCAAAACTTCAGGCACCACGCCAACAGGCACAGTCAGAACCTCTGAAGTATCTCCACTGTCATGACTCCACGTCGAAGACTCACCCAGCGGGACCAACGGCGTCACTCCACACCCAGAAACCTCGGACGCACTCCCACCCCTTGATGCATCTTCTTCCGGCAAGCCACACATCAATGGGACGCAAAACGGCTTGTCCCCGGTCTCGCACAGCTCTGAATCCCCCTCCACAGTCGAAGACACGAGACCCTTCTCATGCGCTGACTCCTTCCCCTCCCTTCACCGATAAACCGAGATTCCCTGGGTAATCACGCCCACACCGGCCGTGGATGCTTTGATAGAGGCGACGCACCTACCGGAGCTTCCACTTCCCTCGTGGTAACAACACTGTCCGGCATTAAATCTACTTGAGCAAAGGTCGCCGGAATATCCTTGCCTACCCCTACCGCATCGGTCACGGACACCTCGACGGCAAGATAAGCAGTCGAATGACCATTCGCCCCAGAGAGAACTGCCGGAGACTCTAAAACCGGCTGATCGGAGGCCTCCTTTTCGCGCGGGAAGGAGCGCCCTGTGTGACCTAGACTCGCCATCAACCCAGACTCGCTTCCTTCGTGCATATCTGTGCCCAAGACATTCCTGGGTTCCACTGGCCCAAACCCATTCCTGCCCGCAACCCATGAGCTATTGGGCCGTGGCAGCAGGCCCTTTTCCTTATTCCTCCTCTGCTTTTTTCCCACAACAGTCCACAGAGTCTCCTCCGGGCCCTTGTCCAATTCAAAAATAATTTCCTGGGCCTCCTTCGTGGCCTCCAACGTCTTCGGCCCACTGACCTCTTGCCTACCGTGTTGAAAGCAACAATTACATAATTTTAAATTCCCAATACATTTGAATAACTCCACCTGTAACTTTTCTAGATATTCTAGAAGTTGTCCTCGTCCTCCTACTGACACACCGCCCGCACAGCAGTTAGAACCCTCTCCCACGTACTTTGCCTTGCCTCCTACCACACTCAAGCATTTAATATCACTGCCAGATGCAGCATGGTCACCCATCACTGTCACAACCTTCCCTTGAGCTCTCGCCGGAGCTGCCACCGGATTTTGCAGTCCCTCCTTCGACGTTCCAGACAACACCTCCGAGTACCTTCTTTTTTCCTTAGGAATTTCCCAACTATGAACAGGATTTTGAGTGGCTAACCGGAGCTCCTCAATAAATCTATTCCAACCTTGTCTATCTCTCCCTTCCGGCAGGAAGATTGACCTGCACCTCCCCCTATCATTGTATTCTTCTAGTACCAGAAATCGTCCATTTCTATTACCACATTTCTATGCCAAAACCCGTGGACGTCCTGGTGCAGTTTGATCCCTGAAGACCCGGGAGTCCTCCACTGCAACCAACTCGCCGAAAATTCTAGCAAGCCAAACTTGTTCTTTTTTCCTCAGGTTTACCACCCGCTGCACACCTCTACGTTTTTCCTGTATCGTTAGCACAGATGAACCATCCTTTATCGAAAATTTGAATTCTTTCGACTCCATTGACCAGCTATGAAACCACCCCATACCTACACCGCCACTCAACCACCGTATTGAAACCCTCCACGTTGTTACAACTGAAGAAAATACGACGCACCGTATCTCACGCGACGACTCCGAGAGGGTAGCGAGAGGAGAGAGAACAGAACATTGATTTCAACTTCCTTCAACATAATGAAACACAAGTGAAAATAAAGGTTCCACCGGTCTCTACACAATTGATTTATAGGTATTTGGTTTTTGGCCAAGCTTGTTGCCATCTAGACTAGCAGCTCCTTACTATTGTCTCATTTTACAGAGGAGCATAATATTTCTCCTCCACCAATGTCATGATCTGTGATGACATATCCACCATGAACTGTGTCAAACCCCCACATAACATAATTGAGTCTGGAAGTGTAAGCCAACTCCTCAACCACATTAGTTCGTCCTCCATTGCAAAACCACTATGTTCGTCGCCATTAAATTGAGTCTACTCTTGTTGACTCTGGCCTTAACTCCAAGGCATTTGCCACTTTGCACCCCCAAGACTTTCAATTGAATGAGAAAAGAAGAAAAATTGAGATTGGTAAAGCTTGGGGGGTAAGGTGGTTTTCAACAGGGTTGGATGCAGTTGTGACTATAGCATCCATTAGAAAGGCTCGTGACAGCTTGACTATGTCTAGATGAGGCTAATCCGACTATGTCAGTTGGAGGCTAGAAAGGGTCTGATGTTGTTGGTTATTACGGACTAAAATATCCAGCTTTACCTTTTTGTTTAGCAGCAACAACGAGGCCTAAAACTTGTTCAGCAAGGCCGACTATGGCTTGATTAGAATGGCCACAACCTAATGTGGCTGTTTCTTTGGCAATCAGATGTGGATGGGATTTTGCCTTGTGAAACATAGAAAGGAATATGATGAAGAGCATCAACATTTTTGTTTGGTTTTTCTATTGATTTAGAAACTATTACAGTCATGGAATTACTATGGTGACAGTGGTGGGATTCGTATCAGTTCATTGGTACTCCTTGCTTTGTTGTTGCTAATATATTAAAGTGGCTGAAAATTGATTTTAAATGTTAGAACAAGGAGGTTTTCAGGAGGGTAAGGTGAAAACAGAATTGGAGAACATTGCTCTTTGGCAAGAGAGTTAGGAGGGTGTGGACTATTTGGAGGGAGAGGAATTTTCGGTGTTTTGAAGATAAGGAATTGACAATGGTAGAGATTAGCAATAGGTTTCTCACATTGTTATTCCAATGGGTGGGTGTTTTGAACATTCCTCAAGTTTCTTCTATGTCTCAATTTGTAGATTTTTGTTCTTACTTTTCTCTTTAAAGGGGTGTCTTTGTACACTCCCTGTGTACTTGGGTTGCACTCCTCTGCGCTTTTAATGATATGCTTACTTATTTATCAAAAAAGAGAGTTAGGAGGGTAAGGTGAAAACTTTTGTTGCTAAGAGAGTTAGGAGGGTAAGGTGAAAACAGAATTGGAGAACATTGCTCTTTGGCAAGAAGTTAGTTGGAGGCAGAAATCTAGGGCGACTTGGTTAAAAGAAGGTCACAATAGGAGATTTTTTCATTGCCTTGCTCTCACAAGAGAAACAACATTATCTCTAGCCTTAGCATTGATGGTACTACTACCTTTGATCCTTTGGTGCAGAGGTGAAATGACAAAATAATTTATTATTACAAGAATCTCTTTAAGAAATCGGTTCAATGGCGCCCCAAATTAGACGGTTTGGAGTTTCCTTGTTTAGATACTGTAGAAGTGGATTGGTTGGAGAGATTGTTTTGAGAGAAGGAAGTTTTTCGGGCATTGCTTAATATGGATGGTGACATAGCCCCGTGCCTAAATGGCTTCACTATTGGTTTCTCCTGGTGGGGAGTGTATAAAATTTTGGTTAAAGTCATTGCTATCTGAATGAAACAGTTGTTGAGATTGCTCATATCGAATGGTCAGAACTCCTTTATAGTGGGGGAGACTAACTCTAGATTCAGTTCTTATAGCAAATGAGTGTCTGGACAACATGTTGAAATTGGAACTCTTGGTGTTATTTGCAAGCTGGACTTGGAAAAAGCCTACAATCATGACAACTGGAGTTCCTTTTCCATCTTTTTGGGTGTCTTGGCTTTGTTGCTAATGGAGGAATTGGATGTCTACTTGTATCTTCGTGGCCTGATTCTCTATTTGACTAATGGTAGTCCGCAAGGTTTCTTTGGTAGCTCCCTGGGCCTTCGTCAAGGGAACCCACTCTTGCAACTCTTTGTGTTTGTCATGGAGGCTTTTAGTAGGTTGCCATCTAGAGCTATGGTTTGGGTATTTATCTGAATTTAAGGTAGAGATACATTATGCCGCTTCCCTAGAAATATCCACCTTCTGTTTGCAGATGATATGCTCATTATGTGTGATGGAGACCAAGATCAAATCTATAATTTTTGACACATCCTTTTGTGTTTTGAGGCTATTTCGGGTTTAAAGGTCAGTCTTAGGAAATCTGAAATAGTTATTGTGGGAAAGGTGCCAGATTAGGAAGAGCTGGTCAATAGTATCAGTTGTAGGTTAAATAGGTTAAATATTTTTCCCTATATCAAAAAATAAGAGTAAAAAAAAACATTGTAGCTATTCAATGCTTTCTTAAATTATAAACAAATCATTCTTTCTCCTCTTTCACGTGTCCCATGAAAACAGTGTATTGATAAAAAGAAGAAAGAGAAAAAATAATAAAGATAAGAGTAAAAAGAAGTATTTAATTGATATAGGGAAAAATAAGGAAATCTATTGTGATTTGTTTTTTTTATAGGGAATCAAAAAGTAGTTTTATTCCCTAAATGTAGGGAAAATGGTTGGGAAGTTGCTGCTAGTGCTCTAAGAAGAGTTCTCTATTTAGACAACCAAAAAAAAAAAGAAGAAGAAGTAGAAAAAGAAAGAAAAAGGAGAGAGTTCTCTATGGAGTCTTATTGTCGAGAAGTGTGGAATTCAGGGAGAGGGCTCGTGTGGAAGGACAATAATCGTAGATTAAAATCAAAATAGAAGGAAATAAATCAAATCAAATCAAATCATAGTATAATAAGAAGTTTCAATCTTCAACTCTGTAATCGTCAAGATACAACTGAGAATTGTTTTTCATTATATGAAAATATAAATATATTTAGTGGTGAACTAGTTTCCTAAGAATTGAATCTCGGTATCTGTTATGTATGCACTAGGTTTGTCGATGCATATAGAATTGGTATTGAGATCTTATCACTTCTCAATGATATTTGCAAGTTTTATTGGAGATAACTTGTAAATTAGTTGTATTTCCTCATGGAATGGTCAACATAGTGGTGTTTAACGAAAATCCACATAATTATGCAGTTTTTGGTTTTTCTTGCATTATTATCTCATGATGGCCAACTAGTGGTGTTTAACAAAAATCCTCATAATTATAAACTTTGGTTTTTCTTGCATTATTAGTCATTTTGCTTTCATATGATTATCCTTTTACATGGTGGTATCGGTTACTCATATTGCTCTACAATCTAATGTAGAAAGTTATTTTTGTGATTTAAACCATTTGTCTTTTTAAAAAACTGTCTCACTAAACTTCTTGTTACTCTAATTTTTGTGTCCTTTTAGGAAGAAAGACTCAGAAATCTACGACAAAGGCTTGAAGTTCCCTTTGATGGTTCTCGTGTGGAGCATCAAGTAGGTTCTTCCTGTTTTACTTCTTTGTGATTATTTATTTGGTCAACATATGCTCTGTCCTTGATTTTTATCTTCTTGTGAGATCTTAATGTGGAGCTCTTTAAATTAAGCATCAGAAGTCAGTCATTTATGTATTTTTTACTTTATTGAGGGAAGGTAGATTACTGAAGCCGCAAAATTTTACAAAAATTTGCATGTAGCCATTGGAATATTGTCATTACATTTGATTGAGGTGCAATATAGATTCTTTCTGTTCGGACTCCTGATGACTATAACATCAGCCTTACTACCATGTAAAAGGTTTTTTTTAACAGGTGATATGAGTCATGTCAGGCATCACGGTTTCCTAGCTTTATATTGCCAGATTTTACTGTGCTGTAATGATGCTTTACTCTCTGTTGCATTGCAAAATACACAAGCTGAATGTTCGTCTAAATCTATGGGCTGATCATCCCACTTGTCTAGAAAATTATTCCAGTAAAAGATCATTCCAGTTTTGATGTGTTCTCCATTAGTATGCCTCTATTTTTAATGGGCTGTTATTTGTTTGGTGCCTTTTTTAAAGTGAAGATAATTTGGATTACCTAAATTCAAGGACCTGTATCTATTTATTCTAAAGTAGTCTAACATAATTTTAGAAAGTCATTCAAAACTTGATCGAAGAACCAGCGTTTATTGAAGAAACTATAGAGTCAAGTTTCTGTTGTTCGATTAAAAGCGTCTTTGTACACTGGTTTGTCTAACACTTATAATCTAGCATATTTTTTATGCGCATGGAAAGTGATTTTTCAATATAATTTATGTACAAATAGAAGGCTTGCTAGAGAAAGAAGAGTTTTTCAATATAATTTTTCATGTGCATATTCCTTCGGCATGTTTCTGAATATCTGGATTGCAGGATGCACTTAAATTGTTGTGGAGTTTGGCATATCCTGATAGGGAACTCCCATCCCTTAAATCGGAGCTTTGGAAGGAAATGGGCTGGCAAGGCCCAGACCCTTCTACAGATTTTAGGTATGCAGAAGAACTTGCATGAGAACTAAATCTTAAAGAGTCAAAACTTGTTATTGTGATTTCTTCCCGAGATTCTTCTCTATATCATACTTAAAGGTGAAGTTATCAACTCTTTTTGCAGGGGTGGGGGTTTTATATCATTGGAGAATCTTATCTTTTTTGCGCAGAAGTATCCGGTTTGTTTACTACATCTATATTAGCACTACTTGCATGAATCTGAATCTTTCATTCTAATTAGCTATATTGGTGCTTCAGTTTCCTTCTTTCATTCAATGTACTTCCAAGATGTATTTCATCCTTTTGGTTGATTTTGTACTATCCCATGGTCTCAAGTCCCGTTTTCTTATATGATTTATTATATCACGTTAGTCCTCATCTTTGAAATGGTCTGTTCATTTGTAGTGAAGATGACTACTGCATCAATAAGCATTTGAATGTGCCATACAGGCAAGTACACAATCAAAATGGGGCAGATAGGAAAAAGGAAGCAGTTGTGGGGATAAAGCATTATGGTTTATGATTTAACCATAAAATATGGTTGTAGACAGAGCAGAAATAGGAGTTATTTTTCCAATCAAGAATAGCTAGGGTACTGCTACGTCTAGGTTCTTTCAGCTGTTACACAGCAAAAATTTTGAGTGTAGAATGTGATTATGACATCTGATTATTTACCTCTCTTGTGGTTGTACATTTTACAGACAATGTAACAAAAGGAATTAAACATTTGGCATGTTCCCTATTCTGAATAATATAAGAAATTGTTGAGGGTTTGGAATAGTATTTAAGTAGTGATAGATATTTCTGGTTAGATATTAAGCTGTTAGTGACGGTGATATTCTGAATAGTCTTAGCTGTAGGAACGAAGCATGGGAATCGGATTTGAAATGGAGAGGAGCAGGTTCATGGCTGAGATATCGTTAAAAGGATCCAAGGTTTAAAACGTGCCATGTAATTTAGGGAAATAAGCTGGTGTCTACCATCTAAAAGTAAACGTCAAATCCTCTCTTCCATCCAAACCCAAATCTCCCTCTTCCATCGCACATTCTGCCCTAATTCACCCCCACTCCCCCTCTCTCTCCCCGCAATGCCTCCACCACAGCCACCATTCTCAATTTCAATTTCATAGTTCTACTGTGACTTGCGAAACAACATAAAACACAAGCTTGGAAAATCAGAGCTTCTTCTATACAGGTTAGACACATTTGAATGATTTGTCTCACCAACCCAAACTCAAACCCATGACTCAGATTGCAGCAAACAATTCAGCACATGAGCTCCATATTACTATCTAAAACAATGAATTCTAAACCAGAGGTAGCATCTGAAATAATGAGAGAAATGGAAATGTAGACCTTTAAGCCTACAACCGATTCATGGGCTGTTCTTTTATGGGCAGCATCAAACGATTTGTAAGAGATAGTGGCATCCGGCATCCTCATTGGCAGCGTACGGTGGTTGGAGGTACTAGGCAATGTGTGGTGGTTGTGGCTCATGACTGAGAGAGTTGGGGCTTGAAGTTTGGATGAAACGAGCGGTGGCATCGCATGTCAACTTTTCAATAGGAGGGGCAGATTAACCGTTTACCACCTACCGACTGCTTACCGACCACAACCAAACCTTCACAAACCGACAGCTGACTTTTGGCGGTTGAGGTGGAATAAAAATACTGTTATGACATCAATTCGGTTCAGTAGGCTGTAGACTTTTTTTTTTTAAAAAAAAAACCCAGCTTAACCAATTTTTCAAGTGATTTTTGAATTTTATTTGGTAAGTTTCCTTACTATGTTCATCTAGCTGATTGGTGGTGTTCTTATAGTCCGTGTTCCATGAATTTACTTTTTATTTCATTTATAAGGTATATGTTTTACTGATTCTATAGTTACAAGGAAGTTGATAAGTTTTAACATGAAAGCTTCTTACCGACTTAACCGACCACCTATTAACCAACTAACCAATTAACCCAAAAACTTGAAACTATTCATTGTTGGTATAAATTCGGTTAATTAAACGACTTAACCAACTTTCACAAATCGGTAGGCGAAAATGCCCCTAAGAACACTGACTGAACCGATACCCACCCCTACTTTTTAGCCTCTTGGGTGTGATGAGTTGCTTGAGAATGGTGATTGCAGTGGAGGAGGCGTAGCCGGGGGATGGAGGGGAGGGGGAATTAAGGTGGAACCACAAGGATTAAAGAGAGGGATTTGAGTTTGGATGCAACTCAGGGATTTGATGTTTTCTTTTGACAGACGTTAAAATTTTGTTTTCTTAAATGAGGTTTCATTCTTAACCTTAGATATTTTTAAAGAAATCTTGGCCCTGAAGTGAGATCCGATTCTGCAAGCATGGGTGTGTTAGCCTGGTAGTAATCAGCAAGCATTCTGTAGTAAACACTTCCAGTCATTGTTTTATAAACACACAAACAATTGAAAAACCAAAAGAAGGAATATGAAGGATATTATTATTCTGAACATTTTCCTTTTGGTGCAGAGCTTGGTTTTTATAGTGGGTGAACCATAGAAATATAAATGGTTGTCATTAGTAGTTGTGAGAACCCTACTATGTAAGCGAATCTAGTCAACCTTAGAAGAGCAAATTTGATTATTTTAGAGAGCTTTGTTCTTATAATGGGTAGAAAACCACAAAATATTCGTGGTTGTTTCCTTAGCAGTTGTAGGGACCTTATGTTGTAAGCGCAACTAGTTAATCTTAAAAGTGTCAATTTTTGGGGAAACAAAATTAGTCCTTGGGTTTCTGCCTGATTACAAATTACTACCTATGTTTTTAATCTTGCAATCAACAACAAGAGTTTTGCCTGATTTTTAAATTACTCATTTTGGCACTATTCTGTCAATTATTCTATTGAACCCCGTGTGAAATTCTAATTATAACCTAAAAAATTAACATTACAAAAATAAGTAAAGCATAAAAAATTAGGGAAAAGTTCACGTACTCCCCTCAAATTACAGCCCAATTGACAATATCCTCTCTAAACTTTCAATTGCGACAAAGTCTTCCCTAAACTACCAAAACAATGACAATATCTTTTTCCAAGGTAAAATGGCCCTAAGTTTTTTTAATAAGACAAAAGTACTGCAATAAATTCGAAAAAATAAATAAACAACTAAACAATTATTATTATTATTTTAATTCTTTATTTTTTTAAGGGTATTTTTATTATTGGGGGGAACATTGACAATATTTGGTAGTTGAGAGAGACATGGTCTCAATTGATAGTTTAAGGGGACATTGTCAATTGAGTGGTAGTTTGAGGGGGATATGTGGACTTTCCTTAAAAAATTACAAAAGAAAGAGCCAAACAAGAAATTCATTGGGATTGAAGGGGAGGTTGTACCCGTCCCACTTGCGCGGTGGGTATGGATGCTAGGGGGTGGAGGTGGTTGGGTTGCAGGGGCCCCAGTTCTTTGTGTTAGCTAATCTTTTCTATGTTTTGCTTTCCATTTGTTCTTCCTTTAAAGCATTCTTGGAGCTCCACTGTTTTCATTGTTGCTTGGCTAAGTCTTTTTCTTCTTTCCTAACTAAACATTATTGATGCAACATTACGCAAGGGGACTACATGTGTTTTTTGCTTAGACATAAAAACAAAAGAGTGAGGAAAGAGAGACGGTCAGATTGCATTCCACAAATAAGCCTTTAGGAACCAAAAGGCAAATTCACAAGCTCTATAAAATTTATTTGAAGAATATATGAGATTTTGATAGATTATTACTTGTGATTGAAGAATGCAATCACCTGGTGGAGGGGTAGAACTGTAAAGGCCATATGACCTCCACCTCCAACAATTTTTTTTCTTTGTAATTTCTTTTTCAATACATTTTCTTTGGTCATTTTATTTTTGGGGCATAATTGGAATTTTACACATGTTTTGGTAAAAAAAAAAAAAAATTGACGACAATTTTTTTTCTTTGTAATTTCTTTTTCAATACATTTTCTTTGGTCATTTTATTTTTGGGGCATAATTGGAATTTTACACATGTTTTGGTAAAAACAATAAAAATAAATTGACGAAGAAGTGCCTGAAGGAGTAATTTGAAAATCAAGCAAAACCTTTGCAGTTAACTGCAAAAAATGAGTAACTCAAGTAGCAATTTGTAATTGGATGAAAACCTATGTCTAATTTTTAAATTTTTCTAAATTTTATTTTATTGATTTAATTGCTATACACGTCTTATTGAAAGGGTATTGTTGACTATCCACCTTATTTAAAATGCCTTGTATTTTGGCTAACTTTGTGGTCTACATTTCCACCAGTCAGGTGTAAGGTCATATGTATTCAGGTTTGATTTTTACTGATGGGCACATGTAACTTCGTTGAAAATATGCTTTTGAGGGAAAAAGTGGCTGTTATGTACTTGCTTGGGCTATCATTTGTGTGAGCATGGAATGCATAAGTGTGTTAGGAATGTGCTTATGGTCTCTGGACCCAATGAAACCTTCCATAAACAAAGGGTAGAGGGTGAGATCATGGGATTGATCTACTGTGGATGCATGCTTTGCATTTTCCTAGTAAAATAAAACTAGTATACTAGGAATGTGATGAAGTCCATGTTTAGTTATTATATTCGGCTTAGTGGTCACTAGAAAGAGAATTGTCTCCTCAAATTTCTCAATGAAATTTTGGCACTTTGAAATAACATATCTTGGCAGAAATTGGGGCACCCTTTTGTATCAGTGGCCCTGGAGAAAACCCTTCTTTGACAATTAGGAACATTTAGGATTTGGCAACATTTTAATTGTTCCTTATAGCTTCTTAACAATGCAGTCTTAACGTTCTTTCCCTCTTTTTTTTGGTGGGGGGATAATATGAACCCTATGCTTCCAAATTTATCTGCTGAATACCTTGAGAGCCCATAACTTCTTTCAGAATGTGTAAGAGATTGCTTCTGAACAGGATGACCTTTGCGTTGGAGATATTGCTTAGGTTTATCTGGATGATTAGGCAATTAAAGCATTCTGATTTTATGGTACAACTTCTTCATTAGGAGATGGCTACATCTTTTCTTCTTCACTGAATCAGTGGGGGTTGAATTGAAGGATGGGACCTCACAATCCTCGTATCAAGTAGCTGAAAATAGATTAAACACGCCTACTTGGCATTAAACACTGAAAATAGATCAAGTTTGATCTTTGATATAAGCATGCGTCTTTAGCTAGACACTGAAGAAGCTATGCCACCGTTGAAAGCAAATAGGAGCCTGTCTATCATTTTGAAACATTGTTCTATAGCAATTCTCCTCCCTCAATTGTGGGACCTTTACTTGCGGGATGCATGAGACACTTAAGGAGCCATGCCATTGTTTTCTCATTGGGGAGAAAGAGATATCTTTGGGGCAGGTCCGTACAGGAAGTCGCTGGGTAGTACTCTAGGTAATTTGGTTAAGTTTTGGAGATCCTGTAATGAGAATGAATATTGTTTCCTGCATCCCATTACATTATTGGAGAAGCATGGCAGACTTCGTGGATGAATTCAAATGTACATTTAAAATAACAGATTGGTTATTGAAAAATAATATAAAAAACATTTCTTGATATTTTTATAGGAATCATTCCAGAGATTGTTGCACAAACAAGATGGAACTAGAGCGGAGTGGGAATATCCTTTTGCTGTTGCTGGGATCAATATTTCTTTTATGTTGGCACAAATGTTGGATCTTCAATCAGGTAATATTATTCTCTCAAATTACGATTGTACTCTTCTCATCACACAGAACAGATATACTGAAAAATGTTCCAACTGTAATGAATGCTTAACAATAAAACAGTTGCATCCCAAGACATTTTCTATGGCAGAGCATATGGTTTTTTAGCTGCAGCTGATGCCAAACCGACTTCACGGCTTCCTGAAGAATGCGGGGAAATACTAATTATTTATTTATTTTGCAGGAAAGCCAACTTCTTTGGCTGCCATTCACTTTTTAGAATTGCTTACCGAAGATGAAAAGGCATTTGATAACCTCTTTTGTGTAGCCTTTCAAATGATGGATGCTCAATGGCTCGCAAAGCGTGCCTCATATATGGAATTCAATGTAAATCATATCACGAGCTTTGTACTGAAATGAAGTCTCTTCTTTCTGCCCTTAAATTAAATCTGACATTGCTTGTAATTCTTATTTTGTATTTCCAGGATGTTCTCAAGTCTACAAGAACTCAGTTAGAGCGCGAGCTTGCGCTTGACGATGTCTCCGGCGTCAGAGATTTACCAGCATACAACCTCTTGAAAACATAGTCTGGTCCAGCTCTACTAATATATTACTTCTTTCACACTTTTTTCTTTAAATTTTGTTACATAAAAGTCTCCATATTTCAGAAACCACACCCAACATTCTTTTCTTTGAAACGCCAAGGCATATATTAATTTTTAATTTTAATTTTTTTTTCTCTTGTTGTAATGATAAAATACAACTTTGTAAATGCCCTAGATTCCTGTGGGGCTGCATTTCTATATTAAGATGATGCCACCTAAGGCATTCATAACTAAGGCCAAGTGACAAAAGTCAACCCTCCAAAAAGCATCGTCAAACGAAGCCCAATATTGGCATTTTCTTTTTTAACAGTTTCATAATATCATACTTGTAATAATGCAGTCGAAATCAGTTGCTAATCACATGATAATGGAGAAAGCGAGCATAACACTATTGAGAGACACTCTAAAATTGACCATCAAAGGGATTTTTATGTTCAATGGAACAAATTAGCTATCGAAGGATAATTTACTCAATAGAATCCATTAAGTATCATGATTGTTCTGAATGGCTGTGGGATGTTGGGAAACCTAATATTTCTTGATTTTGTTTAGAATTTATGTAGCAAGTATTGTTAATTCCTTGATTTTCTTTTATGTTGTCACATGTGCATTTGTTTCTATACCCAAAATAGGTGTAATTCTTGTCTATTTAAGATTGTTCATTACGTATGCCCAATTCATAATAGAAAAGAAGTACTTGGAGGTTGAGCCAGTAACAACACGCTACGCTTGTTTGGGATTACGTTTAAGAGGTTTAAAAGTGTTTTTAACACTAAAAAAACTTGTTTGAAGAAAAAAGTAATTGTTAGATAAAAAAATTAAAAGTGTTTTTAAAGGTCTAAAAAGTCTTAAATAATTATAAAGCGTTTTTGGCAAAAGCAAAAATGAAGTTTTTGCCTAAGTTTTTTTTTACTTAGAAGCTTTATTTCGCAAAAGCAATCCCAAATGAAGTCTACATTGTTACGTTAGCATATGCAATGACGATAAAATGAAACCTATTTCAATCCAATCAAATCGTTAAAAAAAAAAAAAAAAAAAAAAAAGAGGCTAAATTAATTTAGGATTTTAAGATTTTCAAAAGGTAGAGAGAAGAGAAGAAGTTATGCATCTGATGTTGAATCTTGGGCATCTTCCACAGCCCACTTGTTAACGCGATTACGAGCTATAATTACCTGCAGAGGTGCAAATGCTAAAAACAAATCACATAAGGTGGGTTATAATTTAGTAAAATGAACATCTTCATTTCATTCAACAAGTTAATACCTGTTCATCCCAATCGGTTTTATAGGTGATAATAATAAGTACAATCGTTTGAACAAATGTGCCGAACAGCATTCCAATCCAAACACCCTACAATATCACGTGAATTTTTGTAATAATAATAAAAAATGAAAGGTGGGTGTGGTGATAAAAGAGAGCTCACCTTGACGTCCATATTAAACGCATATCCAAGCACAGCGCCAACGGGAACCCCCACAAGGTAATGACAGGCTATGTTAACGTATGCTACAATGCTCTGCCACCCGGCTCCAACCGCAACTCCTGCATGCCCATGAAAACTGAAGACTACGGCCTTGTTTGATAAACGCTTTTGGGTGGTTTTGGTTTTGTACTGTTCACTTGACTGACAGGTCAGTACACTTTGAGACAGCCTGCAGAAAAATCAATGTAATATGTTTACCGAAATGACCTTTTACTTGAACAATTAACAAGGTATAGAGAAAAAAGTGAGAAGAAGGACATTTTGGTAAACTAGCAAGGCTACATCACACGTGAGTTATTCACTTTTTCCACACATCTGCAAGCTGTCAATTCAATTTACCGAAATACCCTTCTACTTGAACAATTAACAAAGGCATAGAGAAAATGTGAGAAGAAGGGCATTTTGGTCAATCCAGTGAACAGTACAAAACCAAAACCATCTCAAAAGCGTTTATCAAATAAGGCCTACAAATTCAATGGCTACCAACAAAATGCAAATGTCTTTCCAAGAGCATAATTAAGGACTCAATCAACCAAACTCACTCCTCAACAATGAGAATGGGTCAACAACTTATTCGCTGGAGGAAATTTTGGCTACTCGAGTGGGCCCATGGTGATAAGTGGCTAGACCCATGTGTCCAGCCAAGTTGGATTTTCCACGCTATTTCGGGGATGATCTCACATTTTGGTTGGATTAAGTGGTACAATATTTTGATTACCAACCGTAAAATCAGATAATTTGATATTTTCCACCTTGCTTTAATCTAGCATAGGCTAATGATATATATAATATGAAGAGTTACAATCCAAATTCAAATGTACAACTTATCTTGAGATAATGTAATCTACTATACAATTTCAAATTTGTAATTATCCTAATCTAAAGTGTTTCAATTGCAGCTTGTTATCTTGAGTCTGTTGAGATAAGACTGGAGATTATCTTATGAAAGTCTTTATCCTTTATACTCCCCCTCAAGCTCAATGGGGGTGCAACAACTTTGAGCTTGTCACGTAGATTTATAAACCGGATTGAGGATAAAGGCTTGGTGAAGATATCTGCAACTTGATCTTTGGATGAGATAAACCAAACATCTAGAGATTTTGAAGCTACCATATCCCTAACAAAGTGAAAGTCAATTTCCACGTGTTTGGTTCAAGCATGAAAGACCAGATTGGATGAGAGATACTTGGCGCCTATGTTGTCACACCATAAGACTGGAGGATGTGAGACAGTGATCCCCAGTTCCCATAAAAGAGATTTTAGTCATGATGATTCTGTTGCTGTGTTTGCTAGTGCCTTGTATTCAGCTTCCGTACTTGAGCGAGCTACTATTGCTTGCTTTTTACAACTCCATGAAATGAGATTCTTCCCTAGAAAGACACAGTACCCTCTTGTAGACCGACGGTCATCTTGACATCTAGACCAGTCGGCATCAGTGAATGCTTCCAGTCCATTGGAAGTGGATTGCTGGATTTTTAAACCAAGATGAATGGTTTCTTTTAGATATCTCAATAGCCTTTTGGTAGCCTGCTAGTGAGGTAGTAAGGGTTTGTGCATAAATTGTGATAATCTGTTTACTGTAAAAGCTATGTTGGGTCGAGTAATAGATAGAGATTGTAGAGCACCAATTGTACTTTGGTACAGTGTGGGATCCGAAAATACCTCACCATCAAAGGCAGATAAAATAACAGAAGTAGACATTGGAGTGCAAATAGGTTATGCATCAGCCATTTTTGTTCTTTGTAAAATGTCTAGTATATAACGATGCTAAGAAAGATGAATACCATCTTGTAGCCTTGCCACTTTTATGCCCAAAAAAAAGAAAAGAAAAAAAAAAAAAACTCACCCAAATCCTTGACTACAAACTTAGATGCAATGCTATGAAGTAAATTATCAATTTCTGAAGGAACTGAGCTAGTAATAATTATGTCGCTGATAAGCGCTGAATGTTGCACAGTCACATCCCTTAACTCGCATATGTTAATTCTTTAGTATTGTTTTTTTTTTTTTTTTTTAAACATGTCCACACAAAAGAGTGATTCGAACTAATGACCTTCGCTTTATTAGGAGTGGTTCCAGCCAATTGAGCTATCTCTTGAGGACCTTAGCATTGTTATTTGTTTGATTTTGTGTTGTTTTTGTGTTTTCAGGTATTTAATAAAGATACAAGAAAAGCCATTGATTTCGGGCTTAAAGCACAATTTGAGAAAACCTAGAAGATATGATTAAGCTTAACCAATCATAAAAGAGGACATATATGATGTGGTTAAGTTTATTTAAATCAAGGAAATGATAAAATCGGAATTTTCCCAATTGGAGTCAAAATTGGATCGGATAGAATTTCAGATTTTGAATACGTCTCAGTATTTTGACCATAACTTTCAGTTCAAATATTGAATTAAAGTGATTCTAGTGGCATTGGAAAGATAATTCAAAATTATACAAATCATACTGAAATATAATTTTCCTAAATCGGGCTCCCGCTATGCCACAATCGTCCCGCAAGAGAAGGAGGCAAATTTGGACGAATCCTATTCCGATTTGTACATAGATAGCTTCCTAATTTGACTAGGAGCTTGAAATCCAAATTTTCTAGGTTTCATAGGGCTTCTAGGGCTTGTTTGCTTCCTATAAATAGGCCTCTAAGCTTCAAGAGATAGGAACTTAGTTTTAGACATAAATTATTTCTTGGAGGCTTAGCAGAGTTATGAGCGGCTAACCCTTTCATAGGGTGTTGATGTAACCCTATCCTAGTACAATGGTTTGATTGTATTTACTTTCCAGATTTTCAATTTATGTATGTTGTTTGTATAACTGTGAGAATTGATACAATTGAATTATGTTCTTAATTATTAAATGCAATTGTTCTTAAATTCTAAAATCAATATTTGTGAAATTCTTATCTTGTCTTAAAAAGTATTTTACTTTTATTGAACTCAAATCATTCTTATTTTCTGTGATTATGGGGATGATGGTTATACAATGGGTTTAATTGGCATATGATCAATGGGATTAAGATAGGCCATGCCTAGGAAAGACGGGTCGTATTACACCATAGTATAATTTAGGTAGACGATCCATGCCAACCGAAGATGGGTTATGCTATTCCATTAATTATATGAAACTTATTAAATGATTTTATAATTTATACCTAGGGAAGATAGGTCGTGCCGCATCTTAGTGGTTAGGTGGACGATCCGTTCCAACCAAAGATAGATTATCCTTATTCTTTAATATTGTATTTTCTTGTTCTTTTATAACATGCGTAGAATGAATTTCTGTGATTGAATATGATGAGCCATTGTTATGCGGATAGAGGTGAAGTCAATACCCTACACTCTCTCTTATATTTAATTTTCTTTTAATTTCATGCACTTTAGTTTTAAAGAAAATCAATCAAATCCCCTTTTTAATTAAGGTATATTTAATCTTTCAAATTTGATAATGAAACCCCTGCAATCCTTGAGGTTCGACATCCTCTATATAGTCCTATCCTACGAGATTCGTCCTATTGTGAGTGGTTAATTTATTATTGATATATTTTTGACACAAAAAGGCCACATTAATTTTTGGCTCCATTGCTGGGGACTGTTTAACAATTTCATTATTAAGTTTTAAGGATTAAATTTAGCTTAATTATTTCATGTTTTCCTTTATTTACTATTTTTTTCTGTTTATTTTTATTTTATTTTATGATATTTCTATAATTTAGTTAATGTGGGGAAGCATTCCAATACCTCATGGACCATGTTCATATTGCAATAGTCCTTATCATCATGTTAGAGATTGTCCTACTGTAGGACAATTTTCTAATTATTCTTATGAGCATATGAACAGACCGTTCTCTAGATTGGGGAATGACCTTTATTTTGATTCTTATAACCCGACATGGAGCAACCGGTCTAACCTTTCGTGGCAAGCTCAAGATCCTGGGAAGTATGTTCCACAATGTCATGAACTGCACCATCAGTCATATTCCCAATTCAATGATCAATCCTATTCTCTTCAATATCAAGCAACTCCACAGCAGCAATACCAGGCCACATCGCCTCCTTGGTCAGATTCAAACTTTGAGGATCAGATGCTGAAAATGATGAGTAATATGACCAATAGAATTATGGATGGGATAAATGGCATGGTGGACAAGATGACTCAGACAATAAACTCTCACTCTGAATCCATTGTCAGGATAGAAACTTACGAAGAGAAGCCATCTCCCATCTATTGGCTTCCACAACAATACCAAGCTGAGCCACCTCCTCAGAAGAATTTCAACGTTGCAGAATCCATTGCCCAGATAGAAGCTCACCTCGAAAAAAGCATCAACCATCCTAATAGAGAGGACAGAGAGCATCAAAGTTAGCCGGTGGCTAATCCTGATGAACACTACATGGTGGATGAGAGTACTTGTCATAAGTAAGCTATCACCACACTGAGGAGAAGAGTGGTGGTCAAAAACCATGTGGAAGAGAGGAAAGAGGAGCAAATAGGGACCCCACCGGATCTACACCAAGAAAAAGGCATAGAAGTGAGTATTGCAACTTCTTCACCAGCAATTCTTATTCCTGAGATGCCATATGTGCCCCGAGCCCCTATTCTAGGTAATCTAAAAACTTCATTTTTAGATATAGATGACACTCTCCCGGTCATTAGTTCTTATGACTTACTAAGAGGCCAGGAGAGTAGATTGTTAGGGCTGTTAGAAGAGCAAAAAGAGACCACCAAGATAGAAAAATTCCCTGAGTATTCTCCTCATTTTACTTTAGTTCATGATTCCCTAGATGAGAAACTGTTTGAGAATACTCAGAGGGATCTACCTTAATATGCGAAAATTCAGCATTACCTATCTATAGGTAAAGTCCATTCTCTTTGGTCAAGGAGAAGAAAATATTGGTGTTTCAAATTTAAACTTAAGGGTCATAGAACACTGAACGCATCAAGGATATGGATTCCGTTGATTTGGCAGATTTCATATATTACGACTAGATGAGTCAGCTTCTTAGGTTCAAGCGCAGGCCCTGTGCACTTGAACTTCACTCCACCAGGGTACAAGATCTCCATCTAGGTTTATTTTATCCATTGTTGTTCTATTTTTACAATTTGATTATATTTTGACAACAATGTGTGCATTTGACTGTTCTTGGTTGGAGTACCACTTTCTTTTTTAGGACATTTGTTTTTGCATTCAAGTTTGGGGGTATGATATGCCCACATCTGCTCATTCAGGTATTCCTATACTCTTGATCTTATTTTTCAGTTCTATACATACATTAGGGACAATGTATGATTCAAGTTTAGGGGTATGGAAAAACAAAACACTATCCAAAATTGATGTTATGTCATTCTTAAGCATGTGGTTGGGCTTTGATTTTGGTTTGAATTTCATTGGCAGGCTTAAAGTTATGAACACATGATTATATGACTTAGGAATTTTGAGTCTTGTTACTTACTTTTGGCAACATGAGATGCTTCTTGTTTCAGTTTAATATTTATCTTGAGCACATTTATGATTGGTTAAGCTTAATCATATCTTCTAGGTGTTCTTAGGGGTGTTAAATGAGCAAAGCGCTTCGCGAGCAAGCTCGAGCTCAGCTCGCATAAGCTCGGCTCGAGCTCGACTCGAATATTAAATGAAGCACTTCGTGAACACAAATCTTGGCTCGAATATTAAACGAAGCAAGCTCGGCTCGACTCGGCTAAGCTCGTAAATCAACTCGTATATATATATATTAAAAATCGTAATAATTACTTATAAATGATATAAGTATATATATATTAAAATAAGTTAAATAAGTATATATATTATATATATACATGTCAAGGTGAGATACATCGGAGAAAAAGCAAAGGAGGAGTGGACTTGCACATATTCTCTAAAAAGCAGTGTATCATCAACATCCATCATAATTCATGCTCTATCTCTGACGCGCCAGCTTTAACATTAAATAATTAATGCATTGAACCGAGACGCTGAATCCTGCCTTCGTCCCCAAGTGCAAGCCAGGCTGTCGCCTTAGTTCTCATCTCCACCATACACTTGTCCTTTTTATTCCAAAATATCTTCTACACCTCTTTCATCTTTCTCCATTCCCACAGAAATCAACTCGAAGCAGTAGCTCCTTCCTTCATCTCTTCCAGGCTTCAGCCCTTATTTCCTTTCCTTAAACACCTGACACTCGTTCTCACGATCTGCTTCGGTGTGCCTCTCACTCTCTCTCGTTCTCTTAGTCTCCTCTAACTCAGCACTCTCTCTCTCATTCTCACGATCTAAAACCCAGATCAGTCTCCTCTCACTCTACCCCTCTCTCTCTCTCTCGTTCTGCTGTCTGTGCAACCCAGTCTCTGACGACGATCGAAACCCAAATTGGCGACTAGCTTAGGGCTCGAGCTCGAGCTCGAGCTCGATTAAGATCTTGTCAAGCCAAGCTCGAGCAGCCAACCTAGGCTCGACTCGAGCTCGAGCTTGGCCCAGAAATAAACGAGCTGAGCCTGGACAGCCTAGGCTCGCCCAAGCTCGGCTCGTTTACACACCTAGGTGTTCTCAAATTGTGCTTTAAGCCCAAAATCAATGGTTTTTCTTATCTCTTTATTAAATACCTGAAAACACAAAAACAACACGCAATCAAACAAATAACAATGCTAAGGAATTAACATATACGAGTTAAGGGACGTAAATGTGCAACATTCAGCGCTTATCAGTCGCCAACATATATAAGAACATATATAGTACAAGCAACATATTTATATATGAATGGAGAGGTGTTTGATTTTGAAGCTCTAAAACCAAACTCTAGTAACTTATTGCTCAATCTGGAGAACCATGCCCTTGGTGCCTATTTGAGACCATAAAGGGCTTTCTTAAGATGACAAACATGATTGGAAAATTGAGGGTGAGTGTAACCAGGGGGTTGTGACATATAAACTTCCTCAGATAAATTACCATGTAGAAAGGCATTTTGAATATTAATTTGCCTAAGTGACCAACCAGATGAAATTGTAATAGACAATAATAAACATATTGTTGTTGGTTTAATTACCAGGTTGTAGGTCTTTGAGTAGTTGATTCTAGCTTGTTGGTGGAATCCTTTCGCCACTAATCAAGCCTTATAGCAATCAACTGAACCATCTGCCTTCCTTTTTATGCTGAATACCCATTTGCATCCAACTAAATTCTTGGCTCTAGAAACAAGAACTAAACACCAAGTATTATTTTGTAAGAGTGCATCAAACTCAGAATTCATTGTTGTTCTCCAGTGAGGATCCATAGATGCCTAAGTGTAACATGTGGGTTTTGTAACATTAAGAGCACTGTCAGCTATGAGAGCATGAGGAGAGGAGTATTTTGTGGATCCATCAGGAAAAAACTTGGGCTTGGTGATATTATTTTTTACTCATGTGAGCATGGGGTGGGTATTGATAGGTATGGGTGATTCAGATGAAAGAGAGGAAATCTTGACATTTTCAAATTCATGTGATGGGTGAGCTTCGACTATTGGAGAAGATGGACGTGTGAGGTGGCTGAAAATTCTGTTGAGTAGGGGGCACGGGTACTTGGGGCGTGGGATGTGAAATGGGCTGGAAAGTATGACGAAAGGAGGCTACTTGGTTGTTTGTTTGTGTAAGTGGTAGCATGTGAGAGTGTGGCGTGAGAGATGAGGATTGATGGGTAGGTGATAAAGCTATAGTTGGCGTGGGAGATATGTAAGATAAGGATTGATGGGCAGGAGATATGGCTGTAGGTGATGACGTGGGAGTGGTGTTTTCATGTGAAATTTGGACTCTAGCTTGGGTTGTATTTCCGTGTGGCACTATGTGAGTGGGAGAGATGTGCTGATTTTCTGGAGATAAAAATAAGACTGGAGTCACGGATTGGGAATATGAATTTGAATTTTGTGGGATAATAGGATGAGGTGTTGGGTAGGTATGGGTATTATCTGGAGAATTTTGTGTTTCATTGGTTAAAGGAGTTTGGAGGGGAAATATAGTTTCTTTGAAAACAACATCTCTTGAGATGTAAAGACGACCATTTTTTAGATTGAGACATTGATAACCCCTATGACGTATACTATAACCCAAAAAAATACACTGCAGAGATCAAGGTTGCAATTTATGAGAGTTATATAGACGAAGATTTGGCCAACATGCACACCCAAAAATACGTAACAGCTTGTAATCTGGAGAAGTTTGAAATGAAATTTCATATGGAGATGAATTCTTCAAAAGAGGTGTGGGCATGCAATTAATGAGATAACACGCGGTTTGAAAAGCTTGGTCCCAATATTCGAATGGAACATGGGCATGAGAGAGTAGAACTAAGCCTGTTTCGACTATGTGTCGGTGTTTGTGCTCCACAGCACCATTTTGTTGGTGTGTGTGTGGGCAAGAGAGACGATGAGAGATACCCAATTTTGTGAGAATTTTATTGAGTGAGTGGTATTCGCCTCCCCAATCGGATTGAATGATTTTTATTTTTGAATTAAAAAATTGTTCAACATATTTTTGAAATTGCAGAAAAATAGAACAAACATCACTTTTGTGAGAGATTGGAAATAGCCACGTGTAACAACTATAGGCATCTAAAAAAGAAACATAAAATTTATTGCCATTTGTGGAAAACACAGGATCTGGTCCCCAAACATCAGTGTATATCAACTCAAGAGGATGATTAACATGTGTTGAGGACAAAGAAAAAGGAATCTGTTTGCTTTTTGACATGTGATAGGCCGAGCATGTCAAAAGTTGATTATTGGACGAAACTGGTAAATTAAATCTAAACAAAACATTAAAAAAAAATGTGGAAAATTGGATGTCCAAGTTGTGCATGCTAGTTTTGAGGAGACATGCGTTCCCCAATATGAGCAGATGCAGATCTGGACGACACAAAAGATGAAGAAGACAGGTTGGCGGATGGAGTGACACATGTAGGTGGAAGACTAGGAGAGGTCTTGACTGGGAGCTTGTATAGCCCACGATCATTCAGGCCTTGAAGAAGAATTTTTCCCGACCCCTGTTCCTTCACAAAAAAGAGCCAAGGATGAAACTCAATAAAAGTATTGGTTTCAAGAGTGAATTTATGAACAGACAATAAATTTTTTGAGATGGAAGGAACATGTAAAACATTGTGCAATAGAAAAGAGGCATTAGGAGAGGATAAAAAGGTGTCACCCATGTTTTGAATGGTTAAACCAATACCGTTACCCATATAGACTTGGTCACGTCTAGTGTATTTGATGTAACGGTGGTTGAGATTTTGGAGATCAAATGTGAGGTGGTGTATGGCACGGAAATTGGGATACCAGTTTTGGTCTAGGCCACCTGATGGAACGGAGAAGTTGGCTTGCATGAGGGGATGAGGCTCTCAGGTAGTGGTATGCTCTTCATAGCGTTGGTAGCAATCATTTGTAACATGACCCAGACGATTACAAATTTGGCAAAGAGGACGTGTGGAAGAGGATCCACGGTTGTAGGAGCCATGACCAGTTGGGAAGGAGCCACGACCACGACCACGATAGCCTCCATGGTTGAAGGAGAAGCCGCAATCGGAATTGTTGTAGTAGCTTCCACGGTTGCTATGACCACCACGATGAGGTGGATTTCAAGAGGCTAGATGCACAGCTACATCTAAGACGTCCATGGTTGGTTGAGTGTGTTCAAGACGCAGCTCATGAGCCAATAGGTGACCATAAATTTCTTCAATGGAAAGGGTGTCAACTCTTGTTGTAATAGAGGTGACAAAAGGGGTGTATTCTGAACCAAGTCCTGCAAGGAGAAACGATTGTTTCTCAAGGTTACTGAGAGGTTTATTAACTGCTGCAAGGGCATCGAAGAGAATTTGAAATTTTTAGAAATAATCAACAATGGATAGGTTGGCTTTCTTCAAAGGCCAACTGAAAGTGCATGTTTAAAATACGTGCTTTGGATTGAGACACAAAGAGGGTCTCCAATTTGGTCCAAGCTTGTTTAGACGTTGTGCAGTTTGCAACATGAGAGATCATCCTTTCCGATATGGTGGAGGTGAGGAAGCCGAGGATGATTTGATCTTGCATCTCCTAGTGGAGACAAGCTGGATTCGTCGTGGTGGAGGAGATGCGTTCCTTCACGGTAGTGATGGAGGGCGGTTGGCATAGAATAGATCCATCAACATACCCAAATAAATTACCTCCTTTGAAATGTGGAATGACTTAGGGCAGCAATGTAGGGTAATTATCTTGAGTGAGTTTGTTGAGGTTGAAGTTGGAGAAGGTAACAAGTTGAGGAAGAGCGGGTTTGGCTGCCATTGATGAGGGGAAAAAAAAATCATAGGAAAAAAAATTTATGCGGAAGGAGATATTTTGACATTAGTCTTTTGGTTGCTCTGATACCATGTAAAATTAGATAATTTGATATTTTCCACCTTACTTTAATCTAGCATACGCTGATGATATATATAATATGAAGAGTTACAATTCAAATTCAAATTAACAACTTATCTTGAGATAATGTAATCTACTATACAATTTCAAATTTGTAATTATCATAATCTAAAGTGTTTCAATTGCAGCTTGTTATCTTGAGTCTGTTGAGATAAGACTGGAGATTATCTTGTGAAAGTCTTTATCCTTTACACTAACAGATGCCCGATGATCAAAGGGTAACATAGGCCACCTTTCACTTAGAAGGGGGAAGCCAACAATGGTGGCAATGGATGAAAAAGGTGTATTGAGAAGAGCAACTTGCAGTCACATTGGAAGTATTTGAGAAGGAACCAATAATCCATTTCGGGCCTACCAAAATAGAGGATTATGATGAAGCGATCTCCCGAATCTAACAATATCGGACGTTGAGAGAATATCAGCATGAGTTTGAAAGACTTGCAAACAACGTAAGTTGATGGCTTAAAAAGTGATTCTAGGAACCTTGCTTGGAGGAGTGGAGGACGAGATTGTGGGTGTAGTTTGAACCTTGCTTCACGATGTGTTTGAGCCAGCCTGTATGAAGGATGACGCCATCAACAAGCAAAGAAAGCACCATAAAGATACCAAAGGCAACAAATTCCAATTCTATGACAAAAACCAACTCATTGTTCAACTCAACAGACAAGAAAATCTCTTAGGAGGATATGTAAAAGAAAAGGGAGAAAGGACTCTGCTTTTGTTGTAATGAAAAATTTACTCCGGGTCATTAATACTCCTCTCTTTAAATAGCTAAGCAATAATGATTGATTATAAAGAGACTACTAATCAAAATATGACTCTTAAACCATCTAAGTACTTGGTCAATTCGGACTAGAACTAACTCTATTAACTCCAAACTAGGACTTTAACTTTACCAAGAATTAGAATCTAACTCTCTATTGGAGATGTATTCGTTAGTGGACTTTAACATAGCTTTGGGCAAAATCAAATAATTATGATATCATCATATGGTACAAATTAAAGTGTGCATATGGATCTTACAAATAAATTGAAGGTGGAGAAGTAATTATGTGTGTTAATTTTCTCTTAATAAGCAAGACCTAACGTTTGAAATATTTAATTGAAATAGGAGTTAAATGACAAAGAAAGGCTTCAAAGTTAGTAAGACTCAACACATGAATATTTAATTTAAACGAGAGGTGAATTATGGAGATAGGATTTGAATTCATGATCACTACTTTAATACCATGTTAAACCACCACATATACTAAAAGCTAAAGTTTATATGAATAAATAAATTTAATCATTTAATTTATATTTTAATAGGGCTTACAAATGAACACAAATACAAATTTATTGAAGCAATTTATTGTTAAACTTAGGTTAATGAGGAAGACAAAGTATATTATTTTCCTTTTATTTATTTATTTTGACATGTCCATATAAGGGAAAAGGGAAGGGGGATTCAAACTAGTGACTCCCACTTCATTAGGCATGGTCTATAGTCGATTGAGCTATTCCTTGGAAACTATTTCCCCTTTATTTGATCACCTGGAAACGTCATTAATTTATGCAAAAGAGACTTTAAAATTGAATTAAGTGGTTATTAAGCCTTCTAAGCCCAAGTTTTAGTTGAGATTGGAAGGAAAGATAGAATAAGACAATGTTGGTCTAAGGGACGAAGAATCTCAATCTAAATCAAAGTTAGCAAAGGATGTGAAGTAATATTATCATTATTAGAAAGGACATAGAACATTATACAAGATGTTAAGTTAAAATAGGATGAAGATAATTTTAATGACGAAATTGATAAAAATCTCCTTTGATCAATCTCTCCAAGTAGGGATTTTTTCATAGATTTTTAGATTTTAGATTTCATATTTCATTTGTTCATATCATATATATATGTTAGCATTGGCAAGGATTAACTATGTATAACTCCTATAACGTTAGTAGGAAATGATACTATATATGTGTTGTTTAATTTTGTTAAAATAGCTACTATAAAATTCAACATGTTTAATGGGATTATAAGAATACATATTGATGTTATCCATGTTCTAGACCTTGTTACAAACCAGAATCACTTATTAAGAATCTTAGTATTTTTTTTTAGTTAGTGCTCTCTCTTTTTTTTCTTTTTTTTTGACATGTCTACACAAGAGAAAAAAAATGGGGGATTCGAACCAGTGACCTCTACTTCATTAGGCATAGTCCACAACCGATTGAGCTACCCCTTGGAGACTTGAGTTAGTGCACTTAAACTATGGGTCTTGCAAAGCTAGTTATAGCCCCAACCCCTATTGATGGGGATGAGTATCCTTTAGAGTAACGCCTGAGCATTACTCCATATTTAGTGTAAAAATCATTATAGTTAAAAGCTAATTATTAAATATGGGTATTATGTGTGTAATCTCCCAAAATAATAATATAAATAAAATGTATTTAATATGACTTAGTCAAATTTTATAGAAAACAACACCCGCAACTTAAAATATGCCAAAAACAATTTTCTCCAAAATCCCAAAACAATTTAAATATTTTTAACTCTAGTTGAACATTCGAAGTTCCCTTAGAACATTTGAAGTAAACCCTAGATTCAAACGTTCAATGCTTCTTTGAAATATTCGAGTGAAAGCTTGGAACTGTTGGTACAACAGTACATTGAACGTTCGAAGATAGTAAACCGAATGTTCAATAAAGCCTGAAAAACAAATTTAACCAATTAAAACTAGTGCTCTACCCTCTGACCATATGTCTAGCCCCGATGGCATACGTCTACTCAGTGAGTTAAGCACACTACCTGAGATTCGAACTGTACATGATTTCTAGGATATTTCTAGGCTTCTACACCTCCTCTAAGCTAACAAATAAGCACATGCAATTTAGAAATATTAACAACATGAAACTTAAAGAGGCTTTTTGAAAACATTAACACTTTTAAGGAAATGATTAATAAACAATGCTAAAAATGAAACAATGAAACAATGCTAAAAATGTAAGGTAGGCAGGGGTTACCTCAAAACCAAGTAAAGACATGGGCTTCTCTTCACAAAACTCCTTTAAACTCACAATTCTCTCAAGATTACAAGGCTCTCTCAATTCTGGCAGCCTAGGGGGGGCCAGGGGTCTGGATGGGCGTGAAGAAGAAGAGGGGGGAAGGGGTATTTATAACTAAGGGACGTTACCAACTCTCTGAAAAAGTAGCGGACATCCACTAATCCTAGCATACGCCCGGTACTTTTACACAGCAGTCCAAAGGGTGTCTTGTACTTCTAGTTATTATCCAAAGGATATTTCTGAAAAGTAACGTACATCCAGCATGTTCCAGTTTGTTCGTGTACTATTTGCATAGCGTACATCTAGTGGTCCCCATGTTCCGCAAGACGAGGGGACCGTTACGTCACGATCACACTAATGATAGATGCGTACATCTGCCTCCTTAGCGTACGTTCACTCCGATGGGTTAGTGTTTTGGCTTCTATTTTCCAATGGATTATAGTGTTTTACTAATTTACCATTTAAGGTCTGGGTCCTTGTTTAAAACCAATTTTAAAAACTACTTAACCGTTCTTTATAAGGAAAAAAATCATTTAGAAAATAAAATGGTTATTTTTATCAGGGTACTATATATGGTCATGAAGCAGAGCACTAGTTTTAAGCTTTGCTCTTGTACGATTTAGTTTAGTCACCTTTTGGATTAAATAAGGCGTAATGTAACGGTGTGTTGTAATCCGTTATAATAGGATTTAGCTATGTCGAAGGAATTGCTCGAATGTCCAAGGTAAGTGAGCACTTACAGCCCTTTTTATTAAAACGTGAGATATGTCAGTTGATAGACCACGAGTATAATATGAGCATGCCTACTTTTGTAAATACTTGGTAAGCTATTAAGATGCATCGTACGACATGGTACGCCAATACGTGCAGTATAAACGGCCATAAGCTTATTATATAGACTTCATATTATGGTAAAATATGGGTGATATATAAGCCTTGGATTCAACGGTTGTTCGTGGTTGACGCAGCCTTAATGGGCGGTCACTATAGGACGGACATCATTAGTAGGGCCACTTGAGGTCAGACTCAGTCGTACCGCTAGTGTTATGTATGGTAACGTGCAATAGCTGGGGTACCGACATGGCAACATTGTACTACAGGTCCCTCAAGACAGCATCAACCCTGCTGAGAAGCGGTAAAATCTCAGGTAGACCATATATGAGAGTTATGACCTATAAAGCACTAGTCTTTCTTGCATTAAAATACGTAGGCAATTATCACCAGTAGTACACCACAATCTTTAAAAACTCGAAACCCTACTAAATGGTGTATTAACGGAGGTAATGCCCCTTTTTAATTCCTACTCAAATTGCACGTTTACTTCCACATAATCAAAGCTCATGTCATACCTATGTTATAAGGTTTACTTACTAAGTCTTTAGACTTACGCTGTTGCTACTCTTTTAAGGAACATGACTCTATACTTTGGGAGTGGCATGGTTGCTGCTACCCGATTGTTTTAGGATTTGATTGATAATAGAGGTTTGTTTAGCTACTCCTTGTCTTTAATTTAATGATTTATAGTTAACTCAGATTTATTTCACTTTCCTATGCATTTACTCTGATGATGCTAGAAGGGAGATTCCCTATTGAGTTACAAGTTGGCTTATCTGGAATGATTGCCAGTAACTTTGCCAAATTAGCCAAGTCCAATTTTGAAGGCGTTACATTATGGTATCAGAGCAGTGGTCTTGCCGACTGGAACTGATAATCTGAGAATAGGTTGTAATACCTTAGGATTTGATCTTGATAGAATGGAGCATATGATAGACCTAAGTCCCCTGCTTGCTGTTTGATTGAGGTGCAAGCTATAGTAAAGCCCTCTTGATTGCTTGGTTTGGACTTGAACGGGGTCGCCTATTCTGCATTACAGGTACTTGATCTTGCTTTATACTTAGATGCATGATGGATGTCGATGCCGAGCGACTGCTCAAGATTGGCCGACTAAGCTCGGGCCTTATGCCCCTGGATACCAACCTCGCTCTGGTAGGCACAGGGTTTCGACCCAGCCTATCTAGGAACCGAAGCCCTTACCCTCTCCCAAACTGATCAAGGAAAAGAAGGCACAAGCAGCACCCAAGAAGAACCTGGTAGTGGTAAAATGGAAGCGTCGTAGTGTTTCCACGATATGACACTTTCCACCTATCCTCCGAAGGTTTAACCCTTACCTTAACAAGGAAAGGAGGCAAGCGCTGCATACTCAACTAACCCAAATTTCTTATGAATATGCCCAGATGGAGTTGGAGGAGATCCGACTGCTGAAGGCTGGCGCCTTGCTAAAAGGATCTAATTGCCAAAGAACTGCCTTCCTCTCCAGCATCAACAAGGATTACGAGGCACTAGTTAAGGATGAAGAAGACCCGTCTGAAGACTTATCCGAAAAGTGTTAGGTCTTGGCGTAGTGTAATAGATAGTTAGGTCTCCTCTCACACTTTGAAGTGATGAGTTTTGTGCTTAGGCATCTTGAGGAGGATTTTGAAGTAAAATGAGTTTTCACTTGTACCTTGAGTTTTGAAAATGAAATCAGTTTGAATTACCTAGCCTTTAACTTTTCCATTACTTTGGGAGTTTTTCAACAAAAAAAAAAAGAGGTTTTAGGGTTTTAGTAGACGTACACACCTGCGACTGGACGTATGCTGTTTACCAAACGTTTTTAAAAGAAAAGCGACTGAACATCCTTAAACCCTATTCATTTTCATTCTCACCCATTTCCTCCCAAACCAAACCCTTTCAAAGCATATTTCAGCCAAGTCTCTAAAGGAATTCAAAGGTTTTCACCTCTTTTTGAAGATTAAAACAAGGTATGAAGATTTTCTCAAACTTTTTAAAATTTTCACAATATTAGGTTTTGGTTTGATTTTTGATCTTAGATGCATTTCATGACATCTAGCTGTAATGGTTGAAAACTAGGGTCATGTTATAGGATAGTTCTGATTGCATTAGTGCATTTCCTTCCCTAAAATCGTACCTATTCGGATTTAGGGGTTTTTCCCTAAATCTGAAATCCTTGTGATTTCTTCATTTTACCAAGAAATTGATGCATGGATTGTAGCCTAAACACTTCTAGGATACCTTAACAATAAAACCCAGACAACCCTTTGGCCAAAGTTGATCAATTTCGTTTGGACCAAACCCTAACCTTTGAATTTAGGGGTTTTGCCTAAATTCGAAAATCTTTGATTTATTGACTTCAAATGGGTCCTTTAAACCAACTAAGACCCAAGACTTGTGATTAGAGGCCCGATCTACGACCTTGAACCTTTGGATTCGGGAATTTTCGCCAAATCCAAAAATTACTAAAATACCCCTCCCTTTAAACAATTAGGGTTTTCTCCCTAATTCGAGAGCAATCTAATTTCCTACATAAGCATGAGCTGATTTAACTCATGCGCCCTTTTTATTAAAGACCTAACCCACAAGCTTAGCCTCAAATTTTGAAAATTTTGCCCAAGATGTGAAATGACCAAAATACCCTTAGTTTAATTTCGTTGCTTTGTACGGACTTGTCTCTTAAACCAAAACACATATTTGCACAATCCAACACATTGGCAAGAAGCCCAACAATCTAGAACTTGACCTTTCAATCAATAACCGCAAATTTCCTAAAGGTGGTTACGGCATAAATCTAAGCACCTTCTCCATTGATTGCATTTCGATTCTAGCTAGGCCATAGTTTCAAAACTCACAAATTGACATTCTATCATTCCCCAACTTATCTCTTGCATTTCATTTAGAGCATCTAGGGCATATTAAGGGTAGGACTTGCACGGGTATATGTGAGCATAGTGTTAATAGAAATTTTCCATGCACAACGATGGTACGTGAAAAACACTATGCAGACTCCAAGTACTTGTTTATCACAATTTATGCGGAATTAAAACTATGAAGCAATAAATAATTCAATCAACAAAATATCTAAAGCAATAAAGAATCAGGCATAGATATTTTGGTTACGAAGAGAAAACCTTTTAGAAACAAATCTAAAAGTAAAACCTCTCCGGGACAACCAAACCCAAGAAATCACTATCAAAAGATTATCCAGAGATTACAGAAACTAGGAACACTTACAAACCGATGTAAGACCTTGACTCTGTAAGATCGACAAGCCTCCAACTCGTCTCCTTTCTCACAATCTTCTTTAACGTGATTCTCCTTTACCGGATCCTTCCAATAAACTTCTCAATTACGCTCACAATCAAACTAACAAAGATACTCTAAGAGGAACAACAAGGCTCACAATATTTCTCTCTAAGCATAGCCTCTCACGAACTCTTTGGGGGTGAAAATTCCTACCTCTCTCTTTCTATAAAGGTGTATTTATAATAGCCCCATCATCCCTAGACCTAGGAAGCAGTTTCAATTCATTTAAAACTGTTACAGGTAGGCGGCATCCGAACGGGAACATATGCCATCTGGACGGGATAACAAAACACGTCCAAAAAGTGTTTTTAACACATGCTCGTCTGCAATCTCATCCGCACGAGATTTCAAACGAGCTATTCTGCAGTTCCTCTTTATGTCCCGTTTTCACCTAGTAAACATTGGAATTAGCTGAACCTCGTGAAATATGACTTTGTAGATCTTTGTGTTAGCTTTTCAACGCCATAAAGCTTGCTCCAATCCAACGTCTAGAACTCTAGATAGGACCTTTTTAGTAAATGTTGTCAGACAAAAACACATAAGCGTCCGGATGGAGTTCAAATGACACTGCAGACGAGGTTCTCGGGAATTCTTGTTTATCGAGCTCGTCTAGACAGGCTTGCAGATGAGATTGCAGACGAGGCTCTCTGAAAAAATAGAATTCTTCCAGCGTCCAAACGGCCTTTCTTCTTATCCGAACAGCAGCACTTTTGATCACCATTTTGCTTATCGAATTACGCCAACAAGAACTTACAAACTCCCCCTTTGAAAATTTGGTGACAAAATCAATTGGATGAGTCATCCATCATTCCCCAATTTTTACTCCCCCTTTTTGTCACAAATTGACAAAAGGTATCATATTTCTTGAAATACTCAACAAAACTCATCAAAACATATGTGGAACGGATAGGAAAATGCATGAAGATAAAGCAAGATCATGAATAATAGAAACTCCCCCTCAAAATAAGACTCAACAATCAACAAGAAACTTAAAAAAAAAAAAAAAATTTCTCCCCCTCAAAAGTCAAGAAAACACACAAGATGCATACATTAAAACTCATTAAATGAATATTCCAAATTATCTCAAAAAATTTAAAATATACATAAGACTTATAAAGAATAAGAACACTTTTTGTTTAACCCAAGCAATGCAAAAAAAATCCATTCAACACATGCGTGTGTCGTCTGTGTAAGCCAACCATTGAGTAACAAAAATAAATTATAAGTTAAGGAGAAGGTTTCACCACGATAAAGGTTTTGACAAGCAAATCAAATCAAAAGTCAAACCTTATTATACTAGGACCTAGCCACTCTCATCCAATGCATTTCTCTTTTGAAACAAAGCATAAGCTTGACACTGTGAAATAAATTCCTTTGGAATGTAATCTTTTAATTTCTTGTTTCACAAATTTTCTTCATGAGAAGGTGTCTTTAAACATTTTGTGCTTTGAGAAATGCAGCAATTTATAAGCCCTAGGTTCAACTAGCGTATGGTCAAATTGATAGATACAACTAGTTAGAACCCTCATATAGTTACCTCACACAACTCATATTTTAAGAATAAACTCAATTTTAAGCTTAAGTGTGCATAGTAGTTTAAAGCATGAGCAAAAACATACAAAATTAGCCTAGGCTTTAGGTAACAACAAAAAAATGTCCATTGAAACAAAATGACAACTCATGTATATTAAAAACATTTTAAGACACAAAGAAATAAATCCATGGAAGAAGCATGAGCACTTAATGGACACTCAAGGTGCATCAGACAACAGAAGGGAAAAAAAAAAAAAAAAACCAAATTAGAAATTTTTTTGTCTTTTTTAATCTTTTTTTTTTTTAATTTTTTTTCAAAAAATAAAATGCACACACACAAAATTGCAAATAAAATAACAAACAAACAAACAAATAATAGAAAAACAAACATGCCCTAGGATATTCAAAATAATACAGGACAACCAATCAAAACCCTCATATAGTTACCTCACACAACTCATATTTTAAGAATAAACTAATTTTAAGCTTAAGTGTGCATAGTAGTTTAAAGCATGAGCAAAAACATACAAAATTAGCCTAGGCTTTAGGTAACGACAAAAAAATGTCCATTGAAACAATATGACAACTCATGTATATTAAAAAAAATTTAAAACACTAGGAAATAAATCCATGGAAGAAGCATGAGCACTTAATGGACACTCAAGGTGCATCAGACAACGGAAGGAAAAAAAAAAACCAAATTAGAATATTTTTTTTGTCTTTTTGAATCTTTTTTTTTTTATTTTTTTTCAAAAAATAAAATGCACACACAAAAAATTGCAAAAAATAAAATAAAATAAAATAACAAAAAAAAAATAGAAAAACAAACATGCTCTAGGATATTCAAAATAATGCAAGACAATCAATCCTAGGCATGTAGGTGACTCACCTAAAACAAGGTGAGATCACCACCACTCTCCCTCAAGAGGTGAGTGGTATTTTCCTTCTTAACCCAAACTTAATTCATTTTGGGAACAGAAATGTGATTCTTAGCCAAGTCATTTAACTGGGTGATAACACCCCTCGCCATGTTGAATAATTCAACATGACTATTCCTAGAACGAAAATAGTCTCTTTTTGACTCATGATTATTCAACTGAAAACATTTTGGGCGAATATGCCCAATCTTACCACAGTGATGACACGTAGGAATGAACCTTTGAGAAGGTTGGTTCCTTGGCATATGAGCACGTCTTGGTGTAGAACAAGACACGTAGGAATCAGTTAGAATTCTCTTACCTTTCTCACCTCTTCAAACTGGAGGAAGCATTTCCTTCTTCTTAGCCAAGTTTTCATCTTTACAAACAGGTTTCACAAAAATTAACTTTGAAGGAAAAACAACATTAGTAGAAGAAACAACAGATTTATCAAAGCCCAATCCAGTTCTATCAAATGAATGTTTCTGATTATGCAACATGTGATTAAGCTTTTCATTAGAGAACGTTTTCAGATGATTTCTTGAATCATTAAGATCATTCTCTAAGGATTTCACTTTGGCAATTAAACTATGATTTTCAGATTTCAAAGTATCATGAATAGCATGTGAATTAGTTAAGGTACTAGACAGTTTATCCTTTTCAAGATTAACTTCTTTAAGTTTACGAATCATGTATTCAACTTCTTCAATTTACTGTATTCCGAAAATAGATGGTTATAAGCATTTTGTAGATCACCCTTACCTTTCTCACCTCTTGAAACTGGAGGAAGCATTTCCTTCTTCTTAGTCAAGTTTTCTTCTTTACAAACAGGTTTCACAAAAGTCAACTTTGAAGGAGAAACAACATTAGTAGAAGAAACAACAGATTTATCAAAGCCCAATCCAGTTCTATCAAATGAATGTTTCTGATTATGCAACATGTGATTAAGCTTTTCATTAGAGAACGTTTTCAGATGATTTCTTGAATCATTAAGATCATTCTCTAAGGATTTCACTTTGGCAATTAAACTGTGATTTTCAGATTTCAAAGTATCATGAATAGCATGTGAATTAGTTAAGGTACTAGACAGTTTATCCTTTTCAAGATTAACTTCTTTAAGTTTCTGCAACTGTTGCGTATTCAATTTCTTCAATTTACTGTATTCTGAAAATAGATGGTTATAAGCATTTTGTAGATCGCCCTTACCTTTCTCACCTCTTGAAACTGGAGGAAGCATTTCCTTCTTCTTAGTCAAGTTTTCTTCTTTACAAACAAGTTTCACAAAAGTCAACTTTGAAGGAGAAACAACATTAGTAGAAGAAACAACAGATTTATCAAAGCCCAATCCAGTTCTATCAAATGAATGTTTCTGATTATGCAACATGTGATTAAGCTTTTCATTAGAGAACGTTTTCAGATGATTTCTTGAATCATTAAGATCATTCTCTAAGGATTTCACTTTGGCAATTGTTGCACAAATTTAATTGTACTCGCCAATTGCACGAGTCGTTAAGCAGTGTAGCGGGTGTGCAAGTACGAGGTCGAACCCACAGAGAATCGGCTTTGTGAAAATTAACTTTTAAAGTGCCTAAACTAATGTTACCTTAACCTAGTCCCAATATCAAACAGTTGGTGTGCAGAAAATAAATACTAAATTAAATGCAATGAAATAAATAAATAAAAACAACTAAAGTTCCTAATCCACCTCACAACAAATTAATTAACATATAAACATGCTTAGCTCATATTTATTAAACATTTATGCTACTAGGCATATTCTGAGCTCTAACACATTGTTCATATTTTCGTCTATCGATGAAGCTCATATGTATATCCTATTGTTGTCACAAATCTTGTCGAACTACTCGAAGAAAACACTGTTACAAGAGGTCACAACGGATATTGGTCCGAAGACGAATCATCCGATTTATCATCAGTTGCAACGAGTGTTGACGTTTGACGATTTGTAAACAACAATCAACACACTTTTGTCACTAAAATGTATTGAAACGAATAAACATAAATCTAAACGATAGAAAATACAAACTAAACATGAATATATATAAATAAATCTATAGTGAAGGGAATAAGAGACTAATTAAAAGTAAAATAAAACATTAAATTAAAGAAATGACGTTAGGAGTATTTACAATGAAGAACAATGAGGTTTTGGGCCACTAAGGGCGCCTCAAATCGTCTCCCAAGTGTCTTGGTTCGTTTACAAAAGAAAAGGGGGTATTTATAGGCTAATTTTTAGGGTTTCAACACTGCCAAGTCAGTTAAGTGCGTTCTCGTGCAAGAAATTCTGCATCAGATGGGCATAGCTGCGTTCGAACGCAAAATGTGCGTTTGAGCGCAAATGCTTCAGAATTGGCCAAAACTTGTGAAATGTGATTTTGTAGATCTTTGAGATAGCTCTCCAAAGACACCAAGATAACCCCAATCAGAGTTATACAACTCAAGATATGGCCGTTTTGGTGCAAGTCGTCAAGTGCGAATCATCGCTCGACTCAATTTTGCCGCTAAAGCTCCCCGAACTGTTTTAAGTCCCAGATTTGATGACATTAACCCCAAATGCAACTTAACAACCTGCAAAACACTAAAACACCAAAACTAACCAAAACATTAGAAATTAACAAAGTTAAGAGCTTAACAAACATAAGTTAAGGGGGGGTTAAATATACAATATTTGACACCGATCAGCAATTAAACTGTGATTTTCAGATTTCAAAGTATCATGAATAGCATGTGAATTAGTTAAGGTACTAGACAGTTTATCCTTTTCAAGATTAACTTCTTTAAGCTTCTGCAACTATTGCGTATTCAACTTCTTCAATTTACTGTATTCCGAAAATAGATGGTTATAAGCATTTTGTAGATCACCCTTACCTTTCTCACCTCTTGAAACTAGAGGAAGCATTTCCTTCTTCTTAGCCAAGTTTTCTTCTTTACAAACAGGCTTCACAAAAATCAACTTTGAAGGAGAAACAACATTAGTAGAAGAAACAACAGATTTATCAAAGCCCAATCCAGTTCTATCAAATAAATGTTTCTGATTATGCAACATGTGATACAAACAGGCTTCACAAAAATCAACTTTGAAGGAGAAACAACATTAGTAGAAGAAACAACAGATTTATCAAAGCCCAATCCAGTTCTATCAAATAAATGTTTCTGATTATGCAACATGTGATTAAGCTTTTCATTAGAGAACGTTTTCAGATGATTTCTTGAATCATTAAGATCATTCTCTAAGGATTTCACTTTGTCAATTAAACTGTGATTTTCAGATTTCAAAGTATCATGAATAGCATGTGAAGCAGTTAAGGTACTGGACAGTTTATCATTTTCAAGATTAACTTCTTTAAGCTTCTACAAGTGTTGCTTATTCAACTTCTTCAATTTATTGTATTATGAAAATAGATGTTTATAAGCATTTTGTAGATCACCCTTACCTTTCTCACCTCTTGAAACTGGAGGAAGCATTTCCTTCTTCTTAGCCAAGTTTTCTTCTTTACAAACAGGTTTCACAAAAATCAACTTTGAAGGGGAAACAACATTAGTAGAAGAAACAACAGATTTATCAAAGCCCAATCCAGTTCTATCAAATAAATGTTTCTGATTATGTAACATGTGATTAAGCTTTTCATTAGAGAACGTTTTTAGATGAATGCTTGAATCATTAAGATCATTCTCTAAGGATTTCACTTTGGCAATTAAACTGTGATTTTCAGATTTCAAAGTATCATGAATAGCATGTGAAGCAGTTAAGGTACTAGACAGTTTATCCTTTTCAAGATTAACTTCTTTAAGTTTCTACAAGTGTTGCTTATTCAACTTCTTCAATTTATTGTATTATGAAAATAGATGTTTATAAGCATTTTGTAGATCACCCTTACCTTTCTCACCTCTTGAAACTGGAGGAAGCATTTCCTTCTTCTTAGCCAAGTTTTCTTCTTTACAAACAGGTTTCACAAAAATCAACTTTGAAGGGGAAACAACATTAGTAGAAGAAACAACAAATTTATCAAAGCCCAATCTAGTTCTATCAAATGAATGTTTCTGATTATGCAACATGTGATTAAGCTTTTCATTAGAGAATGTTTTCAGATGATTTCTTGAATCATTAAGATCATTCTCTAAGGATTTCACTTTGTCAATTAAACTGTGATTTTCAGATTTCAAAGTATCATGAATAGCATGTGAAGCAGTTAAGGTACTAGACAGTTTATCATTTTCAAGATTAACTTCTTTAAGCTTCTACAAGTGTTGCTTATTCAACTTCTTCAATTTATTGTATTATGAAAATAGATGTTTATAAGCATTTTGTAGATCACCCTTACCTTTCTCACCTCTTGAAACTGTAGGAAGCATTTCCTTCTTCTTAGCCAAGTTTTCTTCTTTACAAACAGGTTTCACAAAAATCAACTTTGAAGGGGAAACAACATTAGTAGAAGAAACAACAGATTTATCAAAGCCCAATCCAGTTCTATCAAATAAATGTTTCTGATTATGTAACATGTGATTAAGCTTTTCATTAGAGAACGTTTTTAGATGAATGCTTGTATCATTAAGATCATTCTCTAAGGATTTCACTTTGGCAATTAAACTGTGATTTTCAGATTTCAAAGTATCATGAATAGCATGTGAATCAGTTAAGGTACTAGACAGTTTATCCTTTTCAAGATTAACTTCTTTAAGTTTCTACAAGTGTTGCTTATTCAACTTCTTCAATTTATTGTATTATGAAAATAGATGTTTATAAGCATTTTGTAGATCACCCTTACCTTTCTCACCTCTTGAAACTGGAGGAAGCATTTCCTTCTTCTTAGCCAAGTTTTCTTCTTTACAAACAGGTTTCACAAAAATCAACTTTGAAGGGGAAACAACATTAGTAGAAGAAACAACAAATTTATCAAAGCCCAATCTAGTTCTATCAAATGAATGTTTCTGATTATGCAACATGTGATTAAGCTTTTCATTAGAGAATGTTTTCAGATGATTTCTTGAATCATTAAGATCATTCTCTAAGGATTTCACTTTGGCAATTAAACTGTGATTTTTAGATTTCAAAGTATCATGAATCGCATGTGAATCAGTTAAGGTACTAGACAGTTTATCCTTTTCAAGATTAACTTCTTTAAGTTTCTGCAAGTGTTGCTTATTCAACTTCTTCAATTTACTGTATTCCGAAAATAGATGGTTATAAGCATTTTGTAGATCACCCTCCTCTTCTGATTCATTATCATAAATATCATATTCACTATCTAGAGAGTTAGACTCACTAGCATCATCCTTACTATCATAAGAAACCCCAAACGCTACATAATTAGCAACATTTTCAGCTTTTTCTTCTTGGTCTGACTCATCACTTTGAGTCACATTAAAGGCTCTGCCTTTTGAATTGATCAAATTTCCACAATCAGCACGTATATGACCAACACCACCACACTCATAACACTTAACCCGATGACCAGGATTCACAGAATTTTTTTAACTCCCTACTTCTAGAATTTTCATTGTTTCTGAGAAATTTCTTCAACTTCCTAGCCATCATAGCCATTTCTTCATCATCTCCAAACTCCTCATCAAAAAGATCTACAAATTTACCTTTAGTAGTAGTGATCTTAAGAGCTAGATTTTTTTAATTTTGGGGCTTAGGTAGCAAGAGCTCAAAAGTCTGAAGTGAACCTACAAGTTCCTCTACTCTCATGGTTCTAGACCTTGGCTCTGTGTTATTGCAGCAATCTGAGGTATAAATTTAGCAGGTAGTGATCTTAAAATTTTCTTAACTATCTTAGCATCAGTCATTTTCTTTCCAAGATTAATGTAGAGTTTCTAATGGTGCTAAGCTTAGAGTAAAACTCATCAAACGTCTCTTCCTCTTCCATCCTAATCTCTTCAAATTTAGACACTAACATATGAATTTTAGAGGCTTTCACAATTTGAGATCCTTCATGGGTAATTTCCAAAGTTTCCTATGCTTCTTTAGCTATTACACATCGAGAAATTCTTCCGAATTCTTCAGGGCACAAGGATGTGTAGATGGCATGTAACGCTTTGTCACTCGTAGAAGAAGCCCTCTTTTCATCCTTTGAAAATTCAACAATTGCCTTATTAGGATTAATCCATCTAGATTCAACAATATGCCAAACGTCCACAGATTTGAGATAAGCTTTCATACGAATTTTCCAAAACGTATAATTGGATCTGTCAAAGATGGGAAGTGAGTTAGGTGCAACTGTGTGAGACATATTAGGCGGAGTCTAGGATCACACTCAAGAAATTAATCCCTACAGAGTGAACCTGCTCTGATACCAATTGAAAAACGCTATGCAGGCTCCAAGTACTTGTTTATCACAATTTATGCGAAATTAAAACTATGAAGCAATAAATAATTCAATCAACAAAATATCTAAAGCAATAAAGAATTAGACACAGATATTTTGGTTACGAAGAGAAAACCTTTTAGAAACAAATCTAAAATTAAAACCTCTCCGGGGCAGTCAAACCCAGGAAATCACTATCAAAAGATTATCCAGAGATTACGGACACTAGGAATACTTACAAATCGATGTAAGACCTTGACTTTGTAAAATCAACAAGCCTCCAACTCATCTCCTTGCTCACAATCTTCTTTAACGTGATTCTCCTTTACCGGATCCTTCCGATAGACTTCTCAATTACGCTCACAATCAAACTAACAAAGATATTCTAAGAGGAACAACAAGGCTCACAATATTTCTCTCTAAGCATAGCCTCTCACGAACTCTCTGGAGTGAAAATTCCTACCTCTCTCTTTCTGTAGAGGTATATTTACAATAGCCCCATCATCCCTAGACCTAGGAAGCAATTTTAATTCATTTAAAACTGTTATAGGTAGGCGGCGTCTGGACGATAACATGTGCCATTCGGACGAGGTAACAAAACACGTCCAAAAAGTGTTTTTAATACATGCTCGTCTGCAATCTCGTTTGGATGAGACTTCAGATGAGCTATTCTGCAGTTCCTCTTTATGGCCCATTTTTACCTAGTAAACATTGGAATTAGCTGAACCTCGTGAAACATGACTTTGTAGATCTTTGTGTTAGCTTTCCAACTCTGTAAAGCTTGCTCCAATCTAACGTCTAGAACTCTAGATATGACCTTTTTAGTAAACGTCGTTAGAAAAAAACACAGGCATCTGGATCTTCAGACGATACTGCAAACGAGGCTCTCGAGAATTCTTATTTATCGAGCTCGTTCGGACGGGCTTGCAGACGAGATTGCAGATGAGGCTCTTTGGAAAAATAGAATTCTTCGAGCGTCCGAATGGCCTTTCTTCTCATCCGAATGGTGGCACTTTTGATCACCATTTTGCTTACCGAATTATGCCAACAAGAACTTACAGTACGGACAAGGGCTAGCGAGGCAGCTTTCTCTTCCGCATGCCCACGATCTCGCAAGACCCATGCCCAATTACAAGATGCCCAGGATCCTGAGTCTGAGCCAGAGATTGTGATGGACGATGTAGAGACCGATGACATTGCTGGTAGCGGGTCAAACTCTGGAGGACCTATCAAGGAGGCCAATAGCGCCACCGATAAAGAGGACAATAATCTTATCTAAGACCGAGCACATTTTAGGAAGGATAAGGCCCAACGCCATTACAATTTATACTACCAAGATCGCAAGATCATTGTAGAGCAGGGCGTTGTTGTGTCAGATTTTGATGCTCACACACCGAGAGTACGGGCAGTGCTGGATGCTTAGGGGTGGACTGAGATGGTAAGGGATCACCACCCCGTAGTGGAGGAGATAGTCGAAGAATTTTATACCAACCTACATCGAAGGCGCAGCGATTCCTTCCGGGCGTGGATCAGGGGGAAAAGGATTGAGGTGACTCCCACTCTCATCAGTAATATTACAGGAGCACCGAGTGTATGCAACCTAGTTTACCCATGGCTAGTGGATCATCTCCCCATTTGTGTTGAGATGGTGGAGTGAAGGGCACCGTCACCAGATGGAGACAAAAGGAGAAGGTAGTTTCCAGCTGAGCAACCTTAGCAATGACGTCCGGTGCATTTATCATATCCTAACCAGTCAGGTGCACCCTGTGTTGAGTCACATGATGATCACCATCGAGAGAGCTCGCTGTCTCTATGCTCTTGACTGAGACCCCCACTGACTTCGACTTGCTAGTCACCTCCACAATGACGTCTATTCGACTCACTAACCGAGGCATCGCCTTGTCGTACGAGGCCCTAATCACCCAAATTGCCGAGTATGCCACAGTAAGTATCAAGGCCTGAGGGAGTTTCAGCCAGAGAAGGGACCCATTGGTGCGCGCTTCCTGAATGCAAGCAACGCCTACCTACAGGAGGTAGAGTAGGAGTAGAGACCATGATGGCCGCCAAGAGCAGCTCGAGCTGGTGAGGCATCTGCCAAAGTGGATGAGCATTTAGACCGTATCAAGACATTGCTCCAAGAGCTATATGCCTCACAAGCTGAGACTACGACATTCACAGCCCGAGCAAGGTGTTGTGAGTTTTAAATGACTCGCAAGCGCACGAGTCGTTTGCAATATAGTGTGTGCAAGTGCGAGATCGAATGCACAGGGAATTGCGTTGTGAAAATAAATTTCTATCTAAACTAATCCTATTTTAACTTAGTTCCGAAATTTGTGTGGTTTTGAACTTGAAAACATAAACTGAAGCAAAATAAAATAATTAAAAGATAAAATACTAAGGTTTTTGGAATCAGCCATCACAACTCATAGCAACAATCTTCATGTTCATCGACATTTTCCAAAGTATCGAACAACACATTTTATATATGTTCTATTTTTGCGCGACAAATGTATCAAAACATCCAAAGTATCCGTTCTTTATACAAATCACAAAAGATACCCGATTTAATTTAAATCTAATGTATCCGTGCTTTGCACGAATCACAAGGGATATCCAACTTAAATCAAATAATTCGATGTATCTGTTAAACAAATGACAATGGATATCTAATATTTAAACAAATAAACCAAGCAATCAATTAAGAGTGATCAACAATTAATTGAATATAAACAGAACAATGAGAATTAAAATTCATATCACTGAAAAATGTCAATTTACATGAAAATTATCAATTGCTAATCATTTGTGAGGCTTCATCCTCAACCTTAGTCGGGGATTTATCCTCTCATGAAATCGAAAGAAAATACAATAAACTGAGAATCCATAGAAGTGCAGAAACTTACAAAGAGAAAATTCAAATTGAAAGCCACCACAAACTACAAAAAATTGGCCTTTTTGCTTCACTCAAAAATAAATCCCCAACCGCCTTTGTTTTTCTTCTTATTTTTTTCTTTCTTTCTTTGTGCTCTCTGCGGCGCTACCCCCTGCTTGCTTGTGCCACTGCTTATATAAATATATTAGGGTAATAAAATTGCCCTAGCATCAGGTTACTTGCAAAGGGAAAAAAAAAAAGGCTTTTCATTTTATGTGGGCTCGGTAGGTAAATGGGTCTTGTTATAATGCTTTGTCTTTTTTTTCTTCTTTATTATTTCCAAGTCCCACGTGAAGCCTTTGATTTCTTTCTTTTCTTTGGCTTAGCTTGCTCCAATTTGGCTTGGCTCATTTAAAGGCTTGTTTTGTCTTTTTTGTGCAATTCCAATTCACGCACAAGCCTTTCTTTGTTTGTTTTGCTAGCCCCCCCCTCCCCCATGATTCTTCTTTCTTTTCTTTTATTTCCTTCCTTCTTTTGATGGGCCCTACGCATGGCACAATATTGCTCTTATTTGACTTGCTCTTCTTTTCTCTTTTTATCTCTTTTCATTTCTCAAGCTTTTGCATTTTTTTCACATTAAATCCCCAATTTTTCCTTAGCAACCTGTAAAAAAACTAAAATCACAGAACTAATACAAAACATTAGATTATAATAAAACTAAAAGATTAACAGATATAAATTAAGGGGTCCAAATATGCAATATTTGGCACTTATCACAAGGGTAGAACGAGCCCGAGTACGAGAGGTACAACAGCGAGGGGATCGACGGACAGCAATTCGAGAAGGCGATCTTGATCTTAGATTGGTTATTTCTGTGACTTTTGTAAGTCCACCGTTCTGGGTGGCAATTTTGTATATCCCACTCCATTATAAGTCCACCTTGGAGGTAGCAATTTTGTTGTGTTATGATGACTAGTTGTTATGCTTATTACTGCCTTAGAGCTTTTCTTTTCAAAATTTTAAATTGCAAACCTTTCCAAATCATTTTTTTTTTTAAATCTTTTGATTTCAAAAGCTTTTAATTTTGAGGATGAAATTCCCTAATAAAAATAACCTCTTTTAAATGATTTTCTACAAAGATTGGTTAAGGAAGTTTTTAATAAAATTGGTTTAACAAGAACCCGAACCCTTAATGGTAACCTAGTAAAGCCCTAAAACCCCTTAGAAGATAGAAGTCAAAACACTAACCCTTTGGAGTAGACGTACGCTAGGGAGGCAGACGTATGCTTCTGTTTCTAGTGCAGACATACACGGTGTTTGGTGGACGTTTGTCCTTGTTTCTAGTGCGAACATACGTGGAGGACCATTGTACGTACGCTCTACAAATAGTACACGGACGTACGTAGGACCATATGAATGTACGGTACTTTTTAAAATACCCTTTGGATAATACATGGATGTACGATGCACCCTTTGGACCGCTATACAAATAATACCGGACGTATGCTAGGGTTAGCAGATGTTGACTGCTTTTCAGAGAGTTAGTAATAGCCCTCCCCTATAAATACCCCATACCCTCTTTTCTTCTTCATACCATTCTAGACCTTCGGCATGTCCCTAGGCTGCCAAAATTGTGTAAGCCTTGTGATCTTGCGAGAGTTGTGAGTCTGGAGGAGTTTTGAGAGAAGGAGGCCATACCTTTGCTTGATTTTGAGGTAACCCCTGCCCACTTTACATTTCTAGCATTGTTTCATTACCTGATCTATATTGTGATGGATTTCCAAAGAGTTTTACTAAGCTTTTCCTTAGAATGATAATGTTTTCAAAAGCCTCTTTAAGTTTCATGTTGTTAAGATTTCTACATTGCATGTGTTTATTTACTAGCTTAGAGGAGATATAAAAGTATAGAATTATCATAGGAAGCATATACTATTTGAATCATAGACAACGTGCTTAACTCACTGAGCAGACATACGCCATCGGGGTCGGACGTATGGTCAGGGAGTAAAGCACCAATTTTAAGTTTCACTCATGTACGCTTTAGTGCCACCTTTTGGATTAAATAAGGTGTAGTGTAACAATGTGTTGAATTCGTTATAATAGGATTTAGCTATGTCGGAGGAATCGCTCAAATGTTCAGCTAACTTTTTATTAAAACGTGAGATATGTCAGTTGACTGACCACGAGTATGATACGAGCATGCCTACTTTTGTAAATGCTTGGTAATTGTATTATAAATTGGTTGTTAAAATGCATCGTATGACATGGTACACCGGTACGTGCGGTATAAACGGCCATGGGCTTATTATATAGACTTCATACTATGGTCAAATGTGTATTATATGGACCTTGGATCCAATGGTTGTTCATGGTCGGCGCAGCCTTAATGGGCATCACTACAGGACAAATATCATTAATGATGTGAGCCACTCAAGGTCGGACTCGATCGTGCCGTTAGTGTTATGTACGGTAGTGTGCAATAGCTGGGGCATCGGCATTGTACTACAGGTCCCTCGGGACAGCGCCAACCTTGCTGAGGAACGGTAAAATCTCGGGTAGACTATATACGAGAGTTATGCCCTATAAAGCACTAGTCTTTTTTGCATTAAAATACTTAAGGCAATTATCGCCGGTAGTACACCACAATCTTTAAAACCTCAAAACCTTACTAAATGGTATATTAACGGAGGTAATGCCCCTTTTTTATTCTTATTCAAATTGTACGTTTACTTCCACATAATTAAAGCTCATGTCATACCTATGTTGTAAAGTTTACTTACTAAGTCTTTAGACTTACGATGTTGCTACTCTTTTAGGGAACATGACTCTACACTTTGGGAGTGGCATGGTTGCTGCTACCCGATTGTTTTAGGATTTGCTTAGTAATACAGGTTTGTTATTATCATTATTTAGCTGTTCCATGTCTTTAATTTGATGATTTATATAATTAACTCATATTTATTTCACATTTCTATGCATTTATTTTGATGATAATAGAGGGATAATTCTCCATTGAGTCATAAGTTGGCTTATCTGGGGTGATTGCCAATAACTCTACCAAATTAGCCAAGTCTAATTTTGGGGGTGTTACAAAAACATTAGTTTTCTACATTAAAATACTTAGGTCATTGTTGCCGAGAGTATACCACCTTTTATCAACCAAATAATATTTTCAATGTGTATTAACGAAGATAACACCTCCTCCCAAAGTTTACCAAAACTACACATTTATTTCTGCTTAATAATGGGTTCATGTCATACCCAATTATAAGGTTTACTTACTAACTCGTTAGACTTACGTGGTTATTATTCTTATAGGGAGCTTGTTCCTAGAACTCAAGAGTGGTATGGTTGCCGCTACAAACTTTGCTTTAAGATCTTCATGTTGTTATCAAGTTTGCTTTATTATTATTAGTTGCTCCATGTTCTTAATTTGAGGATTATACTTGTACTTGTAATGATTATTAGACTTATCAGATTTATTACACATTCCTATGCATTAACTCTGATGATTCTTAGAGGGGTGATTCCCCATTTAGCCATTAGTTGGTTAAACTGGGGTAATTGTCAATAACCCTACAAGGCTGGTTAATGCCAGTTTTGGGGGTGTTATAGAGTCTACCCCTCAACCATTTTAGGTCGACACAAACTATAATGACCCAAATAATTAACTAAGCTAAAATAGCTTGGTTAGAGGGTTAATTGAACTTTTGGGTCACTAGGAACAATTGGATGGTTATTTTGAGAATTTTGAATTCTTTGACCAAACGCTCGTGTAGGGACCATGCAAGCTCTTGCCTACAAATAGTACACAAACTTTCATGTGGGGACCAGCCCAAACATTTGTTGACTTTTGGTTGACCACTAGATATTGCTCAAGCGAACGAGTGCAACCCTAAAATTGTTGGGTAAACAGTACGCGAATGCTTTGTAGTATAGTTCCAAATGCTTGTTGCACTGTAGGCTTGCTCTTGCAGTGCTCACAACTTTTCTACCCTATAAATATTCCCCTCCCATGCTCATACCAATTTATTATGCCCTTTAAGCCCTAGAGAAACACCGCATGAATGTTGTTGTGAGCTTGAGAGAGATTACCTTGGTGTTCTTGAGGAAAAGAATGAGCTTGTTGAGGTTCTTGCTGTGTAGAGGTAATTATTGTCTCTCTCTAGTATTTTTCCTTAAGATGTTAGCTAGCTTATGTGTTATTGTAGCATAGTTGTTAGAACTATAGAAGCACAGGACTTAATCTTACTATAAGGATTTCTTTTTTGTTCGACTTATTCTTGTTGCATGAATGTGTTGTCGTCCGGTGGTCCCACGTACGTCCGGTGTACTATTTGCAGAGCGTACGTCCAATGGTCCCCCATTGTACGTCCGCACTACAAACAGAAGCGTACGTTCGCTAGACCTAGCGTACGTCCGCCCTCTTATGGGTCAGTGTTAAATTTCTACTCCTAGCGGATCCAAATGTGATTAGGTTAAGCTAAAGGTGTTAGGCTTTCGCCTCAGCGGCTTTACTAAAGGTTCGGGCTTAAGCGTTCAGTCAAAAGGGAATCTTCTAAATAAAGGTTACTTTTATCGGGGTATTACATCTAGCAAGACCCATATCGGGGGCCTGGCCGGACCCCGGTGTGGGTCTAGCAAGACCCATGAGAACCCGCCAGAAAACCCACTTGACCTGCCAGAAAAACCCACAAAACCCATTTCTAATGCCTAAAATTCGTTTCTAATGTCTCAAAAATCATTTATAATGCCATAAAAACTCGTTTTTTGATTCAAATATAAAACCTAAAAGTGAAAGATTAACCCCTTAGAGGATTTAATCACCCCAACATTAAAGAAGATGATTGTCGGTGCTGAAGAGAGTGACCCAGCCAGAGAGGGTAACTCGGAGAGGGTGGCCGTGGGTCTTCTTTCTTTCTCCCAAATACGGGCTTCTTTCTCTCTCTCTCTCTCACACATCATCTCTCTTTCTTTGTTAAATGACAAGAAGAAGGAAGAAGAAATGGGAGAGGTTGTCGGCAAGAAGGAAGAAATGGGAGAGAAGAAGAAATGGAAGGAAGAAGAAGAAATAAGGAAAAATCTAGTGTTTTAGGCTGTAGGATAGTGTTGTGTATTCTACTTATATGGCAGTTGGTGATTGGGGGTTGCAAAAGTTGGGTTTTGCAACTCATTCACATTAAAGTTAAGTCCAACTTTGGCTCAACTTCTAAGCCAAATTTCTCTTTCTCTTTCTAGTTGAAGGCTCTCTCTTTCCTCCACATCAGTTTTTATTTATTTTTAAATTTTTAGACTTGACAGAAAAGTTGGGCTTAAGTTGGATTTAAATTGTGCTTTTATCATTTTCCATAAGGATATTAGGAGAACACCATGAGAATATAACATTCCCCTTTTTAAAAACGGAGTTAAGTGTTGGGAATACTGTAGTTTGACATTTAAAATAACAATTTAGCATTTAAAATTGCCATTAAGTGTTTAAAATTGTGTGTTTAACCAAAGTACCTCATTAACCACGATTTGGAACGCATATTTTTTTTTTTTTTTTTTTATGTATTTTCAAATCATAATTTTTTGAAAACATAATTCTAAACAATCAATTTTATGTAACCCCAAGGGGTTGATCCAAGTGGTGAAGGCCTTGGTTTTGAGGATTTGCTCCCTTCAAGGTTCAAGGTTCAATACCTCATGTGTATAAACAATTCTTTGGGGCCACACCCCTGGTGAAAAGTTAGTGACTTAACCAATTTTATGTAGGGAAACTTTCGAGGGTACGGTGTATGTGACCGGGGTTTACTTTACAGGGATGAGTCCGAAAGGCTCTACCTTGGAGAGGTTCCTCGACATAAAAAAAAAAAAAAATCAATTTTATGCTATTTGTTTACAAATATAAGTTATTAGTTCGAATTCTTCTATTTCCCTTATGCGGATATATATAAATAAATAAATAAAAGTATGCCAGTTAGCTTAAAATTATATTTTTTATTTATAAAGTCACAATACCAACAGCACCAAAATATTAATATTGTTTTAAACAAACGTTTCGTTGCTCACGTGCACAATAAAAGCAATGAGTATTGAAATGCAGTTTATTTTATTATTTTTGATGTGATGCGAAATATTCGATCATCCATGTTACCGTTTCCGCTGCAGCATGGGCTGAGGAGGCTTTTCCATAGGCTGCAGGATCGATTTGAGTTCGTATAAAAAAATAAAAGAAAATAAAAAAGTTATTAATTGTCCAATCGGAGGCCCTTTCTCTCCTCTAGATTCCTCATCTCGGAGACCGTCCATCCATTTTCTGTACAGGAATTCCGTACGAGAACCCTAGAGACTATCAGCTCAAGCTCCTTCAGTTCTGCCTCCGTTTTCTCGAAGGAAGATCTAGGGTTCCGACCCCTATAGCTCTCCAATTGCACTGAAATGGGAAGCAAGAGAGAAGAGGAGCGAAATGAGAAGATTATACGTGGTCTCATGAAGCTTCCGCCCAATCGGAGGTGCATCAACTGCAACAGCTTGGTAAATTTTCTCTCCCACTAACTTTTGATGGGTTTCTGTTTTTTTAGTCTTTCCTTTGGTGTATAAGCTGAGCTCAGAGTTTACAATTAAATGTTGCTTGATTCGTAAGAAAGTTCAGGAAAACAGAATAACTTCAGTGTTGGAAGATATTTGAATTATAGAAGATGAAGAAATTTAGCTTTTGCATTAGAATTTTCATCCCTGTGGTTGTTATCATTTCTCAGTGAATATGATCGTAGTTGTTTTGTGCAGGGTCCTCAGTATGTTTGTCCCAATTTTTGGACTTTCGTCTGTACAACTTGCAGTGGGATACAGTGAGTATTTTCCCTTTACTGTATATATATATTTTTATTTTTTATTTTGTATTATTTCATCCTAGTGTTTAATATGCAGCCGTTGAAGATAAATTTATGTTATTTCTTTATTATTTTTTCCAAATTTAATCCTGTTTAGATGGGAGGCATGCTTAGTAGTTTTAATAGACATCAAAATGTTTCCAAATAAATCCTAAGACTTAGAAGGATACTGGTTATTCATTTCCCTTTTTTTAAGTAAGATTTACACGTCTTCTATTTATTTATTTTTATATATTTTTTAATTTTTTCCTTGATGACCTACTTTTCTCAAATCTCAAATTGTTAGTAAATTGAAGACAATATCGTCCCCAAGTGGTAGCTCAATCGGCTGTGAACTACACCTTATGAAGTGGAGGTTATATGTTCGAATCCCCCCCTCCCCCTACCCTTGTGTGGACATGTCAAAAAAAAAAAAAAAAAGACTATCCTATTTTGTGCCCTTTCATTTACAAACCAATGCTTTTTATATAGTGAGTCCTAGCATTTGTATCTAGTTAAATCGTAAATTCTTGAGAATTCTTTTAAACATAATAAGAAACCATTTAGGAGAAACTTTTTCTGTTTAAGTCTAAGTTGGTAGAGGTTTATTCATATACGCATGATCAGGTTTGAGGAATATGGTTTCATAAACATAATACTTACTTTGTCAATTAAATATGCTAGTTTCCCCTTTGGTTAGGTGCAATTACAATTACAAGGACATTATTTGTGTTTTGAACTTAGTTTACCTCCCCTAGTCTCAACTATTTATTGGCAATTGATGAGATGGGTGTTAAATATGATAGTCTGAGGGGTGATTGGTGTTCCAAGGAGGTAGGGGAACCCTATGGGTTGGGAGTGTGGAAATGTATTAAGAGGGGGTGGGATGGTTTTGCACATCATATGTGTTATGAGGAAGGAGATGGCTCTAAAGTGTTGTTTTGGCATGATATGTGGTGTCGGGAACTACCATTGAAGATCATTTTTCTAGAGTTGTTCACTATTGCTTGTGGTAAAGGATGCGTGGGCAGAGAAGAATATGCAGTTTCATACTGGTATCATTCATTGTAATGTTTTGTTTATTCGCCTTGTGCATGATTGGGAAGTGGATGTGGTCTCGTAATTTTTTGAGTTGTATTCCCAAAAAGTTAGGTATGGAGGTGACGATACAATTTGCTAGGTTCCATCGAAAAGGAAGACATTTGCAGTGAGGTCTTACTACCGGGTATTGTCTACTTTGGTATGGTTCACTTGTCCTTGGAAGAGTATTTGGAAAGTTAAGGCTCCCCCAAGAGTGGCTTTCTTTGTGTGTATGGCAGCTCAAGGAAAAATCTTAACTTTGGGCAATTTTCGTAAGAGAAATATTATAGTGTTGGAGTAGTGTTATATGCGTAAGCATTGTGGAGGGTCAATCGACCATTTATTCTTGCATTGTGAGGTTGCAATAGAAATATAAAGTGTTTCTTCAGCTTTTTGGTGTTGATTGGGTTATGCCTTGCAGGGTGAGTGAGTGTTTGGGAAGTTGGAGGGGGCAATTGGTAACCGTCTTGCATTGCACATATGGAGGATGGTTCCATTGTGTGCGATGTTGTGTTCTTTGGCAAGAGCGGAATACCTGAAGTTTTGATGACTGTTAGAATGGCTACTCGATTTGAAAAAGTTGGTGATACAAACTCTGTATTCATGGAGAGTGACATGGCATACTTCACTTGTTTCTACTTTTTTTGAATTTCTAAATTTATGTTCTTCTTTCTCTATGTATTATGGGTTCTCTTGTATACTTCCAGTGTACATGGGTTGCGCCCCTCTGCATGTTCTTTGAATATACATTATTTATAAAAAAATGTATAAGATAGGATCTCTTCAAATTGTATTAAGTCAAAAAACAATAAATGATAGATTGTAGAGTTGTAGGTTTCTTCTCAAACACTTAGTAGTTGCTATACTTGGTATTTTGCAATTGGGCAAATTTATTCCATCACTAGCTGGTCAAATGCGGAGCCAAGCTTTTTTTTTTATTTTAAAAAAAAATAATTTAAAGGGAGCCAGATATGTAACTCTAAAATAAAATCTAAAAAAAAAAAAAGTACTTTTAATAGTTTACTTATGATGTATTGCTTATATAAAAAAAGAGTTGACTTATGATTTAATCTTCAAGTTCTTAGACAAAAACATACTTTTCTAGCATTGGATGATGTTAACTCTTCATTCTTCAAAACTTTGTATCTTTGGACTGTTTCTTATGTTTTTCTTTTGACGATTAGTTATAGTGATTTCCTTGTTCCGTTTTCTCCTTCTATTTTGTAGCCTCCTCTTGTATGATTTCTTTTTACTTAGGTATGTCTTACGTTTTTAATAATGTCTCGTTTAAAGCATAAGGCATCCCTAAGTACACATGAAGTATACAAGAAAAACACCTAGTTAGAAGAATAGAAAAAAAAAAAAAAAACAAAAAAATTATGAAAAATTGTGACTAATGAAGATATATAAGCAGCTGTCCACAAATAAGGAGTGTTGAAGAAAAATGACTTAGGCTTCTACGTCATCCTCTCGCAATCTTCAAAACTCCTATAATTTATGTTCCTCCAAATACACCATAAAAGACAAGAAGCTACCATTTTTCACGAAGAAGCACTTCAAGTGTTACCAGTAGTCCACCAACATGCATACACATCAAAAACTTGTCTAGGCATAACCTAAGAAAGCCCAAAGTGATTGAAGAAAGCATTCCATAAGGCACACACCGCCTTACAATGGAGAAGAAGATCTACGAATTTTCCATTTCTTTTGTACATGCAACACCTATTGATTACTATGGCATGCCGATTGATTATCCATGGTAAAGATTTTTACTAGGGCTGCCAACTAACAAAAAGTTGTCCTTTTTTTATGAACAATAATAATATTATTGAAAGAAAAAGGGCAAAGCCCTGGACACGAAAAATAATAAGAGAGCTGAATACCCTAAAGAATACTATAATCTAAAAAACAAATCAAATCTACCATATTCCTTGAGTCAAAATTAAGAACATTTACAATAACCCAATCCAAAAGAGATCTTAGAAAGGAGAATTTTTGAAAAAGCACATTAGACTCGCTATCCTCAAAGAGGAGCTGATTCCTTTCTCTCCAAATGCTACGCATTAAAAGAGCAGGAATAACTTTCCAGATTGTCTCTTTGGGGTGACCCCTCCCTTGAAGTAGCTATAGGATGTTACTAGGCATCACCAAGAAAACCCGAATATGTTAAGAGTGAAGTGTTAGAGATCAGAAGTATACTCACAGTGGATCAAAAGGTAATTAATAGTTTCATATACATAGAAAGTAACTACGATTTCTGTAATTTATTGTGAATTGTGTATTTGAGTTTCTTACTGCCTTTCAATTAATGAATTTATTTCTTTCCCTGTTTTGAAATTTTCTATTGCTCTGCTGGTTTTGTTTGAGCATGGCCTGCCAACATCTGGTCCATTTAGATTTTCAATGTTTTATTTATTTATCCATTTTTTGTGTCATACAGTCGTGAGTTTACTCATCGTGTGAAGTCTGTCTCCATGGCTAAGTTTACTTCGCAAGAGGTTGAAGCACTTCAAAATGGCGGTAACCAGGTACAATGCTGAAAGTGCGCTGGGGGAAGGGGGTGTTGGCTTGCTTTTTCCTTTCTGATGAGACTTTCTTTCTTTTCAGCGTGCAAGGGACACATATCTAAAGGATTGGGACCTTCAAAGGCAGCGATTGCCTGACAGCAGGTGCATGACATGGGATTTATTAATAAGGTTATAGAACATGGAAAATATAAACTTTGTTTTTAAATTATGTTTTCTTTTTGCAGCAAAGTTGATAAAATACGGGAGTTTATAAAGAATGTGTATGTGGAGAGAAGATATGTTGGAGGAAAGACCTCTGACAAGCCTCCAAGAGATGTGCAGGCAATATGTCCTTGAACCAAATTTTACATTGATTATATGTTAAAAGAACTTTTTAGTGTCTTTTGTTTCTGTTTCTGAAACGTTTTTTCCTTTCTGGAAACATAGAATGAAATGGGAGTTGTAACTCATTTGGAAGTTTCTTTTTTGAAAAGTATTTCCTGAAACAACTAGTTATCAGATTTTCAAAAATAGAATCTATTTTCCTTGGTCTCCTCCCCCCCTCCCCAAAGTTGTGGCCTGGCTTTCTCTTTTCACTGTTTCTGTTGAAGATAAATGTAACAGCACAGAAAACATGATCTTGTATTTTTTTTACTCATTTCTAGAGCTTTTTGGTAGTTTTGGAAATACATTACCAGAAACAGAATCAAGCAGGTTCTAACCATATATACTGCCCTTATCTTTTATCATAATATACAATCTTAGCACATGGTATTTGTTATTGAATTTCACAGAACCTTAGCATCTCTGAAGTTGAGGCGAGACGTGCCAGTTCCTATCATTCTTATTCTCAGAGTCCACCTTATGATTATCAATATGAAGACCGGCGGTATGGAAAACAAGCTGCTGCCCTGTCCAGGAAGCCTGGTTCAGATCGAGGTCGCTATGAGGGGAAGATGTCTAGTTTAGTCTACAGTCCTGGTCGCTCAAGTGAAAAAATGTATGAGGACAGGTTTGCAAATGAAGGCTCCGTTTCCAGAGTTTCGGACTACTCTGTGTCTAGTGCAGGTGATCCATTCAGATCTAATTCTGGGTCTCCTAATTTTCATAAGGATGTTGGATTTAGCAGCCCTCCTATTCAGCCTTTGAGGGGTATTTTAAGTGAAGACTCTTGGTTTCAACCAATAAATGAATCTTCTGAGGCACATGCCAAGAGAGTTGGAGATGGAATTCCACGTCCGCAGGTTATGTTTCTTGTATACTGCTTTTGTGGTTGACAAAAGAAAAAATGTGGCATTTTTGAGTGATTTATTTAACAGTGGAAGTGAGTATCTCTTTTAAAAGAAGTATCAAATATTAGTGGAGCCTTGTCTTAGGGGTGCAAAATGTTTCTGGTGTGTCTTTGATGCCTGTTCAGTGTAGAATGGCTGTCTGGTGCATAATATATTGACTTGTATATGCATCAAAGCTAATAACATCATGAAGCATTTGAATTAGAGTTACGAAAGATGCATACATGCGTGCATGCATGCAGGTATATATATACACATATCTATGTACATTGTGCATATGCGACCTTTGCTGTGCATGCATACATGGATACATTGCCTACCTAACTGCTCTTTGTGCTCTACTGTTATACTCTTTATCAAAAAAATTTCTGTTTATTTCATCTCCTTTTACAAACTTTATGTTCTTGTGTCTATGATGTCATGTGGCTGTTTTTAGGTTTGCTAGGGTATTGTCAAAGTAAACCTCAACGAACCTTCTAATGAATGGGTGAAAGATTTGGTTTATCACTTGCATGAAAGTGCTACTGGCATCACCAACTATTCATACAACCCATCATGAGTCTTAAACGCCGTTTTTCACTCATCACCAGGATGGATATAGATTTGATGATACCCACTCTTCAAATCCAACTTTGTAAAAACAGTAGCACCACACAACTGATCCAACAAGTCATCCAGTCGAGGAATAGGAAATTTGCATCTGCCTCTAATCCTGTTAGAAGAGTTTGTTGGGGTTAAAAGAATATGTTGGTGAAATGGATTTGTTACAGGGGTATTTTGGTCATTGTATTGATGTTCTGGGAATCTTCTGCACATCTTTGCCTATCTAGACACAAGCGATGATGTTCCTCCTGAATTCATTTGATAGATCAAACATGGCAAATATTTTATGTATCTTGGGTTAGATGGGAAAAGTCTGCTCCTGTATATGATTGGGAATATTTGTGAAGTTTCTCTGCATGTAGTTTGAGCAAGGTAAAATTTGAATTTCTGGAAAAATCTAAAAGATAATCTTCTTGCTTTTTTAATGGTTGAATTCTTGTGGGGAATTGTTTAGTTTAATTATGCTGTCAGTAACATGGTGGGTTCATTGTTATTATTGCTTGAGGACTATGTTGGTGTGTGTGTTAATTCTGTGGTTTTCTGTGTCTACATAACCATTCCTATGTGCCTTTGGTCTTGTTTCTATCATAAATGGAGCCTTTTCAATCACCTTACTTTAATTTGTTCCTTTGTTTAGAGAACTGCATCTTTGGGTAGCTTTGGATCCATGGACAGCAATTCCCTGTCTTACAAGTCATATGACGCTGGTGGTTTAACAGATGTTGTCTCAGATCTGGAACAACCTGCTCGAACATTAAAGGATAAAGCATCTCCAATTACGCGATCATCTGTTTCTGAAAGTTCTGGTAATTTGGATCTTTTCGCACCACCCGTTTCAGAACCAGAGTCATCTGCAGTTTCATCCTTTGATTTATTTAGAATACCGGCAGCATCATCAGCTCCATCTCTGGATTTGTTTCAACCATCTGTTATATCTTCAGCTTCATCTGTGAATCTATATCAACCTCCACAAACTTCCACATCGTCATCCTTGGACTTCTTTGCTGAGATTTCTCTGCAACAGCCAGCGACAACCTTGGATGAAGAAGCAGCCCAGTTATCTGTCCCTGAAAATGAAGGATGGGCGACATTTGATACACCTCTGGCCACTCCTGCATCTATTCCACGTGCTGAAAATCCTACCCCTGAAAGAGTACCTAGTAGTGATGTAGGTTCATTGGAAAAGTTTGACTTGTTTTCATCCTTAAATACAAACATGCATTGGCCCTCATTTCAATCTGATAGCTTTCATGGGTCTTCTTCAACAATGTCTAATCCATGGCATGATGTGCACAATGTTCAACCTTGCACTACAGCAACAAGTACTCAGGTATCTATAATATTCCCTCTGAAGTGTTTTTCTAGTGTGTGAAGGATAATGATCAGAAATGCTTGGTGTATGTTAGGTTTTAGAAAATTATGTGCTAGTCTCCATTGGGATTTGCTGGATGTTTTTCTAATTTCAAGATGGCATGCAGTAAATTGAAGGGATTTGGTCAGGTTTTGTATCTTTTGTCTCTGAACAGGCATGGAATGCATTTGAAGATTCCATGGGGAACCTTCCTTTGGATGGCAATAAGCAAGGTAGTGAACTACAGCTAGAAACTCGCAATCTTTCATCAGCTGCTGATCAGTACTTGGGCTTAAGAGATTTAGAGGTTTGTACATTTACCTCAAATATCTTTCTCAGTGTTTATTTTCTTTTATTCAGTCTCAAACATTTCGATTTGCAGAACTCCAGTAAAGCGGGGATTCAAAGAGCTGCCTCTGATGACGGGTCCCTGGCTCCAAGCTTGCCATTGCATGGTGGCATGGGGCCATCATATACTCCAATACTTCCTCTGATGGTTTGTACTCTTCAGTTGCTTTAGCTTTTTATATATGATCTTAAGCTTGTGGAAGTAATTTTGTGCATCTCCTGTAGTAATTTATGGCTTTTCACAGGGAGAGACGAAATCACATGCAGTGGACCATAAATCTACAAACCCATTTGATCTCCTGAATGATTCTGATTTTGAACAGAGCAATATGGTATGCTATAATATTCATTTCGTTGGTAAAATGTTTATACTGAATTTTATTAGAAGTTTGAAGTGTGCCCTGTTCCTCTCCCATGTGCTTGTCTGACCATTTTCAAGGTCAAGCCATTGTTCTTGCATACTTTAATGCCACATGAGCATGATCGTCAAGCTTTTCATTCTTATAAAGCATGATTTTGTTGTATATGGTATGATATGGGCAAGTACATGGTAATACATATAGAATGTCTATATTCACCATGAGCACAATATAACTAGTATGTAGAACATTAAGCAGCGACATTTTTCAAGGTTTATTACTTTATTAATTAGATAGTCAAATCATACTGCATTAGAGCTAGTCATGGCATCTATGTTCTGTACCTCACTACACATGATGTCCTTGTTTGAAAAAGATCTGCTTTGTTTGGTTTTACATTGTGCTTTTAGCAGATTTTATATGCATGAAGATTTTGTTTTGCAATATTTGTGTTTGCAAGTTTTTCTACTTTGTTGTTTGTCTTTGTGATGGAGGCTTTGAGTAAGATGATATTAGTGGCGGTGCATGGTTGGCCTGTTAGAAGGATTCAAAGTAGGTAATACTTCTTTCTCACATCTTCTGTTTGCCGATGACACCTTGATCTTTTGCAATGCCATGCCCAGCCAGTTGCGTTATTTGTGGAGTGTGTTTTTGCTTTTCAAAGTTGCATCTGGGTTGAAGGTAAACCTGGCTAAGTCGGTTGTAATTCCGGTAGGGAATGTGGAGCAAGTGGGTATTTTAGCCAATATTTTAGGTTGCAGGGTTGCCTCCTTGCTAGTGAAGTATCTTGGGTCTTCCGTTGGAGGCCTTTTATAAGGCTAAGCATATCTGGGATGGAGTTACTGAGAAGCTAGAATACAGGTTGGCCAGCTGGAAAATGATGTATTTATCAAAGGGTGGGACGGTCACCCTCATCAAGAGTACTTTGGCTAATTTGCCCACTTAATATCTGTCTCTCTTTCCTATACTGGTGACTGTTGCTAAACATATTGAGAAGTTACAACGCAATTTTTTATAGGGTGGTATAGGTGAAGAGTTCAAGTTTTCACTTGGTGAATTGGGCGAAAGTTTGCACTCCAATCAAGGAGGGCGGTTTGGGTATTAGAAATTTAATGGTGTTCAATCGCGCCCTTTTAGGGAAATGGTTGTGGCTCTATAGGATTGAGAGAGATGCTTGGTGGAGAGTGGTGGTAGACTTGAAGTATGGGAGCTTATGGGGTGGGTGGTGCTCTCGTGCCTGGAGGAGATTTCCGGGTGGGATTGTGGAAGTGTGTTAGGAAAGGGTGGGAGACTTTCAAAGGCTTTACTAGACATGTGTGGGGGATGGGACTAGGATAAGCTTTTGGCGTGACTTGTGGTGTGGAGATTCGGTTCTCAAGGTAGCCTTTCTAGTTTTATTTGGTATTGCTTGTGTAAAGAGTGCCTCTGTTGCAAATAATATGGAGGTGTTGGGAGGTTTGAATCAGTAGAATGTGAACTTCAGAAGAGAGGCACATGATTGGGAATTGGAAGTCTTTGCGTCCTTCCTCCAGGTGTTGCATTCAATTAGAGTGAGGCAAGGATGTGAAGATAATTTGTGGTGGATCTCCTCCAAAAGGGGTCTCTTCAAGGTCAATGCCCTCTTCTATTCTTTGGCTTGTAATGAAGGTAGGTGATTCCCTTGGAAGAGTGTGTGGCGGACGCAGGCTCCTCCGAGATTGGTCTTTTTTGTATGGTTGGTGGCACTAGTAAAATTCTGACCTTGGATAATCTCAGGAGTCGTTACATTAATGTGATAAATAGATGTTGCATGTGCAAGAGACATGAGAAGACGGTGGATCATCTCCTTCTTCATTGTGAGGTTGCTTCGGCTTTGTGGCATGCCATCTTTAGTCACTTTGGGATGGCCTGGGTGATGCCTAGATGGGTTTTGGATTTGCTAGCTTGTTGGTGGTCTTCTGGGAGGTGGGGGGAGTGCTATAGTCTGGAAGATGGTGTCTACGTGCCTCTTTTGGTGCTTATGGTAGAAAATGAATAATAGGTGCTTTGAGGACTTGGAGATGTCTTTGGAGGACATTTTATCCTCTTGCTTTCATATTGTGTATTTTTGGACTGTAGAACATTTGTCCTCGTTGTCGATTAGTTATGATGATTTTCTTAATTGCTTTTCCTTTTCTGTAGTTAGGTGATCTTTTTGTATATTTCCTGTGTATTTAGGGGTGCCTTACACTTTTAATTAGATTGGTTATTACTTATAAAAAAAAAAAAATTAAAAAAAAAAAGAAAAAAAAAAAGGAAGCCATCTCCATAAGAAAGAAAATGTCCTTGATTCCATTCAAGTGCTAACTTATTCTTCTTTGTTCTTTCTCTTTTCTCTTGCGGGAAATAAATTAGACGGTTGTACATTCATGGATTTGTTGTCTCTAATTTGTGTTGGTGTATTTCATAATCAGTTCTTGGACATGAGCCCCTTGGACGCTGCTCTCCCCAATGCCCAGTTGTCATCCACCTTTCATGGTGGTGTATCTCAACCATGGCTCCCACAAAATACAGTGACTCCTTATATTCCAGCTGTAGGACAAGGTACACTTTATTAACTCTTGGTGGAACTTCATATCATGTTTGACCATTCTTTCTTGCAAAAGTTGATGCTGGAGCTCTATTTATTAATTGCTCCACAGTTTGATGCATCTCATTTGAGCTCATCTCCAGTATTAGTAAAGCAGCAAACTCACTAGAGCTTTCCATCAAGAATCTTTTGAGAAAAAAAAAGTAAAAAAGAAGAAAGAAAAAAAAAACCCAAGAATTCCTTGTTTGCTATCAAACACTTAAAGAGTAGGGACGAATATGCATTTTTGTTAGAGGATGACGCATACAGTCATATTAGTAAGAGAAATGCTACACACATTTCCATTTCCACACTTTCAAATGCACTCTCTGACATGGCGGTAAAAATCATCATTAGATACAAATCTAATACTGATCCATCCAAAATCTAATGGTGATTTTTATTGTCACTTTAGGGTGTGTATTTGGGAGCGTGAGAGTGGCAGTCTGCAGCATTTCTCATATCAGTAGCACCTGTTTTCTGATATGAGCCGATCCCCACTTCTCATTCTACTCTTCTAATCCATGTACTTTCACTTGTTTCTCTCTCTTGTTTTCTTTTGTTCTCTCTCGTCTTTGTCCTAAATGACTGCCTGTCATTAAGATTCTCTGCTCTCCATTTGGTTTGATTCTGTAGGTGGCTTAACGTACATGGCAGGGCAAACACCAAGCTCTCAAATACCGTAAGTTTTTTTCTATTGCTCATGATCATTTAGTAGTTGGTTGTGTTCTATTTTGGTCGTATTCATCATCCTGTATAATTAAGTTTATATTGCAGGAATGTCCCGTCGCAGGGGCCGGTTGCTTCCATTGGAGGAAACCCTTTTGCATAGAGGATTAGATTACGGTGGAGAAATTATTATCTTAATTATTTTCAGTGTGTAGAACTTTTTCATTGACTATTAATATCTAGACTTTTTTTTTAAAAAAAATTTTATATATAACCTAGAATAATCAATTTTCATGGTATTATTCATTTATGTAGGACGCTTGTGAATTAGTTTGGGCAAAACTGCAAGGCCATGAAACTTATTTCTCTAATGTTGAGGCCTCCGTTTGACATTGTAGTTAAACTGGCGGTGTATTGTTGAATTTTAGGTTGGGCGTATTGGAGTTTGGGTTGGATAAAGATGTGGAGGTAGGAGTTTCTGACCAATCTACCTCTTCTTCCTCTTGTTTGTAGCAAATGAAAAGCCCTTGTTGAGGGAAAAAGATCATCTTTGGTTCATTTGGACCGGAACGGATCTAGTCCTTGTATTATCAATTTATCAAGGGTATAATTGTCTAAAAAAAAATTGTTGGACAATTGTACCCCTGATAATACAAGGATTGGATTCCATCCAGTTCAAACAGATTAGAGAGGATCCTAGTCCAATTGAGAAGGAACCGTATTAAGAGGGTATCCTTGTTGCTACAGTAATGCCAATTATTTGGAATTGACTTCTGAAATCTGATCTAGATTTTTAATTTTTGAGCTCAAATTTGCAATGTCTCTCTTTCAAACTTTCAATTAAAGCAATCTTTCTAAACTACTAGAAAATTGCAATGTATCCTTCATAAAAAAAATGAAAACTGCCGTGCTTAGGGTTGTTTTGCCCTGAATTTACAAGGTTATTTTTATTCTTAAAACTTAAAAGGGGTTAAGTCCTTTTGTGCTAGGGAAGGGGTATATTTACAAATATTTGATAATTTATGGAGACATTTTGTTTCGATTGGCAAATTGCCTAAGAGCAACTCCATCAGACACTTCAAACTAGCCTTTTTGTTAAATTTAACAGTTTTCTTCCTCTTTTCTTCCTCCATCAGAGCCTTCAAAATAGCCATCGTCTGGAAATATGCTACAGTGAACTTTCATATATGAAAGTCACTGTAGCACCTGTTAACTATTTTTTATTTTCTTTCTCTCCCTTGGTTCATTTTCTCTCCCTTCTACTTTCTCCGAGATCCGCTAATTCCTTCCAAAAGTACCGAAAACTCAAAGAAATCCAAATCAACAGACATTGAAGAGTACCCAAATCAACATGCCCAAAATCAACACGCCCAAAATCAACACGCTCATGCTTTTCAATAGCGAAACATAAGCAAATTTTTGCTTCCAAAACCAAAATCTTGAGCAAAACAGAGAAATAGTCGCATGGAAAAGAACAAAGTTGTTACCGCCAAAGAAAAAGCTCTTCGAACTCAGCAGAGGCTAGCGCAAGGTCGAGTCGCCCGACTCGACTCCTCCCGAATCGAAACCCATTTCGAAAACGACCGATTCTTCTCCACGAACTCTGAAATTCCTTCCTTCGTAACGACGACGCCTTTTGTCGCCCACTTCGCCTTGCACTCGCCGTCCTTGTACGCCGACTCCAAGATCGGAGAAGTCCTCGAGATCGCCATCATCATTTAAATCATCTTCGTGGATGACCCGGATCTAATTGGAGGTGGTGGTGGGAGTTATCGGGTTCTTCAAGAAATTGAGGTCTTCGCTGCGTCGATGGAGTTGCTCGAGAGCGTTAGACGAGTGAGGAAAAGGGAGGAGAGCAAGGAGGGAGAGAAGAGATGGGAGAGAAAACGGGCGACGGAAATGAAGTGAGAGAAATGAGAAGATAAAAATAATAAAATAATATTAAAAAATGATATTTAATTAAAATGGATGGTTAAAATAGAAGGTCTGTTAGAGTGAAAAATGAAAAACTAGTAGCTAAAATGAAAAAATGTGAATAGTCAGTGGCTATTTTAGCCATCCTTATTGGAGATGCTCTAAATAAACTTATTTTAAGAATGGCATCAATCAATCAATCAAGCCTCGAACTGGCTTGCTCTTATCCTGTCGTTAAGCCAGAAAAAAAACAGAGCAAAGACGAAAAGGTGCGGAGGATGATGGGATGGGACATCTTCTCACCCTTTGTCTTTTTCCTTAATTCCCATCTTTTTAGGCTCATCTTTCTCTCTCTCTCTCTCTCTATCTGGATTCTGGAGCCTGAAATATGGAAATAATGGGAGTCCTTATCTTTGGCCTTGCACTAGCTCTCGCATTGCTTCAAAATCCAGTGCAATCTTCAACTGATGTTCCCTGTGATTTTCCGGCGATCTTCAACTTTGGTGATTCGAATTCCGACACCGGAGGATTGTCGGCGGCATTTGGGCAAGCCTCTTCCCCACATGGAGAGTCCTTCTTCCACGGCCCTGCCGGACGGTATTGCGATGGCCGTCTCGTCATTGATTTCATTGGTACGTACGTTTTTTCTAATATCGACTCTTTTAAAACTAATAATCAGTAAATATTAGCATTTCATTTATCAAATTAATTACTACAACAATCGTATGACATTAATCTCTTATTTTCTTTAATATTATTAATTAGCACGGAGAATATATATTAATTTAGATGTAAAATAGTGAAGAAATTAGCAATTTTTATTTACAATTTGATTTTTGTTTTGTGTACTTCACTTGAGAGTTGATATTGTTAAAAAATAAATAAATAAATACTGTTTTCGTCGGGACGTTCACCGACACTCTTCCGCAATCTGCTCAACACAAGAAATATATATCTATATGAAATAAAAAAACAGCAACCGTCCCGTCATGCCTCACCTTATATAATAGAAATAAATAGAGTCTCATCACTTTGTTATTCTCTTTTCATTTTTCATTTTTTTTTTTTTTAAAAAAAAAAAATTGTTGTGGTGTGTGATTATAATAACATTTGATATATTGAGATTGACCAGGTTATATTAGCTTTAAAAGTCTTCAATGGGCAGTTTTATCTCATCGAATTTTTTATTGGGCAAAAAACTAAAAATCCTCCTAATGGTAGAACTCTTTAATTTTTGCTCTATAGGTTTTCATTTTTATTTGTATGTATATAATGATTTTCATAAAAACGAAAATAATACTTTCATTAAAATTCTAAATTTAACGGAATGCTATGTTAGCACCGATCACATTGTGAAATGTGTTATATATTTACTTTTTTTTAAAAATAAAAATAAAAATAAAATTATATCTAAACACTTTGGGTAAGTAAGTCAAAATTTTAAAATATCTTAGTTTTTTTTTTTTGACAATTTATTTTTTGGGTTAATTGAAATGACAGTAAAATTCCTATTATCAAAATTTTTTAACAATAGATCAAAATGCACCATTTTATCTTAATAAAATATTAATTTTTTAATTTAATTTTAAAATTTAAATCTAAATCTAAAATTTTAAAATTTGTCAAACCCTCAATTTTTTTTTATAGGTTTGGCCCAAATGGGTGGTTCGGCAACCCCAGGCGGCTGGTCTGGGTGTGGTCAAACCACTCATAGGCAAAATGGGATGACCAACAACCTTCTATAGGGATCCAAGGGGGTAGTTCGGCCACCACTAAGCGGCCGGTTTGGGTGTGGCCAAACCACTCATAGGCAAAATTGAGTGGCCAACCACCAACTATAGAGTGGTTCGGCCACCCCTATGTTCCTATTTTTTTTATTTTTTTTTTATTTTTAGATTTAAATTTAAAAATTATTGTTTTAATAAGATAAAACAATGCATTTTGATCTAAACTAATGACTATTAAAAAATTTTGACGACATGAATTTTATTGTCATTTCGATTGACCCAAGAAGTAAATTGTCGAAAAAAAACTTAGGAATTTTAAAATTTTGACACGCTTACCAATGTGTTTTAGATAAAATATCTCTTAAAAAAATGACAAATATTAAAAAAATATGTTTTTGTCAAAATTTTAAAAAAATAAATAAAAGTAAAAATAAAAATTTTGATGGTGGCTGGCTACCCCTTTTAGCCATGGGGTGGCCGAGTTACCCCTATCTGGCCGGTTTGGAGGTGGGGAGGCCCCCACAAGGAGATTTTGGGTGGGTTTGGGGGTGGTGATTTTATTTGAGGAAGTGCATGAACTGATTCAGAAACATAGGTTCCGAAGAGAAATGAAAAAAGAAATATTGGTATTCTGAATTATTAATAAAAAACTATGAGAGATCGAAGCCTACCCACCGAGTTTTTCAGAAACAAAACGCAAGGAGAGAAGCAAAAGACAGATTTTTATACCAACCATTTGTACCTTTATTACGCTAAAGGTCCAAAACGGTCATGAGTCAGTGAAACCTTGGTGAAAATACATATGAGAACGAAAAACACAGAGAAAGATAATGGGGTTTCATGGTGTCAAGGATTGGAGTGTTGCTGCCATCCGGTCATGGCAAAAAGGTGAGGTTTTTTGCCCCCAATCACAAATTGACACCTAAGCCTTTTAAGAAAAATACACAAACTTAAAATAAAATCAAAACACTCAATCATCTAATCAAACAACCACCAAATTGCCCAGACTCGCCACCCACCGTCACCCACCGCCCATTTCCGGCGAACAGACGCCGTCATCCACCGCCAACTTCGGAGACTTTTTCGGCGAACCCAAAAAAAATGATAGATCTAGCCACTAGGGGTGGCCGCGATCCACCCCAATGGCTAGGGGAGAGAGATCCGGCCACCCCTAGTGGCCATTTTTGTCTCTCCGGTAAAAAAAAAAAAATTCCGGCCACCCAAACTCAGCCTAAAAAATCATTTTTAATGCCTCAAAAATCGATTCTAATACCTCAAATTCGTTTCTAATGCCTCAAAACTAAAACCTGTAGGGGAAGGTTAACCCTTTTTGGGGTTTATCAACCTAAAAATCAAAGAAAAAAAAAAACACCGGCGAGACCCAGTGGTGGGTCTCGGTGGCCGGCCGTGGGTCTCAGCGCCGTGGGTCTTCTTTCTTTCTCCCAAGCCATCTCTCTTTCTCTGTTAAATGACAAGAAGAAGGAAGAAGGAAGAAGAAGAGTAGGAGGAGAGGTTGTCGGCAGGGAGAAGAAATGGGAGAGAAGAAAAAAAAGAAGGAAGAAGAAGAAGAAATAAGAAAAAAAATCTAATGTTTTAGGATGTAGAATAATTCTGTGCATTTTTTTTTCTTTTAGGTGAGGTGTCAAATTGTTATTGGGGGGGCAAAAACCCCTCCCTTTACACCAATACCGAATTTAAGTTATTCCCCAAGGATTGTAATGGAAGGAAGAAGAAATTCATGAAAATCAAGAGGAAGCAGATTTTCACGGTTGGCTCTAATATGGCAATCAAAAAGATTAGGCCCATTGGGGGTGGTTTCGGCCACCCCCAAAATCTCCTTGGGGTGGCTCGGACACCCCCATCCAGTTGTGGGGTGGTTCCCCACCCCCAAGCTGGCCTGACACCAAATGGCAAAATTTTTAATTTTTAATTTTTAACTTTTTTTTGAAAAAGTATAATTTTAAAAAAAATTAATAAAAAAGTAATTATATGACACGTAACACAATGTGATTGGTGTTGACGTGATATTTCATTAAGTTTTGGATAGAATTTCAACAGATATATCATTTGTCTTTATGAAAAGGGGTTTGGTAGGGGTTCTCCTCGTAGTGTTCTCCTAGTGTTCTCTCGGTCTTACGTAGAACATAATTTAAGAAAAAATAAAATTGTAGTATCGTTTTTTTGCCAACAGATTAATTTTAACGAATTAATAGTTAGGTTCTAATGCTTTAAAATTTGTTCTTAGATTCAAAACTAAAACCTAAGGGTATAAGGTTAACCTTTTAGGAATGGTATCACCCAAAATAGATTTAATCATCTTAAATTTGGTGCTAATGCCTTAATTTTGGTGTTAATACCTCAAATTTGATGCTAATACTTCAAATTTGGTGCTAATGCCTAAAAAAACTGGTGGTGGAGGCCACTACAATTTTATTTTTTCTTAAATCATGTTTTACGTAAGATTGGGAGAATGTCAGGAGAACATTACAGGGAGAACCCATAGCATTTTTCTTATGAAAACCACGAGCATCTTCTGTAATAGAAATGAAAACCTAAGGGGCAAAAAATAAAGAGTTAAAATCCTATTGGGTTTTTTAGTATTTAACCTTCTTTCAAATAAAAGTATAGAACTTGTTAAGAAAGTGTGTTTGTGATTGCGATTTTATAAACAAAAAGTGTAATTTTAAACTAAATTGTAGAAATAAATTGTTTGGGATTGCATTTTTTAAAAAAATTGTGATTTGAAAACGCAGAAGTAACGAGATTTTTTTGAAAATGAATAATTTTAAAGGTTAAACTGCGATTTTAAAGGTCAAATAGTGATTTTGCTAAATGCTTAACTGTGTTTTTAAAAGTTATATTTTCAAATCGCACATTTTTAAATCTTACTTTTTGAAAATTGCAAACCCAAACGACCACAAATGCCTTGATGCCGTTATGAAGAAAAATTGCTCATTCATATATGTTTGCTTAGAGAGATTATTTTTTGAAAAAATGCTACTTAAATTATCCTTTTTTATTTTCGGAGTCCATTTTTCAAGTAAATATTTAGTAAATAGGTCCAAGTCAAGACAAGATTGTCCATGTACAGGCAAAATTATCCAACTTAATTTATTAAGGTCCCAAGAAATCAAAACCATCAAATCTCAACCTAACCAAAGGCAAAAATCATCATAAAAAATCATTACCCAAAACAATTAACCAGATAATTTATATCCTCAAGAAACCCAGAAATTCATTTAGGAAAATACCCAATCAAATAAAATAGAAGAAAAACAACATATCCTCTTAAACGACTATGTCAATGTCCCCCAAACTACAATTTTTTATTTTTTAATTAAAATAATGATTTTTTTTTTTTCAAATTTATAAGGATATAAAATATTTTTGTCTTATTTAAAAGAGAATAGGTTATAGTTGTAATTATGAAAGTCATGATGATATGATCATATAAATTAAAATAATTTAGTTTACTCATTTCTATAAGTTTAAGCATTTAAAATAAGTGGTGAAGTATGTATTAGAGCAAATGTTATTAATTCAAACCTTGTACCGGTGACGAAGAGTGTTAAAATATAAATAAAATGATTAAATTCATAATTTGTTTGTGAATATTAAAGGATTTCTTGCAATTAATTATATATTTTCACAAGGATTAATGGTATGAGAAAAGAATGCAGAAGTAGTGATTATAATTTATAAAATGATATATGCATGCAGCTGAGAGCTTGGGATTACCATATTTGAGTGCTTACCTGGATGCCGTTGGATCCAACTTCAGTAACGGGGCAAACTTTGCTACTGCTGGGTCCACCATAAGACCCCAGAACACAACCCTTCATCAAAGTGGGTTTAGTCCCTTCTCTCTCAATGTTCAGTGGTATCAATTCCACGACTTCCATAATAGGTCCCAAATTTTCCGCTCCAAAGGTACCTTAATGGTAATTATTATATAGTAAACTATATACGATAAATAATAATAATAATAATAATTTTATTTTGAAGGGATTTTCGGGGAGTTATTGCCCAAGGCCGAATACTTCTCTCGTGCATTATACACGTTTGATATCGGTCAGAACGATTTGACGGCAGGTTACTTCCTGAACATGTCTACCAATGAAGTTAAAGCATATGTTCCTGATGCCTTGGATCAGTTTACAGCCGTGGTCAAGGTAATTCTAATTTACTTTTGCTGAATTTAAAGATAGATTATATATATATAGTGTACGTACGTACTGCGTGTGTACTTGATCATTACAACGTACACCAAATTAATATAAAGAATAGAATATATACGGTGAAGGAGGGAGATCATTCTGGATACATAATACGGGTCCGGTTGGTTGTTTGCCCTACGTCTTGGATCGCCTCAAAATCACACCTGCCCAACTAGACAAGGCTGGCTGTGCAACTCCCTTCAATGACGTGGCTCAGTATTTCAATCGTAAATTAAAACAAGCGGTGATCCAACTTCGGAAGGATCTTCCCATGGCTGCAATCACCTACGTTGATGTTTACTCCCTCAAGTACTCTCTCTTCACCCAACCAACCAAACACGGTACACGTCGTATTCTTCTCTCTTTCTCTCTCTCTTTGTTTTTTGTACACGGTACACGGCATCATACATGAATAATGGATGAGATTAATTAATTTTCCAGGATTTGCGGAATCTCTGAGAGCCTGTTGTGGGCATGGTGGCAAGTATAACTTCAACATCCACGTGGGATGCGGGGGAAAGAAAACGGTGCATGGGAAACAACTACTTGTGGGGAAGCCCTGCCAAGATCCGTCTGTTTGGGTTAACTGGGACGGCGTCCACTACACTCAGGCAGCTAACAAGTGGATTTTTGATCAAATTGTTGGTGGTTCCTTTTCCGATCCGCCCCTTCCATTGAAATTTGCATGCCACGCGCATCATCCACACCACTGATTCTATTGGAGATGGGCATGGGATCCTAAAGATTTCCTTTTGATTTTTGTTCTTTAGAAGTTCCAACTTAATGAATTCATTCACCCTCCGATTTCATCATTTAATCTTAATCTTTAGTTGAGGCCATGAGGAGGGAGGGTAGTAGAAATTTGAAAGTTTACTGGTGGAGCAAATTGGATTTGAATTTGGATGGGAACTCTTTATTTTGAAAAATGTTTTGAATTACTCCTTATGTAGTTTGTTTTAGATAGAAAACCTCAAACACTAAACTATTTATACTGCTACTTTGTAACACCCCTTACATGAGTGAGGCCTATGAATAATGTGTTGGGCTTAGAATGTGCTGGCCTGTTTGGTAGGGCCTATATTAGTTTAGAAAGTGGATTAATTTTATTTTTTTTTAAATTAAAAAAAAAATCCCATAATATACCCCTACTTGAAAATTTTTTTTTAAATTTTGTTTAAAACATAGCATGTTTACTCTTTTTTTTTTTTTTAAAAGAAAAGAAACACAAAGAAAGTTATCATATCAAGATTTAACCCCACATTTAATTCACTTAAATTTAGGGTGAGTACAGATTAACCGTTTATTGCTTATCGACTGTTTATCAACTGACATTGAACTGTCTCCGTCTCCGACTGATAACCGACTTTGGCCGAATAAAAATGCATTATCAACCATAACTTATTAACAAACCACCCACTAACAACCAAACTCATGCTTCACTAATCTCAACCCCCACATACATGGCCAAGCCATACAAAACTATCTCCATATATGTTCAAAAATAAACACATCTATCAACCCAAATTCCTCATAAACATAGTACCCAAGAAAACACCTAAACCGAAGCTCATGGATTCCTTCAAGAATCAACCCTACAAAGCTTCATCACATTCGTCCACCCAATGAAAATCAACCAAAAGCCATGAGAAATAAGTGTAACGACCCCGATGGACAAATCAATTAACTAGTAATTGACCCCACGGTTCGTCTGTTAGCCCTATCCCTCTCAGAACAAGACTCAGAGATTTCAACATTTCTCGTCGAAACAAGAAATCTCAGCGGAAGACTTACTAAAACTACAAGAAATAGAGATAAGTAATAATCATCACAAAATTATATACTAGAGTAACAAAATACCTCATAACATAAAATATTCATCAAATGTACTGGTCATCATACATCATCAAAAGAGGGTTACAAACCACAAAATATCATAACATTGTCTTAACAAAGGATCATACAAATCAAATCTTAAGCTTAAGAAGGGCTAACGAGATCAAAATCTTGATTATATCAGCATGAGCGGTTCCTCCATCATCCCACATAGATTTTAACCACATCGGGTCCATGTCTTAAAAAATGACCAAAATCAGATCCTGTGCAATCACCCAAATTTGCTCTAATGGCATCCTCTTCTAGGATAGTTAAACTATGCAGATATTCGTAATGATGGGAGAAGTATAAAATAAACGAGGGTAAGTCTAAAACTTAATGAATATTAATGCAAATAGTGTCTATGCCAGTTTAGTGATGAACTATAATTTTTCATAAAATAATAGTTACATCATGACAATTTATCTTATGGGTGTGATATAAATATATAATACATGCATATGATATAAAGTGATAGTCATAGTTCAACAGTATGGTCTACTCGAGATATTACCATTTCCTAGCAAAGTTAGCATTGTTCCGAGGGACTTGTAATACAACACTGGTGCCCTGGATATTGTACGCTACCATACATAACTCTAGCAATACGACCAAGTCCGCCTAAAGTAGCCCACACTGCTAATGATGCTTGTCCTGTAATGACCGCCCATTAAGGTTGTTCTGGCCACAAAACAACCATTGGATCAGACCCATATAACACACACATTTGACCATAAAGTTGACATATATAGTAAGCCATGACCATTATCTCGCATGTATCAGTGTACCATGTCATTCGATGCAAAATTATCTTGTCCATATTTTACATGCATGTTTTTACAAGTTTTACTTTCTTAACATATTTACAACAACGTTTTCCTCAAAAATGTTAGAGTTTATGTGCAACAAGTATAAATTGTGAGAGTTACAAATATGCATGTTTTTGGAACAAAAAATAGTCATGCAGTGCATGAAAAATAACAACAAGCATTATGTGAGTTAAAACTCACCTGAGTTGTATAAGATCTCCGAGTATTCCAAATGATCCGGATTTTCCAAATCTGTTGAAAACCTTCTATTAGTCCTATTTCTACTAAAACAAATCTAAAACAAGAAAATAGAAGTTATTGGACGGCTGGTTAAAATAAAGTCCCCTGACACACTTGGGATTGTACGTCCGCTTCAAGGTTTTCAAGGAGAACCTTATTTTACCCACTCGTCCTTCTATTCTCTAAAACCAAATCCTAAGGCTATCAAAATGATCTTTAAGGTTTCCTAACTCAAAATGAAACCTCCATGCAAACAAAATCATGTTAAACCAAAACAACGCTAGTCTTAACAAGATTTAAAACACAACCAAAGCTAAAATTACAACTAACAACACAAAACAACATTTAAGCAGCATAATGATGTAAAAACAAACTAGGTTTAGCATTGTTACCTCCTTGAAGCAAAACTTTAAGAATCTCCTCACCATTAGCTCTGAAAACTCACAATACACACCCACAAAAGAAGGATTTTTGTAGAGCCTGAGGGCTGCTTAGGTGAGAAAAGCATAGGGGGTATTTATAGCTAAGGGATTCTACCAACTTTCCAGAAAAGCAGCAGATGTCCACCAACCCTAGAATACGTTCGATACTTTTTACACAACGGTTCAAAGGGTGTCTCGTACGTCCATGTATTAACTAAAGGGTATACAATAAAGTAACGTATGTCCGTGTACTATTTGTAGAACGTACGTACGATGGTCCCTTGCATACATCCAAACTAATCAAAAGTCCAAGTTCCCCCTCTTGTGTCGTTAGTGAGCCAATCCCAAATCATCCCCCTAACTAAGCTACTTAAGCTTAGTTAATTATTTGAGTCACTACATTCTCTCCTCTTCAAAAAATTTTCATCTTCGAAATTTCTAAACAAAATATCAAAAGAACAACACTCAAAGAGGAGTAGAATAAGGTTATGTCATAATTTTAGAGACACTTGCACACCAGCTAAAAACCATAATTTTCATATACAAGTTGAAAACCATAAATACTAGAAAAGTTTATGGTTTAACCATAATTTGCAATGATATGTATTTGCAATCATTGCAAATACAAGCTGAAAGCCATAAATACTAGAAAAGTTTAAAAGTTTAACACCTTTTGGAGAAGACTATTATGCATTAACACTACTTCACCACATTAGACAACAATCTTCAAACTATTCTAAATTCCCACAAGAAAAGTAACTTAAAAGGACTAACCTTATCAAAATCATCAAAAACATGTGATAACTTTCCCATAAACTAAACTTGCCAAAGGAGAAAACTATTAAATATATGTTTTACAATTCGTGGCCATCAAAATCCCAAAACCCATAATAAACTATTTACCTGCATCCTCTTCCTTGCCAATTCATCCTCATAAGCAATTTGAGTAATCTACCACAATGGACCAATATATAGTATCAGAGATGTTGTACAAATTTTATTCTACTTGCAAGCGCATAAGTCGTGTGCAGTAAAGTATGTGTGCAAGTGCGAGGTCGAATCCATAGAGAGTCGTGTTTGCAAAAATCAATTCTATATTTAAATCAAGTTTTATCTTAACCTAGTTCCGAAGTTCATAGTTTTGTCGTGCAAAAACATAAACTAAACTAAATACTTGAAAACTATTAAACGAAAAGTACTAAGGTTTTAGAATCCACCTCACCAAATCAAAGTACATATTCTCATGCTTAGTTCATAGATCTGTCAAACGATTAAACTCTATACATGTTTATTGCTTTACAAAATCTTGTCAAATCATTCAATGAATTCATCGTTAAAGAATCACAACAGATATTTTAGCAAATCAGATAATCCACTGTATCCGTAGATCACAATGGATATTAATTTTGACCCAATTATTCGATGTACCCCTGGACGAAACACAATGAATATTGGATGTTTTATGACTCATAAACAACAATCAATCACAATTTTGCCACACAATTGAATTGAAACGAACATACATTACATTAATGATGGAGTTAGTACGAACAAAACATGAAAACATGTAAACAAATCAATTGTGAGGCTTCATCTTCAACCTTAGTTGAAGATTTAGCCTCTAATCATAATGAAATGAAAGCATACAAAGAATGACGTTTGAAAGGCTAAAAAATGACAAACAATGGAGTTTCTGCTCTCAAAGGTGCCTCCCAAACGTAGTGTTTTACAAAATATAAGAGTGCTATTTATAGTAAAATAAACTAGGGTTTTGTGCTGTCAGGTCATGCGTAAGTGCGCTCGAGCACACTCAATTCTTTAGTATTTCCACGGCTCAGGTAAGTAAGCAATGGTGCTAGGGCTATGCGGGTAAGTTGGGCTGACGTGGTCATGTACTTGATCGTGGCCTCTCGGGCTCGAGCACAGATGCACTTGATCATGTCATGCTTAGGCTCGATCATAGCTCTGTGCATTCAATCGCTCTAACAGGGACCTTAAACCGCTTTTTTTGTTAAATGACCTGCTGCACACTAAAACACTAAAACTAACAAAAGCATTAGAAAATAACAAAACTAAGAGTTTAACAAATATAAGTTAGGGGCCCAAATATACAATATTTGGCACTCATTAATTACCCCAAACTTACATTTTGCTAGTCCTTTAGCAAAACAAAAATGAAAAAAAAAAAAAAACACATTCAAAACAAGAAACATAAGTCCGCTTTTGTGGGAGAAACGATTGCATTTATCATATGCAACAAGCCTTTTAAACCCCTAGGCATCCCTAGAGGACGAGTGAAGTCTCATGAGGGTTTATCAACAATGATACCCACAAAAATTTTTTTGGCACTACGTTATTGATAGACAAAGCCTTTCACACAAACATACAACTTATACATCATTAGCAAATTTAACAAGTTGAACGTACAAACAACATCATCTAGGCATCCAAACTTCATTTAACTCACAGCTAAAAAATTGAGATAACACATGTTCCAAAAAGTGCAAAATGGACTAACACAGGCTCATGGGTTTTCAATTATTCTCAAAATATGTGTACCCCAAAATTCATAGGAATGCAATATGATTAAAACAATCAAGGCTTGAATCGAAAAGTGCAATTTATTTATTTATTTATTTATTTTTATAGGCTATGCAATGCTTGATTTCCTTAAACTTCTAATCAACTTATGTAACGAGTGTTGGGCAAATGACTCCCAAACCAGGTGGCTTTAGGGCACTAAATGTAAAGACATCCCTAAGGGCTTAATTACTCAAGTAAAAAAGAGTTACAAAGCCTAATTATCCATACAATCACTCAGCTAGAATTTCTCATCTTTTATATGAACACTTATTGCTTGGTGAGGCAAGAGATCTGGTTACTCAATGAAAAGCTCAACTTATGATATTATATATATATTTATTTAAATCAGCCAAGGTTTTCAATATCACATAACATCAACCTACAAATCTCAAGAAACACACTCCTTAAGTCAAATCTCATACCTTACAAACCCTATGCTAGTGTGCATGTGCAAAAAAAAAAAATCAAACAAATAAAGTCTCTATAATCCAACACATGAGTTAAACACTAGGATTTCTAATGATATACAGTGTTCAAACAAATTAAACACACCAATGATATGCAATCCACAGTTATGAAGTAAGTCATGCTCAATCAACAACATAGCAACAAAAATTTTATATACAGACAAAAAAAAAAAAACAAATAAAACAAACAAAAAGAACAAACAATGTATTTGTCCACACCCCCAAACTTAAATGACACATTGTCTTCAATGTGGTAAGAAATACAATACCGTGGGATAAGGAACCGAAGTGTGCAAAGGCCAGGGGAGTCCCCAAAACTTGAACACCAAAGCACCTGTCGACAACTAACAACAATCTTTTCTCAAGGAACAAACATCAAAGTCCACAAGTGGCAGTTCAATTGGCTGTGAACCACGCCTTATGAAGAGGAGGTCACAAGTTTGAATTCCCCCTCCCCCTACCATTGCGTGCACATGTCAAAAAAAAAGAAAGGGAACAAACATCAAAAGATTAATTGCTGTTAGAAACAAAATAAAATAACATAAAATAAAATAAAATGACAAAAAGAAAAGGACTCAAAAATAAAGTGCGAAAAATAAAAAAGAAAGAATACCACACTTTCCCCGATCATTTGGGTGCTCAACCAATCCCTTCCACCTTTTCTTTTTTAACACTTGATAGCTCTCTAGAAGGATGTTTCGCAATTTTATGTAGCTAGCCTTTTTGCTCAGAAGGATCTTCTTGGGACTCCTATTCTTAGATTTGCACCTTTGTGTGCGTGATTCCTTGAAGATCTCTACATGAGACGGCTCTTCAAGACATTGAAAAGGTGAAGCTTGTGGTTCATGTCGTGTCTCGAGAGGGATTGTGATGAAGGAATGAGCTTCAGTACTCACTTCCTTGTCATTGGACAAATTTGGAGTTGGCGAGGGCTCAATTTGCTCCTCATTTTCTTCTACCTTGTTAACAGCTTTTTCCTCTCTAACAAGTATGGTGGTGGTTTGGGCATGCTCATGTGCAAACTTGTTAGCTTCAATCACGTAATGATTAATGAATGAGCAATCATCTATCCGATTAGAAGGATGATAACAATATGAACATGACCGATGAAGTGCGTGAGTGTGAGAAAGTTGGGTATGGGCATGCCTAGCTGCCATGAGTTGGTTCATCCTCTCCTTTAAGTCATCGATATAAGCAGTTGAAAAATGTTACACTAATGACTCTTGAGGAGGACGATTGTACGATGAAGGCATGGAAGAGAGGTTATTTAACTACGGATATTCAGAATGGTGCAGTTCAAAGGATTGGAAAGCATAATTTCCCGTGGCATGAGCGTACCATGAGAAATCAGAATGGTTATTCCGGTTCAGGGTGTAAGAGTTAGAATGTGATTCAAACCCCTGGTTGGAGAAGTTGGTGTTCATCTGCCCATATGAAAAATTGGAAAATTGTCCCTATGATGGACAATCAACTGAACTATGATAAAGGTTGGAGCATCATAAATATGGTTCATGTGAGTGCAAATTTTGAGGGAAGTTGGTGGGAGCTAGTGTCCTACATCTAGGGGAAACATTAAAATCTCCGAACGTAAAATTCATGCTTCACCCTCACTCTTTAGCATGAAAATATCCCACACAAAACAATAACAATTTTTTTTTTGTATATAAAAATTAATAATAGCAAACTAAAGATAAAAGACAGGCACAAAAACTAAACAAATAAAGAAAAATAAGAATAAAACAAAAAAATCAAAAACTTTGTACTTAGCTGCTTCTAGTTTGTTGTTGCTGATTGTGGAGATGCGCTCGAGTGCAGGTATGGTGTGATTGAGTGTAAGTGTGCACAAATTTAGGAGTCTACTAGTGCGCTCAATCGCCACTAAGGTGCGATTGAGCGTAAAAGCGCATTGCGCTCGAGCGTAGGTCTGATGTGTGCTCGCGTACAATTGAGAAACTATCAAGCGCAAGCGCACAGACAGTACAGAAAAAGGCGCAAGTGCGATCAAGCACAAGTAATGTACGCTCAATTGCTCTAACAGAGACCAGATTTAACAAATCCTTCAATAAACTCAAAAACAACCAAACACTTTTTTTTTTTTACAAATAACACAAAAACAAATAAAAATGAAATAAAATTGCAAAAAGTAAATAACTAATAGAAAAATAAAATCAATCTAGACAAGAAATCAATTTCCACAAAAACAAACAACTCCCCGGCAACAGTACCAAAAATTTGTTGTACAAATTTTATTATACTTACAAGCGTACGAGTTGTGTGCAGTAAAGTGTGTGTACGAGTGCGAGGTCGAATCCATCAAGAGTCATGTTTGCAAAAATCAATTCTATATCTAAATCAAGTTTTATCTTAACCTAGTTCCAAAGTTCGTAGTTTTGTTGTGCAATAACATAAACTAAACTATTAAATAAAAAGTACTAAGGTTTTAGAATCTACCTCACTAAATCAAAGTACATATTCTCATGTTTAGTTCATACATCCGTCAAATGATTAAGTTCTATACATGTTCTATTGCTTTTACAAAATCTTGTCAAATTAGTCAATGAATCCACCATTCAAGAATCACAACAAATATTTTAGCGAGATCAAATCATCCACTATATCTGTAGATCACAATGGATATTAGTCTCAATCCAATTATTCAACGTACCCCTGAACGAAACACAATGAATATTGGACGTTTTATGACTCATAAACAACAATCAATCAAAATATTGTCACATAATTGAATTGAAACAAACATACATTACATTAATGACGGAGTTAGTACGAACAAAACATGAAAACATGTAAACAAATCAATGGTGAGGCATTATCTTTAACCTTAGTTGAAGATTTAGCCTCTAATCGTAATGACATGAAAACTTAAAGAATGACGTTTTAAAGGCTAAAGAATGACAAACAATGGAGTTTCTGGTCTCAAAGGCGCCTCCCAAACGTAGGGTTTTACAAAATATAAGAGTGCTATTTATAATAAAATAAACTAGGGTTTTGTGCTGCTAGGTCATGCGTAAGTGCACTGGAGTGCACTCAAATCTTTAATATTTCCACGATGTAGGTAAGTAAGCGATGGTGCTAGGGCTACACGGGTAAGTCGGGCTGATGTGGTCGTGCGCTTGATAGCGGCCTCTCGAGCTCGAGCTCAGATGCGATCAATCATGTCATGCTTAGGCTCGATCGCAGATGTGCTTGATTGTAGCTCTGTGCGCTTGATTGCACTAACAGAGACCTCAAACCGCATTTTCTATCAAATGACCTGTTGCACACTAAAACACTAAAACTAACAAAAACATTAGAAAATAACAAAACTAAGAGCTTAACAAACATATGTTAAGGGGCCCAAATATACAATATTTGGTACTCATCAAGAGACAATGAGAATGAAACCCAATATGATAAAGAAAGAGATACTAAAAATGTTTTTCTTATGAAACATATCAAAGTGAGAACCTGCTTGGGTGGTTTAACTTTCTTGTACTCTTGTCATCATGCATACACTTAAAAAGAAAATTTAGAAAGATATTATTATTCCCTTACATTGTTTACTCAGTTTTTTAACCTTGATAAACATGTCAAGGAAACTATCCCATGAACCAAACCTGCCAAGGGAGAAAACTATTAAATATATGTTTTACAAACCAGGGCTAGCAAAATCCTAGAACCCATAATAAACTATTTACCTACATCCTCTTCCTTGCCAATTCATCATCGTAAGCAATTTGAATAATCTACCACAATTGACCAATATATAGTATCAGAGACAATGAGAGATTAAACTTTGCCAGTGGCAACCGTTTGCATATTAAGTATGAATTAAATCATGTTCATATTTGTCAGAATAATGTTTGTTTTCACATTCTTGCTATTCTTGTTAAGAATATGTCTGACAAAGTAATTCTTGGACTCCCTTTCTTTGCTATGTTTTATCATTTTTCTGTTGATGAAACTGGTGTTTCAATGATTAAGATGGGTGTTAATGTTAAATTTGATTTTGCTTCCGGATTTGATATTGATGTTAGTAGATTAAATTTGATTTCTGCTACGGCTAAGCACCTAAATTTTCTTAAACAAGAAGTCAAATACAAAAAGACTACTAAACAACTTTCAGATAAGCTTTTACAATCAAAGATTACTGCTTTCAATACCTTGGTTATTGACACCGTTTGTTCTGAACTTCCTAATGCCTTTTGGCATAGGAAAAAACATATTGTCTCTTTACCTTATGTTAAAAAAATTTCTGAGAATAAAATTCCTACTAAAGTTAGACCTATCCAAATGAATAGTCAGATTTTAGAATTTTGCCAGAAAGAAATTGCTAATTTGCTTGCTAAAGGGATTATTCACAAGAGTAAATCTCCTTGGTCATGTGCTGCTTTTTATGTTATGAAAAATGCTGAACTTGAAAGGGGAGCCCCTAGATTAGTTATTAATTACAAACCCCTCAATGATGTGTTGGAATGGATTAGGAATCCTATTCCCAATAAGAAAGACTTGGTTAGTCATCTCAGTGATGTATTAGTTTTTTCTAAGTTTGATATGAAGTCAGGATTTTGACAAATCTAGGTAGATGACAAAGATAGATACAAGACTGCTTTTACTACTCCTTTTAGCCATTATGAGTAGAATTTTATGCCTTTTGGATTAAAGAATGCACTGAGTGAATTCCAAAATATTATGAATGACATTTTCAACCCTTTTAGCCATTTTACCATTGTTTACATAGATGCATAGATGATGTATTAATCTTCTCAAAATCTATTGACGAACATTGGAAACATTTGAATGCATTTCTAGAAACTATTAAACATAGTGGACTTGTTGTTTAAGCCAAAAAGATTAAACTCTTTCAAACCAAGATTAGATTCCTTGGCTTTGACATTTATGAAGGATGAGTTCATCCTATTGATATAGCCATTCAATTTGTTGATAAATTCCCTTATGTTATTACTGATAAAACTCAACTCCAAAGATTTCTAGGTTCTCTAAATTACATTGTTGACTTCTATAAAGATTTACGAAAACATTGCAAACCCATGTTTGTAGATTACAAAATAACCCTCCCCCATGGACTGACATTCATACTTTACTTGTTAGAGAAATAAAAATTCATGTTAAAACTTTACCTTGCCTAGGAATTCCTTTTGATAATGCTTTCAAAATTGTTGAAACAGATGCCTCTGAAATTGGATTTGGAGGAATTCTGAAATAGATTGTTTCCCTAGGATCTTCTGAACAAATAGTTTGTTTTCATTCTAGATCGTAGAATAATTCGTAATCTAATTATAGTATTATTAAAAAAAAAAATTCTTTTGTTATTTTATGCATTACTAAATTTCAATCTAATTTACTTAATCAGAAATTCTTGTTATGAATTGATTGTAAATCTACCAAATATATTTTGAAAAAAGATGTTCAAAACATTGCATCCAAACAAATTTTTGCCCGATGACAAGTTATTTTGAATGCTTTTGATTTTGATATTGAATACATTAAAGGATCTAACAATTCTATTCCTGATTTTCTCACCCGTGAATTTTTACAGTGCTACCATGGCAAGTAGAAAGGACAAAGAGAAGATCGATTCTAAGTCTTTGGTCTTAAAACCAAAATTTGCAATTGCTACTTCCCCTCCTATGTTTCCTGTTGCCCTCAATAATCGATTCTCGGCTTTCAGCCCTGGATCACCGATTTCTTATTCCAATACTCTTGCTTCTCCTTATGACCTTTTTATTGATTCTTCTCAAAAATCCAAATTGCCTTTTATTAAATATGATAAACTTTCAGCTTGTGTTGTTGTTCCTTATTACCAGCATTTGTTTTCCATTGAAATGAATCACTCTCATATTAAATTTCCTAGACAATTAGCTCTCTCCTACTTCCCTCCGAATTTTCATTGGATTGTTGAATATCCTTTAAAGAACCTTGCCTATTATACTAATATTTTAATTCAAACTAAATCTGTTCATTTCAAACTAATTTATTGCAAGACTTCTGAACCCTGAGATTACTCTTCCATAGTGTTTATTTTGACAAAATTATCTCTAAAAAAGATTGGGGAGATCATCCCTCCTCACCAAGAGTTCTTGCCAATTTTGATATTCCCTATTGCTATTATGATTACGTTGAAGCCTAGTCTAAATTCATGCTTTACCAAACCCCCTAAATTTGATCATTCTTGGTTCATTAATTTTGATAAAGATTTTGGTGGCGTTCTTCCCCTCTGGTTCTTCAGATGGTGGATGCATTTTGGTCTCATACTAGAAATTTTCTCCCTTAAACTCATCGACGCTTTTAATTCCTTCAAGACTTATTTCAAGATTGATGATTATGGTTCTAAATTTGCTCCCATTCTACACTTTGTTAGAAAATTCACGATTACTTGGATCCTGAAATGGCAATATGTTATAATGGATGACAAGGTTGAAAGACATTGGTATGTTAAATGGTGGGATAAATACCCACAAGTTGAGACTATTGTTAATAATGTTAAAGAATTGGCTCAGGCTCCCAGAGCTCAAACTTTACTCCCTAGTGCTTTTCCCTTACTTTTAACTCCCAATGCTTTTCTTCCTCCTCTTATCCCCAAAGAAGATACTGTTGTTGCTACTTCCCTTGCTGCTTCTTCTAGTTCTTCAAAGAAAAAGTCTTCAAAGAAAAAGAAGGCTTTTCTAGAATCTTTGAATAATAGTTCTAATGAAGATGAAGAAGATAATTATGAAGCATCTTCTAAAGCCAATATTGATCCCAAAAGAGAATGGTTTGGGAATTCCAGGTATAGCCCTAAAAACTATTATCATGGACTTGAAGATTTGTAATTACTATTCAAGATTACTGTTCAAGACTGTTACTCTTTTGTCTGCCGACACTACAATACCTGCTTTTACTATTCAAGATTGATGCTTTTACTATTGAAGAATGGTGCCGACACTACAGTAGTTGCTTTTATTGATACTCTTTTGTTGGCTGACTACACAGTGTTGCGAAGAATCTACTTTCACTATTTATTTTCATGATTGTAATTTTATTTGATCTTGTTAGAATATGACTATAAAAGGACGTCTCCCCTCTCTTTGTAAGGCAGAAGCTTTTAGCCAAACACTAAACTCATTCTGCAATTACTCTACTATTTATTTGTAGCCATTATCCTACTTTGCTTCCAGTTCCTCTTTTGTACTCCTTCAGTGGCTACTTTTGTAAGTGTTTTCTAAGTTTTAAATAAATGTCAGTTATCTGTTCTCATTTCCAGTTTACTCTTGAATATTTTATTGCATCATATTTTATTTTTTGTTAACACCACCTATATGGCTGGTTCTATTGCTTAGTTTTAATTATTTTCTGCATATATCTATTTTCTGCTCTTCAACCCCTCTCCTTGGTACCAGAGCCATAAGAGTTGTGATCTCTTTGCTGCTTCTTATCCATTCTACTATCTTTTGATCTTTCTATTTTGTTCCTTCTTTTTGTTACAAACCTACCATCCCGTCAGGCTAACCTCAGTTGACCTTTTAAGCCCCTTTCTCGCCTGGGTTTGGCATCTTTAGGGAATAGGTGAAGGGTTAGTTTTTGGCCTAGGGTATGTGTAGTCGGGTTTTTACTAGAAAGAACATGTCTAGGAATTGAATTTTGAGCCATTTGTATCCCAAGATGTGGAAATCTACCTCTTCTGTTAGTTCTAGGTCTAGTTTACCCCCTGATGTTGTCAATATTGAACAATTCTCGGTTGAAAGTGATAACTCTTTTAATTTTGATAAATGGAACATCCCTAAACTCTCGACTAAGGATGTTTACACTACCTCTTGGTTAAAATCCACTTATAAAGTTGAATACTCCATTATGACAGTTGAACAAACTTTTGCTATTTCCAGTAATAATGAAACATATCAATTGTTCAGTAAGAAGTTTATTAATGATTCTCTAGCTAAAGGTTATAAATTCTTGCATATTGGATTTGTTCAAGTTGCTGTTAAACCATTAACTAGATTGGGTATTAATGCTTCGATATTATTATGCTTGCATGATGCTAGATTTGTGAATTTCCAAATTAGTATTCTAGGTATGATACAATCTTCTTTGTTTAATGGTCCAATTCATTTTGATGCTTTTCCCAATTTAACTCTTGCTTTGAATGATATTCACATTCTTAAAGCTTTAACTTTGAATGTCTTAACTTCTGGTTATGATATGAAAAAAGGTAGCAGAAACCTTGCTATCATCTATCGAATTTATTACAAACTTTTGAAAACTAATCTAGATCCTTGTGTTGTAATTAAGAATGCTGGTAACTCTACTTTGTTAATTCAAAGTTCTACTTAGGATGCTAATATACGAACTTCAAAAATGATTCGATGGGATGATATTAATCTTCCTAACAAATGGCTTTTTGGAAATGTATCTAAGCCTACTAGAGTAGTCAATGATACCTCCAATCTTGATTACATCCAGTAATATTGGGATGGATTAGTAAAAATTAGTTTTATTGATTTAAACCTTTCTAATAAAATCAAAAGACCACTTTTGATTAATGAAAGAAGGAATTTTTTTTCCTGGTTCTACAACCACTAAAGGACTCCAATGAAAAGATAAAGATATTGAAGATTCTCTTTCTCACCCTAACTTGAAACTAAAAGGAATTTCTACTAACTCCCAAGTTTCTTCTACCTTTTATTCCACCGAAACCCATCCTCCCACTTATGTGGATGATGAAGGATCCATTTCTCCCTCTGCTTTTGATTTCAATGCTCCTCTTCTCCCTCCTCACCAGTGTGCTGTCATTCATGCCACTCAAAAGATTTATTTTCACAAATTGATTGGCAAGCTTTACAAAATGATTTCTCTTCAAAAAAGAATCAAGACTTGAGGCATGCTTATCGTGCCAAATTTTCTTCGTAAGAAATATTTGTTATTAAAATTTAGTGGACAGAAAAAATGATTGAGTCACAAAAGCACATTTTATTTTTTGATTTTCTCAAAAAATATTACTCTCCTACTAATGCCTTGAATGCTATCAAAAGAAATTTTGTTAAAAAAGATAAAACCATTGTTAAATCCTCTCGTCCTCCTCTTGAAAATATTCTCAATGAATGCAAAGGTATAACTATTAAAGCTTCACCTTTTAAAACCATTGATAATGTCCATTCTAAGAATAGAAAAATTATTGAACAAAACAATTTTGTTAATCAATCCCTTCATACCATAGGACAACAATTAGATCGTATTAAAGAAAAGATACCTATCTCTGTCACTCCTGTAAAAAAAATTGAAAAGCCTTTGATTTCCTTTCCTGAAAAAAGAAAATCTTTTGGTTTGAAAACTACTAGCCAAAGAAATATTGAAAAAATTGACAAACTACTTTCTGATTTAAAAATGAGTCCGGCCAGTACCTCAAGAATGAATTGCACAATCAAAAGTAAAGGATAATACTTCTGATTCTGAAAATACTAAATGCTCCCATGATTCCACTGATTCTGATATTAAAATTATTGAAGAAAATTTTGGAAAAATTGATTTGAAACCAACACTCCAAAGAATTTTTGACAAGTCTAAACCTGTTAATCTTACAAAAAATTAGTATTCAAAACGCACTCCTCCTGATTTACAGTTTGAAGAAAGATTTTTCTGATCCCAATTTTCTGATTCTATTGACAAAATGTATGAATGGAACATTAATGGTTTGTCTGAGCGAGAATTGATAGATAAACATCTCACTGAAGAATCCAGAAAACAAATTAGAAAAGCTGTCAAGCATAATGAAGAAGGCTTACCCATTTTTGATGAAAGCATTGGTAGAGGCGAATCGGATAGTGTTAATACTTTGATTTATACTATCATTAAACATTTTGTTGGTGCACCTTCTAATATGACTTCTTGCATTTCTGATCATTTTAATAATCTTTGTTGTCCCACTATGTCTGATTATAGATGTATCAAGATGTTTTTCTTTCTCATTGTCAAAAAAATTGGTATAAAAATGTGTATTGATCAGAAAATGATTAGACAACAATTAAAGAATGCTAAAAAAGCAAAATATGATATGAAATGAATAATTTCTGCGAATAATTCATATTTACCTCCCATTGCTCCTTCACGGACGCAAAAGAAGAAATCTAATAAAGTTTTCAAAAAAAGGCCTGCTCCATATTACAATAGTTACAAGAAAAGAAAGTTTAATAAACCTATAAAAAAAATTTCCAAACAACCCAAAAGGAAGACTTTTAAATTTGCTAAGTATTTTTCCAAAGGAAATTTTTTTTTTTTGTGTAAACCAAAGGAAAATGTTTTAATTATGAAGAATCAGGACATTTTACCGATAAATGCCAAAAACCACCTAAAAAGATTAAACAAGATATTAGTGCTTTAAATATTGATGAAAGTGAAAAAGAAAACATTTTTATAATTTTTCAAAAAAATGATTTTTCTGGTTATTCTTCTGAAAATAATTTTTTAACTTCTGATGATTCTAATTATCATTCTGCTAGAGAATTCTCTAAAAAGAATATAAAAATTGATTGTATTGATTCTTGCTGCAATAATATTAAGACTTGTTTTGTTCTTTCTAAATCTGAAGAACAAAAAGACTTACTTATAACCTTGATTTCAAAAATTAAAAATCTTGAATTAAAAAAAGAGTATCTTAAAAAACTCAAGAAGACTATGGTTAAAGATGTTAATATGCCAACTAAGACAAGAATCTCTCTTGAAGAAACATTGGAAACATTTGCTAAACAAAAATCCAAAGAAATTACTATTTCAAATTTACAACATGAGATTAGTAATATCAAGAAAGAAATTATCGTTTTGAAAAGTGATTTACAAATTGTCAAACTAATAACAAAGAATTAAAACAACTTTTACTTTTGAATCTCCAAAATTGCTTTCAAGATAATAATTCTGACAATGACGATAATGATAACAAATCTGAGCAATCCAGCGAAAGGGAATTTAACAATAAACAAATTTCTGATAATGTTAAGATTATCAGTCTTATTGATAAAGTTGTGTGACGCCCCACCCGATGGAAATATCAATTAACTAGTAATTGACCCCACGTCGTGCCATCCCAGCTATGTCCCTCCGAGACACGACCTCCGGGAAATCACTTTCCTTGTCGTAACAAGAAAACTGCAGCGGAAGACTTTACCAAGATTATGGGATTTAAGAGATAGTAATGAAACATCACACAACAATACCAGAGATAAAATACTACATCCATAACAGCATAAGTAGTCATCAATGTACTGGTCACCGAACCGTCAACAAGAGAAATAGATACATCCGAAATATGTTACATCAATATAGTTTACAAAAGATCAACAGATCAAAGCCTAGACTTAAGCTTCAACAAAGCTAGAGATATCAAAATCTCGATCATGTCTGCACAGGCAGATCCTCCGTCCTCCCACATCGTCCTAAGCCAAATTGAGTCCATGTCCTCAAAAATTACACGTATCAGGTCCTAAGCAGTCACCCATGTAACCTCCGACAGCATCTTCGTCTAGTGCAGCTAAACCACATAATTTATTCGTAATGATAAGGAAAGATATAAACAAAAGGGTATGTCTAAGACTTAGTAATTTTTAACGTAGATAATACCCATGCCAGTTTTTATTAATGAACTCAGGTATTTATTGAGCAAAACAGTTCCTCCATGGCAGTTTAATCAAGCATGATATATATATAAGAATGATTTATGCATATGGTGTCAACAATAGTCATAGTTCAACAGTATGGTCTACCCGAGATATTACCCATTCTCAGCAGGGTTGATGCTGTTCTGAGGGACCTATAATACAATGTCAGTGTCCCAATCATTGCATAACATACCGTACGTAACATTAGTGACACGATTGGGTCCAACCCCGAATGGCCCACACCAACTAATGACGTCTGTCCTGTAGTGACCGAACCATTGGGAATGGTTGCATCAAGGTCACAAAACCAATGGATCCACAGCCTTCACATAACGCACACATTTGACCATAAAGCTAACATGTATAGTAAGCCCATGGCCATTACTACCGCACGTACTGGTGTACCATGTCATACGATGCAAATTATCTTGTCTGTATTTTACATGTATGTCCTTTTTACAAGTCTCACTTGGTTAACAGATTCAGTACAACGTTTTTTCCAAAATGACCGAGTTCATGTGCAATAAGTACAAACTATGAGAGTTTTAAAATATGCATGTTTTCTCAGTACACAAAATAAACGTGCAGTGCATGGAAAATAACAATGCGCATTATGTGAGTTAAAATTCACCTGGGTCAACACGTGTCTCCAAAATCTCCAAAAGGTCTGGGTTCTCCAAATCTATGGAAAACCTTCTATTAGTCCTAATTCCAACATAACAACCCTAAATCAAGGAAAACAGGAGTTATGGGACATTTGGTGAAAATAGGGTTTCCTTGCCACACAGTAACCGTATGTTTGGGCTCGGGTGCGTCCGTCCGCCGTGTGACGACAAGTCGTACATTCGGTCTCGACACTGTACGTCTGCTGTATGGGTCCTCAAGGAGAACCTCATTTTCTCTCCATTGTTCGCCTATCCTCCGACTCCTAAGGCTACTATGAACTACCTAATGCCCTTTAGTCCAACTTGAAACCTCCATGCAACGTAACAATGCTAAACTAACCAAACATTAACCCAAACGGGTTTTTAAGGTGCAACTAAGCTAACCACCACAACTAAACAACAACTAAGCAGGATAATAACGTAAAGTAAAGCTATGGATTGAACATTACCTCTTTGAAACAAAACCGCAAGAGTTTCGCTTCACGAACGTTCCGAACTTGCAAACACCTCACACACACACTCACCAAACGCTCACAAAGCTTGGAAAACATTCAGAGAACACTCTAGCAGCCTAGGGGCATTCTGAAACTATGAAAAATGCGAAGGGGGTAGGGCTCTATTTATAGGCCCAAAAAGCAACGGACGTCCGACCAAGGGGCGTACGTCCGGTGGTTCTTGCCCAGTGGTTCAATGGCTGCCTCGTACGTCCAGGTATTATCCAGAGGGTATTCAAAAAGTAGCGTACATCTAGTGGTCCCGCGTACGTCCGCCAATACGGTTTGTAGAGCATACGTCCGGTGGTCCCCCCACGTACGTCCGCACTACAGACAACAATGTACGCTCCCCTTACCTAGCGTACGTCCGCCCAAAAGTCCAAATTACCCCTCTAGCAGCCTTAGTGACCCAAAGCCCAAATTAACTCCCCCCCAACTAAGCCAGTCATGCCTAGTTAGAAATTTGGGTCACTACATTTTACCCTCCTTATAAGAATTTCGTCCTTGAAATTCTGAGATAAATACCAAAAGAACAACACTCAAAGAGATGTAGAGTGTTACCTCCCATCCATAAGTCATTCTTGCCATGCTCAGTAGGTTCCTGGATTATCTTGTGCCATCCATCAATCGGTATGTCATCCTCTTCAAACAATTACGAAAAATCGCCTCATAAGTCATCGAGTGCATCGTACTCGATCTTGCCCATACTATACCAATCTTTGTCAATTTCTACTCCCAAATCTATCCACTCGCAGAAAGAGTAGTTCCACACACAGTCAGGGTCGATTGGTATAGGTGCCATAATCCTGAAGAGAAAACAACCCTTTCTTAGTCAGCTATTTCCTTACCCTAAATGGAAATAGGTATACTTTCCAAGTAAAATCTTAAAAGAAAGAGTCATACACAATCATTCAAACAAATGCGGGTAGCGACTCCGCATATCGTGTTCTGTTTCCCATGATGCCTCCTCCACTCCATGATTACGCCATAGTACCTTGACGATAAGAATCATTTTAGTACGTAGCACTTGCTCCTTCTTATCCACGATTCTAACTGGTTCTTCCACGTAGGTTAATCCCTCTTGGATTTCCAATGGCTTATAGTCGACAATTACATCGGGGTTAGCGATGTACTTTCTTAGCATCGACACGTGGAAAATGTCATGCGTCTCAATCAAATCTGGGGGTAATGCAATCCTATATGCCAACCTCCCTATTCTTTGAGTAATTTCGAATAGTCCAACAAATCTGGGGCTAAGCTTTCTCTTCTTCCTAAATCGCATTACTCCCCTTATAGGTGATACCTTCAAGAACACACGATCTCCCACTTCGAATTCCATAGGCCTTCTTCGGTTATCAACATAACTCTTCTATCAACTCTGAGCTGTACTCATGCGTTCCTTGATGACACGCATCTTCTCATGAGTGTCCTAAATCAGCTCTAGCCCCAACGTCTATCTTTCACCAATATTGTCCCAATACAAAGGTGATTGGTACTTTCGTCCATAAAGTGCTTCATACAGCGGCATTCCAATAGTCGCCTGATAACTGTTGTTGTAGGCAAACTCGATCAAAGGCAAGTACTGAACCCAGCTTCTTTTGAATTCCAACACACATCCCGTAACATATCTTCTAGGATCTGGTTCGTCGCTCAGACTGACCGTCTGTTTGAGGATGAAAAGCAGTACTAAACTTTAGCTCCATGCCCATTTCCTTCTGAAGACTTTGCCAAAACCTCGAGGTAAAACGTGAGTCTCTGTCCGAAATAATTGCCGATGGTATCCCATGTAAACGAACTACATTCTGGACATATAGTCTAGCCAACCTATCCATCGGATTCTTAACCTTTATGGGAATAAAGTGAGCACTTTTCGTCAATCGGTCGACAATAACCCAAATGGAATCTTCACCAGTGGGTGTCTTAGGTAACCCCAAAATAAAATCCATTGCAATCTCGTCCCACTTCCACTTTGATATAAGCAACGGCTTAAGTGTTCCTACCGGTCTTTGATGTTCCACCTTCACTTGTTGGCAGGTCGAACACTGCTCTACAAACTTTGCAATGTCCTTCTTCATATTGTTCCACCAATATGATCCCTTCACGTCACGGTACATCTTGGTGCCTCCAAGATGCATAGTGTATGGAGAATGATGAGCCTCGCTCATTATCTCCTTCCTCAATTTTCCGATTCCTGGTACACATGCTTGCTTGAAATGGGTGAGCAGCCCGTCCTCCTTAAGACAAAACTCCTTTGCCTTACCTTCTGCAAGCAATTGCTTGATCTTGGCACACTCAAGATCTTCAAGCTAAGCTGTCTTGATTCTTGCAAGCAATTCTGACTGAACCATCAGGTTAGCCAAGTATACAGGCATGTCTTCGCCTACTACTTCCAGGCCCATTCCAGTGAGTTCCTTAATCAACTGGGGTTGAGAAATCCTAAGAGCAGCAAGCTCTACCGTTGATTTCCTGCTCAACACGTCCGCTACTACGTTAGCCTTACCAGGATGATAATTGATCTCACAATCATAATCCTTGATCAGCTCTAGCCACCTCCTCTGTCTCATGTTCAGCTTCTTTTGAGTGAAGAGATACTTCAAGCTCTTGTGGTCCGTGTAGATCTCGCACCACTCGTCATACAAGTAGTGTCTCCAAATCTTAAGAGCAAACATAACCACTGCCAACTCCAGGTCATGTGTAGGGTAGTTCTGCTCATATGGTTTCAGTTGGCGTGAAGCATAGGCAATAACATTGCCATTCTGCATTAGCACGCAACCTAAACCCTTTTTAGAAGCGTCGCTATATACTACGAAATTAATAGATTCCGTAGGCAATGCCAACACTAGAGCAGTTACCAATCGCCTCTTCAGCTCTTGGAAACATTGCTCACACTCATCCATTCAGATAAAACGAGCATTTTTTCTAGTCAAAACAGTAAATGGTCTCGACAGCTTCGAAAAACCTTCGATGAAGCGTCGATAGTAACCAGCGAGTCCTAAGAAACTCCGAATCTCAAACACACTAGTTGGCCTTGTCCACTCGACCACAGCCTTCACCTTTTCTGAGTCAACTGCTACTCCTTTTCCAGAAATAACATGTCCGAGGAAAGACACGCTATCCAGCCAAAACTTGCACTTCTCGAGCTTAGCATAGAGCTTCTCGTTCCTAAGCCTCTCTAATACCTTGCGTAAGTGCTCTTCTTGCTCCTTCGACATCTTTGAGTAGATTAATATATCGTCAATAAAGGCAACGGTGAACTGATCCAAATAGTCATGAAAGACTCTGTTCATCGTGTCCATAAAGACTGCTGGCGCATTAGTTAGTCCAAAGGACATAACTAAGAACTCGTAGTGTCCATAACGAGTCCTAAAGGCTGTTTTAGGAATGTCCTCTTCCTTCACTCTTACTTGGTGATAGCCCGAGCGCAAATCGACCTTCGAAAACACCCGCACTCCTTGCAGATGATCCAACAGGTCGTCGATCCTTGGCAAAGGATATTGATTCTTGATCGTCACCTTATTCAACTCCCGTTAGTCAATACACATCCTCATTGGCCCGTCTTTCTTCTTAACAAACCACACCGGCGCTTCCCACGGTGATATACTAGGGCGAATAAAACCCTTATCCAACAACTCCTGGAGTTGCTCCTTTAACTCCTTCAATTCTGGGGACGCCATCCTATATGGTGCCTTCGAGATAGGATTAGTGTCTGGCACACATTCAATCCCAAACTCCACCTCCCTCCGTGGTGGTAATCCAGAGTAGTCCGATGAAAAGACATCTAGATACTCGCACACCACAGGAATATCTTCCAGATTCTTCTTTGCTTGCTTCGTTGGAGTGACAATGAATGCCAAAAATGCCTGATCACCTCCGATGATAAGCTTCCTTGCTTGCACGGCTGAAATCATTGGAGGTAAAGACCTCGCTCGCGTTCCAATGTATGTCACTTTTCCTTCTCCCCAAGGCGTAAGCGTCACTTGCTTTAGAACACAGTCGATAATAGGTGAGTGCTTCGTCAACCAATCCATTTCGAGAATAATGTCGTAACTAAACATAGGGAGAACAACTAAGTTTGCGGGAAGTAACCTTCCACAAATGCTAACAGGGCATTCGCAAACTACACGCTTACATGCCACAGTTTTCCCTACGGGTGTAGTTACAGCTAGACTAGGTTCCAAAGTTCTCACTACAAGTCTAGACAATCTTACAAACACTACAGATACGAAAGAGTGGGTAGCCCCTGAATCAAAAAAAATTGAAGCTTCAAATCCAAGTATAGGGATAGTACCTGTCACCATTTTCGATCCTCCTTCCGATTCTCCTGGAACAAGTGCGTAAACCCTAGCTGGTGCCAAAGGCTTCTAAGCAGCCCCCTTGTTCACGCAATCTTTGCTGAAGTGACCAAACTGGCCGCAATGATAGCAAGTCCCAGTTGCCATCTTACAGGGCCCCCAGTGTACACGGTTACACTTCTTGCATAGCTCCGACGCCTGATTCCTTTGCGACGAAGCTGGAGGGTTACCAGAGGTACATCCTTGTGACCTCTGGGGTGGAAAACTCCCCACCGCCATCCTCTTAGCTAGTCCGACCCCTCTGATCGAAGTACCAGTTCCTTGAGTTCTCCTCTTCTAATCCGCGTACTCAGCCGCATTCTCCTTCAAACTCTCCTCATAGATTGATGCCTTATCGACCAATTGGGAGAAATCTCGAATGTCAAAACAGCTCATCATAATCCGAATGCGAGAGTTCAACCCTCGTTCGAACTTTTTAGCTTTCCTTTCCTCAGTCGGGATGAGGTACAGTCCAAAGCACGACAACTGCAGAAACTTTGCAACGTACTCAATCACTGACATTTCTCCTTGGACCAAATCTAAAAACTCTCGTGCCTTCGCCTCCTGCTCAACTCTAGGAAAGAAGTGCCGATTGAACTCGTGCTTGAAGACTTCCTAAGAAATGGTAGTCTCCGAACCCAAGTTAGCAACAAGCACCACTTTCGTATCCTGCCACTAGCACTTAGCTTCCCCAGTCAGCTTATAAGCAGCATAAGCCACCTTCTACTCATTGGTACATCCGAGGGTAGCTAACAAGTCCTCCACGTCGTTCAGCCAATTCTCAACACTAGTGTGGTCGCCTTTCTCGTCAAAACTTTCCAAGTGATGACTGCAGAAATCCTTTAGAGAGCACCCAGTTCCTTCAATTGGTTGTCTCGCAACCCTATCGTGATCGATGGCCGAAACCAACTGACCAATTGCTTCCATCACTTGACTTCCTAGGAGTGTCGCCTCCTCAACAAGAATGTCCACAGGCTCCAGGTGAACACTTCCTTCTCCGATCTCCAACACATTAGGTCCGGTTGCAGGGTTCCTTCGGGGTAGCATTCTCTGTAGCGAAGAGCAGAGTTAGAACCGACTCTACTAGAACCAAGCGAACAAACCTAGAGGCTACGTCCTAATCGCTTATATAGCCTAATTTCTTGTTATTCTTCTGAAAGTAATTTTTTAACTTCTGATGATTCTGATTATCATTCTGCTAGAGAATTCTCTAAAAAGAATATAAAAATTGATTGTATTGATTCTTGCTGCAATAATATTAAGAGTTGTTTTGTTCTTTCTAAATCTGAAGAACAAGAAGACTTACTTATAACCTTGATTTCAAAAATTGAAAACCCTAAATTAAAAAAAGAGTATCTTAAAAAACTCAAGAAGACTATGATTAAAGACGTTAATATGCCAACTAGGACAAGAATCTCTCTTGAAGAAACATTGGAAACATTTGCTAAACAAAAATCCAAAGAAATTATTATTTCAAATTTACAACATGAGATTAGTAATATCAAGAAAGAAATTATCGTTTTGAAAGGTGATTTACAAATTGTCAAACTGATAACAAAGAATTAAAACAACTTTTACTTCTGAATCTCCAAAATTGCTTTCAAGATAATAATTCTGACAATGATAACAAATCTGAGCAATCCAGTGAAAGGGAATCTAACAATAAACAAATTTATGATAATGTTAAGATTATCAGTCTTATTGATAAAGTTGTGTGACACCCTGCCCAATGGGAATATCAATTAACCAGTAATTGACCCCACGGCGGGCCATCCCAGCCATGTCCCTCCGAGACACGACCTCCGGAAAATCACTTTACTCATCGTAACGAGAAAACTACAGCGGAAGACTTTACCAAGACTATGGGATTTAAGAGATAGTAATGAAACATCACACAGCAATACCAAATATAAAGTACTACATCCATAACAACATAAGTAGTCACCAATGTACCGGTCATCAAACCATCAACAAGAGAAATAGATACATCCAAAATACGTTACATCAATATAGTTCACAAAAGATCAACAGATCAAAGCCTAGACTTAAGCTTCAACAAAGCTAGAGATATCAAAATCTTGATCATGTTTGCACGGGCAGATCCTCCGTCCTCCCACAACATCCTAAGCCAAACCGGATCCATGTCCTAAAAAATTACACGTATCAGGTCCTGACCAATCACCCATGTAACCTCCGACGGCATCTTCGTCTAGTGCAGCTAAACCGCGTAATTTATTCGTAATGATAGGGAAAGACATAAACAAAAGGATAAGTCTAAGACTTAATGATTTTTAACGCAGATAATACCCATGCCAGTTTTTATTAATGAACTCAGGTATTTATTGAGCAAAACAGTTCCTCCATGATAGTTTAATCAAGCATGATATATATATATATATAAGAATGATTTATGCATATGGTGTCAACAATAGTCATAGTTCAACAGTATGGTCTACCCGAGATATTATCCCTTCTTAGAAGGGTTGATGCTGTCCCGAGGGACCTATAATACAATGCCAGTACCCCAGCCATTGCATAACATACCGTACGTAACATTAGTGGTACAATCAGGTCCGACCCCGAGTGGCCCACACCAACTAATGACGTCCGTCCTGTAGTGACCGAACTATTGGGAATGGTTGCATCAAAATCACAAAACCAATGGATCCACAACCCTCACATAATGCACACATTCGACCATAAAGCTAACATATATAGTAAGCCCATGGCCATTACTACCACACATACCGGTGTACCATGTCATACGATGCAAATTATCTTGTCTGTATTTTACATACATGTCCTTTTTACAAGTCTCACTTGGTTAACAGATTCAGCACAACGTTTTTTCCAAAATGACAGAGTTCATGTGCAATAAGTATAAACTGTGAGAGTTGTAAAATATGCATGTTTTCTTGGTACACAAAATAAACGTGCAGTGCATGAAAAATAACAATGCGCATTATCACCTGGGTCAACACGTGTCTCCGAAAACTCCAAAAGGCCCGGGTTCTCCAAATCCTTGGAAAACCTTCTATTAGTCCTAATTCCAACATAACAACCCTAAATCAAGGAAAATAGGAACTATGGAACATTTGGCGAAAATAGGGTTTCCCTGCCACACAGTGACCGTACGTTCGGGCTCAGGTGCGTACGTCCGTCGTGTGACGACAAGCCGTACGTCCGGTCTCGACACCGTACGTCCGCTGTATGGGACCTCAGGGAGAACCTCATTTTCTCTCTACTGTCCGCCTATCCTCCGACTCCTAAGGCTACTGGAAACTACCTAAAGCCCTTTAGTCCAACTTGAAACCTCCATGCAATGTAACAACGCTAAACTAACCAAACGTTAACCCAAACGGGTTTTTAAGGTGCAACTAAGCTAACCAGCACAACTAAACAACAACTAAGTAGCATAACAACGTAAAGTAAAGCTATGGATCGAATGTTACCTCTTTGAAACAAAACCACAAGAGTTCTGCTTCACGAACGTTCCGAACTTACAAATGTCTCACACACACACTCACCAAATGCCCACAAAGCTTGGAAAACACTCAGAGAACACTCTGGCAGCCTAGAGGCATTCTGAAACTATGAAAAATGCGAAGGGGGTAGGGCTCTATTTATAGGCCCGAGAAGCGTGGACGTCCGGCCAAGGGTGTCGTCCGTGGTTCTTGCCCAGTGGTTCAATGGCTGCCTCGTACGTCCAGGTATTATCCAGAGGGTATTCAAAAAGTAGCGTACGTCCGGTGGTTCTTGCGTACGTCCGCCAGTATGGTTTGCAGAACATACGTTTGGTGGTCCCCCGCGTACGTCCATACTACAGACAACAGCGTACGTCCACCTAACCTAGTGTACGTCCGCCCAAAAGTCCAAATTACCCCTCTAGCAGCCTTAGTGACCCAAAGCCCAAATTAACTCCCACCTAACTAAGCCACTCATGCCTAGTTAATAATTTGGGTCACTACAAGTTGTTCCTCCTAAATGGTATTCCAAAGTTAATATTATTGTTTTCTAAGATTACTCTCTTGATGTTATTGCCTTAGTTGATTGTGGTTCAGATTTGAATTGCATTCAAGAAGAATTTATTCCCAGCAAATATTTTGAAAAATCTATTGAAAAATTAAACTCTGCCAGTGGCAACCGTTTGCATGTTAAGTATGAATTATATATATATATAGGAAAATGCTACGGGTTCTCCTTGTAGTGTTCTTGTGACGTTCTCCCTGTCTTACGTAAAATATAATTAAAAAAAAAATTGTAGTGGTCTTCACTATCGATTTTTTTAGGCATTAGAATCAAATTTGAGGCATTAGCATCAAATTTGAGGCATTAGCACCAAAATTGAGGCATTAGCACTAAATTTGGGATGATCAAATCCATTTTAGGTGATATCATCCCTAAAGGGTTAACTTTCTACCCTTACGTTTTAGTTTTGAATCCAAAAAAAGTTTTAAAACATTAGAACCTAAATATTAACTCATAAAAATTAATTTGTTGGCAAAAAAACGGTACTACAATTTTATTTTCTCTTAAATCATGTTCTACGTAAGACTAGGAAAATGTCAGGAGAACACAACGAAGAGAACCCCTAGCAAACCTCAGAAAGGGATTTGCTAGGGGTTCTCCCTATAGTTTTCTTCTAGCGTTCTCCCAGTTTTGGTGCTAATGAATTTGATATCACCCAAAATGCATTTGATTATCCTAAATTTGATGCTAATGCCTCAATTTTGGTGCTAATGCCTCACAAGATTATATTCTTTTTTGTATGAAAAGATTATATTCTATTTCTAGTTGTAGAAGTATTTAGTTTATTCATTCTTAAACAAAGAGGAATTTCTAGATTGCTAAATGCATAGATCTCCAATGATGCATATGCTTGCATTTGTTAAAGTTAGGATCTCGTAAATATGATATATGATATCTTTAGAACTGTTCATCACTAAATTAGGTTTCTTGATTAGTTCTTTAACGAGCTTCTTGGATGAGATTTGATGGTTAAGGACTTGGGGAGAGTTAGGTTATTAAAAAAGGGTTGAATCTTTCAAGTGCTTTGATGTATATCTGATATTTAAACTGTGAATTGAACATGAAAAATAAAAGATAAACACTAAGCATTCATACCAAGGTTTCCTAAGTAATCTCATGTAGCAAGGAGAAGGTGATTACACCCTCGAACTTTAATCAGCTGGGTTGAACTTGTTCTATGAATTTTGATACATTACATAAAAAGCCTTTATATAGGCTACCCCTAATCCTTTCTAAACAAACAAAAAAATAAAATAAGAATTACTATACCCAGAAGGAAACTACTAAAACAAAATAGAACAAGACTCCAAAACATAAACTAGACATCTAGACTCATTAGCCTCCTTTACAGCCCATTCCGGCAAATCTTGAGATTACTAAATACCCTCTACTCTAGTAAGAATTAATTAAACCTGAATCAAAAATTTTCCTTACCGCATAGCAAATAAACATATAAACAGAAAAGTAAGACAAACTAAATAGACTAAGACTTCAGAGGATTCTAACTAGGCCCCACATCAAATAAAGATCCTAAATTCAAATAATTTTGGTTTTAATGTTTGCTCTTCCTGGAGCTTCTTGCTGCCAGCATCACTACTAAGAGAATGAAAGGTTAGGACAGCACTATTATGTGAATCTTTTTTATTTTATTTTATAAGTAAACACAATTCATTAAAAGGAGCAAAGACGCAACCAAACCCAAGTATATATGAAATATACAAGAAAACCATCTAGTTAGAGGAAAAAGAAAAAAGAGAAAAGATTAAGAACGTGAAAGCTAGAAATATTTAAGTAAAAACAGTTGCCCAGCGGTAAAGAATTTTGAAGAAAAAAAATCATTTAATTCCATTACCGTCCATCCATAGTCTTCAAAACTCGAATAATTTTTTTCCCTCCAGAGGCACCACACAAGGCACAATACCATCTTCCCTATAGCAACATTCTAAATCCTACCAAAATGCCCTTTCCAACAAGCGAAGAGGTCTACTACTCAACTAGGTATGACATGCAAGCCAACTCTACAAGGTTCAAGAACATGAAAGCTAAAAATATTTAAGTAAAAAACAGTTGTCCAGTGGTAAGGAATTTTGAAGAAAAAAAAATCCTTTAATTCCATCACCGTCCATCCATAGTCTTCAAAACTCAAATCATTTATTTCCCTCCGAAGGCACCACATAAGGCACAATACCATCTTCCCTATAGCAGCATTCTAAATCCTACCAAAATGTCCTTTCCAACAAGCGAGGATGCCTACCACTCAACCAGGTATGACGCAAGCCAACTCTACAAGGTTGGAGATGGTATTCCAAAGGGCACTAGCCATCTCACAATGGAGTAAAAGGTGGTCCACTGACTCTGCGTTCTTATTACAGATATAAGGCCAATCAACAATAATGATATGTTGCTTATTAAGATAATCCATGGTTAGTATATTCCCCAATGCAACTGATCAAGCAAAAAACACCACTCTCAAGAGAATTTTATTCTTCCAAATACTCTTCCAAGGCAAAGCATTACAAACATGGGGAATCACGACATTGTAGTAATATTTAACATTTAAAAAAAAAAAAAAAAAACCCCTCTACTAGAAGGTACCCAATAAAGCTTGTTTTTACCAACCCATCTCAATCTGAAATAATACAACAAATTGAACAATGAGATAAAGGAATCCGCCTCTTGAGTCATGGGTCGCTCTAAGAAAGTTAACATTCCATTGATGAGAGTTACTACAAACCTCCAAATGACCTGCCATTGAAGAGGCTTACAACAGGCCAACTAAACAAGTCTGGAAAAGCTGCCTTGAGAGTCTCATTCCCACACTTTATATCATGCCAGAATCTAACTTTGGAGCCATCACTAACCTCAAATCTAGTATGACTACAAAACTCTCAATATCCCCTCCTGATGTTCTTTCGTAGCCCCACCCCAAATGACCCATGAACCTCATCTGAACACCGCACACTCCACGAGCTGCCATGTTTATAATCCACAACCATCCTCCATAAGATCTCTCTCTCATAAACATAACACCAAAGTCACTACCCCAAAAGAGCTCGGTTGAATAAAAGTAAATAACAGACCTCCAACCCTCTTCTAGGGGCCAAGGAACACACTTTAGACCAGCTAACCAAATGGAATTTGAACTTTTCTAAATACCACCCCACAAAAAGTCCCGTTGTAACTTCTCTACCCTTTGACAAATACTTCCTCAGCCATCCAGCCAATGATAGCATCCCATATAGATTTGGCCCTAAACAAAACTCCCAACGGAAGCGTAGATATCTCATAGGTAGAGACAATACTCTGCAACCCAAAGTGCTATCTAGACCTTCTACACCATTGACATTGCCAACAGGGACCACTTTGATTTAGACAGAATAATCCTCAAACTTGAGACCGTTTCAAAGCATAAGAACAAACAATGTAAGTTTGAAAGATGATCTATATTTGTCTTGGAAAGAATCTAAGTATCGTCCACAAACAATAGATGGGAAATGTTGAGGGCAATCATGTGAAATCTACTGAAAGGATAAAAAAATCAGAACAATAATGCTAAGCTTCCTCAGTACTTGAAAAAGCTGTTAGACATGAATACGTGGTTAGTCGAATGAGATCATGAGCTATCTCTTGCGTAGATTTCCAAAACTAAATTTAGTCATGAATAGGATTGTGGCATCCCAACATTCTCAGTTGTCCATATACTCCAGAGTAAGAAATCCTGGGACATTTCGTGTAGCAGTTTCATTGGAACCTATAATAGTTGCATGCTCATCTTCATACTTTCCATATTTGTTTGATACTCCAGCCAAGCTTTCCAATATATTCCACTGCGTATTTGTCACTAAGAGAGAGAAACTATGAACGATTTTGCAAAAGAAAATAGCTTCGATTACAATATCTGGAATAGAGTTTCTGATGTGTGCTTATTGAAGCTTCCCCAATCCTAAATATAAAACGAGCATTGTGTTATGGTGTCATTGATGCTTGTATGCATTACATCCTAGAGGAAATGGTATGAGTACTTCAGACATTGCTCCTACCAATATGAAATAGTCATTTACATCACAAACGAAAATAAGACCACACCAGGGCCTGATGCGGCAGCGGGGAGGGGGTTTCAAAAGATAAGACAAGGCTAAGATAACCAGCAAACACAACAAGAGAACAAGATTCTAAGGCATCAGAGTACTCCAAAAATTTTACTAAGTAAAGGCAACCTTTTTGGCAGGAATGGCTACTCTCTGCAAGATTGAACCCCATCCCAGAAGTCAGCATGTAGGAAAATGTCTTAGAAATCCCTCACCCTTCTCTTCCCAAAAAAAAAAAAAAGAGAGAGAGAGAGAAACAATTCTTATCAACTCATATGCATTGCTATTGTTTATGCAACCCACTCCACACAATATAAGTTTGAGCAACAGAAAACTTTCAAACTAAAAAACTGACAACATACCGCTTAAGACCTCTGGTACCACACACATTCAAAGAGCAATATGAACCATAAGCATGAAAGAATTTTGGCTGGCTTGGGCATACATAATGGTATTTGCCTCTTTAGGAGACTGGCAAGCTGGGAGTCTATCTATCTCTATGGTAGGTTAGTAACTTGATAGCCTGATTGAAACATCTTTTATTAAAGAAGAAAATGTCCATCCACTGAACCTTAATAATATAATCACTGTAAAAGTTAAAATAAACAACCATCATAATAAACATTGTGAAAAATTGATTGGATGAAGAATATATCAGTTAGAATGGATAATTATATGGTTATAGCGTAGCTTCCTACATACCTCAGTTACCACAAAAAAAAAAAAAAAAAAGAAGCTAATTAAGGAATACATCTACCTTGCTAAGACAAAATGTTGTATAATTTATAAAGCAAGATCCTCAAGGCCAGTCAACTTGCATTCCAACTCATTACCATATGGTTCCAAACGTTGCTGCACTATCTGATCCAGAGGTTGGATCATGAGAGCATTACTAATCACCAAGGAGAAAATTCATGGAGTAATAGCTTTCACCTTGTATACAAATCTCATGCCTATGAAAACATCAATATTTCGCTATCATTTAATTGATCTCTCGAAACTGGAGAATCAAAACATCATCAGATTTGTTGCTGTCCCAACGACGAAAGGTTCCATCAACAACCGAGTCAAGAAGTAAAAAACAACACCCAATGCAATCGAAATAGGCAAGGCAGGCAGAGCTCGATGGCACACCGACAACAAAATAAGAGTGCACCCAAGTCCCGAAATAATCGCAAGGTAACAAGCATATACTGTCATAAGATCATACATAGCAGCTCTACCCACAAGAACGCTATAGAAAACAAAGTCTCCTAGGCCAAGTTTAATACCTCTACTCGCCACCTCTTCATTATCCCTTCTTGTCCGCTCTCTATCATTCCCCAATCCCCTCATCTCAACAAGTGGAGACATCTCCTCATCAACAACAATCTCCGACTCTCCATTCCGTACTCGATCAGACGAAACAACTACAGTCGAATACTCCGACGATCCACTGCTCGACGAATGCCTCTCCCGCGAATGTCCCACCAATGGGGAACTCTCCCCTTCATCTCTACCGTACTCAGCAATCTCAACAGTAGCATACTCAGAATTACTGCGATTTTCGCCCTCATTTCGATTCACGTTGGCACACTCAACCTCCTGCAGCTCAACCGACCCAGAATCTGAAACCCCACCAACCAAGAGCCCCAAACTAGAACCCCTATTTTCTGTATTCATCGATACGGTCGGCCGAGCCTCGTAGACCAACGCCGGCAATTCCTCATCCCGAGTCGATGCCAATTCCACCAACAGCTTCAGCGGCCCTCCAGGGGCCAAGACCGCCGCCAAATCATACACAGCCAACGCCACCAGCAAAGCCCAAGTGGTCCATTCGGGCAATTTCGTGAACCAAGCTGCCACGATTATCCCCAACGACACCATATACACCTGCCTCAAGAAAATGGGTATCCCGCCAGAGAAGACAGACAACACACCCACGACCGTGAAGTTGAAAAGCAACAAGAAGCAAGTGATCGAATCGACCGGTATGGAGAAATGCTTAATTATGGAGAGGAAGATGGATCCGCCCATGGTGGCGAGCACGAAGAAGGCGGAGAAGCGCATGTAGTTCTTCAAGAAGTTGGTGAAGTTGTAGTAGTAGAGGACGACGAGGAGGAAGGTGACGAGGGCGATGAGGATGACGAACACTAAGGCGTTTAAGAGAGCTCCTTCGAGCTTTTGGGCGGTGGAGTCGGAGGGGGTCTCAAGGTAAACAAGGTTGGCTGCTGTGCGGATGGGAGCGGCGGAAGAGGAGGAGGAGAAGGGGTTATCGGAAGAGAGGGAGTAGACGATGAGGACCACCAGGAACATGCAGATTGAGACTGGGGACATCACGCCAATGATCTCCAGGCCAATCGATTCCAGGATGCTCGACTCCATTTGACTTGGTTGGGGAATTTCGTCGATCGGCTGGTGGGTTAGAGTGTCAACTATAAGGCATTTGGGGAGGATTTGGGGTTGAATACCTAAAAGACCCAGCCCCCTCCTCCGCTCTCCAAAAAGAAAACTTACGTATGTTTCATTATTCTGTAAAATCCTAATACGTAACGTCAAAATATTTTTATTTAAAAATATAAATAAATAAATAAATATACTACCCTTCAAAATACACTAAATAAAAAAAATTAAAAAATTTTGAAATAAAAATGATCATTTTCTGGTTAAGTCGTGGATTTTATGTTTTTTAATAAAAATTTAATTTATATTTCATTTGATTTAACCTTAAATCCTAATGATAAGGATGGCATTGCAAACATTTTAAAGTTAAATACATTAAATTGAGAATTTTAAAAATTTTAAAAAATGATTATAAATGCGGTGAAAATTTAGTGGGATTAAATAAAAATTTTCCAAAATTCTACTTATAGCATTACTCCAACATATATCACATCATATTTACTATTTTTCATATCCTATAAATGGAAAATACTATGTGCTATTTGGGTATTCTCTTTTTTTTTTTTTTTTTTTTTTTTTTTAGGATGACCAAGTAAGGGTAGGGGGAAGGAGATTCGAACTTATGACTTCCGTTTTATAAGACGTGGTTCACAGCCGATTAAGTTACCTCTTGGGGACATTTGGGTATTCTCTTGATCAAGGTGAAAATTATTTTCTAAAAATTAAGTAAAAAAATAAGAGCAACTTTATTTTTTAAAATAATAATAATAATATTCTCCTAGATTTGAATAAACCAGAAAAGTTTATACAATTTTGATCCTATGGGAGGTATCTACTGGTAGATGCCCAAAACACACCTCCTATTTACTTCTTTGCCTTTTCTTTTCCTTTTTTTTTTTTTTTTGCTTTTGTTTTTAATGGATGAGTAGAATAAAGGACAAAATATTACAGAAATTCAAATACTTTTTTATAAAATTTATTTGAGTTTTTTTTTTCTTACTAAAAAATTGAAGGATTTGTCTTTTTAGTGGCCCTAGGGAAACATTGTCAATTTTTTAGTAATTTAGGAAAATATTGTATCAATTAAAAGTTTGAAGAAGACAGTGTTAATTGGGTGGTAGTTTGATAGAGAGTATGTAGACTTTTTCCAACTAAAAAAGAAACTTCAATCTTGAAAGTATGGGTAGCCATGAGTCGAATTAGGGTAGGTATCGGCCATTTAGGCTACTCGACCAACATGTTGCAGGCATTAAAAATCGTACTCGAGACCGGACTCTAAAGAACACAATCCATGGGCCTCAGGTTTTTTGGGATGATAAGTTCCAAATGTTGCATATTTGAGTATCTTAATTTGCATATGTTAAATCTTTAGCATTGTTATTTGTTTGATGTTGTTTTGTTTTAACGTTTTCATGTTCTGTAGAAAATTTGCAACTAATTATATTAATTCTAGAGCTCAATTCCATGAAAGATTAAACCCTCAACTAAGGTTGGGCATGAAGCCTCACTTATGATTAGCAACATTACTTTCATGTGATGTAATATTTTTCTAATTTTATTGAGTTTGATTTTCCAATTGTTTTACTTTAACTCAATCTATGGAATGATACTTAGATATCTTTTAAGATTCAAGGATACATTTGATGATTTGAGATAATTTCACGTAATTAATTGCTTGATTTTTTTTGTAAAAAAATTAGATATTTATTCTACGGATACAATTGATGTTTTGATTTAAATTGATTATCTTTTGTGATTTACGGATACACTTGATGATTTGATTTAAATTGGATTTTTTTTTTTTTTTTTTTTGTGATTTAAATAAAGAATGGATATATGGGATAGTTTTGATTAATTATTTGAAGTAAAAGTAACACATACTTAAGATTTTGTTGTGAGAACTTTGAGAATATGTTGCTATGAATTTGTGAGTGCAGATTCTAAAACATTAGTGCTTCGTTAATTGATTAAGGTCACTTTAATATTGTTTATGCTTTTGATATTTTTATAAGTCTTACATGGGAAGCAGCTTATCGGTCTTTGGATGAACTATTTGACAATTCACAATAGTGGAATTTTTCAAGTCAACGGGATAATTTGTTCCATGCACCCAAGAAGGGAGGTATTTATGAGGTAAAGAAGGAGGCTACCTAGAGAGGAAAATCGAGGCTCTCACTCGTCTAGTTGAAGCTATCGCTCTAAACCAATCAGTGAATGCAACTTATGCTCACCAAGTTGAAATATGTTCATTATGTGCTAGCCCCGATGCACTTGGCCCAAAATTGCCCATCTCTGTCAACATTTGCTAAGTATCCAACGAAGCAAGTCAAATCCTTCAATGATTATAGGAAGCCGACAAGTGGACCGTTTGCTGAGACTTACAATCTTGGGTGGCAAAATCACCCCAATTTCTCTTGGAAGCAAAATAAACCCTAGAATCAAGGAGGAATTTCTAATCAAGCTCAAAATCAATACGCTCCTGGATTCCCTCCACAAGCTCAGAATAAATTTCGCCCAATCCACCACTCAAGTACCACAACCACAACTGTCATTGGAAGACACCTTCAAAGCGTTCAGGCAAACTACTACCCAAGCTATTGTTAAAGTGGAAGGGCAAATTGGTTAGTTAGCAACTCAATCGGGGGAAAGAGAAAAAGAAAAGTTCCCAAGTTAAGCTATGCCCATCCCAAAAGGTCAGTTTATTGTTGGAAGTTCTTCCGCCCCTACTCGTGGGTAAGAACATGTGCAAGCCATTGTAACATTAAAGTCTGGGAAACAAGTGGATAACCAATTGACCATGCCTGAAGAGACCCTTAAGGTGGCAAAAGAGGAGGAAAGCCATGACAAGCCTACTGAACCAAGCACTACAGTCCCTATTATTGAGGATATCCCCAGTAATTTTGTCCACAAAGCTCCTTTTCCAAAGAGACTAATGGTTTCAAAGAAAGGGTCAAAGTTTGTAGACATATTGGAGGTATTTTAGACAAGTTCAGATCAACATCCTATTCTTAGATGCCATCAAACAAGTGCCTTCCTATGCCAAGTTTCTAAAGGATTTGGTCATTATCAAGAGAATGACAAATGTTCTGAAGAAAGCTTTTCTGACTAAGCAGGTCAGCTCCATTCTTCATTGCAAAATCCCTGTCAAGTATAAGGACCCTGGATGCGTTACAATTTCTTGCATGATAGGTGACAACCAAGTTGAAGTAGCTTTGTTGGACTTGGGAGCCAGTGTGAATCTCCTGCCCTATTCAATCTACAATCAATTGGGATTGGGAGAGTTGAAACCCACCTCTGTGACACTTCAATTAGCTGACATATCTATGAAAGTCTCAAGAGGGATCATTAAAGATGTTCTTATTAAAGTTGATAAGTTCTACTACCCTGTGAACTTCATTGTCTTAGACACAAAACCTGTTGTAAATGTTGGAATCCAAATTCCTGTGATATTAGGGTGACCCTTCTTAACCACAGCTAATGCTCTAATCAACTATAGGACTAGAGTAATGAAGATATACTTTGGGAACATAACAATGGAGCTGAACAACTTTTATATCAGCAGGCAGTGATTTGAATATGAGGGGCTTAGAAGTGTGTGCTTAATTGAGGAAATAGTTGAAGAAACTTTCAATGAGCCAAGTATTGAAGACGGGGAAAGTGCTTCATTGACTTTGGAGGTGATCTGGACATTGACAAGTTACTTGAGCAAGACGATGCTTTCAATGAGCCAAGTCTAGAGGATCGTTTGGAAGAATGCTTTGCTCCACTTGGATATGATATAAACCTCAACATGTTATTTGAGCAAGCTGATGCCTTATTGGATTCTAATAAGTACTAAAATATACATATTTTAGCCCCTTAATTTACTTTAGTCTTGTTATTTTGTGATGTTTTGTTTTGTTTTTTTTTTTTTGTATTTTCTATCTTTTTTCTAGGTTTTTGAAGAAAATGAAGCATTTATGAAAAGTTCCAAGCTTAAAGGGCATTTTGATAAAAAGTTGCAAAAGACCAAGGATCGAGCGCAGCAGCCAGAGTGTGCTCAAGCACACCACCTGGGATCAAGCGCACTCGTGCACTGGAGCAACATGATATGTGGCCAAGACTCCTTTTTCAACCCAAATTGGGTTTTCAAAGTCTCACTTGAGCTAGAAGTTAGACCTCCAATTTTACTAGGTTTACTAAGGCTTCTAGGTTTCTCCTAATCCCTATAAATAAACCTCTAGACCATACATTTAGATATACAATCTTAGGGAGATGAATTGGAGGCTACTTCAAGAAGCGTTTTCAGTTTCTTTTTTTCCTTTTACTTTTAGTTTTAGTTTAATTATGTGTAGCTCTAAATCATGTCTTTTTAGGATTTCAATATTGGCACCTCTATGACAATTATATTTTGGTATATTTATATTGATTATTTTTTGGTTAATTGAATTCCTCATATGAATGTGCTCGATCATCATATGCATGTGTTTGGATGTGTAATTTAAGTCAATTTGGATGATCGAGTCTTGAGCTTAATAAAGTGATTAAAGAATTTCATCACGGATTCTTGGGGTAATCAACATGGAAAACAAGGAATAAATATTATGCCTTAGGCTTCATATGTTTGTCAATTTTCATAGATTTATATTTTCTTAAAGAATAACTTAGTAGATACCATGCTAAATCCTTCAACAAAGAAAAGAATTAGGGTAGATATCATACCTAATTCATTGCTTAGGGAGATCAATAGCTTAAGGAGTAGATACCATGCTTTTAGGTTGGTAAGCATTAAATATACCGGTATGATTGGAACATTGACATATAGTTATCTTAATTAGTTTGATTAGTGGTGGATTTAAAAGCCTAACCCTTTTGTTCTTTATTTCTTTTCAATATATCAAATTTTGTGACAATTTTGTTATTTAATTTGGAAAATCAATTTTAAGCAAAATCAACAATCCTCGTGGGAATGATCTTATATTTGCCTACTATACTATCATTTTGACATTGTGGACTTGCAAGTAAAATATATTGAGTATTTGCCTATTAATTTAGGTAGATATTTGACACAATAAGTTTTGGCCCGTTACTAGGAATTTTGTAAATTTTGTTTAGAATTTTTTTTGCCTTAGTTTATTAATTTTTTTTTTTAATTTCAATTTAATCTTTTTGGTTTTAGGTATTTGGGTTCCATTCTGTAGCTGTGCGATCGAGTGCACTACTACTAGATGATTAAGTGCAAAGTTGCCCAGCGGCTGTCTAACAACTTTGCCTAAGTACAATCGAGCACACCTCGTTGTGTACGTGATCGCACTAGTGCCCATGCACCCTTGTGCGCACGAGTGCACCCACGCACGCACACACCTCTGCCCAAGTGCGAGCAAGCGCACCTAATAGTACGATCAAGTACATGCGTGCAGATTCCTGCACCTTTGGCAAGTTGCAAGTTTTTCTTTTTAATTTTAATTTTAATTTTAATTTTGTTTTTATTTTCCTTTTGATTTTTTTATTATTTCTTTTTGTTATTTTACTAATGTGGAGAGAAAATCCACCACTAGTGCGAAGCCCTATGAAGAGTTCCTTTAGTCCCCAAAACCTTGACCAGCCATCATGCATTGATTTTCATCCTATTGTGCAGAGCAGTTACAATTTATCTTAGCATTTTCTTAATACGGGTCCACATTATAAAGGCATACCTTTTGAGAATCTATACTTGCACATCATGGATTTCTTTGATCTCTGCAAAACTCAGAATATTCAAGGTTTAATTGCAAAAAGAATCAGGTTAATTCATTTTTTTTCCTTTTTCCTTAAAAAGATGATGCTAAACTCAGATAAAATTCATTGGGTGCAGGTTTTATTCATAACTGGGATGAGATGGCAACAAAGTTCTTCAAGAAATTCTTCCCAGCCCAAAAGAAAAAAGCAATTGAGAAGGGAAATTCGAACTTTCCAACAAAAAGATGGAGAACATTTCTTTGAGGCATGGGAGCACTTTAATAAGCTAATTCTCAAATTCCCATGTCACAACTTATCTCAAGACGAATAGGTACTGGCATTCTATAATGGTTTAAATGATCCTAACAAGACTCTTGTAAATTCAACATGTGGTGGCATGTTGATGGAGAAAAGCAGCGAGGAAGCCATAGAACTCTTTGAGACCTTAAGTAAGAACTCTCAATAATTCTCATCTAGAGGGAGACAAGGACTCAAAGGATAGGGCATACATGAAGAGAGCACATATACTCAAAAAGGTCACCATGGAGAGGAAGCTGGACATGATAGTCAAAGCCATGACTACTCATAGCATTACCCCAGTTCAATAGAGTGCACAAATTGAGGTATGTGCCATATGTTCCCATCTTGACTAGGCCATTGAGACATGTCTCATGTTTTCAATTGAAGATTAGGAGTTGAAAAAGAATGACCTTGAAGATGCCATGATCCAGTTCTTGACTATGCAATAGCAAACAATTGTTGAGACTAGTTAGGATATTCAGAAGTTGGAAGCAAAAACCAGTCAAGCCATTCAAAGATTGGAGGTGCAAGTAGGGCAGATGGCTAAAGAGTTGAGCAAAGGAGAGAGGAACAAATTTCCAGCACCTAATCCAAGAGGTCACGAGCAACTAAAGGCTGTAACAACTCTCAGAAGTGGAAAGAGTGTTGATAATAGGGTAGGGACTAATGAGACAATACAAGAATACCCAGCTAAAGTCACAACTTCCTAGGTAAGTGAAATGAAGAAGATGAATGCACCACCCTTCCTTCAAAGGTTAGTAAAACAAAAGAAAGAAAAGCAAATTGTGGATATTTTTGAAACTTGGAGAAAAGTTGAAATAAATATTCCTTTATTAGATGCAATTTAGCAAATTCCTGTGTATGCTAAATTTTTAAAGGACTATTGTACTCATAAAAGGAAATTTTAGGATCATGAAAAAGTGCTTTTAACAGAAGAGGTAAGCGTGGTGTTGTTGAGAAACTTGCCACCCAAGCTAAACGATTCAGGCAGTTTCACTATTCATTGTAGGATAGGTGATCAGCTTTTTGAATGTGCATTATTGGATTTAGGATCGGGTATCAATCTATTACCATATATTGTGTATGTGAAATCGGGTTTGGGGGAGCTGCAATCAACCTCAATCACTAATTTGGTTGTTTTGTGTACAAAAAATATCAATAATAATTAACTACTCGCAATAGAACAAATCTTTGTAGGATATAACTATAGAAAAGGTCTCAAACCTCAAGGACGGCAGGGGTTTTGTTATCAAATTCAAAAGATCAAAAATAACTTAATTAAAAAGAGATCGATTTTGATTTGTTTAACTAAAGTGCATGAAATTAAAAGAAAATTAAAATATGAGAGAGTGTAGGGTATTGACTTCACCTCTATTCGCACAATAATGGTTTAATCCCAAAATTCATTTTATACATATTATAAATAAACAAGAAACTACCTTATTAAAGAATAAGTATAATCTATCTACGGTTGGCACAGATCGTCCACCTAACCATTAAGATGCGGCACAACCTGTTTCCTTCGAGTATAAATTATCAAATTCTTTAACATGATACATACAATCAATGAATAAGTATAACCCATCTTCGGTTAGTATAAACTGTTTATCTAAATTACATTAAATTAGGGTGTAGTACATTTCGTTTTCCCTAGGCATGGCCTATCAAATCTTATTGATCATATGTCAAAGAAAACCATTATAACCATTATCCTCATGATTATAGAAAATAAGAATGATTTGAATTAAATAAAAGTAAAAGAATTTCTAAAACAAGATAATAATTTCATAAATATTGATTTTGAAATTTAAGAACAATTGCATTTAATAATTAAGAACATAATCAATATGTAGCAAGTCTCACAGCTATACAATCAAAATGCATAAACTAAAAATCTAGAAATTAAATACAATCAAACCATTGTACTTGGATAGGGTTACATCAACACCCCACGAAGGGGTTTAGCCACTCATAACTTCGCTAAACTCTAAAGACTATTTTCTGATTCTTAGCTCTAGGAAGCAGTCTTCCTTTTTTACAAGTTAAAAGGCCTATTTATTGGGACTAGGAAAACCCTGGAAGATTTAAAACCCCTAGAAAATCATAGGTTTAGTCCCTGGGGAACTGAAAACCTAATTCCAAGCTGTCAAAATGCTTGTTTGTGCATTCTCAAGTTGTATGAGCTCAAGCTTAAAGATATGCGCTCGAGCGCAAGTGCTCTTGAGCTTAGTTGGTCTATGCGCGAGCACAGGTATGTGCTCAATCCTAGGCTGCACGCACTCAAGAGCATGCGCACTTGATCCCAAGTGCAGTTGTGCTCGATCCTGATACCAGAATACATCCAGTTTTGTCAAATAAAAACCTAAAACACCAAAAAAAAAAAAAATGGTAAGGAATTAACATATGCAAGTTAAGGGGCTTGAATGTGCAACATTCAGTGCTTATCAATCACCTTACAATTGGTAGACAGAAGCATTAGAAGACCAAGAGGTATCATGGAGGACGTTCTAGTTAAGGTAGATCAATTTATCTTACTTGCTGATTTCATTGTATTAGATATGGAAGAATCCCCTATGTTTTTGCCATTGCCTATTATCTTGGGAAGACCTTTTATGAGGACTACGTATACTAAAATTTGTGTGAAAAATTGTACTGTAAGTATAAAGGTGAATGGGGGTGAAAATAGAGTTCAAAATTTTTAATGAATTGCAATTACCCCAAGATGATCTAGATTGCTTTAATGTTGTTGAGATAATTTTTCAGGTCCATCATATTGATCCATTGGAGGCCACCCTCACTCACAATATCGCAAGGCAAGATATTGAGCCAAACTATGAGGATGTCACTGAGGACATCATTGAAACCATACACTTCCTTGAGGCTTCTCCAACATCAACTACTATTCCCAAAGTAACAAGGGACCAATAGAGAAGTATGTTAGGGCTATGTGATGACCAAAAAGAGACCACTAAGAGTGATCTACCCTGATTTTGAGACATTTGGAAGCACCCTACGGTAGGAAAAATTCATTCTCTTTGGTCCAAGAGAATAAAAGACGGGTGCTTCAAGTTTAAACAAAAGAGCCACAATATTCTCATTGAAGATATTAAACTTAGCACTTATGAGGCGGCAACCCCATATCATATCCCTTTTATTTGTGCATTTGTTTTTCATTTCATTTTTTTTGTTTATTTTATTTTTGTTTTCTTTTGTTATTTTAATAGTTTGCTTTTTAGAGAAAAGTGTGCTTGCATTCAAGTTTTGGGGTATGTTATGAGTCATACCTGTTCTAGCTAGTTTCCCCATGACCCTGGTAAGATCTTTTCATGTCATAGATACATTGAGAACAACGTGCAATTGAAATTTGGGGATATGAGAGACACTTACACACACTTTGTCCCTATTTTTTGAAAGAAATGCATGTTCATGTTTGTCTTGAGATTTTGGTTGATCTGAAAAATTGTGATTTGATTTTCATTAATGAGCTTAAAATTTTGAACATATGATCTGATGACAAAGTTTTTAAGTTTGGTTACTTACTTTAGGCAATTAAGAATTCATATGTTTAATTTGATTTGACACAAACACACTAGTACATCATTTGTGAGGTATGACTTGTGAGCCTAATATGTGTGTTTTTATGTCTTGCGTAAAGTTGGAAGACTTGTTGAATGATACTTTGGCATGAGTTAAAAACAAAAAACAAAAAATTGATCATTTTTTAGCTTTTCACTGAATAATTGAACCTTTTGCCTCATTAAGCAATGAGTATTAACGTCAAAATGTGAGAATTTTGATTTGGTTAAATGTCATGGCTAGCTTGGTTTTGTAGTCTTTTTGACTCGAGTTAGTAAGTTCTTAGGAGTGTCTTTACACCTAATACCCTAAAATCATTTAGTTTGGGTGTCACTGGCTTAACACTTGTTATATGATTCAGTGTACAAGTTGTATGTAGTAAAGTGCGCGCACAAGTGCGAGGTCAATTCAATGGGAATTGTGTTTTTGTAAAAAAAATCAATTTCTTATTTAAATAAATCCTATCTTAACCTAGTTCCACAGTTTCGAAGTTGGTCGTGTAATGAAAAAATAAACTGAATTAAATGGTAATTTAAACAACAATGAAAATAAAATACTAAGGTTTCTGAATCCACTTCGCCAAATTCACACTACACTCTCGCGTTTCCGCATACAATCAATAATTGGAAGTATTTTAACAAAGTTCAACAGTTGTGATCACGCACATAAAATCATTCAATGAATCCATCAGTTTAAAGGATCACAACAAGTATTTAATTGAGATCAAATCATCCATTGTATCCGTAGATCACGATGGATATTAGTCTTAATCCAATCACTCGATGTATCCCCAGACAAAACGCATTGAATATAAAACTATGCACAAAATCGAAAAGGGTACTTAATCACATAAAATGAATCAAGCAATTGAAAAGACTTTTAACAACTAATTTATTAAATATTGAATTGTAGCATAAACAACGAAAATATAAATGTGAATCAATGATGAGGCTTCATCTTTAACCTTAGTTGAAGTTTTAGCCTCTCATGATCACAAAAGACATGCTAAAATCAATTGAATCCATGAAGAAACAAAACTTACAATCAAAAAGCGTTCACAAAGGCCTAGGCATGACAAAAGTCGTGTTTCTGCTCTCTACAGTGCCTCCCAGTATGTTTACAATGAAAAAGATAGTATTTATAAGCTAATTTTAGGGTTTCAGCATTGCTAGGTTGGCCGAGTGCGCTTGATCACACTCGAGCATGCATTTCCAATGTTGATGGGCGCAAGTGCGCTCGATCGTACTATATGTGCATTTGAGCGCAGATGTTTCAAAATTGGCCAAATCTTGTGAAATATAAATTTGTAGATCTTCGAGTTAGCTTTCCAATGACACCAAGATCATTCCAATTGGAGTTCTACAACTCTAAATATGGTCATTTTGGTGGAACTCATTGGTTGTGAATTATTGCTCGACTCAAATTTGCTTCCAATGCTCCCCGAACTGCCTTAAGTCCCAGAATTAATGTAATTAGCCCTAGATGTACCTTAGCAACCTGCAAAACACTAAAACACCAAAACTAACAAAAGACATTAGAAAATGACAAAACTAAGGGCTTAACAAATACAAGCTAAGGGGCCCAAATATACAATATTTGACACTCATCAAATACCCTAAAGCTTACATTTTGCTAGTCCCTTAGCAAAACAAAATGAAAAACACAACAAAAACAAGAAACATAAGTCCGCTATCGTAGGAGAAACGATTGTATTTAGCATATGCAACAAGCCTTTTAAACCCCTAGGAATTCCCTAGAGGATGAGTAAAGTCTCGTGAGGGTTTTCTATGAATGACACCTACAAACATTTTATTGATGTTAGTTTGAAGTATTGGCTAATGTTCGTGAGCAAAATGGAAAGAAAAGAGCCAAGCTAGTACAACCGTTCGGACAGGAATCATAGCCGTCCAGACGTGATGCAGTTAAAGAACTCTAGTACTAAAACCCAAGTGCTCCGTTCGCTGACCATACGCAGCCCGTTCGCAGTCCGTCCGGACGTCTCTGAACGCACCGCGCCAGAAGACTGAAGAATGCAACGTTGCCCTAGTACCGTCCAGACGGTGAATTCTCCTGTCCGGACGGCCCGTGTTAAAAAGGCTATTCCCCGTGTTTTTAATTGCCCGTCCGGACGAGCCCACTTACCGTCCAGACGGCCGATAGCTTCTAGGTCTAAAATACATTGTATTTGAGTTCTATTGAGACTAGAAGTCTTTAGGTGTTATAAATAGATCTCTACAGATCTGTTTATGTTACGAATTCTGCATCTAGAATTTTCCGTCGTGTGCCAAGAGAGCCTTTGATATTGAGCGTTTATTTTCTCTCTCTTTGAGTGTTTTGATTTTTGTTAATTGACTGTGAGCGTTATTGAGAAGCCTATCGGAAGGGTGCGATAAAGGAGAATCACGTTGAAGAAGATTGTGAGCAAGGAGACGAGTTGGAGGCTTGTCGATCTTACAGAGCCGAGGTCTTGCAAAGGGTTGTAAGTGTTCCTAGTGTCTGTAATCTCTGGATAATTTTCTGATAGTGATTTCCTGGGTTTGGCTGCCCCGGAGAGGTTTTACAATTAGATCGGTTTCTAATTGGTTTCCTCTTTGTCACCAAAATATCTGTGTCTGCTTCTTTATTGCTTTAGATATTTTGTTGATTGAATTGTTTATTGCTTTATAGTTTTAATTCCGCATAAATTGTGACAAACAAGTGTTTGGAGTTGTGCATAGGGTATTTTCAATTGGTATCAGAGCAGGTTCACTCTGTAGGGATTAATTTCTTGAGTGTGATCCCAGACTCCATCTAATATGTCTCACACAGTTGCACCTAACTCACTTCCTGTCTTTGACGGATCCAATTATACGTTTTGGAAAATTCGTATGAAAGTATATCTCAAATCCATTGACGTTTGGCATATTGTTGAATCTGGATGGATTAATCCTAATAAGGCAATTGCTGAATTTTCAAAGGATGAAAAGATTGCTTCTTCTGCGAATGACAAAGCGTTACATGCCATCTATACATCTTTGTGCCATGAAGAATTTGGAAGAATTTCTCGATGTGTAATAGCTAAAGAAGCATGGGAAACTTTGGAAATTACCCATGAAGGATCTAAAATTGTGAAAGCCTCTAAAATTCAAATGTTAGTATCAAAATTTGAAGAGATTAGGATGGAAAAGGAAGAGACTTTTGATGAGTTTTATTCTAAGCTTAGCACCATTAGAAACTCTACCATTAATCTTGGAAAGAAAATGGTGATGCTAAGATGGTCAAGAAAATCTTGAGATCACTACCTAGATTTATACCCCAGTTGCTGCGATAACACAAAGCCAAGATCTAGAAACCATGAGAGTAGAGGAACTTGTAGGTTCACTTGGACTTATGAGCTCTTGCTACCTAAGCCTCAAATTCAAAAATCTAGCTCTTAAGATCAAGACTACTAAAGGTAGACAGATTTTTGATGAGGAATTTGGAGATGATGAAGAGTTGGCTATGATGGCTAGGAAGTTTAAGAAATTTCTAAACAATGGAAATTCTAGAAGTAGGGAGTCAAAAATTCGTGAATCCTAGTCGTGAGGTTAAGTGTTATGAGTGTGGTGGTGTTGGTCACATACGTGTTGATTGTGGAAATTTGATCAAGTCAAAAGGTAGGGCTTTTAATGTGACTCAAAGTGATGAATCGGACCAAGAAGAAAAGATGAAAATGTTGCAAATTATGTTGCTTTTGGGGTTTCTTATGATAGTCGATGATGTTAGTGAGTCCAAATCTCTTGATGGTGATTATGGTATTTGTGATAATGAATAAGAAGAGGGTGATCTGCAAGAAGCTTATAACCATCCGTATTGAATACGAAAAGTGAAGAAGTTGAATAAGGAACACTTGCAGTAAACTTAAAGAAGTTAATCTTGAAAAGGATAAAGTCTAGTACCTTAAGCGGTCACATGCTATTCTTGACACTTTGAAATCTGAAAATCATAGTTTAATTACCAAAGTGAAATTCTTAGAGAATGATCTTAATGATTCAAGAAATCATTTGAAAAAGTTCTCTAATGAAAAGCTTAATCACATGTTGCATAATCAGAAACATTCATTTGATAGAACTGGATTGGGCTTTGATAAATCTGTTGTTTCTTCTACTAATGTTGTTTCTCCTTCAAAGTTGATTTTTGTGAAACCTGTGTGTAAAGAAGAAAACTTGGCTAAGAAGAAGGAAATGTTTCCTCCAGTTTCAAGAGGTAAGAAAGGTAAGGGAATTCTAACTAATTCCTATGTGTCTCATTCTACACCGAGACGTGCTCATATGCCAAGGAACCAACCTACTCAAAGGTTCATTCCTACATGTCATCATTGTGGTAAGATTGGGCATATTCGCTCGAACTGTTTTCAGTTGAATAATCATGAGTCAAAAAGAGACTATTTTCGTTCTAGAAAGAGTCATAATGAATTATTCAACATGGTGAAGGGTGTTATCACCCAGTTAAATGACTTGGCTAAGAGTCACACTTTTGTTCCCAAAATAAAGAAAATTTGGGTTAAGAAGGAAAATACCACTCACCCCTTGAGGGGGAGTGGTGGTGATCTCACCTTGGATTAGGTGAGTCACCCACATGCCTAGGATTGGTTGTCTTGTTTTATTTTGAATATCCTAGAGCATGTTTTGTTTTGTTTTGTTTTGTTTTTTTGGTTAGTTTGTCTTTTTTTTTTTTTTTTGTGCATTTTATTTTTGAAAAATTTCAAAAAGACAAAAATATTCTAATTTGGTTATTTTTATTTCTTCTTTCTTTTGTCTGATGCACCTTGAGTGTCCATTATGTGCTCATGTTTCTTCCATGGATTTAATTCCTTGTGTTTTAAAAAGTTTTCAATATGCATGAGTTGTCATATTATTTCAATGGACATCTTTCTGTGGTTACCTAAAGCCTAAGCTTCATTTGTACGTTTTGCTCATGCTTTAAACTTTTGTGCACACTTAAGCTTAAATTGAGTTTTTTAATATGACTTGTGTGAGGTAACTATATGAGGGTTTTGACTAGCTGTATCTATCAAATTGACCATATGCTAGTTGAACCTAGGACTTAAAAATTTCTGCATTTCTCAAAGCATTAAATTAAAGACACCTTCTCATGAAGAAAAATTGTGAAACAAGATATTCAAAGAATACATTCCAAAGGAATTAAATTCACAGTGTCAAGCTTGCTTTGTTTCAAAAGAGGAATGCATTGGATGAGAGTGGCTAGGCCCTAGTATGATAAGGTTTGACTTTTGAGTTGATTTGCTTGTTAAAACCTTTATCATAGTGAAACCTCCTACTCAACTTATAAATTTGTTTTATTTCAATGGTTGGCTTACACACAACACAAGCATGGGTTGAATGGAATTCTTGGCATTGCTTGGGTTAAGAGAGTATTATTGTTTTGCTATACATCTCATGTATATTTTAAATTTTTTGATAATTTGGAATATTCATTGCTTGACTACATGAGTTATTGATGTATGCATCTTGTGTGTTTTCTTGACTTTTGAGGGGGAGAATTTTTTTTTGTTTCTTGTTGATTGTTGACTCTTATTTTGAGGGGAGTTTACATTCTTCATGATCTTGTGTTCTAACATGCAATTCTTCATTTGATCATGAATTTTATTTATATATATATATTTTTTGTTTTGTTTCCTTTCCACATATGCCTTGATGTTTTGTTGAGTGTTTCAGAAATTGGAAATATTTTGTCAATTTGTGACAAAAAGGGGGAGTTTGTTAGGGGAGATGATTTTGTTCTCGAAATTGCCAAAGGGGGAGTTTGTTAGTTTGAAGTATTGGCTAATGTTCGTGAGCAAAATGGAAAGAAAAGAGCCAAGCTAGTACAACCGTTCGGACAGGAATCATAGCCGTCCGGACGTGATGCAGTTAAAGAACTCCAGTACTAAAACCCGAGTGCTCGTTCGACGCGCCCGCTCGATCCGTCCGGACGCGTCCAACGCGCGCTTGAAGGCGAAGAATGCGACATTGCCCTAGTACCGTCCGGACGGTGAATTCTCCCGTCCGGACGGCCCGTGTTAAAAAGGCTATTCCCCATGTTTTTAATTGCCCATCCGGACGAGCCCACTTACCGTCCAGACGGCCCGTAGCTTCTAGGTCTAAAATACATTGTATTTGAGTTCTATTGAGACTAGAAGTCTTTAGGTGTTATAAATAGATCTCTACAGATCTGTTTATGTTATGGTCTGCATCTAGAATTTTCCTGCGTGTGCCAAGAGAGCCTTTGATATTGGCGTTTATTTTCTCTCTTGGAGTGTTTTGGTTTTGTTAATTGACTATGGCGTTATTGAGAAGCACGCCGGAAGGGTGCGATAAAGGAGAATCACGTTGAAGAAGATTGTGAGCAAGGAGGCGAGTTGGAGGCTTGTCGATCTTCTGAGCGAAAGTCTTGAAAAGGGTTGTAAGTATTCTAGTGTCGTAATCTGGATAATTTTCGATAGTGATTTCACGGTTTGGCTGCTTGGAGAGGTTTTACAATTAGATCGGTTTCTAATTGGTTTCCTCTTCGTCACCAAAATATCTGTGTCTGCTTCTTTATTGCTTTAGATATTTTGTTGATTAAATTGTTTATTGCTTTATAGTTTAAATTCCGCATAAATTGTGATAAACAAGTGTTTGGAGTTGTGCATAGGGTATTTTCAATTGATACTATGTTATTGACAAACAAAGCCTTTCACTTAAATACATGGTTCATACATCATTAGCAAACTTTACAAGTCGAACATACAAACCACATCATTCAGGCATCCAAATACCATTCAACTCATGGTTGGGAAATTGAGACAGCATATGCTCTAAGAAGTGAAAAGTGAACTAACACAAGGTCATGAGGTTTCAATCATTCTCAAAGAAAATGTGCACCAAAAAATTCATAGTACTACACTATGATGAAAACAACCAAGGCTTGTCTCTTTTTTTATTTATTATGATTTTTTATTTTTTTTGTAGGCTGTGCAATGCTTGACTCCTTTAAACTTCTAAATGACTTATGTAACGAGTATTGGGCCAGTGTCTCCCAAACCAGATGGCTTTAGGACACCAGATGGCTTTAGGACACTAGATGTAGAGACATCTCTAAGGGCTTAATTACTCAAATCAAAAAGAGTTACGAAACTTAACTAGCCATACAATCACTTAGCTAGACTTTCTCATCTTTTTACATGAACAATCACTGCTTGGTGAGGTAAGAGGTTCGGTTACTCGATGAGAAGCTCAACTTATGATTTTTTTTTTTTTTTAGAATTTTTTCAAAGCCAAGGTTTTTCTCACCACATCAACCTACAAATCTCCAAAGACACTTCCCTTAAGTCAAATCTCATACCCCATAGACCCTAATGCTAGTGTGCATGTGGAAAATCAATCAAACACGTGGAGTCTCTCTAAACCAACATGTGAGTCAAACATTGGGATTTCTAATAATATGCAATGTTCAAACAAGTTAAACATACCAATGACATGCAATCCACAGTTATGATGTTAGGTCATGCCCAATCAACAACATAGCAATTTTTTTATTTTTTATTTTTTATTTATATATATATTTTTTACAGAAGACAAACAACACAAATAAACGAATAAAATGACAGATATGTCTACCCCACCCCCAAACTAAAATGTCACATTGTCCCCAATGTGACCAGAAATACAATACCAGAGGGATGGCGCAAGTGAGGCACAATGTAAGAGAACGCTCCCCCAAACCTGAATGACAGACACTTGAACTGAAAAACACATAAAAACATAACAAAATGTACAAACAAGATCAAATAACAAAGAAAAATAATAAGGGTTGCCTCTCACAAGCGCTAAGTTTAAAATCTTCAGCCAGACTCTTCACAGGAAACGACAATCACTCTGAATAATTTGGATCTTCCAACAAAGTTGTCTCCACCTCTCTACTTCTCAACTCCAAGAATGGTTTTAATCTTTGTCTATTGACCTTAAAAGTGTTATCATTCTTGGGATCCTCAATCTCAATGGCCCCATGAGGAAACACAAACCGAATGATAAAGGGGTCGATCCATCGAGACTTCAGCTTGCCTGGGAATAAATGCAATCTTGAATTGTAAAGAAGACCTTTCTGACCAGGCTCAAAAGATCTCCTCAAAATGTTCTAGTCATGAGCCTTCTTCATCTGTTCCTTGTACATCCTTGCACAATCATATACATCACTCCCCAGCTCCTCCAATTCATTGAGTTTGAGCTTTCTTTGTGAGCCAGCCTTTGAAAGAGTGAAGTTCAGCTGCTTGATTGCCCAATATTCCTTATGCTCCAACTCTACGAGAAGATGACATGCCTTCCTGTATACAAGCCGATAGGGTGACATCCAAATCGGTGTCTTGAATGCTGTTCTGTAAGCCCACAGTGCATTACTTAATCGTAGAGACCAATCTTTTCTACTAGGGTTCACAATCTTCTCCAAGATGTGCTTGATCTCATGATTGAAAACTTCAACTTGTCCACTTGTCTGTGGGTGATATGGGGTGGCAACCTTGTGGGTGATGAAATACTTCTTCATCAATTGCTCAAAAATTCGATTGCAAAAATGTTTATCTCCATCACTTATAATTGCTCGAGGTGTACCAAACCGAGCAAAAATAATGTCTGTCAAAAATTGGACCACAACTCTATGGTCATTAGTCTTGCATGCAACAGCCTCCACCCACTTGTCCACATAGTCTATAGCAACCAAGATGTATAGATTGCCATAGGAGTTCAGGAAAGGTCCCATGAAATCAATGCCCCAAACATAAAAAATCTCAACAATCAAAATCGGGTTGAGGGACATCATATTTCTTCTAGAGATATTCTCTAGCTTTTGACAACGCTCACAATATGTACAATAAGTATGAGTGTCTCTAAACAGGGTGGGCCAGTAAAATTCACACTGCAAAATTTTTGCAGCAGTCTTTTTGGCACTGAAATGGCCGCTACAAGCATGATCATGACAGAAGGAGATGACATTTGATTGGTCATGCTTAGGTATACATCTCCTAATGATCTGATCGGGACAATACTTAAACAAATAAGGATCATCCCAGAAAAAGTATTTCACCATGGCCAAAAATTTGAATTTATCTTGTCGCACTCAATGCAAAGGCATTTGGCCAGTGACAAGATAATTCACTATGTCAGCGAACTATGGTGCAGGATTGTGAGCAATGTGCATCAATTGCTCATTAGGGAAGGTTTAAAAAATAGGGGTGGCGTCCTCAGTGTAATCCACAGTCAATCTCGACAAATGATCCCCTACCCACATTTTCGAAACCCTTCTTATCACGAATCTCTATGTCGAACTCTTGAAATAGTAAAATCTACCGGATAAGACGAAATTTAGTATATTTTTTAGAAAAAAGATACTTCAATGTAGCATGGATCTAAGTAGATGATGACTTTAGATCCTAGCAAATAGGATCTGAACTTTTCTAGCGCAAAAAGGACAGCCAACAACTCCTTCTCAGTGGTGAAGTAATTAAGTTGCGCGTTGTTCAGAGTTCTGCTTGCGTAGTAAATGACATGGGGGAGTTTATCAATAAGCTGCCCCAAAATAGCTCCAACAACATAGCCTGATGTGTCACACATTATCTTAAAAGGTGCACCCCACTTGGGTGGCTGAATAACTGGTGTGGACATCAGAATCTTTTTCAGAGCCCCGAATGCATGCTTACACTCCTCATAAAAAATAAACGGGGTCTTTTTCACCAACAACTTGCACAAGGGCCTAGCGATCTTGCTAAAGTCCTATATGAATTGCCTGTAAAATCATGCATAGCCTAGAAAAGAACGAACATCTTTCACTGTACGTGGGGGTGGAAGGTTGGAAATCAGATCCACCTTCGCTTTGTCAACCTCAATCCCCCGATGAGATATGACATGCCCCAGTACAATGCCTTGCTTCACCATGAAATGACACTTCTCCCAATTAAGCACAAGGTTCTTTTCTTTGCATCTCACCAAGAACAGCATGAGACGGTGCAAACACTTTTCTAAAGATGAGCCAAAGATCGAGAAGTCATCTATGAAAATTTCAAGGAAACGTTCTACCATGTCAGAAAAGATACTGATCATGCACCGCTGAAAAGTGGCAGGTGCATCGCATAACCCGAAGGGCATGCGATGGTAGGCGAATGTCCCAAAAGGACAGGTGAATGTAGTCTTCTCCTAATCTTCGGGGTCCACATGGACCTGGTTATACCCAGAATAACCATCCAGAAAACAATAATACTTGTGCCCAGCCAACCACTCCACCATTTGATCGATAAACGGAAGTGGGAAGTGATCCTTCTTGGTGGCGGCATTCAACTTGTGGTAGTCAATGAAAACTCTCCATCCTGATTGGATAAGAGTTGGCACTAACTCGTCGTCTTTGTTCTTAACTACCGTCAATCCAGCCCGCTTAGGCATGACATGAATTGGGCTCACCCTTTTGCTGTCAGAGATGGGATATATGATCCCAGCATCGAACAGCTTAATCACTTCAGCTCTAACAACTTCTTTTATGGCTGGGTTGAGCCTTCTTTTGGCTCCCTCGATGGCTTGGCATTCTCCTCCAAATGTATCTTGTGTATCACCACCTAGGGGCTAATCCCCTTAATGTCCTTAATGGTCCAGCCGATAGCTTCCTTATGCTCTTTAAAACATCCAATAACTTCTCCTCTTGAGCATCCACTAAATCTGAAGCTATGATCACCAGTAAAGACTCTGCTAGACCTAGGAACTTATACTTGAGGTTTTCAGGTAACAGCTTGAGTTCTTTCTAGGGAGGATCGGGTACAATGGTCTCCTCCTTCTCACTACTCACTAGATTAGTAGTCTCTAACATCACATCTACGTGCTCAAGCAACTTGTCCAAGTCTAGATCTTCTCTAAACTGAGCAAAGCATGCCTCTAGAGGGTCCTCCATGCTTGATTCCTCAACAGCCTCTTCCATGATATCCTCTATCAAGCATACTTACTGCACTTCATCATATTCCAGTGGTTGTTTCCTAATATGGAAGATGTTCAACTCCACTGTCATATTCCCGAAGGAAATCTTCATGACCCCTGTCCTACAATTAATCAGGGCGTTAGCTGTAGCTAAAAATGGTCACCCTAAGATCACGGGTATTTGACTCCCTAGGTTCTGAACCGGCTCCATGTCAAACACAATGAAATCTACAGGAAATAAAACTTATCTACCTTTATCAATACATCCTCCACTATTCCTCGTGGAACCTTCACTGACCGGTCAGCCAATTGTAGTGTCATGCATGTGGGCTTCAACTCTCCTAGCCCCAACTGCACATAGATTGAGTAGGGTAACATATTAGCACTCGCTCCCAAATCCAATAATGCCCTCTCAATCTGGCTGACACCAATCATACAAGTAATGGTAGGACATCCAAAGTCCTTGTACTTGATGGGTAACTTGCATTGTAGGATTTAACTAACCTACTCGGTTAGGAATGCCTTCTTAGGGACATTTGTCTTCCTCTTCATAGTGATCAAGTCCTTCAAGAACTTGGCATATGAAGGTATTTGTTGGATGGCGTCCAAAAATGGAATATTAATCTGCACTTGCTTGAATACCTTTAGAATGTCCTCAAACTTCCCTCCTTTCTTGGGCGCTTGTAATCTTTAGGATAGAATGCCTTAGGTACAAATAATCTAGGAGGATCCTTCACGATGGGCATGGCTGTAGATGGCTCAGCATCTCTTTCCTCCTTGTTGCCACTCGCTTCCCCTTCTTGCCCAACAGTGTCAACTTTTGGGTCCATCACATGATTGTCCACTTGTCTCCTTGACCTTAGTGTGACAATCGCTTGCACGCTCTTTCCCGTGCGTCGAATTTGAAGAATTTCCAATTGCAAACGCCTTAGGATTTGGCTCAGGTTGACTTGGGAACTTCCCTTTCTCTCTTTCACCCAAGTGATTTGCTATTTGGCTTATCTGATTCTCCATCTTTGCTATAGCTTGGGTGTTGACCATGGTCGCATTCTTCACCTCTTGGATGGCCTGGCTATTGATCATTGTGGACTTCTGAAGCTCTTGCATTAGCTGACCATTCGATTCGATAAATGTCCTCATTGTTTCTTCCAGAGCTGATTGAGATGAAGATGCAAGCACTTGAGAAGTAGGTTGATTGTGCTGTTGTGCCTGAAATCTGGGAGGATATTGGGTTTTAGCATTCTGAGGTGCTCCTCCTTGATTTTGCTTCCACGAAAAGTCTGGATGGTTCCTTCATCCCCGATTATAAGTCTTAGAGTAAGGTCCAACTGACTGCTTTCGGTAGTCATTGAAAGCATTCGCTTGTTCCATTGGATACTCGGAAAAGACCGGTACAGATGGACAACTCTATGCTGAGTGCATAGGACTCGCATAGATGGAACAACTATCAACAGTGTAAGTGTTGGCAGCATTGATGGATGGACCTACGACGAGGGCGTCAAGCCTCTTGGTGAGTGCATCTATCTTCATGTTCATCTCAGTCTCTCCCTTCAACTTATAGATGCCTCATTTCTTTGGAATACGGGCAGATTTATCCTAACAACTCTTAAAATCCCATACTTGTGAGCTGTCGGGCAGCTTGTCCAATGCCTTGTATGCCAAATCTCCCATCAAACTTAAGAATGCCCGCCCGTTCATTGATTCAATCATGCTAAGGGGTTGAGACAGCCCTTGGTAGAAAAACTGAATGAGTCTCCACTTCTCATATCCATGTGGAGGGCACTTAATCAACAAATCCTTAAACCTCTCCCAACTCTCTGAGAATTTCTCATCCTCTTCTTGTGTGAAAGAGCTAATCTCTTTTCTATATTCATTGACCTTTGACATTGGGAAAAACTTATTATAAAACTTACTCAACATACTTTCCCAAGATGTAATAGACCCGGGTGTGTTGGAATCCAACCATGCCCTGGCTCTATCGTGAGGAGAGAAGGGAAAAAATCTAAGGTGAACAGACTCTTCAGAAAAGTTTTGAAACTTGAATGTGGCACATATGTGTTTAAATTTCTTAACATGGCCATAGGGGTTCTCATTATCTAATCCATGAAAAGTAGGTAAGAGTTGAATGACATGCGACTTTAAGTCGAAATGGGTGACATTGGTGGGTGGTAACATTATACATGAATGGGAACTAGTCGCAACAAATGCGAACAATTCTCGCAGTGATGTAGTGAAGTCCATGTGCCATGCTCTGGCTTGCTCTCCATTTTCCGCTTGGCTTTCTCATTCTCGAATATGGGTTGCTCCACATTCTCAGGTATGTTCTCTCATTGGTCTCCCATCTCACCTCTAATTTCACTCACAACGGTTTCTCTCCGAGTTCTCCTAAGGGTTCTATCAATGTCGGGATCTAAGGGAATCAACTCTAAGTTCAGGGATCTCCGACCATGCATGCACCAAACAAATTTTTTTTTTTTTTTAACAAAAACAAAAATAAAAATAAGATAAACAAAATAAACCAACTAAGCAAAAGCAAACTAAATTAAAGAAAACAAATGAACTACAAAAGAAAAGCAGGCATAAAAATAATTAAAGAAAAATAACAAAACTAAAAGCTAAAAACAAAAAGATGGTGCTTAGCTGCTGATTGCAGCCCTGCGCTCGATCGCAGGTCGTGTGCGATCGAGCGTGATTGTGCTTGATCGTCAATGAATGCGATCAATCGTGATTGCGTTTGAGCATTAGTCGGTTGTGCGATCGTGCGTCTATTTTGCAATTGTTGAACACATGCGCGTAGGTTGGTCCCAAGTGCGTTCGATCGCACTAGGTTGCGATCGATCGTGCTCTGCAGAGACTAAGCTTCGGACTTTTGTAGCAAACACCAAAACACCAAAAAAAAAAAAAAAAGAACACCTTTTTTTTTTGGTCAAATCAAAGCAGAAACCAAAATAAAAAATAAAAAATAAATAAAAAAAAAACAAACAAACAAAATTGCAAACAAAAAAAAGAAAAGTAACTAATCTAGTAGAAAAATAAAATCAATTCAAATAAAAAGAACAGTTTCAACAAAAACTAACAATTCCCCAGCAACGGCGCAAAATTTGGTGTACCAAAAATAAAAGTACTCACAAGTGTACGAGTCGTATGTAGTAAAGTGCGTGTACAAGTGTGAGGTCGATCCACATGAAATTGTGTTTTTGTAAAAAAAAAAATCAATTTCCTATTTAAATAAATCATATCTTAACCTAGTTCCGCAATTTCGAAGTTGGTCGTGCAATGAAAAAATAAACTGAATTAAATGGTAATTTAAACAACAATGAAAATAAAATACTAAGGTTTTTGAATCCACCTCGCCAAATTCACACTACACTCTCGTGTTTACGCATACAATCAATAATCAGAAGCATTTTAACAAAGTTCAACAGTCGTGATCGCGCACGTAAAATCATTCGAATCCATCCGTTCAAAGGATCACAACAAGTATTTAATTGAGATCAAATCATCCATCATATCTGTAGATTACGATAGATATTAGTCTCAATCAAATCACTCAATGTACCCCCAGACAAAACACATCGAATATAAAACTATGCACAAAATCAAAAAGGGTACTTAATCACATAAAATGAATCAAGCAATTGAAAAGACTTTAAACAACTAATTTATTAAATATTGAATTGTAGCATAAACAATGAAAATGTAAATGTGAATCAACAACGAAGCTTCATCTTCAACCTTAGTTGAAGTTTTAGCCTCTCATGATCACGAAAGACATGCTAAAATCAATTGAATTCATGAAGAAACAAAACTTACAATCAAAAAGCATTCACAAATGTCTAGGCACGACAAAAGTCGTGTTTTTGCTCTCTACGGCCCCTCCCAGTATGTTTAGAATGAAAAAGATAGTATTTATAAGCTAATTTTAGGGTTTCAGTATTGCTAGGTCGGTCGAGTACCCTTGATTGCACTCGAGCATGCATTTCCAATGTTGATGGGCACAAGTGCGCTCGATCGCACTATATGTCCATTCGAGCGCAGATGCTTCAGAATTGGCCAAATCTTGTGAAATATGAATTTTTAGATCTTCGAGTTGGATTTCCAATGACACCAAGATCATTCCAATCGGAGTTCTACAACTCTAGATATGGTTGTTTTGGTGGGACTCATCGAGTGCGAATCATCGCTCGACTCAAATTTACTTCCAATGCTCCTCGAACTGCCTTAAGTCCCAGAATTAATGTAATTAGCCCTAGATGTTCCTTAGCAACTTACAAAACACTAAAACACCGAAACTAACAAAAAAATCAAAAAAATAACAAAACTAAGGGTTTAACAAATACAAGCTAAGGGGCCCAAATATACAATATTTGGCGCTTATCACTAAGCACTCCACTACCTGACCAAAAGAAGAAAATGAAATTATGCCTTAGTTATTCATTCTTATGGGAATTCCAGTAAACTTTGAGATATTAAGACATTGCACATCGGAAATAATTGGAAGCCTGATAAGTGCCAAAATATTCATATTTTAGCCCTTAATTTACATTTTGTTAATTTCTTAGTCTTGTTATTTTGTGATATTTTATTTTATTTTTTGTGTTTTGACGTGTTTTTCTAGGTTTTTGAAGAAAAAGAAGCAATTCTAGAAGTATCGGGCTTAAAGGACAAAATTGGAAAAGCCTTTAAGTTTTGAACCAACACAAGAATCCAGGGCAGTGCGATCAATCGCCCTACACCTAGGCTTGAGTGCCCCAACCAAGGAGTGAGCTCAAGCGTACGCTCATGCGTGCAAGAGGAAGGCTTGATCGCATTTGCAATCTAGTGCACATGGGCAACGATCCAGTGCACTCGTGCGTTGGAGCAAAAAGAGATCTGGCCAAGACTCTTTTTTCTCTCCAAATTAGGGTTTCAAACTCCTAGTTGTAATAGGACTTAAACCTACTACTTTACTAAGGTTTCTAGAGTTTTTAGAGTCTTTCTAAAACCTATAAACTGACCTTTAAGCCACACAATTCCAGTGACAAAATATACACAATTCTAGAGAGGAGAATTTGGAGGCTATTTCCAAGAGTTGTTTTCCGGTTTCTCCTTTTCCTTTTCTTTAGTTTTATTTAAATTATATGTAACTAACTTTTTAGTTAGGGGCTAGATTGAAGCCATAATTATATCTTTATAGGATTTCAATATTGGCGCCTTCGCTACATTCATATTTTGGGATATTTAACTTGATTAATTCATTCTTTATTGAATTCTTCATATGAGTGTGCCTGATCAACACATGTATATGGTATGGATTAGCTATTTAAGTCAATTTGGATGATCAAGTCTTGAGCTTAATAGAGTGACAAAAGAATCTCCTTATTGGTTTTTGGGTTAATCAACATAGGGAACCGTGAGTAGACACCCATGCCCTAGGTCTCATGTGTTTGTCGATTTCCATAAATTTGTGATTTCTTAAAGAACAACTTAGTAGACACCCATGCTAAACTCTTTAAGAAAAAAAAAAATTAGAATAGACACACATGCCTAAATCGTTGCTTAATGAAATCTATAGTTTAAGGAGTAGACACCCATGCTCTTAGGTTGACAAACATTAAATATATTAGTATGATTGGCACATTTGCATATTGTTATCTTAATTAGTCTGATTGGTGGTGGATATTAAAGTCCTAACACTTTTATTAATTCTTATTTAATTTCATAATATCAATTGTGTGACAACTTTGATATTTTTAATTTAGAAAATTAATTCTAAAAAATAATCAACAATCCTCATGGGAATGATCTTGTACTTGCACCCTATATTATTGTTTTGATCTTGTGCACTTGTGAGTTAAAACATAGCAAATATTATTTATTAATTTAGGTATTATTTGCCACAACAAAGCTTCATATTTATATGCTAGTTTACTTTACACTGTTTTAAGCTTGTGATGCCATTGCCTATCTTTTGTAAGTAGTGAGGCTTTTGAAATTCCAATTTATTGTGAAGATTGAATATATCTTTTTAAACTTGCTAATAAATGAAAATCATGATTCTGAGTGATATTTTAATCTTTTGGATAACATGAGCTTTGCATAATGTTTGTGGGTAACATTTCTGTTAAACCCTTACGAGATTTTGCTCATCTAACTAGAGATGCCTAAGAGTTTAAAATGCTTTTTGCAAATGGTAAATGCAATCGTACATCAAAAAAAAAAAAATCTTCTCGTTTTTTTGTGTTTCTTTTTATTTTTAGCTTCGTATTGTTAAGGGACTAACAATATGTAAGTTTGGGGTGTGACAAGTACTAAAATATACATATTTTAGCATCTTAATTTACATATGTTAATCTCTTAGTCTTATTATTTTGTGATGTCTTGTTTTGTTTTTGTGTTTGATCTTTTTCTAGGTTTTTTAAGATAATGAAGCATTTTTGGAGAAGTTCCAAGCTTAAATGGAATTTTGGTAAAAAGCTGCAAAAGAGCAAAGATCGAGCGCAGTAGCCAGGCTATCGAGTATAGAGTGTGCTCAAGCACACCACTAGGGATCAAGTGCACTCGTGCGCTGGAGCAATATGATATGCAACTAAGACTCATTTTTCTACCTAACTTGGGTTTCCAAAGTTCCACTTGAGCTAGAAGTTAGACCTTCGATTTTACTAGGTTTACTAGGGCTTCTAGGTTTACCTAAGCTCTATAAATAGACATCTAAACCACACATTTAGATATACAATCTAGGGGAGAGGAATTGGAGGCTACTTTAAGAAGCATTTGTGGTTTCTTCTTTTCCTTTTATTTTTAGTGTTAGTTTAATTATGTGTAGTTAAACATTTTCTTAAGGGCTAGATCAAAGCCCTAAATCATGTCTTTTTAGGATTTCAATATTGGCGCCTTTGTGACAATTATATTTTGGTATATTTAAATTGATTATTTTCTAGTTAATTGAATTTCTCATATGAATGTATTTGATCATCATATGCATGTGTTTGTGTTGAGTGCTAGTGTACAAACTTTAATATACTCGCAAGTGCATGAATCGTTTGCAATATAGTATTGTGCAAGTGTGAGATCATATCCACAAGGAGTCGTGTTTGCGAAAACTAATTCTATCTTAACCTAGTTCCAAGTTTGAGCAATTTTAACGAACGAAAACAAAAACTAATCTAAATGCTTTGAAAACAAATAAAGAAAAGCACTATGGTTTTAGAATCCGCCTCACCAAATCAAAATACATATTATCACGCTTAGTTCATACATCCGTTAAACTATTAGACTCTATGCATATTCTACTACCTTTACAAAATCCTATCTAATCATTCAATGAATCCACCGTTAAAGAATCACAATGGATATTTAATCGAGATAAAATCATCCACTATATAATTGATTACAATGAATATTTAGTCTCGATAGAATCATCTGATGTACCCCTAGACGAAAAATAATGAATATTGGACGTTTAACGATTCATAAACAACAATCAATTACAATTATGTCACGCAATTGAATTGAAACGAACATACAACACATTAAACGATGGATTGAGTACAAATTAAACATGAAAACATGTAAAACATCAATTGTGAGGCTTCATCTTCAACCTTAGTTGAAGATTTAACCTCTCATGCTAATAAGAGACAAAGATAAATCAAAGGAAAGCATTATCTAAGAAAGATTACAACTAATGATGAATAGAAGGCTAAATAGAGGAGTTTTTGCTCCCAAAGGCACCTCTAAAATGTAGGTTTTACAAAAAAGAAAGATGTGCTATTTATAAGGAAAATATATGTTGCCAGGTCAGAGTAGTTGCGCTCGATTGCACCAAGTGCGCTCGATCGCAGCCTTGCGCTCGATCACGAATGATTGCGCTCGAGCACACTCAATCGCTCAATATTCCCATGGTGCAGCAATGAAGCGATGGTACAGGGATCTCGGGTGTACGTGGAGTGCGCTCGCTCGCGGCCTCTTGGGCTCGAGCACAGATGCACTTGAACGCATCACGCTAGGCTCGATCACAGCATCCGTGCACTCAAGTGTAGTAACAGGGACCAGATCTTCCTTTTGGTTAACTCCACCCTTTAAACCGCATTTTTATGGCAATGACCTGCAGTGCAATAAAACACTAAAACTAACAAAAACATTATAAAATAATTAAACTAAGAGCTTAACAAACATAAATTAAGGGGCTCAAATGTACAACATTTGGCACTCATCAAGTGCATATTTGGCGCCTTAATTTATGTTTGCTAAGTCTTTAGCTTCATTATTTTTCTTATGTTTTAGTTAGTTTTGGTGTTGTAGTGTTTTGTAGGTCATGGAGAGAAAAATGGTGGTTTTTATTTGGAAATTGCAAAGAAACGGGAACAAGTGTAAACTCTAGAAATGGGATTGAGCGCACGACACCCCACACTCGAGCGCATCTATACTCGAGCACAACAGGCCCCGCTCAAGCACACGTCCACATCAACCCACACACGTAGTGCAGCTGCGTTGCTGAAGACATGGAGACTGGAGTATGCTCGAGCGCACTCACGCTGACATGGCAACACTGAAACCCTAGTTTTAGTTTAAATAACTTTGTTTTCTATTGTAAATGCACTGAGGGGGTGCCGTTTAATCTAAAACTTTGAGTTTTTATCTTTTTCGAACTCTGAATTCGATTTCCATTTATAAGTTTTTAGTTTTCATGTTATCAATTCATTTTATTATGTTTTGTGTAATCATAAGAGGTTAAAATCTTCAACTAAGATTGAAGATGAAGTCTCACCACCGATTAATTTTATATTTCTCATGTACATTTGTACAATTCCGACTTTTATATATATATGAGGTTCTATTTCAATTTAATTATTAACTTAAACCCTTTTGATTGATTGTTTGATTAAATGTTGGATATTTAATGTATTTCATCCAATGGATACATCAAATCTTTTGATTGTAATTGTATATCCATTGTCTTTTGTAATTCAAACGGATACATTGGATGTTTTGGTCTCAATTAGATATTCATTGTGATTTGTAATTTGCAATTTGTAATTAGGATGGATTCATTGAATTTTTCAATAGATTAATTTTATAAAAATAATAGAATATGTATAGGGTTTAATTGCTTGTCGGATGTATGAACAACAACATGAGAATGTATATTTTAATTTGGTGAGGTGAATTCTGAAACCTTAGTGCTTTTTTATTTTTTATTTTTATCATTTGATTTAAATTCAGTTTTATTTAGCTTATGTTTTGTATGACAAAATTCGGAACTAGGTTAAAATAGTATTGATTTAGATATAAATTAAATTTTATGACGCAATTCCCTACATATTTGACTTCGCACTTGTACACACTTGATAGTTTTATTATAATTGCTAACCACCTACCTTACAATATAATAATATAAATATATATTTTATATTTTATATTAAAAATATAACATAAAAATGACACTGTTTGGTAGTTTTGGAGTTAAACACCAAAACGACGATGTTTAATATTATATTAGGGACAAGGTTTTATCAAATTCATTATTTTTTGGAACACTTTGATCCAAAATTATTTAAATAGTCCTAAAAAATAGGCACAATGAAGGCCCAAAGCACCTTAAAAATCTTAAAAGCTCATATAAAAGAAAGCAGTTATAAAACCGCCAATTATTGGTTTGAATAACCGCCTAATCGGAGCGGTTATCAAAATTCAATAACCACCTTAAGCAGTTGTTGTTAGCTGTTTTAGCCAATGACTGCTAACTGAAACCGCTTGACACCCCTTCTAATAATAATTATTTTTTTAGTAGAATGATGATTACGAGAGTATTGGCTAGGCTTTTTAGTATATTATATTAGTTGGTGGATTCTACGACTAGTTTTTGTGTTAATTAATGGGTCAATTTAAAATTTGTTTGGTTCAATAAGCTATTTTAGTAAAAAAATAAAATAAAATAAAATTTAGGCTCCCCAAACAATCAATTTTGGCCCAATTAAAAAAGCATGCGGTTAACTGACTAGATTTTAACCGAAATATCTGTTTAACCAAAACTTTTGAAATAAATTCTTATCAAAATGTAATTGATGAACTAACTGATTTAACTGACAATTCCAGTTAACCGAACAGAAAATGGTTCGACTTAGGGGTACATTGACATTTATTAGTAGTTTAGAGAGAAATTGACACAATTGGTATTTTGAGAAGGCATTGAGAATAAAGTAATAATTTGAAGGGCATGTGTACTTTTTCCTAAATTAAAAGTTCCATACCTTAAAGTAAAACTTTTTGACCTAAATAATTTCAAAACTCGAGATTTTTGTCAAGTTACTTGAACCCTTCCAAAACGAATTCTTTAGAGCATTTTTATCGGTTTAAGCAAATTTTACTTACCAAAATAAACGAAAGTACACCTTTGTTTTTTTTAAATAATTTAATTTAACTACCTATTTTTTTAAAGCACACTTAGTAGCTTCACTATTTTAACTATCAACTTTCACTATCTCATTTAAATATTATTTTTCATATATATATAAATATTTATTTTTTTACCTTCTCAAAGAATATGGAAGAAGAGAAAAGTTATAGGGGTAGTTTTACTTTAGACTTCTATATTACCATGCAATTTGATAAGCTCTCCAAACTTAAAAACATTTCAATTGCAATAAATTTAAACCTCTCCGTAAGATTTAAAACGTAAAAAGTGAAACAATAATGTTTATACCTATGATTTTTTTATAAAATTTCAAATGTACCCTTTATTCCAAATTAAAAAATAAAGTTAAAAAATTGCAGTCACAATGAGTTTTTTTTTTTTTTTTTTAGTAACAAAAATAAGGGATATTTTGATCTTTTTAGGTATTGCTGGTAGAAGTTTGCTGTTAAATCTAATAGATGTGTTCAAATTAATTGTAATTAAAAGTTCAAGATCCAAATTGAGAGATTTTGAAGTTTAGAATTTGTCAAATCACGTGTTAATTCAGGGGTGTAAAGTAAATTACCTCAAAGTTATATTATTTTTTATTTATGTAGTGAGTGAATAATACTTACTAAAATGACCACAAATGAGGCAAGATTTTAGTCACTTTGCCTCACCAAAATAGCTAAAAAACATTGTTTTGGTGGGATGTGGCTTGTATGCTGTACAGGAACATGATCCTGTTCATTTCAAATGAAATGGATAATATCCATTTAGTGTAAAATAAGAGGTAGTATTGTCTTAACGTTAAAGTTGAAGAACTAATTTTACAATATTACCCATCATTTTACACTAAATGGATATTGTCCATTTCATTTAAAATGGACAGGATCCTATTCCTGCTGTACAACTGTTAAAAAATTGAATTGTGAGAATTTAATTAAAATTATTAAAGAGTTCAAATCTGTTATAATAAATATCAATTTTCTTTTTTATCTACTACTTTATCTATTTATTAATATTTATTAAGATAAATTTAAATCGTTTACCTTTAATTACTTTAATTATTTATTATAATAAATTTTCACTGTTGAATTTATAACGGCATGTACCATACAATACAAGCCTGATCCGTTTTGGTGAGGCTGCGGGAATACTCTTCAGCGGCTGGCGCCAGTTGTGTTGGCGGTGGAAAATGTTTAGAAGAAGCAAAATGGCAGAAGGACTTATTTCGTTCCTTGGAAATTAGAAGAGCAAAATGTCAATTCTACCAGACGAGCTGTGGAGGCGAATCCTTGAACTCGGTATCAAAAGAGGCGGTTTTACCTACAAGGACCTCTGCTGCATCTCCATCTCCTGCCGACTCCTCCACAGACTCTCCGGCGAAGAAGCGCTCTGGTCCCACCTACTCCTCTCCGATTTCACCTCCGCCTCTTCTTCTTCTTCTTCTTCTTCACCGGTCAAACCTAAATCCCTATACAGAAACAGGTGGATCCTTCTTGTAAGTAATGATGAATTGGAATAGGAGTATTAGGTTTTAATTGATTGGTTTTTAGGTATGAGAGGGAGCGAGAGAGAAAGATCGCGGCGCACAGAAGGGCGGTGCTTAGAAAGGAGAATGAAATTGCAGAACATTCTAGAAAGCTTCGAGGGATGGAGACTGGGTTGGCCGAGGAGGGCGAGAATATGAGGGCAATTCTCGCAGAATTGTCAAATCTAGGAAAGGTCAGGTAATTAAGTATTCAATCAATCGCTGTAACAGAAGACTTTTTACTGCTCTGTACCATTCGATTTGTCTTGTGGGTTGCAGGGAAGCTTCAGTAGCTTTGAACGCGTGGCAGCCGGAGGTTGTCAGAGGTAGGCATAAACAAATAGTTGAGCAATGCGCAGTGCCTGTTGAATACCGGATGCATGCTCTGGAGATGGAACTTAGACTTTGCAAGCACCGGATTTCAGGGTTTCGGAGAGGCCTTGTAAGTTTTGGTCATCTTTCACTTATTTTTTGTTTGGTTGGACTTGGGTGTATCTATGTATGTGATGTTGTTTGGCGCAGAAAGATGAGAAACCAAGGCTCGACACGGCAAAGCAACAGCTGCTATCGCTCAACTATCACCCTTTACGAGGAGATTATGCGGGCTTCAGTGGGGGGGACAATCAGAGTAACATGAAGCGAAAGAAAAAGAATCCCTGAATGTGAGGTTCATTTTCAAATAAACTGTGCATTTGCTTTGTGATAAATGGAGTTACTATTATGTCATGCTTTTTAAGTCTTTGCCTCTTTTCTATCGTATTCATCTCTTAGTTTTTGCAGTAATCATGGATGTGATCAAATTTGTGCATTCCGTGTGATGACTTCTGAATGAATGAGTTTCAGTTATTATTTCATGCATACTTTTATGTTTTAGTATGTGATAGTTTGGTTTTTTAATGAGTCTTCCAGTTAATACTCTTTCCAAGTTGGCTTTGCATTTGCGGCCTTCTTTCTTGATTTTCTCCCTTGTCACGTATCCCAACAAAGTTACATTTTTTTAACGTGTGTATGCAACCCTCTTCTATAATATAATGCTGTTTCCAAAACAATGAGATTTTGTCTCCTGTTTTTCTGGGCAGCGTTCTCACCCACCGGACTGATGTTCTCCATGCAATGGACTTGACATTGGAGAAAATAGAAACACCACATGTTAAAAGACTTTTTAGCCGGACCTTAAGATGTGGAGACCTTCAATTGCTGAACAAATGGTTAATAAAGGACAAAGAGTTTGGACAAGGAAAACAAGTGGTTAGCAAACCATGGACTGTAGAGTTATGTACTTTTAGGCAATTTATTTGAATTGTTCAGCTCCATGAATTGTGGACATACAAAATCTGGTAACCGCATTTCTGTTGTAAGATGTGTAGTGAAAGAAAAGATCCCTAGAAGTAGTAAGCACTGCAAGAAAGGAGGAAAAAATATATGAATTTTGGATGTATAGAACACTCAAGAGCAGTGTCTTAAGGTTTTACGGTACTTATAAGATGCCTTGAGGCTTGTTTCTTACTGTTTCCCAAATTTACTTGTTTCCTTTCTAGCTGGTATGGGGTTGAATAATTTGATTCATTTTGGATGAATTGCTTTTGTGAGTTTTGATGATCTTTGGTCCAAAATCTTTTGGTGATGTTTCTTTATGGGACTTAGTATCAATTCTCCTTCCTTTGTTAATGACACTTTATTTGATATCTTCTTCCTTCTTGAACTTAAGATCCTCATTGTAATCTTTGCTTTAAGTCTGACTTCTACAGCTGCTCCATAAATGAGCTTGGACAATCTAGAACTTGTCTTTAATTCTATTGGAATTGCTAATCAAGTGACATTGGTTCTCTTGTTACTCAAAAGGAAGCCAAAAACAAAACTTGTGCAACAATCTGGTGGAACGAACGAAAGATTTGAATCATGATGACATGAATGAGTGTGTCCTGGAAGGTCCATCTATCACCTAAATTTGGTGGTAGGCTATCTTCGTTAAGTTTTTTCTTGGATTTGTCAATAATGACATCGACTTTCGGTGTTCAAAAGACCACAAATTGGATAGATTATATGTCTATTCTTAAATGAGATTGAGGGAACATGGTGAGCTCATAAAAAGGAGTTTTGAAGTTTAATTAGTGACCATATAATTGTTTTAATCGATAATGTTAGGACTTGACAGTAAGTCGTCTTTCATAGTAGGATGAAGATTTCAATCATATGCAATTGAGGTTGCTTAAAGGATATATTTTATGGAAAAGTTTAAAGATAGGAATAAATATTATTTGAGATTTGGAGGACGATAACTTGGAGCTATAAAAGAATAGATTGAAAAACTTTATAATTTTTCACCATTTTCTTAGTATTTATAAGTGGTAAAGATTAGATGTGTAAGTGTGAGTGATGATCAAATCTCGAGGACGAGATTTTTATAAGGAGTGGTGATTGTAATACTCTAGACCTCCTAGGGTAATTTTTTTAAGGATTGCTTGCTGTTTTATATTTTATTGAATGTTTGGTTGCTATTACTCTAATTATCTCTAATTTATGTGGGTTTAATAGAGAGTTATATTGGAGGAATGAAAAAGACTTAAAAAAAGTCACTATAGGTTTTTTTTTTTTGATAAGTAAAATTGTATAAATCAAAATGCGTAGAGGGGTACAACCCTAATACACAGGACGTATACAAAAGAATGCCTAAGAAGGAAAAGAGAGGGAGAAAGAGAAGAGAAAAGAGTGAGAAAAACAGGGAAACTAATCACTAAGGGAGCTAGCCAGCGGCAGTTCAAGTGAAAAGGGTAGAAAGGAAAAAGTGTGTGAGGTCCTCTATATTACTTGCCGAGTCCTCAAAACATCAAGCATTTCTTTCTCTCCATATGCACCACATGAGGCATAAAGGAACCGTCTTCCACACAATGATGCTCTGAGAGTTGCCACCAGTCTAGTGCATGCAACCCCACAATGAAGTAAGAGATGATTAATTGACCCCCCTTACGATTCACACATGCAGCACCGGTTTATCACAACTATACCTCTCTTCTGAATGTTGTCCAAGGTGAGGATCTTACCAAGGGCAGCTGTCTAGGCAAAGAACGCAACTCTTGGAGGGACCTTTGTGTGCCAAATACTTTTCCAAGGGAAAGGATTGGCCTCTCTTGAAGCAAGAATCCTGTAGAAAGATCTAACCTTGAATTTTCCTTTGCACGAAGGAATCCACCACATCCTATCCTCCCCTTCCCCGCGTGTCTTACATGAATACAAGAGTGTGTAGAAAGATGCCAAAGCCTTCACTTCCCAATCTTGTACCCGCGAGTGAAAGCAACATTCCATTGAATAGAATCATTTGATCGCTCACTGTTATTAGCAATAGATGCATCCTTGATTCTGGAAATATTAAAAAGGCTAGGAAAGCATCTTTGAGGGACATATCCCCACACCACACATCCTCCCAAAATCTGATTTTAGACCCAATTCCGGTATCAAATCTGATGTGGCAATGAAACAACCTCGACCCCTTGCTAATGTGCTTCCAAAGCCCCATCACATGCGATCTAGGAAGATCCCTAGATCGCCATCCACCCCAAACAGAGCCATATTTTGCCCCAAAGATTGTTTTCCACCAAGCTTCTTCCTCATGTGCATATCTCAACAACCACTTCCCCAAAAAGGCTTTGAGTGGTCAAGCGCAAATTCCGAATTCCTAGCCCACCCTCAGAGATTGGAGAATAGACCTTGTGCCAGTTGACTAGGTGGAACTTGGAACTCATCATTAATCCCACCGCATACGAAATCACGTTGTAACTTCTCAATACGATTATCCACAGTAGTAGGAATCGGAAACTGAGATAAAAAGTAAATAGGAAGATTGGATAAGGTACTTTTGATTAAAGTAACCCTACCCCCTATAGAAAGATACATGCGTTTCCAAGGGGCAAGCCTATGAGCATACTTCTCCAACATGTCATCCCAAATAGCCTTGGCCTTAAACGAAGCCCCCAAAGGTAAACCCAAATACTTCAAGGGCAAAGAGGCCACACCACATCCCAGAATACCTGCCACATCACCCACATTATCCAGAGTGCCAATCAGGACTGAAGTAGATTTAGCCAGATTCACCTTTAACCCAGAAATTGTTTCAAAGCAAACGAGCAAGGCTCCGATATATCTAATTTGATTAGGATTTGCCCCACAGAAAACCAAAGTACAATCACCATTTGTCTCCAAAATTACATCGCCTCAATAAGTAGAGAAGAAACTTCCAATTCATGTGATCATAAGCCTTCTCCATATCCAATTTACACAACAATTTAGGATCCCCAGATTTCATCCGACTATCTAAACACTCATTGGCTATAAGAACTGAGTCCAAAATTTGTCTCCCTTTAACAAAAGCATTATGAGGCTTAGAGATGATTCTATCTATCACTCTCCTCATTCTATTGGCTAAAACCTTGGCAATAATCTTGTAAACCCCCCCTACAAGGCTGATTGGACGAAAATCCTTAATCTCAGTAGCTCTGTGAGTCTTCGAAATAAGAGGTATGAATGTAGCGTTAAGGCTTTTTTCAAATTTACCTTGATCATGGAACTCTGCAAAGACTGCCATGATGTCTGCCTTGATCACCTCCCAACAGTCCTAGAAAAAGCCATAGAGAAGCCATTCGGGCTTGGAGCCTTGTCCTTATCCATACCTTTAACCACTTCCCATACCTCCCTTTCTTCAAACATAGATTCCAAACTAGAGGCCTCACCAACGTCATCATATCAAACTCAAGATCATCCAACTTTGGTCTCCAGTTGAGGCTCTCCATAAAAAGATACTCATAAAAGCGAACAATGTGGTTACTAATAACCTCTTGATCAGAAGTGGTTGAACCATTAAGACTTAATTGAATTATGTCTTTTGTGTGCATTAGCAATCCGATGGAAGAATTTAGTACACTTGTCACCCTCCTTTAACCAATGGATCCTGGAGGTCTCCAATTCTCTAGTGATTACCCTCTTCCTTTCCATTTCTTCATTTGATAACCCTCTCTCTTCCTCCACCCTGTCAAGAATCGAGGGTTCATCTGTACAAACCTTGATATGGGCGCCCACATTGCTGAATTCCTGAACATTCCACCTTTTAATGTCGCTCTTGAGAGATTGCAACTTTTTGGCTCGAATGAAACTAGGGGTGCCATGAAATTGATACGACGCCCACCAGCTTCTTACTTTATCCATGAACCCCTCAGCTTTAAGCCAATATATTCTCAAAAAAGGGTCTCTTATCTCCCAAAAAACAGCCACAATCTAGTAGAATAGGAGCATGATCCGAACATACATGAAGCATTCTATTATGTAGCAAACCTGGATAACGAGCTTCTCAATATGGAGAAACTAAAAAACAATCAAGCCTTGACCAGGAGGAACTGTTGGACCAAGTAGATACCCCCCCAGCTAGGAAGATCCATAAGTCCCTGCTTTGAAATAAAATCTGCAAAATCTATCATCGTAGAACGTGATTGTGCACCCCGCGACCTTTCACTAGGAAAGTGTGTGACATTCAAATTCCCACCAATACATCAAGGCAAATCCCACCAATTGATAAGACCAGCCAGTTCCTCCCACAAGTGACGTCTGACATTGTCCTTGTTAGGACCATACACCCCCGCAAAAGCCCGAACAAAACTGTCATCCACATTTTTGAAAGAGCACGCCTCCACATATCTTCCCAAGCCAACCTCAATCTTCATTACAACCCTTCTATCCCACATTAACAATATGCCACCCGACACCCCTCTGGAAGCTACAAAGCATCACTTCACATAAGGGCATCCCTGCAAACTCCTCACAAAATTGTTAGAGATGTGGTCCACCTTAGTCTCTTGGAAGCACACTATATCCACCTTCCATTTTCTAAGGAGATTTCTAACCCTCAACCGCTTCTCCCCCTCGTTCAAGCCTCTCACATTCCAAGATAGAATTTTAGGCTTCATTAATAACTCGATTAGCCCTCCCCTTATTTCTATCCCTCAAAGTACTACTACTATGCATATCATAGTTAATGTAGGAGATCAGATTGTTAAGCTCTCTCGTACCTTTCCGTCCGAGGCTCCACTTCCTCTCCCTTGGCCGTGTTATCAGAAATGATTCCCCCAAAAACATTCAATAGCTTCCTATCTTCTCCACCACAAGAGACACCAACGACCTTACCGACTTCTATAACATACTTCATAGCCCTCGTGAGAGGTATCTACCTCCTCCCTATTTTCTATTGCTGGTGTACTTGACAATGGAGTAGATCCAACTCCAAACCCCCTCCCATGGGCTTTGGAATGAAAGACTTCATCTGAGGTAGGCCTTCCTCATCACAATCATTGTGTGCCACCCCCTTCTTCCCCAATGTGTGCTCCAGACCTGCGAGGTCCTGCTTTTTAAGACCCAGTGGTAATTCTTCTTACAAGACGAGCATCTCTGTACTGGCCAATTGCATTGGCAACTCCAGTACAACATACCACAGGAGCCCAGTGCCCTCTTCATCCCCCTAGTCCTTCCCCATAACCTTCTCTGCTTGTCCCCATAGCTTTGTCTTATCACCTGTATCCAAACCACCGGCAGCGAACTCAGAGGAAGCCATTAGAGCCACACAAGTTGTTGGCACTATCTGCTTAGAACCCATCATAGCCCCACTTGGCAAAGACGTTGCCGACATCAGTCCCCCCATTACTTGCACCTGACCTAGAGACTTTGCATATAACCCGGAGCTGTACCAACTCCTTGGGAAGCATCCGGCGTCGAGCCCATCGGCATTGGGGAACCCACTGTCAATGATTGCCCATGAGAACTCCCAGCTTGGCTTTTCAGGCCTAAAATGATACCAAACCCCCTTCCAAGTCTAGAACCCTTCTAGTTGGCACCTTCTGCGTAGGACCCACTAATATCCCACTTGCCAAAGACCTCACCGGCGTTGGTCCTCCCTTCATTGGCGCCTTGCCCAGTAAACCCAATTTTGACGCTTGCAAAGAACTGTGACTTCCCTAAATGACTGGGACTTCTTCCGTTGGACCCAGAATACTCTGGGCCTCTACCCTGGTCCACACCAAGGCCCAAGCCAGCCTTAGGCTTAAAAAAGGATACCTTTTTCTTGGCCTTGAAACCTCGCATGGGCCTTGGTCCTTTGCCCTCAACTCCAAACTTCTCCTTCCCTTTTTGGACTATCACATGAGGAACAAAAGGGCCCCTGACTCCTGCCTAAGCCCATTTTTTTTTTTTTTATCAGTAAATAACAATTTATTAAACGTGTAAGGGGCGTAACCTATGTACACAGGGAGTATACAACAAGAGCCCAAATAGACAAGCTTTTAATTTGAAATGACGCACATTTATCTAGAAACTTGCGAAGAATGCCACAAAACTCTCCATGAGAAAAGTGTTTGAAGCACCATTTTCTTCAACTCTATAATTCCATGTTCATGATCCTCAAAATTCCCTGCATTCCTTTCTCTCCATAAACACCACATCATGCACAAAGGAGTCATTCTCTAAATTTGTGTAACTATACGATTACCCTTTTGTCCTTTCCAACTTTCCAAGCATTCCTTCAATCTACCTGACATCACTCACATAACACTAAATAGCTAACAAACCATATTTCAAATCTCTATAGCAACTTCACAATGCAATAATAAATGATCAATAGATTTGCCACTCTTCTTGCACATACAATACCACTCTGTCACTATAATGCTCTTCTAATGTAAGTTGTCAATCGTTAATATTTTCCCCAATACCACTGTCCACTCGAAAAAAGCTACTCTCGGAGACGCTTTAGTCTTCCAAATAATCTTCTAATGGCCATCCACCGGTTCCAAATTAACCTTAAACTTATAGTATGACTTCATCTCAAAAATCTTTCTCTTCGAGGGAATCCAACAAATTTTATCCACCCCACCATGCCTAATTTGTTGGGAATAAAGCAATTCGAAAAATTGCGACACCTCTTCAATTTCCCAATCATGAACAGGTCGAATATATCACATTCCAATGAATAGTACCATTTACTATAGCCATATTCTCCTCCACCCATGCTTCCTTTCCACATGCTATAGTAAACAGCGCGGGAAACATATTCTTCAATGGTAACTCTCCACACCACACATCCTGCCAAAATAATATTTGAGAGCCATTTCCTACCTCATACCTTACATGCTGTTTGAGATTATCCCACCCCCTTCTAATGCATTTCCACACTCCCACCCCATAAGGTCTTCCTTCTTCCTTAGAACACCATCCACCCCTCATTATATTGTATTTCACCTCCACTAATTTCCTCCACCAAGCCTCTTCTTCATTGGCAAACTTCCACAACCATTTACCTAACAATGCACAATTGAATTGAATCAAATTCCTTACCCTTAATCCCCTTGCCTCCGTATTCATGCAAACCTTAGACCAGTTTAACAAATGGAACTTGAATTCATCACTTACACCACCCTATAAGAAATCTTTGTATTTGTTCTATTCGCTTCTTCACTCGCATTGGAATATGAAACAAAGATAGATACGTGGGTATATTAGAGAGCGCACTTTTAATAAGTGTCAATCTACCACCCTTGGATAAATACATCCGCTTCCACCCTACCAACTTAGACTCCATCTTCTCAATAACCTTATTCCATATAGAAGGGTCCCTATAAGGAGCTCCTAAAGGTAACCCCAAGTAAGTCAACGGCAGCGATTCCACTCCACACCCAAGCATCCTTGACAAACCTTCCATATCTTCTACCTCACCTATAGAAACAATCACCGACTTTGATAAATTTATTTTCAACCCTGAAACTGCTTCAAAACACATCAACAAACATCTTAAATTACAAAATTGTTCCACCTCTGGCTTGCAAAATATAAGTGTATCATTTGCATTACCTCAGAATGCTGCAAACCCACCAAAAATCTAGTCATAGCTCTCTCTCCACTGCTACATTCATCATTCTACTAAACGCCTCCATCACCACGACAAATAATAATGGTGACAAATCATCCCCTTGCCTCACTCCTCGAGAGCTACTAAAGAAATCTGCAGGTGTTTCATTAATGAGCACGGAAAAACGTACCTTGCAGACACATTGATGAATCCAACCTCTCCACCTTTCCCCAAAGCCGCATTTCTCTAACATATATAATAAGAAGTCCCAATTTACATGACCATAAGTCTTCTCCAAATCCAGCATGCAAATGATAGCAGGCTCCCCGGATCGAATCCGGCTATCCACACATTCATTCGCCAGTAAAATAGAATCCAAAATTTGTCTACATGGTACAAATGCATTTTGTGTGTGACGCAAGCTTCCCCAACACTGTGTTCAATTGACTAACCAAAACCTTCGAAATTATTTTATACACCCAACTTACAAGACTAATAGGGTGAAAATCCTTAATCTCCACCGCTCTAGCTTTTTTAGGAATGAGCGCCACAAATGTAGCATTAAAACTCTTCTAAAATTTTTCTCTTTCATGAAATTCCTTATATAATGCCATCATGTCCTTCTTAACCACCTCCCATCATTTTTGAAAAAATGCCATAGAAAAACCATCCGGTCCAAGTGTTGTATCTCCCTTCAGCTTTCTCACCACCTCCCAAACTTCATCTTCCTCAAACTCTTGCTCTATCCATACTCTCTCCCCTTCATCAATGGACATAATATTTTCCATCATTGGAGCTAAAATCTTGTTTGGTCTCCCTTGAAACTGCTCAGAATACAATGTTTTATAAAAATGCGCAATGTGTTATTGTATAACTATTTGGTCCTTGGTCCTATTACCCTCCACCATCATTGCAGCAACTGTGTTACTACGCCTATGCGAGTTGGCCAACCTATGGAAAATCTTTTTATTCCGATTACCCTTTTTCAACCACAAGCCCTAGATTTTTGCCTCCAACTCACCTCTTCTTGAAAAAGCGTCTTCTCTAGGTTTTGAGAACACTCATCTCATTTAATTATCTCAGAACTCTCTACTTTTGACAATACGTTCCAACTCCCCCAATTCCTCCTCCAACTCCTTTTTGTGTTTTCCTATGTCTTCAAACTGACGTAGCGGAAGTCTAAGGTAACTAATCAAAGTGCGGCATCTTTGATTTTGCAAGGAAAAGCGTCTTTGTCTTCTACCCAAAAAGATAAAAACAAGCCCGTAGGTTAAAAGAAAAATAAAACTCCGCAGAGTATTTGAGAAAAAATTATCTGATTTGATAATAATTCAATGAGTTCAGTTTTACAAAATAAGCAAGCCTATTTATTGAAGAGAAATACTTGTAAAGAAAGTAAATCTACTTCTAATAGAGAAAGTAAATCTAATCATAGTAGAGAAAGTAAATCTAAACCTAGGAGGAAAGTAAACAAAATCCTAGTAGCAATAGTAAACCTAATCCTATAAGGAAAGGAAACTAAAGTCCTAATAAAATTAAATAAAAATCCTAATATAAAATTGACAATCAACGGGAATCGTAACAATCTTTCCTTTTGTACTTCCAATGTCTAAGAACGGATAAAATTTTGATCAAGCGGCACTCCTCCAATATTATTATTGATATTTTCTTTATTTTCGTTTTTACCAAAAATAAAGGTAAATATCATCCTACATCACAAACAATTCCACATTCCATTTTTTGAGACCACCTTTCACTGCTTTCAACTTACGTGCCAACACATAACTCGGATTACCTTCAACATAATAAGATTCCCACCATCTCTTCACTTACTCCACAAAACCCTCCGCTTGTAACCATATATTCTCGAACCGAAAAGGTATTCGACCCCTTCTACCCGATCCACACTCCAACATCACTGGAAAATGGTCTGATAGTACCCTAGGCAACCTCTTTTGACATACCTCTGGAAACCATTCCTCCCAATCTGTAGATATCGAAAATCTATCAAGCTTGGACCCTGCGCGTGGATTAGACCATGTGATCCACCCTCCTACCATTGGAAGATCTATTAGTCCCTGCTCGAAGATAAAATTTGCAAAATCCATCATTGCTTGCGGATGTTTGGAGGCACGTAACCTTTCTCTGGGGTGTCGAACTACATTAAAATCCCCCTACACACCAAGGTCTTTCCCACACATTCATTAAACCACCCAATTCATTCCATAGAATACTTCTAGCACCGTCATTATTTGGCCCATAAACCCCAGCAAACGCCCATGCACAATTTTCTGTAATACTTCTAAAAACACATGCTACTACAAACCTACACATTCCTCAATCTTCTCTACCACTTTCCTGTAACACATTAATAAAATACCTCCAGATGCACCTGTAGATCCCAAACATATCAAATCTACATACGTACATCCCCAAACACTCCTAATCACCTCATTATTAATGACCTCCATTTTTCTCTCCTGCAAACGCCTTCCACTCTCTTAATCTCCTCCTAATCTTCATTCTTTTCTCAAGCTCATTCATACCTCTCACATTCCATGAAATTATTTTTGGCTTCATTAACAATACTTACCAGCCCTCCCTTTTGCACTCACTTTAGATGATCCCTTCACCTCATAGTTCACCATGCATTCCAATCACTTTAATTCACGATTAGCCCTATTCCTTGTTTTACCATCCTATGATACCCACTACCCCCTCTCCTATTTTGTCTGTTGGCCTCAATTGTAGTAAACAACACCAACAACTGCTCTTCATGCCCATCACATATTAAACCCAATTCCTGACAAAACTCTAGAACCCTTTCTAGTATCCAATCCAGAGATATTGACTGAATTCCTCCTACCCCCATAATGGCCAATGGTTGAATATCTAGCATATCTGTCCCCACCATCTCATCAGCCTTATCAGCCATCTCTACCAGTGCATAAGCCCCAACTCCATTGCCCGAGATTTTCTTTGCCTCCCTCTCCTCTCCGATTTCTTCCTCTATCCCAATTTTGTTTTGCTCCCTGGGTTGCTCGACATTCAAAACCCCCTGATTGGCAGTTTCTGTTTAGAGCTCCCTGGGTTGCTTTACATGAACCCCATGATCGGTAGTTTTAGAGCATCTTTCTACATGAACCCCTTGATCAGCATAGTCTCTGCAACTTTACATTCTCGGTCCCCATTTCTTCTCCGGCAGAATCGCCGGCATTGTCTAGGTCTTGCTGTTTCCGGCCCATTAGCTGACCCATGTCCTCTATAACACTGATAAGTTCAGTTATTCCATCTTCGGCCTTATCTGTTTCACATCCAGCTTGCCCGCCTGATTTCGCACTCTCCCCTCCTATCGCCGCCATTGCTTCCTTTATAACTTCATCATTGAGTTGGGCAGCACTCTTTTCTGCCAGGTCTGTGACCTTCTCGCATATGGGCTTCACCGGCGACCTACTCCAGCTACTCTTCGGCGACTCTCTAGTCTAGTCACCTGTTGCTCCATTCAGCCCAATAGTTTTGGGCACCATCTCAGCTGTCGTCTGGGTAAACTTCTACGCACGCACGTAAGTCTTGCGGTAAAATTTGATAATGGGTTGCTTCCATGTGGGTTTGGGTTCATCCATAGTTTTGAGGCCTGGCCCATCCTCATTTTGCTCTCCATTTTTCAGCCCATTTTCTCCTCTGCCTTGGACCAACAGAATGTCTTTCTCCTTAGTTGCCCAGCCCATTTCCAGCTTCTGGAGACAATTGGCTATTTCTTTATGTAAGGAAGCTAACATCTCCTTTAATCCCTAAATATCGTCTCCCTGATATTGAGGCGCCAAAGTCTCACTTTGATGTTGAGCGTGATCCTCGGGAACAAACGCCGTGGATTTTGTCCCTTCCAAAACTTTTGAAACCCCCTCATCAGCGGTTTGGGTTTCGCTGGCTATGGCCTTTTCACCCACCACTGCTGCTGCTGCATACGTAAGCCCCATCGGTGACTTCTCCTTTCCCCCCCCACTCTTCTGCCCTACTGTTTTCTTCCCCACCAGTGCCTCGGCAGGTGATTTCACTTCCCTTTGTTTCTCATAATGCAACTTCAGCTGTTGCAATTGCACACGACAATCTTCCCATCTCTTCCCTTCAATGCCTTCTGCAATTATCACAAAACTCCTCCCTTTGCCTCCATGTTCAGACAGTTCCAGAAAATTCCCATGCGAATTGTTCCTTCTCTGAACCACATACGCAAGACAACCAAATCGAAACGTCCTCCAGTTCTCGCGTACTGTCTTAGATTTTGTCAAGTAGTCCCATGCGCTTACTAACCAGAAAATAGTAGGCCATGCCATGATAATTGATCGAACTTTTCCTCTACTCTTCTCTGCAAGTTGAACTCCACCTTGAACATTTGAATGAAACTCAAAAGATTTGGTTTCCACATAGAAATAACCTAGGTAACCCATAACCCTAATCACCCTTGAATAAAAACCAAACGATGACCAATCAAAACTAAGACAAGTTTTGGTGGGTCCCCTACAAAAAAGGTTTGTTCAATGTTAGTTTCTTCTACAGTGTCCTAGCTTGTAATGATGGCCATCTCCTCTTAAAAGAGTATTTGGCAAACTAAAGTCCCTTTGAGAGCGACTTTCTTTTTTTGGACAGTGGCCCTAGGAAGGATCCTTACTGTGAATAATCTTTCGAAGTGCATGTCAATGTGATTGATAGGTGATATATGTATAAAAAGAATGGAAAGTCTGTGGATCATCTCCTTCTCCATTGTGAGGTTGTTTGTGCCTTATGAAATATCTTTTTCATTCGCTTTGAGCTGTTTTGGGTTATGCCTAACTGTGGAGATGACTTGTTCACTTGTCGATTGATTGCTAGTGACATTAGGAGTGTTGCTGTATGGAAGATTATACCTTATTGCCTCTTTTGGTGTCATTGGAGAGAAATGAATGATAGAAGTTTTGTGGACCGCAACAAAGCGGTGGAGGAGCTAGACTATTTTTTCTTCATACTATTTGTCTTTGCATAGCTACTTTTGTTTATCCTTTGGTGCTTAGTTATCATGATTGTCTGTTCTTTTTCTTTTTTCCTAACTAGTTAGGTGTTTTCTCTTGTATGCTTCCTGTGTACTTGGGTGCATTTTTATGCCTTGAATAATATTTCGATTACTTATATTGAAAAGAATTCTTGTGTTGGAATGCTAATACTTTTTTCCTTTTCTGGTAGGTGTTGTTCCTCCTACATTTTCCCTGCACAATTCTTTTTGTTACCGTCTCTTTTTTTTCTTATGAACTACTTGGTTGCTATGTTATGTGCTGAATCTATTTCTAAGACACCCTCACATATATTGGTTTTGTCGTTATGGCCCTCTTGGCAAACAGAAAAGAAACTTATTAGCCTCAATGGACGTAGCCATCTTTTTGTTTTGTTTTGTTTTTTTTTTTTTTTCAGGGGTGGGATGGGGGTTTAAGGGCTTCATTCTCTTTATTTATTTTCTTCTTTTAAATGCATCTTCAGTTGCCTTTAACGTGGAGGATTTAGAGAGAGAAATCGGCACCTCTTTGAGGATCACATGTCCAATGTACTATACGTAAAATCCACTTTTTGAGATCTCTCTTAGACTGGGCTGTAGTCTATGTTCCTGATTTATCCTCTTCAAATATTGTTGATTTTGTTAACTCTTAAATTTCAGACGCCTTTATGGTAGTTGTCTCTCTTGTATATTTTTCGTGTTCGAGAGCTTTGCCTTTTTCTCTTAATTTATTATCAACCAGGCATTCTTGAGGTTTGTAATATAAGCTCACATTTAGTTGGTAATTTGCTTTTATTTGATTTATGTTGTGTCACAGATATACCAAAATGATCTTGTTGTATGTGAAGTCACAGATATACAACATATTTGTTCTATGTACACACAAATATGTTGCGGATGATATTGGCTGTTTGAGAGGTTTGATGCACAACCTGCCTCAACACCTCCCAGATTGTATTAAGTATACTGAGTTCCATTGGATCAACTGTAAAACCTTGTTCACTTGATTTAATTGTTGTGAACTTGTGAAATAATGAGATATGTTTCTGTACACAAAATTTCTAGTAACCCAACTGCAGCATTCCCGAGTAAATGGACGGACAGGGTTTGGAAATGGTACATATATTCCTTATTCCAAGTATTCTTTGGTATTTGCACTCTGTTCATGAAGAATGATTTTTCTGAAAGAATGAGTTACACAAGAGATAGCTTGATTGGTAATTTATTGCGGTTACGACCCTTGTAAATTCTCATCCATGTTATTTAATATTTATGGTCCTTTGAAATACTAAAACTGCAAATATTATACGCACTGTGAGATTGAGGTGGAAAACACATTGTAACATGTAAACCTACTTGCTTGCACAGGGCATTGAGGAGCTTTGCAACAGTGGGACACTGATGATATTTTTGGAAGCTTTCCAATGGTATCAATTCTATTATTCTATGTACATGCGTTCGGACATAATTTATCCTTCCAAGTTGAGATCCCTCATCTATTCAAGGCACAGTAAACATTTTACATTTATAAAGTGTTTTCCACCTCAATCTCATTACACCATGGATGAGAATCAGTTGTTTTACATTTATACATCTAATCAGTTGGATCATTGACAGCAAAATGGTTATGCATTACACTATCTTTTTCGTTCCTTGTGTTTACTGGGTACCTAAAGAAGGCCTGAAATTTGATTGCTCCTGATATCCACCCAAAACCAGCAGAAGACTGTTGGAATAAATCTGGTATACCAGGTAGATTCTCTCCAAGGTTATTAGCCCAAACAGAAAAAGAAAAGTTGGCATAAATGTAAATAGGATTGTCACCATTTCATTTATGGTCCAGCTGTCTAAAGGTGGTAAAAGTGTTAGGCCCAAACCTTCTTAGAAAATCATCTACCCTTAGAGGGAGGAAACATGAGAAGGTTTTCCTAGTCTTGTGAATAGCAGTACTAAACTTAACTCTATACTGCTTCCTAAACACCCAATAGTCATAAAACTGAGGTTATTTTTTAGTAATTATTATCATATAATATGCTCTTTTTGCTTAGCACCAACATTACTCATTCGCATATATACCTTACATATCTCAAAACCCGGAGTTCTTTGAATCTTCATCTGAAGAAGATGCAACGGTATTGCCTTGTAAATAAAGGTTATCTTACGTTCTTTGATTTATCATAACCACAGCACTATTGGTTACCTTCCAAACTTTGGCTTAAACTAAGGATGAGTAGCAACTCCCTTCGATTGGTGCCGTTGGAAACCAATAGGTGAAGACTGGAGGGGGTTGAAAAACAAGATTTGTTATTGACCCTTGTGCCGTCCTCCCTTAAGCATAATAAAGTTGAAACATCGGAGGGTGTCAGTTGGGTCGAGCTTAGATAATTCTTTTTTGTAACACCTCCAATTTTATTCTCTAAAATAGGGATATTTTTATTTCAAGGATAAATCGGATTTGTGATATCTCCTGGGTTAAATAGTAATTCTGGAGAGTTTAAGAAATTAGCAAGGAATTAGATAAGTATATTTTATTGGGATAAGTAGGGTTTATGATTCTATTTGGTGAAATGAAATATTATGATGATCATTTGCGATGACGTGTGACTAGTGGATTTTATTTATTGGCTTTAATTTTAATAGTCGAGGATTTCAGACGGATTGTGGAGTTGATCTAAATGAATGATAAAGGGATTTATTTCTATCCTTGTAAATTAGAAAGCACTAGAGGATATTTGTAATACCCTGTGCTAAACTAGGATTAAGAACGCCTGAATAAAGGATTTTGAGATAAATAAGAGGCAATAGTTAAGGTGCACATTAGGAAAAATAGACATGCATGGGAAATACTTGGTGAAATCTGGCCCATGCTTATTCTAACAAAGGGAGAGGAACCATTTGAACGGTATGCGTAGCAAGCCATGTACGACAGAAAGGAAACCTCACTGTTTGAACGGCTTGAGGATAGGGGTGTCAAGAGAGCAAGCCGCTCGCGAGCTCGCTCGGGTTCAATTCGCATAAACTCGACTCATACTTGACTTGAATATTAAATGAAGCGTTTCGTGAACATGAATCTTGGCTTGAATATTAAACGAAGTAAGATCGGCGCGACTCGATTAAGCTCGTGAACATCTCGTATAAGGTTCGAATTAGTAGTTGTTTACATAATTGCTCATATTAATATTAAAAATTGAGGGTTTTTTTTTTTTTTTTTAATAGCATCATTTTATTATAAAAGGATGTATATTCTCTCTCTTCGAAACCAAGTGCCTTATTGTGTTCACTCAGGTTCCATACTTAGCTAGTCAAACTAAGCAATGCTCATATGTAAGCTAGCTTCTTGAGCCGTTTTATAGTACTTAAAGTTTAAATTTATAATAAAAAAATTAAAATAATAAAAAAATAAATTAAATTAAATATAGGAGCCAGCTTGCGAACTCGCTCGACTTATTATGAGCTTGAGCTCGAGCTCGAGTAAAATTTAAACAAACCGAGCCCAAATAAGGGAAGCTCGCTAAAGCTTGGCTCATTTTGTTCTAGCCGTGATAGTATGCATGCAAAATTGATAAGTCTAAACGTGTAACACCCTGCTCTAACTAGTATGATATTGTCCGTTTTGGACCTTAGCCTGCATGGTTTTGTTAATGGGTTTACCCCAATGAGACTAATACCATTTAGAGAGAGCATCTCTATGTAAGTAAATCCCATTTCTTACACCCAGGCAATATAGGGCGCCACAAAACATGATAAAGCGTATCAATAAAAACTAAATGCCATTATATTTGTCCACTATACTAGATGGAGAAAGTGAAGTAAGAAGAGAGACGGACAAGGAGGAAGATGAGAAGCTCTTGCTTCAAAGCTTCAATGAGGTAATTAAACCCGCACACATTACCTCATTGAATATTACCATATTTATTGTGAGTGTTTGCATGTGTTAAGAGTTGTAGTGTGGTGACAAAGGTAAGGATTTTCAAAGAAAACCCCTACCTTTTGGTAGATGGTGTCAAATCTTGGACGAATGAGACCCAAGATCGAGTTGTAGGCATTGTAACGAGTAGATCTAAGTTGTAACACCCCGATCCTATATTGTGAAGATGAGAAAAAGCTCACATAGAGTGGGTAGTTTATAAAGATAGTCATGAGTGTTAAGTCTAACATTATTTAGTTACTATGTGAAATTTGGCTTTATAATGAATTTTAGGAAAGCTTCATATATTGACTAGTCATTTTGAGGTGATAGCGCAGATGTGGCTAATGCTTTTCTTTGGGTCGTTATCAATGGTATCAGAGCCACTTAGTAACGTCAGGTATCATGCGATACTAGAACACTGCATGACATGACCCTGACGAGAATGTCAGGAATTTGAGAAGGGGAGTTTGTAACATCCCAATCCCATATTGAGAAGATGAGAAAAAGTTCACATAGAGTGAATAGTTTATAAAGATAGTCATTTGGAGGTAAGAGATGGTGAACATTGCACTGTTCTAATGCTATGTGAGCTGTTAGAACCGTTTGGACGATGGTCAAAACCGTTCTAATAGTGTTGACTATTTGAACACTGCTTGGCGGCTGTTCTAATGGCACCTAGCAGAATGGATACAAGCTAAAGTTTCAGGTGCTAGACTAATTTTTATGATTTAGAACCCTTGTAGACAAAGGGCTGAGACTTTGAGGAAGGATTTGTAGAAGACTATTATGACCAAGGTGAGTAAACTCCGGTAAAACCCTCAAACAATGATTTTTGGAGCATGCCTATTTTGATATGAAATGTGCATCTTTGTGCTTGTGAAATGAAAGACTGTTTGACTCACATTTCTATTTTATATGCATGGGAAATGAGAATAAGAATTTGTATGACGTGGCCACCAGTGAATGAAAATGTTGGAAAGAAACTGTGGCATGTGTATACTAGTATATATAGACTTAACCTTATGACCTAGTTGATAAAATGATAAATTTGTGCATTGGATCCGAGTGCTATTGTGACCGGCACAACCGCCTGCAGGGTAGGGCCACTAGTTGCCACATCACTAGATGAGTGTTCAGGGTATCAATTCAGTCAATTAACTAGGAGATAATTGGCTATGTGCGATGCTTGGGGTACTGTGCTTGTACGAGACGTCCTATTGGATGCGCAAACTTCACCATTAGAAGGTTAAGGGTAACCACTCGATATGAAATATGGGCGAGAGTAACCACTCGATATATGGTTATATATATGTGTGTATTTCATCAACATGATTTGTTGTCGTACTTATTTATTGAGAACTTTTGATTCATGAAATTTGATGTTTTCACATGTTTTATAAAGAATGGGTTTATTGCATACTTATACGTATTAGGCATGACTATTCACTAAGTGTTCTTGTTCCACACCATTCATGCACATCAAACATAAATCCACCACACAATTATTAATTTCTCATGCATAGGCTACACACAATGAACTCAAAGTGTGATTTGTCTTCATTAAGCACAAATGAAAATTTTATGCACAAAAAAGTGTAAATATGGAATAATTGAAGAAAGAACCGTTTCAACTTTTCAATTTTTTATTTTATTTTTAAATGAGAGTAACTAAAATAGAAATGCAATTATAACCTATACAAAAGACAAAATTCAGTGCAAAACAAAAATGACCAATACTTGCCTTAGGAAGAAATGTAATGCATGAAATGCAACTTAGGTATGCAATGAGACCACCTAACTCTAGGTATGATCATCACCGCTTCCCCTCAACGGGTGAATGGCCTCAAACTTTGGAAACCCAAACCTTCCTAATACTAGGTTCATATTTGTTGCTATGAACCTTGTGTTTTATCTCTTTATCGACCCTAGTTTTTCCATTATTTTAAAAGCACCCCTTAAGATTAATCTTAAGATAAGAATTATCACCCATACTTGCATAGAGAATCAACACAAAACAATTTGGTCGAATGGGATCAACCTTACCACATTGGTGGCAAATATGGACAAACTTTTTTGTAGGTTGTTTCCTTGGAGGGGCCACAACCTTGGATTTTGGGCAACCATCATAAACAACTTTCTTAATCCAAGGTCTTTGGGACTTCAACTAAATGTAGTTTGGTCTAATGTGACTAACAATTCCACAGTAGTGGCATGTAGGAACAAACTTGGCTGAAGTTTGTTTCCTTAAAGAAGCATAATTATTCAAACACACATTTTTTCCCATGTCAAAACAGGCTACATTAGCCTTGAATTCTTTAATTTTTACAGGTTTAACAAAGAAAGTCTTTCTATCAAAATTCGAATCATGTGAAGTAGAAAGTACCAAAATTATCCAAGCTTATACCTGATTTGTCTGAATATATAGGTTTTTTACTAAACAACAATTTATTTTTTTAGTTTTATTTTTTTCAGTTTATGAGTAGAGAACTTAATCAAACGGTCCTTGAGAATCTTTTAATTCATTGTCAAGTTACATATCTTATAATTCAGCATACAATATTAATATTTCTAAGAGTCAAACAAGATATGCAAATCAAACAATTTAGCAATCAAAGACTTTTTTTTCATGCTCAACTTCATTAAGCTTTTTAAAGGCCAATTTATTCAACCTTTCAATTTGATGCATTCTTTAAAAAAGCTTATTATAGGTCATTTGAAGGTCATCCTCATCCTCGGAATCACCTTGAGATGATATACCTTGGCCAAATGTATCATTCACACTAGACCAGCTCCTCAAAGAAACAGTAAAAGCCATGTAATTTACAAAATCTCAATAAGGAGATCATTAGTGTCTACTCATCCATCAGGTTGGCATTTATGGACTTGTCTTTAGACCTTTTGTAGTTAGAATAGTTAGCCCTAACATTTGAGTAATATTCTTATCTTTCTTAACCCTAAAGTCTCTTTTAACTTGAGAACTCACACTAAGGGACTAAGATTTTTTTTATTTTTTATTTTTGATTTTTAAAATGACAATAGAGTCAAGGATCTCACTCAAGAAATCAATGCAAACAAAATGAACCTCACTTTGATACCACTAGAAAAAAAAATTTAGACCCCAACGTAATATACACACAATTATGTATAAACTTAACTAGTTAGGCAACAGAATAATAATTAGACATTAAACCACTATGAAAACATTAAACCAACCACATATCAACACGTAATTTTGTTAACGAAGTGGAAACCCTTTGAAACCACATCAAAAGTAAAACAACTCAAGGTTTCCAAACCTAAGAAACCACTAAGAAGAATTCATGGTACGGGAAAAACACACTTACAACCATCATAACCGTTTAGACATATGTACAGATACAAATACCCTTACCATTGCAGCTCCAAATCATCTCTAGGCAATTCTTCTCCTTAGCCTCCCCACCGACCTACAATTATACTTCAAGTTGTTGTTGATGTGTCTATATGTGGTTTAATCAACTCCAAGAGATTATACCAATTCAGTTCACGTCATATGAATTCTTGTGGCACCAATAAAATGGTAAGCGGTCAATGTATAGTGTCTCAAAGACCTCAATATTTTCTGTTCTCAGCCCTTCGAAAATTGTGCCTTTCAAGTATTTTTATTGACTTGGAAAAATTAGAGTTAAACCTAAAGTTGCTTTAGGCTTACTGTGGTGGCATCTAGACATGTAAGTTAGCTGTCTAGACGTTGTTAGGGTTTCATGCCTTAAAACTACGAGCTTACTGAATATTTGCGGATGCCACTGCAAACGAGAGTTACCGCCTTGCCAAGTTGTCCAAGCATGTGGGAATGCCCCAACAGATACCGAATGAGCTATATTGTCTAAAGCTCTTCCTAAAATATATAAAATGAGGCTACGAAACAAGCCTCTCGAATCTCCCTTATATACCAGTTTTTGAAGGCTTCGTTCGAACAAGTACCAAATGAGTGCCTTGAGTTCTCTCCTTTTAGAGTTATTACTTTCACACACTCATCCGGACATGGTTATAGTCATTTGGATGTAAAAGTAAAGACACTGTCGTATCATTGAAAATTCACCTCCAAATGTGATTCCCTATCCTCCAAAACTCATTTTCATAGCACACCACTCAAACCCCAATACATGGCCACGAAATAATCCGAATCCATATGTAAATTCCTTCTTTTTCTAGGGAAAACCTAGTTTTCCCATAACTTCCCAAGCATATCATCAAAAACTCATTTTAACACCCCACAACAATCAACGTTCATTACTTTACACTAAACTAACAACTTACAATACTAATAGCAACTATGGAGGAGAGAGAGGTAGGGAAAAATGCTTACCTTTGGTGATCAAGCTTTAAACCTTCCATTTTTCTCAAAAATCCTTCAAGAACAATAGCTTTCCCGCTCCACACTCTTAAAACTCGTGTTCTATTTTCTCTCTCACATCTGAGGCAAAATGGGAAGGAAAAAAAAAAAAAAAATCTCTCCTTCACTTGGAAATCGTTTAAATAGGCTATCTCACACTTTCTATGTAACAACGTATGGACGGATTATTGGGGCTGTTCGGACGAAATTGAGAACGTTCTTTGTTCGAACCAAAATGGATATTTAGATTTAATTACATGTCCCATCCTTTAGATCCTCACCTACACAAGATCCGAGCGTTCATCTAATCTCTTTCGAACGCTTAACTTTTTCTTGTCCAGATGGTATACTTCACATGTTCAGACGACATGCTGAATTCTTGATATTATTGAAGTTCGAGCTTCAGTCTTTGTCCTTATCCTGTCCTAACACCCCTAGGCTAAGCCGTACTTGTCCGTACATCACTAAATGATTGTCATACGTTAGAATTTATCTTGATTTGGAAGTTTTATACTTTTCTTTGTCTATTATTTGTTAGATATAATGTCCAAAACTCTAATTCATTAGATAGTGTTTTGATACATATTATTTATTCTCTGATTATTATTATAGAACAATGGACAAATACACTTATATTCTTACATGGCATATATGTGTGATTGTGTATTAATTTGTAGTGACCCAAATAATTAACTAGGCATGAGTAGCTTAGTTAAGGGGGTTAATTTGGGCTTGGGGTCACTAAGGACACTTGAAGGGTAATTTGGACTTTTGGGATGGACGTACAGTAGGTCTAGCGGACGTATGAGAAAACGCCAGACGTACGCTGCTGTTTGTAATGCAGACGTATGTGGGGGGATCACTGGATGTACGCTCTGCAAATTGTACATGGATGTACACGGGACCACACGAACGTGACGTTTTTTGAAACACCCTCCGCTATTACTGAACGCACGAGGCGCCTTTGAATCGGCTTGCAAAAAGTGCCTGACGACGCCTAGGGTTGATGGATGGCTGATCGCTTTTGAGGAGTTGGTAGAGCTCCTCATTTATAAATATTCCTATCCCACTTCAGATTTCTCACGCCCCTCTTTGCCCCCCAGGCTGCCAGTAGACTGTTTTGTGAGTGTTTATGAGTGCTTTGTGTGTTTCAGTACTGCCGAATGAGGAACTCTTGAGGTTTTGCTTCAAAGAGGTAATGCTCGGTTACCTAACTTTTTTAATACGTCGTTATGCTGCCCGATTTCTGTCTTGTGGTATTAGTCGTAATTGTTAGTTTAGTTATGCTTTAAATCTCATTTAGATTAGCGTTTTGTTAACTTAGCATTGTTACATTGCATGAAGATTTTATTTCGGCTTAGAAGGCCCTAGGAAGCCCTTTGGTAGGATTAGGAGTTGGTTTGGAGGTTAGGAGGATGAGTGGAGAAAATGAGTTTCTCCCTAAAATCCTTGGAGAAGCGGTGCTCACGGTCTCAAGACCGGACGTCTGATCCAAGTATATGTGGATGCTGGCCTCGAGCTTGGACGTACGGTCCAAAGTGTGACAGGGGACTTTATTTTCACCAGGCCATCCCATAGCTCATGTTTTTTTATTCTAGAGTTGTTTTAGTAGGAATAGGACTAATAGAAGGTTTTTCACAGATTTAGAGAATCCGGATCGTTCAGAATTCTAGGAGACATTATTCGACCCAAGTGAGTTTTAACTCACATAATGCTTGTTATTTTTCCATGCACTGCACGACTATTTTTGTGTACTAAGAAAATATGTATATTTGCAACTCTCATAATTATTCTTGTCATTTTGAGAAAACGTTGTACAGAAAATGTTAATAATAAAGTGAGACTTGTACAAGAACATGCATGTAAAATACAGACAAGATAATTTCCATCGTATGACATGATACACCGGTACATGCGGTATAATGGCCATGGACTTACTATACATGTTAGCTTTATGGTCAAATGTGTATGCTATATGGGCCTTGGATCTAATGGTTGTTCGTGGCCGGCGCAGTCTTAATGGGTGGTCACTACAGGACGGACATCATTAGTAGTGTGGGCCACCCGAGGTCGGACTCAGTCGTGCCGCTAGTATTATGTATGATAGTGTGCAATTGCTGGGGTATTGGCTTTGTACTATAGGTCTCTCGGGACAGTGCCAACCTTACTAAGAAGGGATAATATCTCGGGTAAATTATACTGTTGAACTATGACCGTTATTTTGTATTATATGCATATATTATATACTTATATCACTCATAATATAAACTGTCATTTGCTTTGCAAAAACATTAGAGTTTATTATTAAACTGGCATGGACATTATTTGTTTTAAGAATCACTAAGTCTTAGACTTAACCCTCTTTCATTTATGTTTTCCCCCTTCATTATGTATGCTTGCGCGGTTTAGCTATCCTAGGCAAGGATGCCATAGTAGTTGACTTGGGTGATCACTCAGTACTTGATCCGTGTGATTTTTGAGGATATAAATCCTATTTGGCTAAGGATCATATTCTTGGATGGAGGAATTGCTCATATGGATATGATTGAGATTCTGATCTCATTAGCTCTATTTAAGCTTAGATCTAAGCTTTGATCTATCGATCCTTTTTGAGAACAATGTTTATCATGTTGTTATGGTTTGTACCTCCTTACTTGATGATGGTCTGTTGACCAATACATTTTGATGATTATCTATGTGATGATGATGATGTTGTTATATTTTCTCTGGTGCATGTTGTGTGAATGTCAATTTATTATCTTTTATCCCCATAGTTTTAGTAAAGTCTTCCACTGCAACTTTCTTGTTATGATGAGAAAGGTTGAAATTCCTAAGTCTTGTCCCCTAAGGGATAGGGCTGGGAGGCGAGACATGGATCAATTACTGGTTAATTGATTTGCCTATCAAGGTCATCACAGAATTGTTTGATTAGATGCATGTGACATTTCTAAGATGCATTATATTTGAGCTATGATGTGGATAAAAGTGTTATCACACAAAATATTATACTCAAACATCCTTGCAACTTTTAAAATTATTGTTTGTAGTCGTGAATGGAAATGTGAACTCTATAATGACATATCTTGGTTAAGAGAGACAGTTTGGCTTTGGGTTGATGTGTTGGGGTATTAGCAAGGTCGTGCCATACATTGAATAGAACACGTGAATCATCATTAGTTTATGAATGTTGTCATAACGAAAAATGTATGTGCACGATAGCTTATAGAATTTACTCCAAATCTTGAGAAGTTCATGAATTCAGATGTGAAGTGTAAGTTACTTTAATGTATCAAAGAATGAGACTTATCATACCTCGATATGTTGGGTAATCACTTGTAGCATTGTTGGAACACTACCATCTTCAAGAAAGAATCCAAATTCTTTGTCAAAAATGAAGTGATATTCCCCTTGTTTTAGATTTAATGGGAAAGATTATCCTAAAACTCGGGCCTTAGTTTTTAGTTGGTATATTGAAACTTATATATGTACAAGATGAGATTCTCACAAGGTACATAAGGATGATCATGAATTTAAATGAGTGACTCAAGGAAAGAAGGTAGTGAACAAAGTGATAGTATATAGACTTTGGTTTGACTTCGAAATGATTCCATGGAGGGATAACATGCAATAAATAAGTACATCATGAGAATTAATTGATTAAATCAAAATTACTTATTAGAGTGCAGTCAAAATTATTTAGTGAAATTACTTATGATTAAATAGAGTTGTGTGACTTGGTCAAGGTAGACTTCATTATAGGCCTATTGTAGGTAATAGTATTTTTCATTTAGGTCCCTCTTTGAATTGATGTAAATTAACTAGTATTTATATTGGGATTTAGTTATATATTTATTTACTTAGGATGTTTTGTTTAGTAAAACATGGGCCAAAGATATTTATTTATTAATTCTAAGTGGCTAATTGGAGAGAATTTGACTTAGGGAATTAAATAGAGCATTTGGCTCATAATCCTAATTTTAATTCCTACAAACTTAAGAATTGAAAATGAGCTTTGGGCTCATGGTTTTGAATTCTTACAAGCTTGGGCATAAGCTTTGGGTTTGATGTAATTAATTCTAAAGGTTAAAGTTAAGTCAAATGAGCATTGAGCTTAAGGATAAAACCATGGCCTAAGTGCTAGAGCAAGTGGTAGTGAGGGCTAAAACCCTAGCCCTAGGTGCATGAGGAGAGAACACTCTCCCCATGGCCAGTTTTTCTAGTAGTGGCAAGGGGTGTAATTTTTCACCTCTTAGCCGACTTGCCAGATTGGGATTACTAATCCCAGTACCACATTGTTTAAACTCATAAGTCTCCTATGATCTCAGTATTATGAATAGAGATCCAATTATGAGGCAGGAACACATAACATTTAAAAAACATTCCTCTCCCCACAAGAGGAATACACGGCCACTATGAAATTTATTCTCTCTAGTTTTTGCTTCTAGGCTTTTCTCTAGTCCCTGAGAAAAAACTTTGTAAGCCCACACTCACAGTCATTTCTAGTCATCAAAGAGAAGATCTAATGGAGGAATTGTGTCCTCAATTATTTGAAGACCTTCAAGTTCTTAAATAATTTCAAGACTATGAAGATATTCTTCAAGAATATTATGAAGATTATCAAGAAGTTCTTCAAGTTCACCAAGAACATGAAAAACGCGAAGAACATAAGGAAGATGAAGAACAAGATGTGATGAGTATCGACTTGTACTATGAGTTTGCAAATATGCTTGAATGTGGATTGCTTAGCCCCACACCTCTTGAAGAATGAATGTATAGTCCGATGCCCCAATGACTAGGAGAAGCCGAAGCTACAAGTAAGCTACATGTTGCATAAACAAGGGAGTTTATGCCCTCCAATGGAAGAAAGCCACGTTAGCCTCGAGCAAAAAATTGCACAAAAATTATCTACTACGTAAACACTAGATTGAAGGAGAGAACATCCTACGGCTTGGTCTACGAAGAGAGAGAGAGAGAGAGAGAGAGAAGGAGAGAGGCCAGTGCCTGGGTTAGCAGACCTATGGCTGGGCCTCGGCTTGAGACCCATTATGGGTCAGCAGACCCATGCAGGTTTGGCTTGACCAACAATGGGTCAACACACCAATGGGTTACGACCTATGTTGTGAGTTTTAATGTTACTCATAAGTGCATGCGTCGTTTGCAATATAGCTTTCACAAGTGTGAGGTTGAATCCATAGGAAATTGTGTTTGTGAAAACAAACTTCTATCTAAATTAATTAAACTTTAACCTAGTTCCAAAAATTGTTTGATTTTTCTTACAAAAACTTAAACTAAATAAAATTAACTTAATCAAGTGACAAAATAGTAAAGATTTAGAACTCACACTCACCAAATCAAGTAACATATTCTCATGTTTTGTTCATACATATGAAAAGTGATAAAACCCTATGATGTTCTACTATTCATAAAAATACCCCATTGAAACATTCAATGAATCCATCCATTGAACATATCACAAAGAATACCCAACTTAAACCAAATCATCCAATGTATCCGTTTAATTGACGAATCACAATGGATATCCAATTTAAATTGAATTATTTAGTATATCCGTCAGATGAAACACACCGAATATCCAATGTTTACACAAATAATAATCGAAACAATCAATTAAAAGAGTTTAATCAAATAATTGAATTGAAATAGAACATCAAATACACTAAACATAAGAATTGTACAAACATTACATGAAAATGTGATTGCTAATTAATGGTGAGGCTTCATCTTCAACCACAGTTGAATTTTTAGCCTCTCATGACTACAAAAATCATATTAAAAAACAATTTCAAAACTAAGAAACTTACAAAGGAAAATCGTGTTCTGAGCTACAAGATGCCAAAAAATTGAAAAATACATTGAACGGTGTCCTTTGGTGCGTTTTCCAATAAAAGTACGCTATTCATAACATAATTTTGGTGCCAGATTAGACGCGTGCGCTTGATCACACTTGGGCATGCATCACTTCTCTTGCAGCACAGCGCTTGGGTGCTGCTTGCTTGGGCATAGATGGGGGTGCGTTCAAGCATGCCTTTGTTGGGCTTGAGTGCAGATGTGCTCAAACGTAATGCTGTGCACTCAAACCCACTTCCAGAAATGATAATTTTTTCAACTTCTTTGCATTTATCACATTAAGACTGTAGTTTTCCTTTAGCAACCTGCAAAACAATAAAACACCAAAACTAACACAAAACTTCAAATCATAATAAAGCTAAAGAATTAACAAATGCAAATTAAGGAGCTCAAATATACAATATTTGACACTCTTCAAATACCCCCAAACTTATATATTGCTAGTCCCTTAGCAATACAAAACTAAAAACAACAAGAAAGCATGAAATATAAATCCTCTTTCGTGGGAGAGACGATTGCATTTAGAATATTCAACAAGCCTTTTAAACCCTAGGCATCCTTAGTGGACGGGTGAAGTTTTGTGAGGGTTAGCAATGATATCCGCAAACATTTTTTAGCACTATGTTATTGACAAGAAGGAATTTTCACACAAATCACTGGTTCTTCTTCATGAGCATGCTTGAAAAGATAAACACCATTTTCACATCTTTAGGACATCCAAAATCAATTCACTCATAAATAGACATTTAAGACAACATATGTTCCATTAAGTGCATAGTGAGATTAACATACAATCATAAGGCTTCAATTTACTCAAAATTTGTGACCTAAAAATTTGTAGGAATTCCTAGTAGATGAAAACAACCAAAGCTTAAGTCGAGATATGTACACTTTTTTTATCGGCTATGCAAAAATTGGCTTCCTTAAGCTTTCTAATTGACCTATGTAATGAGTGTTGGGCCAATGATTCTCAAACCAAATGGTTTTAGGGCACTAGATGTAAAAGCATCCCGAAGGGCTTAATGACTAAAGTTAAAAAGGCTACGAAGCCAATCCAGCCATACCATCAACCAAACTGAACTTCACACCTTTTTACGCAAACACTCAATGCTTAATTAGGCAGGAGGCCTGGTTACTCAATGAGAAACTCAACATGAATTTTTTATTATTTTTTTAAAATTTGAATTTTCAAGCCAACGTTATTAATCAACAAGTCATCCAACGAATCTCAAGATACACATGATTCAGTTCAAATTTCATACCTCACAGACTTTATACTAATGTACTCGTGATGATCAACTCAAAACAGGTAAAGTCTTTCTAGGCCAAAAATGAGTCAAAGGACTTAAATTCCTAATGACATGATGATGATGCGTTTAAAACATTAAGCTCGCTAATGAAATGCAAACCATAGCTTTTGATGATCAACTCAAAATAGGTGAAGTCTCTCTAGGCCAAAAAAGAGTCAAAGGACTTAGATTCCTAAGACGATGATGTGTTTAAAGCTCTAAACTAGGCAATGAAATTCAAACCACAGCTACAGCTTAACTCATGTTTAACAACAACATAGCACAATTCATTTTTTTATCAAGATAAACACAAACAACAATAGATAAAATGAAATAGATAGTAATGTCTTTCCAACCCCCAAACTTAAATGATACATTGTCCCCAATGTGGCTAGAAATACAATATCGAGTGGTGAAAACACTTCGAGCGTAACATTAGAGAATGTCCCCCAAACTTGAATGTAAGACACTTGTCTTGAAAAACACAACAAAACAAAATCAAATGACAAGAAATAAAAGGATAGAGGGTTGCCTTCCACAAGTGCTAAGTTTTTAGTCTTTAGCCATAATCTTCATAGTAGATGATGATTAATTCGGATAACTAGGATCCTCCAACAGTGTTGTCTCAATCTTCGGATTCTTCAATTCCAAGAACGGTTTTAGCCGTTGGCCATTTACCTTGAAAGTGTTTCCATTCTTTGGGTCCCCAATCTCAATGGCTTTGTGAGTAGAAACTGATTGAATTATGAATGGGCCTATCCATCAAGATTTTTGCTTGCTTGGGAAAAGATGCAGATGTGAATTGTAAAGAAGGACTTTCTAACCAGGTTCAAAGGATCATCTCAAAATGTTTCGGTCATGGGCCTTCTTCATTTGTGCCTTGTACAACTTTGCACAATCATAAGCATAATTTCGTAGGTCCTCTAATTCATTGAGTTGGAGCTTCTTTTTTGAGCCATCCTTAGTAAGATTGAAATTTAGCTGCTTGATGACCTAGTATGCTCGATGCTCCAACTCCACCATAAGGTGACATGTTTTGCCACACACAAGATGATAAGGAGACATGCCAATTGGAGTCTTGAATGCTATTTGGTATACTCACAGTGCATTATTTAATCGTAGAGACCAATCTTTTCTTGTGGGGTTCACAGTTTTCTCCAAAATATGTTTGATCTCTCGGCTGGAAATTTCGACTTGGCCACTCATCTGTGGGTGAAATGGGGTGGCAACCTTGTAGGTTATGAAATATTTCTTCATAAGCTGTTCAAAAACCTTGTTGAAAAAATGCTTGCACCTATCATTGACGATAGCTAGAGGAGTACCAAAATGAGCAAAGACATTATCCTTCAAGAATTGGAGCACGACTTTGTGGTCATTAGTTTTGCACACAATGGCTTGGGCACATAGCCTACAGCAACAAGAAAGTAGAGGTAGCCAAAGGAGTTTGGGAAAGGTCCCATAAAATCAATGCCCCACACATAAAAAATTTCCATAACTAAGATGGGGTTGAGGGGAATCATATTCCATCTAGAAATACTCCCTAATTTCTAGAAGCACCCACAAGCAGTACAGTATGCATGAGAATCGCGAAAAATGGAAGGCCAATAAAATCCAGACTACAAAATCTTTGTAGTGGTCTTCCAAGCACTGAAATGGCCTCCACAGGCATTGATGAGCGTCGAATGTTGTACATTCAAACCTCTTAACTCGCATATGTTAATTCTTTAGCATTGTTATTTGTTTGATTTTGTTTTGTTTTTGTGTTTTAGTGTTTTAAATGACAGATGCAAGAATTCTAGTGGAAATTGGGCTTAAAAGGACAAATTGGGAGCATTCTGGAGGCCTAGGATTGAGCGCCCATCAGCAAGGCTTGAGCGCACATGTGGATAGAGGTGAAGTCAATACATTCACTTTTATTTTCATGCACTTTATTACAAAACAACTCAATCATCTTTTAAATTAAGTTACTTTTGATCTTGAAAACTTGATAACACCTAAGCAGTCCTTGAGGTTTGACACTCTCTATATAGCCCTATCCCATAAGGATTCGTTCTATTGCGAGTGGTTAATTTTATTATTGACTTTTTTGACACAAAAGACCACATCAATTTTTGGCACCGTTGTCGGGTGACTGCAAACGGTTTCATTATTATGTTTTTAAGATTAATTTTAGCTTAATTATTTTTTGCTTTCCTTTATTTTTCTTATTTTTTTAAAATTTTTTGTTTCTTTTCTTTGTTTTTGTTGTTTTGTGTATTTTTGTTTGTTTTTTTCCTTTTTCTGTCATAGGTTCGTAGCTGTCTAAATTTCTTCAGCAAGCAGCGCTTAAGCCCAGCCATCCTGCGCTCGAGCCTATCATCGGTAGTGCGCTCGAGCGCACCTTGAAGTGCGATCAAGCGCACTTTGCCAGCATCCAGCACGCTATGCACAAGAGTAGTGCACGTACGTTCCTTCCTTGTCGATAGTGCGTTTGAGTGCTCTTGTAGTGTGATTGAGTGCAGCATAGGACTTAGCACTAGTGTGCTAGATTTCAACTGCTGCTGCATCCAAATTCTGACACTCCTATAGGCCGTTTGTGAGCTTTGATTTTTTGTCTTTATTTTTATTTTATCTTTATTTTATTTCCTTTGTAGTTTATGTTGGGTCACCATTCTTTATCTTTGCCTTTAATTGCATGTGACCTTGACATTGAACGCATTATTAGACAACTTAGAGTGGAAAGGAATTCTAATTTGCTAGAAGAGCGTACCATTGAGACCATTGGTGACCCTATAGCTTTGAGAGATCACTATCTTGCTACCACATCCACTTCCTCCTCATGTCCTAGGCTGTCAGACATTACGGTTATCCACTATGAGATTAAGCCTAATACCATTCAAAGTCTACCGTCTTTCCTAGGGCTTAGTACTGAAAATCTTCGACTTCCTCGGTGAATTCCTAGCAATATGTTTTGCCATTAAATTAATAGGATTCATCGAGGACGCCCAAAGGATGTGACTCTTTCCCTTTTCCCTCAAGGAAAGAGCCGAACATTAGTTCCATTCCTTAACACCAAACTCTATCACTTTTTGGGTTGAATTGCAACAGGTATTTTTGAAGAAGTATTTCCCAATAGGAAAAACCATTGACATTATGAGAGCTATCACTAGTATCTCCCAATATGAGGGTGAACAATTCCATGAGACTTGGGAGAGATTGAAGGACCTTCTTAGATCATGCCCACACCATGCCGGGACATGGTAGCTGGTGCAAAGCTTCTATGATGGCTTGACTGGGCCTCATAGGCAAATGGTTGATGATGTGGTCTATTTAAAGCTAAAATATATCAATAATAAAAATAACTACTTGCAATAGTATGAATCCCATAGGATAAGGCTATATTGAGGGTGTCGATCCTCAAGGACTGCAGGGGTTTGGTTAATAAAATTGAAAGATTAAAATTAACTTAATTAAAGAGAGATTTGACTTGATTTTCTTTAAAACTAAAGTGCATGAAAAGAAAGAGAATTAAATTATATGAGAGAGAGTAGGGTATTGACTTCACTGCTATCCGCACATCAATGGTTAACCATATCTAATTCCAGAAATTCATTCTATGCATGTTATAATTAAACAAGAAAACACCTCATTGAAGAATAAAAATAATTCATCTTTAGTTGGCACCGATCGTCCACCTAACCATTAAGATGTGGTATGACTTGTCTTCCCAAAGTATGAATTATTTAATTCTTTAATAAATTTCATACAATCAATGGAATAGCATTACCCTTTTTCGGTTGGCATGGATCGACTACCTAAATTACACTAAACTAGAGTGTAGTACGATCCGTCTTTCCTAGGTATGGCCTATCTAATCCTATTGATCATATGTCAACTAAAAACTATTGCATAACCATCATTCTTATGATCAAAGAAAATAAGAATGATTTGAGTTCCATAAAAGCAAAAGACTTTCTAAGACAAGATAAGACTTTCACTAATATTGATTTGAAAATTAAGAACAATTGCATTTAGTATTAAGAACAGAAATCAATTGTAGCAATTCTCATAGTTATACAATCAACATGCATAAATTGAAAAACTAGAAATTAAATACAATCAAACCATTGTGATTGGAAAGGGTTATATCAATACCCTACAAAGGGTTTTAGCTGCTCATGATCTTCTGAGCTTCAAAGACAATTCTCTGATTTTTAGCTCTAGGAAGCGATGTATCTTTTTACAATGTTTTGAGGCCTATTTATAGGGATTAGGAGAACCCTAAACCCTAGAAAAACTGGAGGTCAGTCTCCCAGTCCAATTAGGAGACTGAAAACTAAGTCCAAGTTGTAAAAGGGCTCCTATCATTTTTTGCATGCCCGAGTGCGCTTGAGTGCAGTTGCGCTTGAACTTAGCTAATGTGCGTGTGAGCATAGGTGTGCGCTCGATCCTAGGTTACACACGCTTGAGTGCATGCGCGCTTAATCCCAGGTGCAGTTGCGTTTAATCCCAAGTGCAGTTGCGCTCAATCCTGGTATTAGAATGCCTCCAATTTTTTCCTTCTAAGCCAGATTTCAAATGGAATTCTTGCATTTGACCAATAAAGACATGAAACACAAAAACAAAACAAAATCAAACAAATAACAATGCTAAGGTGTTAACATATGCAAATTAAGGGTCATGAATGTGCAACATTCAACGCTTATCACACTCCCAAACTTATATATTGCAAGTCCCTTGGAAATACAAAACAAAAAATAACTAAAAAACAAAAAGATAAATCCATCTTTTGTGTGATGTACGATTGCATTTAGCGTATGCAATAAGACAAGCCTTTTTAACCCATAGGAATTCCCTAGAGGATGAGTGAGGTCTCATGACAGTTTTTCAAGTATGATACCCACAAACATTTTACAACCATATTATTCCCAAAAATGCAACATTATAAAAATCATGGTTCTCATTCATTAGAAATCTTAACCAAACAATCACCATCTTCACAATTTTCAGGGAATTACAAGTCAGGCTATAGACATGGCATTATGAGATATCACAAGATTCAACTAGTGTTAGACCACTAAAAAAAAAAGAAGATAAATCCATCTTTCGTGGGATGTACGATTGCATTTAGCATATGCAACAAGCCTTTTTAAACCCCTAAGAATTCCCTAGTCGACGAGTGAAGTCTCCCGAGGGTTTTCCAGGAATGATACCCACAAACATTTTACAACCATATTATTCCCAAAAATGAAACATTATAAAAATCATGGTTCTAATTCATTAGCAAGCTTAACCAAACAAACACCATCTTCACAATTTTCAGGAAACTACAAATCTGGCTACAGACATGACATTATGAGATATCACAAGATTCAACTAGTGTCAGCGAACTCAACACATAGTCATGCGACTTCAAAAAGTAATCTCGATCATGTATGGCTCAACACTTAGAATTCCTTAGACTACCCATCGGATGCAATAGCCAAGGCCATTTTTTTATTTTTTATTTTTATACAGGTTATGCTGTGCTTTGCTCCCTTAAGCTTTCTAACTGACCCATGTATTAAGCATTAAGCCAATGACTCCCAAACCAGATGGTTTTAGGGCATTAGGTGTAAAGACACCCCTAAGGACCTACTAACTGAGTCAAAAAGGCTACGAAGCTTAGCTAACTATGTCAAACTTATCACTTTTTGACGTGAACACTCATTGCTTAATGAGGCAAGAGGTAAGATTACTCGGTGAGCTCAAAATGATCAATTTTCTTTTTTTTTTGAACCAAGGTTATCTTTCTAACAAGCTACCTAACTGCATCCAACTATTTACACTAGACATGGCTGATCACAGATTTCATACCCCACAAACTATGTGCTATTGTGCATGTGAAAATTAAATTGAACATGTAATATCTCATTTTGTCAAAGAAAGTAACACAACTTAAATCCCCTAATCAAGTGATCATGTGTTCATCATGTTAAGCTTATCAATGAAATTCAAACCACAAATTAAAATCAGCAGCATACTTTGGAACAACATGTGTACCCAGACCCCCAAACTTGAATGACACAATGTCCTCAATGTGTGGATATAGAAAATAAAGCAATGCAAGGGATAGGAATACTTGACAAGTCATTGTGGCACTGAAGAAGATGCCCTCGAAGCAGGTGGCAACTATGCTAAGATGGATTGCAGTCTTGTTGTGCTTCAAACAGTTCATCCACCAAGAGCTTATCCTCCCAAGCCTCCTTTTGCTGATCAGCAAGCTCAAATCAGAGGTCTGCCAACTCCTTCTGGATAGCCAGATAATGTGAGACGCCCAAGGTAACCGTTTCTCCCTCCTTCGCCATTTCTTCTTCTTCTTCTGCCGCATGCCCATCCATGTCCATTGGCTTTGCACCAATTATGACTCTCTCTCCTCTAGCAGCTTGTACTTGATGTTCCCGTGGCATATGCGAATAGCTTTGGAGATGGGTGATCAGGAACTGAAAAGGAAGTCCCCATGAAGATGAACACTGAGTGCAAAGGGCAATTGCCCTATTTGTACATCTGGTCCAGAAGAGTTGAGGAATGGAATACCAAAAACCTCTTTGAAAGGCATAAAGAGCAAGAAGGAAGGGACCACGCTTTTGAGTTTTGTGTTCAAATGGACACACATTTCACTACAAAATGAAGTCCATGAGCCAGAGTCTTGAAGGGATAAGAACCTTGCTAGTGCAGTTACAAAAATCATTAGTGTAATGGCCATGGTATATGTCATCCACAATGTCCTACAGGGTAAGCCTGAAAGGCAGGTTTGTGTACTGAGGAGTGCCATCTTGAGTCAAAATGTTTGACAGGCACTCATGGGAGCATTGAAGAGCAGCAACAATGTCGGCAGTGGTTAGCTCAATGTCGACGCCAACCATAAATGAAGATAGGATGCTTGGCTAAGTACAGTCATAGGTGAGGGTTCTAGTAAAATTCCTGGACCAGACTCTCATATACGAGCGATGTGGCTGACTGGCTGGAATAAAGCTATGAGGCCATGACGCTTGCATTCTTTGACTGCCCACTTGATGGCTTTGAGATCTTTGAATGTGGTTTTGACCACAAAGAAGGTTTCTAAGATGAGCTTTCTCGGCTTCCCACGAGGCTGTGATGAAGTGGCTTGAGTCCTAGAGGTCGTGTCCCTAGCTGGGAGGATCGAGATGAGGAGGCTCAAATTCTAGACATAGTTCAGACTTGTTCAAGCCTTTTGTCGAGCACCTGGTATGCACTTCCAAAACCAAAGGGTGCAAAACCACTTTCAAATGCTATCCAATCCCCAGCAAACCAAATAGCAACCAACATAGAGGCAGTTTATGTGTAGAGAGGCACCCACGGGCTGTGTTTTCACAAGAAAAAAATGGGAAAAGGCAAAAATGAGGGAGATGGGTTGGGGAAGAAAAAAATTTGAAAAACAATTACGGAATGGGATAGGGGGAGCTACGGCATGGAGAGGGATGAGGGGTGAGGGGAAATGTGCGGCAGAATGGGTGGCTATGCATAGTGGTGGGTAGAGCTAGGTAGTGAGTGTATGGCCTAAAAAGGGCATGAGTGGGCATAGAGGCAGTGGCACAGGGCTGGGCAGGGGAGAAAATGAGGGGAAAAAGGGAAAATATGACCTAAAAAGGCCTCTGAATGAGTGCGCTTGATTGCACAGCAAGGTGACCTCAATCACACTCACATAGATGCGTGCTTAGTGTGGTGGTGCACTTGTGCGCATAAGGGTGAACGACAGGCGTGCGTAGTGTTCTGTGCGCTCGATCGCACTCATGCAAGTGTGCGGGTGCAAATGTTGGGTATCTGCACTTGAGCCTACATGAGTGAGCTCAAGTGTAAGGCTGTGTATGGGATTGCTGTGCGCTCGAGCCTAGGGTGCCAGTGACTAAATTAAGAAAAGTAGATGAGATCCATCAAATTGACAGATTCTACGTCTTTACCTGGCTCGAGGTGCTGAACATAAGGCTTCAATCTTTGACCATTTACTTTGAAAAGAGTGCCATCCTTGGGGTTTTGCAATTCGATTGTGCCATGTGGAGACACTGACATGACTTTGAAAGGGCTGTCCCATCTAGAGCAGAGTTTCCCAAGGAAAAGTTGGAGTTTGGAGTTGAAGAGCCATATTTTCTGGTCCGGCACAAATGTCTTAGGCAGGATGTGTCGGTCATGAAAAGCCTTTGTCTTTTTCTTGTAAATTTGGGTGTTGTCATATGCATCGTGTTGTAGCTCGTCCAACTCTATTAGCTGAAGCTCTCGGTGGGAGTCGGCTACTTGCATGTCGAAGTTGAAATGCTTTATTGCCCATAAAGCCTTGTGTTCTAGTTCCATAGGGAGGTGACACACCTTTCCATAAACCTGCCAGTATGGTGACATTCCTATCGATGTCTTGTAAGCTGTGCGGTAGGCCCATAATGCATCATTGTGGTGCAAGGACCAATCCTTGCGGTTTGGCCTAACTGTCTTGTCCAAAATATGCTTGATCTCTTTGTTGGAAACTTCCACTTGACCATTAGTTTGAGGATGGTAGGGAGTGGCTATTTTGTGTGTAACAGAGTACTTGAGAAGTAGGGTTTTGAGAAACCAGTTGCAAAAGTGCTTACCTCTATCACTGATGATGGTCCGGGGAGTATCGAATCTATTGAAGATGCTGGCCTAGATGAAATTTACCACAACCTTGTGATCATTGGTCTTGGTGGCCACGGCTTTTACCCACTTGGAGACATAATCCACCTCTACCAAAATATACTCATACCCAAAAGACGGTGGGAAGGGTCCCATGAAATCAATGCCCTAGACATAAAAAATTTCAACAATGAGGATGGGGTTCAATGGCATCATGTCCCTCCAAGATATAGCTCCTAGACACTGGCATCTCTCACATGCCTGGCAAAATACATAGGCATCTTTGAACAAGGTTGGCCATGTGAATCCACATTATAGAACCTTAGCTTCAACCTTCTTGGCACTGAAGTGTCTTCCATAAGCTAGAGAACGGTAGAATGTGAGAATACTATGGAATTCACTCTCAGGGATGCAGCATCGAAAGATCTAATTAGCATAGTACTTGAACAACTCCATATCTTCCCAAAAAATAGAATCAGACTTGCTTGAAGAAGCGGTCCTTGTCTTGCTTAAACCAATGAGAAGGAATCTGACTTATGGCTAAATAATTTACAATATCGGCATACCAAGGTGGTTCTCTTGAAGTAATTTCAAAAAGTTTCACATCTGGAAAGGAATCATGAACTAGAATAGGCTGAGGTGTCTCAAACAGAATTCATGATAGGTGATCAGTGACGACATTCTCAGTGCCCATCTTGTCCCAAATCTCAATATCAAATTCTTGCAGAAGCTGTATCCAACGAATGAACCGGGGCTTAGTTTCCTTATTAGCCAGCAGATGTTGTAGAGCAGCATGATCAAAATAGATGATTACCTTGGATCCTAGGAGATATGAGCGGAATTTGTCCAAGGCAAAGACCACAGCTAGCAGCTCTTTCTCTATTGTTGTGTAATTGACTTGAGCATCCATCAGAGTCTTACTGGAGTAATAGATAACGTGAGGGAGCTTGCCTACATGTTATCCCAAGACCACACCCACAACATAATCAAATACATCACACATGATCTCAAACAGCAAAGACCAATTTGGAGGCTTCATGATGGGAGCAAAAGATAGCAGAGACCGAAGCTTCTAGAATGCCTCTTGACATGCTTCATCAAAGTGGAAAGGTCTATCCTTTGCAAGAAAACTACACAAGGGCCTTGAAATATTATTGAAATCCTTGATGAAGCATTGATAGAATCCAGCATGCCCAAGGAAGGAATGAATCTGCTTCACTGAAGTAGGTGGCAGTAGATTTTCAACCAACTCAACCTTTACTCGGTCCACCTCAATTCCTCTTGCACCATGAAATGACTCTCCTCCAAACTTAAAATTAGGTTAGTTTCTTTGCAACGTTTAAGCACAAGTGAAAGATTATGGAGACATTTATCAAAAGAAGAAACAAAAACATAAAAGTCATCTATAAATACCTCCAAAAATTTCTCTACTATGTCGAAGAAGAAAGCCATCATAAATCTCTGGAAAGTGGCAGGTCCATTGTGATGAGTGCATAATGTTGTACATTTAAATCCCTTAATTTATGTTTGTGAAGCCCTTAGCCTTGTTATTGTCTAATGTTTTTGCTTGTTTAAGTGTTTTGTTGAGTTGCAGGTCTTTACGTTCAAAATGTTGTTAAAAGATGGAAACTAAGCAAAGGAGTCTTGGCAGTGCGATCGAGCGCACAAGCCACAATCAAGCACACTCCACATAGACCCGTGTTTCACGCATCGCCCTAGCCCATCGCTTTCTCGCCCTGCGCCATGGGAGATGTGAGGGGTTACATACGATCGAGCACACACCTTGCGATCGAGCGCACCTTCTTTGTCTAGACAGCTTGCATTTTCTATAAATAAGACTACTCGTGTAATTTTATGGGTGTTATGTTTTCTGAGCGCATTTTCATAGCAGAGGCCACTGTTTGGCTCTGCTAAAACACTCTAAATGTCACCATTTACATTTTCTCTTTATTTAATGTTTAGTTGTTGTTCTATTTCATCTCTCTTTAATATGGGAGGCTAATCTTCAACTAAGGTTGAAGATGAAGCCTCCCCTCTAATTTATGCATGTTTTACATTATGTTCATCAATTTCCATCATTTACATGTCGCTTAGTCGTTTCAATTTGATTTAGTGACAAAGTCACATTGATAGTCGTTTGTGATGCGCCGACGTCCAACGGTCTTTGTGTTCCAATTCGGAGGTATGTCGGATGGTTGGTCGAGATGAGGTATCCATTGTGACCAATGATACAGTGGCTGACTCGATCTCGAACCAACATCCGTCATGACTCTTTATATGGTAAACACATTGAACGGTTCGACTAGCTTCACTAATGACTATAGGGTAAGCATTGAGCGAATTTGATAGACGGATGAGTGAATTTAATGTTTTAATGTGTGTACTTTAGTGGGTGAGGTTGATTCTTTCGCTTTAGTTACCTTCTTTGTTTATTTTATAGCAATTTTATCTAGTTTACGTTTATATTAAACACAAACACATAACTTGGAACTAGGTCAAGATAACATTAATGGATATGAACACGTACTTGCGCAAACGCTATATGAACAACGGTTCATACTATTACGAGTACAAGTAAATTTGTACACCAAATTTTGGTGCCGTTGCCAAGGAATTGGTTGTTTTGTTGAAATTGATTTTATTTTTAGATTATTTTTATTTTTCTACTAGTATTTAATTTCTGCAATGTCAATTCTGTTCTTAGTTTATTTTTGTGTTTTTGTTAATTTTTATTAAGTTTTAGGATAGTGTTTGGCTGTTTTTCTTAATTTGTAGAGTTTTTGGAAAATCAGTCTGTGATAGTGCAATCGATCGCACCCCTATTGCTATCGAGCGCACTTGAGCCTATTCCAACACTGCCGCGTGCTTGTGCTTGATTAGTATGCATTTGCGCACGAGCGTGCCTTTTTGACAGACCGTAGTGTGCCTGTGTGATCGATCGAACCTCTGTTGCGATCGAGCATACACGCAAAGACTGCCACATTTGTTCGTGTTTACGATCGATCCCACTTTCCTGCGCTCGAGTGCACCTCTGGTGGCTGCACCAACAAACCCGAGGCAGTATATTTAGTTTTTATTCTTTTTAGTTTTGATTAATTGTTAGTTTAGTTTTGATTGTTTAATCTACCTGTTTTTAGTTTGTTCTCTGCTGTTGTTAATTTTGTTTAGTTAATTGTTATTTTAATTTGTTTAATTAGTTTATTTTAATTTTAGTTAATGAAATAATTATTTGTTTATTTGTTTTATTTCTTTAAAGTTTTAATTGTTTAAGCTAGTTTGTTTTTATTTTATTTCTTTAATCTGTTTGTTTGTATCTACAATTGTTAATACTTGTTTAGATTGCTTAGTTTTTAATTCATTAATTGTTTAATTAGTTTACTGTTTAGTTAGATTATTCTTAATTTAGTTTTTAATTTGTTTTAGTTTGTTCTTATTGTTCTTTTATTGTTACTTTACTGTGCTTGTTTATTCTGTTTAGTTAGTTTATTGTTTTTCTAGTTCTTTAGTTAGTCTCTTGATTAGTGCATGCATGGTCGGAGATCCCTAAACTTAGAGTTAACACCTTTAGATCCCGACTTAGAGAGAAACCTAAGGAGAGCGCTTAGAGCACACGTTGAGATGGAGGACAATCCGAGGAATGCAAATCCTGAGGAGCATGAAGAGTACCAAGATGCAAGAGCTGGGCACGTGGAGCAAAGACGAGCTTATGACGTGGGTTTCACTACATCACTCCGAGAATTGTTCGCACCAGTTGCAACTAGTTCTTATTCGTGTATAGTGTTGCCACCGACTAATGCAACCCATTTTGATCTAAAGCCACACGTCATCTAACTTTTACCGTCATTTTATGGCTTAGATCATGAAAACCCATATGCGCATGTGAAGAAGTTCAAAAATATATGTGCCATAACCAAGTTCGAACTTCTTCGTGGAATTAGTCCACCTTAGACTTTTTCCTTTTTCTCTTCATGATAGAGCCATGACATGGTTGGATTCCAATGCGCTGGGGTCTATCACCTCTTGGGAAAGCTTGTTGAGTAAATTCTGCAACAAGTTTTACCCAATGTCCAAAGTAAATGAGGCTCGGAAGGAGATCAGTTATTTTACTCAAGAGGAGGAATAGAAGTTCTCTGAGTGTTGGGAGCGTTTCAAGGATTTGCTAATCAGATGCAGACTCGTTCAGTTCTTCTACCAGGGGCTGGCTCAGCCTAATCGTAGCATGATCGAGTCGATGAATGGGGAGCATTTTTAAGCTTGACAGGAGATCTAGCTTATAAAGCTTTGGACAAATTGGCCGACAACTCACAACAGTGGGATTTTAGGAGTTGTCGTGATAAATCTGCTCGAAACCCAAAGAAAGGAGGCATCCATGAGCTGAAAGGTGAAACAAAGTTGAATTTAAGGATGGATGTGATTGTCAAGAGACTTAATGCTCTCAATGTAGGACAACCCATCAATGCTGCCAACACATTTGCAGTTGATAGTTGTTTTGTCTGTGTTAGTCGCACCAAGCACAAAATTGTCCATCTATGACAGTATTTTTTGAGATGGAACAAGTGAGCGCTTTCAACAATTTTTGAAAGCAGTCCAATGGGCCATATTCTGAGACATACAATCCAGGGTGGAGTAATCACCCTAATTTCTCATGGAAGCAGAACCAACCCATGAATCAAGGAGGAACTTCACATCAAAGTCAAAATCAATATCTTCCAGGATTCCCTCCATCGTATTCCAATCATGGTCGCTCGGCTCAGCTAGCGTCAACTTCAAATTACCAAGCCCTAGTGTCATCGAAATAGTCATTAGAAGATACCATGAGGGATTTCATGAAAATGACTGGTCAATCAATCAATGACGTAAAGAATTCCACCATGGAGGTGAAGAATGCAACCATGGTGAGCACTTAGGCAATCGCCAAGTTGGAAATGCAGATGGGGTAGTTGGCCAATCACCTTGGTGAAAAGGGTAAAGGAAAGTTTCCTAGCCAACCCGTGACAAACCCTAAGGCATGTATGAGCGAAAATTCTTCAAATTAAGAGCATGCACATGCGATTGTCACACTGAGGTCTAGGAAACAAGTGGACAATCTGGTGACTGAGCCAGAAGCAGACCTTGCTAGGAAAGAAGGTAAAAAAGGTGAAGAGGGTGACAACAATAAGGAAGGAGATGCTGAGCCATCTACATTCACCCCAGTTGTTAAGAAACCACCTAGGCTGTTTGTACCTAAGGCACTTTATCCTGAGAGATTATTAGCACCTAAGAAAGGAGGAAAGTTAGAGGACATTCTGGAGGTGTTCAAACAAGTCCAAATTAATATCCCATTTTTGGATGCCATCCAGCAAATACCTTCATATGCCAAGTTCTTGAAGGACTTGACTACAGTGAAGAGGAAGACGAATGTCCCGAAGAAGGCATTCATGACCAAGCAAGTTAGTACTATCCTACAATGCAAGTTACCTCTCAATGACAAGGACCCTGGATGTCTGACAATTACTTGCATGATAGGATTCAGTCAGATTGAGAGGGCATTATTAGATTTGGGAGCAAGTGTGAATTTGTTGCCCTACTCAGTCTACTTGCAGTTAAGGCTAGGAGAGCTGAAGCCCACATCCATGACATTGTAACTCGCTGACAGGTCTGTGAAAATTTCATAGGGAATAGTTAAGGATGTACTAATTAAAGTAGACAAATTTTATTTCCCCATGGATTTTATTGTGCTGGACACAAAACCAGTAAAGATCATAGGTAGTGAGATACTTGTGATTTTAGGGCAGCCATTTTTAGCTACGGCTAATGCCCTAATCAATTGTAGGTTGGGGGAGATGAAAATTAGCTTTGGAAATATGACGGTGGAGTTAAATATTTTTCAAATCATAAAACAACCACTTGATTATGATCAAATGCACCAAGTATGCTTGATTGAGGAAATTATTGATGAAGTTATTGAAGAATCAAGCATAGAGGACACCCTGGAGGCATACTTTGCTCAGTTTGGAGAGGATCTAGATTTGGATAAATTAATTGAGCAAGTAGATGCACTTTCGGAGTCTGCTCCTCTAGTGAGCAGTGAGAAGGAGGAGGCAGCAGTACTTGATCCCCCCAAGAAGGAACTTAAGCTTTTACCAGAAAATCTTAAGTATAAGTTCCTAGGTCTTGTAGAGTCCTTACCTCTGATTATAGCTTCATACTTGGCTAATGCCCAAGAGGAGAAATGGTTGGATATTTTAAGAGAGCACAAGGAAGCTATTGGCTGGACTATTGAGGACATTATGGGAATCAACCCCTCATTGGTGATGCATAAAATACATCTAGAGGAGAATTCAAAACCATTGAGGGAGCCACAGAGAAGGCTCAACCCAGCTATGCAAGAGGTTTTCAGGACTGAAGTAATGAAGTTGTTGGATGCAGGAATTATATATCCAATCTCTGACAGCAAGTGGGTGAGCCCAATTCATGTTGTGCGTAAGCGGGTAGGATTGACGAGAGTGAAGAACAAGAATGATGAGTTGGTACCAACTCGTATTCAATCTGGATGGAGGGTTTGCATAGACTACCGTAAATTAAATGTCGCCACAAGGAAGGATCATTTTCCACTCCCACTCATTGATCAGATGGTGGAGCGTTTAGCTAGGCATGACTATTATTGCCTTTTGGATGGTTATTCTGGATATAACCAGGTCCCTGTGGACCCTGAAGATCAGGAGAAGACAATATTTACTTGTCCTTTTGGGACATTCACCTACCGTCGCATGCCTTTTGGGCTGTGCAATGCATCTACTACCTTTCAGTAGTGCATGATCAGCATATTCTCAGATATGGTAGAGGGATTTATGGAGATCTTCATGGACAACTTCTCTGTCTTCAGTTCATCTTTCGAGGAGTGTTTTCACCATCTCATTTTGGTTCTAGTGAGGTGCAAGGAGAAGAACCTGGTGCTTAATTGGGAGAAGTGCCATTTTATGGTGAAGCAAGGAATTGAACTGGGGCATGTCATATCTTATCAAGGGATTGAGATTGATAAAGTGAAGGTGGACCTGATTTTCAACCTTCCACCCCCACGTACAGTGAAGGAAATCCGTTCTTTCTTGGGCCATGCAGGTTTTTACAGCGATTTATCCAGGATTTTAACAAAATCGCTAGGCCCTTGTGTAAGTTGTTGGCAAAGGAGACCCCATTTATATTTGATGAGGAGTGTATGAAAGCTTTCGGGGCTTTGAAGAAGATTCTGACGTTCACACCCATTATTCAGCCACCCAATTGGGGTGTCCCTTTTTAGATTATGTGTGACGCGTCAGATTATGCAGTTGGAGCTGTTCTGGGGCAGCGTGTTGATAAACTCCATCATGTCATCTACTATGCGAGCAAGATTCTGAACGACGCACAACTCAATTACTCTACCACTGAAAAGGAGCTGTTGGCAGTCTTTTTGCACTGGACAAGTTTAGATCCTATTTGTTAGGATCTAAAATCATCCTAGTTGGATCACGCAGCATTGAGGTATCTTTTTTCCAAAAAAGATGCTAAATCTCACCTTATTCGATGGATTTTGTTACTGCAAGAGTTCGACATAGAGATTCAGGATAAGAAGGGTTTCAAAAATGTGGTGGTAGATCATTTGTCTAAGTTGATTGTGGATATCACCGAGGCCGCCACTCCTATTTATGAGACCTTTCTTGATGAGCAATTGATGCACATTGCTCACAATCATGCACTATGGTTTGCTGACATAGTGAACTATCTTGTCACTGGCCAAATGCCTTTGCATTGGGGGCGACAAGATAAGATCAAATTTTTGTCCATGGTGAAGACCTTTTTCTGGGATGATCCTTATCTGTTCAAGTGTTGTCCTGACCAGATCATTAGGAGATGTATATTTGAGCATGACCAATCCGATGTCATCTCCTTTTTTCATGATCATGCTTGTGGAGGCCATTTTAGTGCAAATATGATCACTACAAAGATTTTGCAGTGTGGATTTTATTGGCCTACCATGTTTAGAGATGCTCATGCTTATTGCACATCTTGTAAGCACTGTCAGAAGCTAGGGAGTATTTCTAAGAGGAATATGATGCCCCTCAATCCCATTTTGGTTGTTGAGATTTTTGACGTGTGGGGCATTGATTTCATGGGACCATTCCCAAACTCATTTGGCTTTCTATATATCTTGCTTGCTGTGGACTATGTGTCCAAGTGGGTGGAAGCTGTTGCATGTAAGACCAATGATTACAGAGTTGTGGTCAAATTTTTTAAAGACACTATATTTGCTCGTTTTGGTACACTTGAACAATCATTAGTGATAGAGGTAAGCATTTCTGCAACTGGATTTTTGAGCAGTTGATGAAGAAGTACTTCATCACACACAAGGTTGCCACTCCATATCAACCACAGACAAGTGGACAGGTTGAAGTTTCAAATCGAGAGATCAAATATATTTTGGAAAAGACTATGAACCCCAACAGAAAAGATTGGTCTCTGTGATTGAATGATGCATTGTGGGCATATAGGATAGCTTTCAAAACCTCGATTGGGATGTCACCCTATTGGCTTGTGTATGGAAAGGTATGTCATCTTCCAGTGGAGTTGGAGCATCGAGGATATTGGGCCATCAAGCAGCTAAACTTCAATCTTTTGAAGGCAGGCTTACAGAGAAAGCTCCAACTCAATGAATTAGAGGATCTGAGGAATGATGCTTATGATTGTGCGAGAAGGTATAAAGCACAGATGAAGAAGGCTCATAACCAGAGCATTTTGAGGAAATTTTTCGAGCCTAGTCAGAAAGTCCTTTACAATTCACGGCAGCATTTGTTCCCAGGCAAGCTTAAATCTCGATGGATAGGCCCATTTATCATTAGGACAGTTTTTCCTCATGGGGCCATCGAGATTGAGGATCCTAAGAATGGTAACACCTTTAAGGTGAATGGACATAAATTAAAACCATTCTTGGAGTTGAGGAGTATGGAGGTGGAGAAGACTCTGCTGGAGGATCCTAGTTATGTAGAGTGAGTCTGGCTGAAGTCGTTAAACTTAGCGCTTGTGGGAGGCACCCATCATTTTTTCCTTAGGTTTTGATTTTGTTTGTTTTGTTTTTGTTTTGTTTTCCAGGTATAGTGTTTGCCATTCAAGTTTGGGAGAGTATTCTCTTACGTTTTGCCTAACTTGCTCCATTCCTCTAATATTGTATTTCTAGGCACATTGGGGACAATGTGCTGTTTTAGTTTGGGGGGAAAGTAGACAATTCTGCCTTTCTTTGTGAATATTTGTTTGTGATTATTTGTGTTTTTTGTTTTTGTTAAAAACTTAAAATTTTTTGCCTTTTGCTATGTTGTTGATAGGGCATGACTTACATCATATCTGTGGATTGCATGTCATTGGTGTGTTTAACTTGTTTGAACACTGCATATCATTAGAAATCCCAGTTTTCGATTCTTGTTTTGGATTAAAGAGACTTCATGTGTTTGATCCATTTTTCACATGCACACTGGCATAGGGTCTATGGGGTATGAGATTTGACTTGAGAAGTGTTATTCTTAAGATTTTTAAGTTGTTGTGATGTTTGATGATAAACCTTGGCTGTAAAAAAAGAAAAAAAGAAAAAAGAAAAAAGAAAAAAAAATCATCATAAGTTGAGTTTAGTAACCGGACCTCTTGCCTTATCAAGCATTGAGTGTTCTTGTAAAAAGATGAGAAATTCCAGCTAAGTGATTGTATGGCTAGTTAGGCTTTGTAGCTCTTTTTGACTTGAGTAATTGAGCCTTTAGAGATGTCTTCACATCTAGTGCCCTAAAACCTTCTAGTTTGGGAGTCATTGGCTCAACACTTGTTACATAAGTCATTTAGAAGCTTAAGGGAGTCAAGCATTGCACAGTCTACACAAAATAAAAATTGCACTTTTCAATTCAAGCCTTGGTTGTTTTTATCACATTGCACTCCTGTGAATTTTGGGATACACCTCTTTTGAAAAATTGAAACCCCATGAGCCTGTGTTCACTTTACACTTTTTGGAGCATGTGTTGTCTCAATTTTCCAACCGTGGGTTGATTGATGTTTGGATGCCTGGATGATGTGGTTTGTGTGTTCAAATTGTTAAACTTGCTAGTGATGTACGAACCATGTGCTTGTATGAAAGGCTTTGTCTATCAATAACATAGTGCCAATAAATTGTTTGTGGGTATCATTGCTGAAAACCCTCATGAGACTTCACTCATCCTCTAGGGATGCCTAGGGGTTTAAAAGGCTTGATGCATATGCTAAATGCAACCATTTCTCCAACGATAGTGGATTTATGTTTCTTGTTTTTTATGTGTATTTTTTTTAAAAAAAATTTGTTTTGCTAAGAGACTAGCAAAATATAAGTTTGGGGGGATTTGATGAGTGCATAATGTTGTACATTTAAACCCCTTAATTTATATTTATTAAGCCTTAGCCTTGTTATTGTCTAATGTTTTTGCTTGTTTAAGTGTTTTGTTGGGTTGCAGGTCTTTACATTCAAAATGCTGTTAAAGGATGGAAACAAAGCAAAGGAGTCCTGGCAGTGTGATTGAGTGCACTTGGTGCGATCGAATGTGCTTGCGATCGAGCGTATAGGCCACAATCGAGAGCACTCCACATAGACCCGCATTTCACGCGTTGCCCTAGCCCATCGCTTTCTTGCCCTGCGCTGTGGGAGATGTGAGCGGTTACATACGATCGAGCGCACACCTTGCGATCAAGTGTAGGCCTTGCGATTGAGCGCACCTTCTCTGTCCAAATAGCTTGTATTTTCTATAAATAAGACCACTTGTATAATTTTATGGGTGTTACGTTTTCTGAGTGCATTTTCATAGCAGAGGCCACTATTTGGCTATGCTAAAACACTCTAAACGTCACCATTTACATTTTCCCTTTATTTAATGTTTAGTTGTTGTTCTATTTCGTCTCTCTTTAATATGGGAGGCTAATCTTCAACTAATGTTGAAGATGAAGCCCCCCCTCTAATTTATGCATGTTTTACATTATGTTCATCAATTTCCGTTATTTACATACCGCTTAGTCGTTTCAATTTGATTTAGTGACAAAGTCACATTGATAGTTGTTTGTGATGCACCGACGTCCAACGGTCTTTGTGTTCCAATCCGAAGGTACGTCAGATGGTTGGTCGAGACGAGGTATCCATTGTGATCAATGATACAGTGGATGACTCGATCTTGAACCAATATCCGTCGTGACTCTTTATACGGTAAACACATTGAACGGTTCGACTAGCTTCACTAACGACTATAGGATAAGCATTGAGCGAATTCGATAGACAGATGGATGAATTTAATGTTTTAACGTGTATACTTTAGTGGGTGAGGTGGATTCTTCAACTTTAGTTACCTTCTTTGTTTATTTTACAGCAATTTTATCTAGTTTGCGTTTATGTTAAACACAAACACAAAACTTGGAACTAGGTTAAGATAACATTAGTCTAGAATTAAAGTTAATTTTAAACACGCACAGTTCCCTACGGATATGAACACGTACTTGTGCAAACGCTATACGAACAATGGTTCGTACTACTACGAGTACAAGTAAATTTGTATACAACAATGCATAGGCCAAAGGGCATGCGCTTGCAAGCAAAGGTGCCAAAGGGACATGTGAAAGTCGTCTTCTCTTGGTCTTGTGGATCAACAACCACTTGATTATACTCAGAGTAACCATCTGGGAAACAGTAGTAACTCTAGCTTGCCAGACACTATAGGATCTGATCAATGAAGGGGAGTGGAAAGTGATCCTTCCAAGTGTGGGAGTTGAGCTTTCAGTAGTTGATGCAAATGCGCCATCCTATGGTTGTGCGTTGTGGAATCAACTCCCTAGCTGAATTCTCTACTACTGTAATGCTAGACTTCTTTGGAACCACTTAAGCGGGGCTTTCCCATTTGTTGTCTGAGATGGGGTAAATGATGCCGGAATCGAGTAACTTGTGTACTTTCATCACGACCTCTTTCATGTTGGGATTCAGCCAATGTTGTGCCCCATGAGAGGGTCAAGCTCCTTCTCCTAGATGGATCCGGTGCATATAGATAGAGGGGTAGATGTCTTTTAAGTCTGCTATAGCCTATCCAATAGCTTTTGATGCTCTTTTGACACTTCTAACAGACTGTCCTCTTGGTCCTTTTGTAGATCTGAAGCAATGATGACTAGAAGAGTGTTGTTAGATCCAAGAAAAGCATACTTTAACTTCTTTGGTAGTGGCTTCAACTTAAGCTTTGGTGGAGACTCAAGGGAAGGAACAGGAGGAGTGCTTGATGTCAAAGGCCAGGGCTCCTTTGGCACTTTCCATGGATGAAAATCCACACTGGCTGCTGTCTCTAGAAAATCATGGATCTCCTCAATGTACTAGTCAGTGTCAAAATCTTCAAAACCAAAGTGAGTTAAACAGGCTTCCAACGAATCCTTGGTCAAGAGACTAGGGAGTGAATCTTTTACATACTCTTCAATGTTGTCCAAAAAGAAAAACTCATTCTGATTAGGGCCATGTTGGAACGCCGTGAAGATATTTAGCCTAACCTTCATATTTCCAAATGAGATCTCCATGACTCAAGTTTGGTAGTTGATGCATGCATTGGCCATGGCTAAGAAAGGACGCCCACCGATGACTGGAATCAGGTTTTTAGGGTTGGGAACGGGCTCAGTGTCAAACATAATGAAGTCCACTGGGAAGAAAAACTTATCTACCTTGATGATGACATCTTCTACAATCCCTCAAGGTTTCTTAATAGACCAATTAGCTAGCTTTAGAATCATTGTGGTGCGCTTCAACTCCCCTAGGCCAAGTTGCTGATACACTGAATATGGGAGTAAATTCACACCGGCTCCCAGATTTAGGAGTGCTTTATCAATTTCCCTATATCCGATGATGCATGAAATTGTAGGGGCTCCGGGGTCTTTCAACTTTGGAGGGGTGCTATGCTGAATTAGGAAACTCAAGTGCTTAATAAGGACTTTCTTGAGAATGTGATTTCTGGTTTTCCTTTTCTAAGTACATAGGTTCTTAAGGAATTTGGCATAGGTAGGCACTTGCTGGATGGCATCAAGGAGGGGGGTTGATTTTTACCTATTCAAAAACCTCCATCATCTCTTGTATTTTCTCTCCTTGTTTCCCAAAGTGAGAGAGTGCCTTGAGATGTTCTGGGAATGGGGCTCGAGGCTCATATGGTGTCTTTGAATTGGGAGCAGCTGATGAAGATGTCTCATTGCTTACTTGCTTACCTTTTTCCCTCGTTAGAGTTTGTGAAGACTCAGTTTGTATGACAACACCGATGGGTAAATCCATTAACTAGTAATTGATCCCACGGTTCCCCTCCCAGCCCTATCCGTCGTGGGACAAGACTTAGGGATTTCAACCTTTCTCATCGTAATGAGAAAATTGCAACGGAAGACTTTACTAAGACTATAGGAAATAGAGATAAATAATTTAACATCCACACAATATTCACCAGAGAAATTATAAAACCATCATAGCATAGATAATCATCAAAATGTTTGGTCATCAGACCATAATTGAGTAGGGGGTATAGACCATAAGATAAACAAATCACATTGTATTAGAAAAAGAACAGCAAATCAAAGTCTAGATCTAAGTTTAAGCAAGGCTAACGAGATTAGATTCTCAATCATGCTGCCACGAGCAGTTCCTTTTCTTCCGACATGGATCTTAGCCAAACAGGGTCCATGTCCTAAAAAAATTACACGTATCAGGTCTTGCGCTACTATCAAGTGATGTACAAATTTAATGTACTCGCAATAACACGAGTCATTGTTCATGTAGCGTTGCAAAAGTACAAGATCGAATCCATAGGGAATCGCGCTTGTGAAAAACTAACTCTATCTTAACCTAGTTCCGAATATCGAACATATGGCATGCAATAAATGTAAACTAACCTAAATGCTTAAAAACAAATAGATAAAAATACTAAGGTCTAGAATCCACCTCACCACATTAATAAACATATTAGCGTGATTAATTTATACATTCGTCTATCAACTAAAAGCAATGCATGTTCTAGTGTCACGCTAGTTCATGTACCCTTAAGCCCTATGAACGTCCTATTGTGCCTGTTGTATTATTCAAAGCATTTGTCCATTTGACAAAAGACAAAACATATCAAATTTAATTCAAATGATCAAATGTGAATGTGGCTCGGTGTCAAGCACAATAAACTTAAATCAAAAGATTAAATGTATTTATCGGACAAAACAATATGAATATCCAACTACGGCACAATCAATCACAATCTTCTCACGAAATTGAATTGAAACAAACACTCATGACGTTAAAAGAAGGATTAAAGTACAAACTACCTATAAAAACATGAAGATAATTAAATGGTGATGCTTCATCTTCAACCTTAGTTGAAGATTTAGCCTCTCATGCTAAAGAGATAATCGACTAACAAATAAAAGTATTAAATAAATAAATGACGATTTAGAGGCTTAACAATGAAGAGCAGAGAAGTTTCTAGCCTTTGAGGGCGCCTCAAAACGTAGGTTTAACAGAATACATAAAGGTCCTATTTATAGACAAAACTAAGGTGCTAGTAGGTCATGTGAGTGCGCTCGATTGTAGATGGTGCGCTCGACCACACCAAACTACTCATAATTTCCATTGCGCAGCAGGTGAAGCTGATGGCTAGGGCAACACAGGAAATGGGGCTGATGTGGCATGTGCTCGATTGCTGATCTTTTGCTCGAGCGCAATGCACTTAATCTTGGCTTTGTACGCTCGCATGCAAGCGCGCTCGATTGTCTCTTATGGGCTCGAGCGCAGTGTGCTTGATCACACTTTGATCGGTGTCAAATATTGTATATTTAACCTCCCTTAACTTATGTTTGTTAAGCTCTTAGCTTTGTTAATTTCTAATGTTTTGGTTAGTTTTGGTGTTTTAGTGTTTTACAGGTTGTTAAGTTACATTTGGGACTAATGCCATCAACTCTGGGGCTTAAGACAGTTCGGGGAGCTTTGACAGCAAATTTGAGTCGAACGATATATCGTACCCAACGAGTCCCACCAAAATGGCCATATCTTGAGTTGTAGAAATCATATTGGGGTGATCTTAGTGTCTTTGGAAAGCTAACTCAATGATCTACACCTTTGTATTTCACATGTGAGGGCTAATTCTGAAGGCAGTGCATTCGAACGCACTGTGTGTGTTCGAACGCACTTGTGCCCATCAAATGCCGAAATTCATGCACGAGTGTGATCGAACGCACCTAGTGTGATTGAACGCACTTATTTGACCTGTCAGTACTGAAACCCTAAATTTAGCCTATAAATACCCCCCATTTCTTTTGTAAACGGCCAGACGCTTGGGAGACGGTTTGAGGCGCCCTTAGTGGCCCAAAACCTCATTGTTCTTCATTGTAAACACTCCTAATGTCATTTCTTTAATTTAATGTTTTATTTTGCTTTTATTTAGTCTCTTATTCCCTTCACTATGGATTTATTTATATATATTCATGTTTAGTTCAGATATTATTCATCATTTAATTTATGTATTTTCGTTTCAATACATTTTAGTGACAAAGTGTGTTGATTGTTGTTTACAATCGTTAAACGTCAACATTCGTAACCGGAGATACATCGGATGATTCATCTTCGGACCAATATCCGTGACCTCTTAAAACAGTGTTTGCATCGATTAGTTTGACAAGATTTTGTAATAACAATAGGATATACATATGTGCTTTATCGTGCACGAAAATATGAACATTGTGTTGGCGCTCAGAATATGCCTTGTAACATAGTTGTTATTGAGTATGAGCTAAGCATATTTATATGTTAATTAATTTGTGGTGAGGTGGATTAGGGACCTTAGCGTTTTCATTTATTTATTTTATTGCATTTAATTTAGTCTTTATTTTCTGGACGCCAACTGTTTGATATTGAGACTAGGTTAAGATATTATTAGTTTAGGCATTTAAATTGGTTTCTACACAAGGCACGATTCTTTGTGGGATTGACCTCGCACTTGCACACCCGCTACACTGCTTAACGACTTGTTTGAGAGTACAATTAAATTTGTGCAACAAATTTTGGCGCCGTTGCCGGGGAATCGATGTTTTGTTTAAATTGATTTTATACTTAGATTAATTTTATCTTTCTACTAGTTATTTTAATTGTGCATTTATTTTATTTATTTCGCGCTTTTGTATAGAAAAAAAATTTCTTAAAAAAAAAAAAATTTAGATTAGTGTTTGATTTACTGTTTTTACTTCTGTTTAAGTCTCTGGAAAATCAGCCTATGATAGTGCGTTCGAACGCACTTGAGTCTATTCCAGGTTAGTTGCATATTTGCGCCTAGTACGTATGTAGCGGCCGCGCTACCGATAGAATTACAACGCACTGCTATGCGAACGATCGCATTTAGTTGCGATCGAACGCACGGCATGCGATCTGCTACATGTTTATGTGTCTGCGTTCGATCATTTGTTCTGCCGGCGCACTCTCGATTGGTTGCACCAATGCACTCCGCATGTGTTCAGTTTTAATTTAATTTAATTTTTTTTGCTTTGTTTAATTATTCATTTATTTTTATTTATTGTTTCTGCCTCTTTTTATTTATTTACTTGCTGTTTTTAGTTTTTGTTGGTTTATTTTTTATTTTTAATTAATTTATTGTTTTTTGTTAGTTATTTCTTTAGTTTATTTTTGTTAGTTTTTGTTTATTTTATTTTATTTTTGTATATTGTTAATTGTTTCTTGTGGGATATTTTGAACTGTTTGGGTGAAGCATGAGTCTTCCATTCGATTATTTTAATGTTTCCTCTAGCGGTAGGATGCCAAACCCTACCAATTTTTACTCACATAAACCATATTCACACTACTCCAGCCCTTACCATAGTATAGGTGATTGTCCACATTGGGGACAATTTTCTAATTTTTCTCATGAGCAGTTGGACACCAATTTCTCCAGTCCTGTGTTTGAATCAAATTCAAATTTTTATAACCCAGACTGGAGCAACCATTCTGATTTTTTGTGGCATGATCATGCTATGGAAAATTTTGCTCCTCAAGTTGACGAACTACAAAATCCTAAATATCCACAGTTCAACAACCAATTTTCTTCCCATTCATCATATGACTATCCTCCTAAGCAATCTTCTTTAGAGGAAACTCTTAAGGAATTCATGGAATTAGTCGGCCAACCCACCATTCCTGCGTCTCAAGAACAATCATTAGAAGACTCACTCGAGGGGTTTAGGAAAACAGTCAACCAACATTGTCAAGAAATCATAGATGCCACTTTGGCAAACACTGAAGCAGTTGCAAGGTTGGAAGGACAGTTTGGTCATCTAGTTGCTGAGTTCAATAGAATTGAGGAAGAGGAATTTCAAAGTCAGGAGATGGTGAGAGGGCAGTACATGATTGATGAGGATTTCCCCAGCGATCGTCATCATGAGCATGTCCAAACTACCACCACACTTGTTAGTAAGGAAAGAGCTGATAACCATGAGGAAGAAGAAGAAGAAATGGAGGAGCAAATTGAGCCCCTGCCGAATCCATCCAATGACAAGGATGTGAGTACTGAAGCTCACTCCTTCATCACAATCCCTCTCGAGACATATCATTCATCACATGTTTGATCTTTTCAATGTCTCGAAGAACCGTCTTATGTAGCAATCTTTGAGGATTCACGCACACACGATCACAAATCTAGAAATCGTGGTCCAAAGAAAAATTTTAGAAGCAAGTTTTTAGGCTGCATAAGATGGCGGAACATCCTTCTAGAGGGGTATCATATTTTAAAGAAGAAAGGATAGAAGGGATTGGTTGGACACCCATATGAGAGGGGTAGGCGCGGTTTTGTTACTTTTTATTTTCCGCACTTTATTTTTTTTAATAATTTTCTTTTTGGTTATTTTTTGTCTTTTTGTTTTATTTTGTTTCTAACAGTAATTAACCTTTAATGTTTGATCTTTGAGAAAAGATTGCTGTTAGTCTTTGACAGGTGTTTTGATGTTCAAGTTCGGGGGACGCCTTGGCCTTGGCACGTTTCGGTTCCTCATCCCACTGTAATATATTTCTTGCCATATTGGGGACAATTTGTCATTTAAGTTTGGGGGTGTGGGCAAACATTATGTCTGTTTTTTTGTTTGTTTTTGTCTGTATATATATATATATTTTTTTGTTGCTATGTTGTTGATTAGACATAAATTACATCATAACTATGGATTGTTTGCCATTGGTGTGTTCAACTTGTTTGAACATTGCATATCATTAGAAATCCTAGTTTTTGATTCATGTGTTGGATTAGAGAGACTACACTTGTTTGATTAATATTTCACATGTACACTAGCATAGGGTCTGTGGGGTATGAAATTAGACTTGAAGAGTGTTTTTCTTGAGATTTGTGGTTGATGTAATGTGTGATGAAATGATAAGCGCCGAATGTTGCACATTCAAGCCCTTTAACTTGCATTTGTTAATACCTTAGCATTGCTATTTATTTGATTTTGTTTTGTTTAGTGTTTGTCAAATCGTGAGCCTAGTTGGAAAATGGGAGGAAACGTAAAAGCTCGACGAGCGTCTGTTGGGTGAGCGATTACTTGAGCTTCATGCGTCTCGGGTTTCACTTAACCCGGCAGGCGCGTGGACGGCTTAAATTTGCATCTTAAAGTCTCCAAGTTGAAGTAGGAAACTAACCTATGGCCATGATTAGGGTTTTAGGGTTTCTAGGGTTTCCTAGTGTCTACAAATAGGCCTTTATACAATGTAAAGGGGACGGTTTTTCCTAAAGTGCGAATTTTATACAAGTTTATGGAGTTCATCAGAATGAGCGGCTAAACCCCCATTGTGGGGTACCGATGTAACCCTCTCCAACACACAATGGTGATTGTATTTGATTCATTTAGTTATATTACATATGTTGATTGCATAACTGTGAGGATTGCAATCTTGATTTCTATTCTTAAATATAATGCAATTGTTATTCAATTCTAAAATCAATACTTGCAAAATTCTTATCTTGTCTTAGAATTTATTTTGCATGTATTGAACTCAATCGATTTTATTTTCTGTGATCATAAAACCGATGGTTATGTAATGGTTTTAATATGCATGTGATTAATAGGATTAGATAGACCATGCTTAGGGAAGACGGGTCGTACTACGCCCTAGTTTAGAGTAGACGAACCGTGCTAACCGAAGATGGGTTATGCTATTCCATTGATCATATAAAACGTATTAAGGGATTTTATAGTTTATACCTAGGGAAGACGGGTCGTGCCGCATCTTAGTGGTTAGGTGGACGATCCGTGCCAACCAAAGATAAATTATTATTATCCTTTAATACGAATTTTCTTGTCGTATAACATATGTGATTATAAGCTATTGAATCGAATTACGGTTACTGTTGTGTACGGAGTGCGGTGAAGTCGGTACCCTACTCTCTCTCTCTCTGAAATCATCAAATTTATATTGCGTTTAATTTTATGCATTCTAGTTCACAACCATCAATCTTGTTTCTTCATTAGGTTAAACCTTGTTCTTCAAATTTAATAGCATTCCCTTACAGTCCTTGTGGTTCGACACCCTCAATATAGCCCTATCCTACAGGATTCATTCTATTGCGAGTGGTTTATTTTTATTATTGATATTTTTGGTCATGAAAATACCACATCATGAAAACCTTGGCTATTAAAAAAAAATAAAATATATATATATATAATAAGTTGAGTTTTTCAATGAGTAACCGGACTTCTTGCCTGACCAAGCAATGAGTGTTCGCATTAAAAGATGAGATATTCCAACTAAAAAAATTGTATGGCTAGTTAGGCTTCGTAACTCTTTTTGACTTGAGTAATTAAGCCCTTAGGGATGTTTCTACATCTAGTGCCCTAAAACCACCTAGTTTGGGAGTCACTGGCCCAACGCTCGTTACATAGGTCATTTAGAAGTTTAAGGGAGTCAACATTGCACAGCCTACACAAAAAAATTACATTTTTTATTTTAAGCCTCCGTTGTTTTAATTACATTGCATTTCCTATGATTTTTGGGGATACACGTTTTGAGAATAATTGAAACCATATGATCTTGTTGTTAGTTCACTTTGCACTTCATAGAGTATGTGTTGTCTCAATTTTCCAACCTTGAGTGAAAATGTTATTTGGATGCCTGGATGATGTGGTTCTTATGTTTAACATGTTAAATTTGCTAATGATGTGTGAACCATGTATTTGTGTGAAGAGCTTTGTCCATTAATAACATAGTACCAAATAATTGTTTGTAGGTGTCATTCCTAGAAAACCCTCACGAGACTTCACTCGTCCACTAGGGAATTTCTAGGGGTTTAAAAGACTTGTTGCATACGCTAAATGCAATCGTTTCTCTAACGAAAGCGGATTTATGGTTATTGTTTTCATTGTGTTTTCATTTTTGTTTTGCTAAGGGACTAGCAAAATGTAAGTTTGGGGGTATTTGATTGGTGTCAAATATTGTATATTTAACCCCCCTTAACTTATGTTTGTTAAGCTCTTAGCTTTGTTAATTTCTAATGTTTTGGTTAGTTTTGGTGTTTTAGTGTTTTACAGGTTGTTAAGTTGCATTTGGGGCTAATGCCATCAACTATGGGGCTTAAGATAGTTCGGGGAGCTTTGACAACAAATTTGAGTCGAATGATAATTCGTACCCGACGAGTCCCACAAAAATGGCCATATCATGAGTTGTAGCACTCCGATTGGGGTGATCTTGGTGTCTTTAGAAAGCTAACTCAAAGATCTATAACTTTGTATTTCATATGTGAGGACTAATTCTGAAGGCAGTGCATTCAAACGCACGCAAAACTCAAAGATCTACAACTTTGTATTTCACATGTGAGGGCTAATCTGAAGGCAGTGCGTTCGAACGCACTTGTGCCCATCAAATGCCGAAATTCATGCACAAGTGCGATCGAACGCACCTAGTGTGATCAAACGCACTTATCTGACCTGGCAGCGCTGAAACCCTAGCCTATAAATACCCCAATTTCTTTTGTAACAGTTAGACGCTTGGGAGACGGTTTGAGGTGCCCTTAGTGGCCCAAAACCTCATTGTTCTTCATTGTAAACACTCCTAACATCATTTCTTTAATTTAATGTTTTATTTTTCTTTTATTTAGTCACTTATTCCCTTCACTATGGATTTGTTTATATATATTCATGTTTAGTTCATATTATTTTATCGTTTAATTTATGTATTTTCATTTCAATACATTTTAGTGACAAAAGTGTGTTGATTGTTGTTTACAAATCGTTAAACGTCAACATTCATTGCAATCAGAGATATATCGGATGATTCGTCTACGGACCAATATCCATTGTGACCTCTTTAAACAGTGTTTGCATCGATTAGTTCGACAAGATTTTGTAATAACAATCGGATATACATATGTGCTTTATCGACAGACAGAAATATGAACATTGTGTTAGCGCCCAAAATATGCCTTGTAGCATAGTTGTTATTGAGTATGAGCTAAGCATGTTTATATGTTAATTAATTTGTGGTGAGGTGGATTAATGACCTTAGCGTTTTCATTTATTTATTTTATTGCATTTAATTTAGTCTTTATTTTTTGCATGCCAACTGTTTGATATTGGGACTAGGTTAAGATATTATTAGTTTAGACATTTAAATTGGTTTCTACACAAGGCACGATTCTCTATGGGATCGACCTCGCACTTGCATACCCGCTACACTGCTTAACGACTCGTGCAATTGACGAGTACAATTAGATTTGTGTAACACACTTCCAGGAACTTGATATGCATTTTTGGCCATTTTCATCCTTTTAACCCCAGATTGATGTTAACAACTTGCAACACCATAAAACACTAAAACTAATCTAAATATTTGAAATTAACAACGCTAAGAGCTTAACAAACATAAGTTAAGGGGGGGTCAAATATACAATATTTGGCACTCATCAAATACCCCCAAACTTACATTTTGCTAGTCCCTTAGCAAAACAAAATGAAAAACATAATTAAAACAAGAAACATAAGTCTGCTTTCGTCAGAGAAACGATTGCATTTAGCATATGCAACAAGCCTTTTAAACCCCTAGGCACCCCTAATGGATAAGTGAAGTCTCGTGAGGGCTTTCTAGGAATGACACCGTCCAACAATTATTTGGTACTATATTATTAATGGACAAAGCCCTTCACACAAACAAATGGTTCATACATCATTAGCAAATTTAACATGTTGAACATACTAACCACATCATTCAGGCATCCAAACATCATTTCACTCACGGTTGGAAAATTGAGACAACACATGCTCCATGAAGTGCAAAGTGAACTAACACAAGATAATGGGGTTTCAATTATTCTTCGAAGAGGTGAATCCCAAAATTCATAGGAAAACAATGTGATAAATACAATCAAGGCTTGAATCGAAAGATGGATTTTTTTGTGTGTAGGCTGTGCAATGCTTGACTCTCTTAAGCTTCTAAATGATCTATGTAACAAGTGTTGGGCCAGTGACTCCCAAACCAGGCAGTTTTAGGGCACTAAATGTAGAGACATCCATAAGGGCTTAATTACTCAAGTCAAAAAGAGTTATGAAGCCTAACTAGCCATAAAATCACTTAGCTAGAATTTCTCATATTTTTACGCGAACACTCATTACTTGGTAAGACAAGATGTCCGGTTACTCAATGAAAAGCTCAACTTATTATAATTTTTATTTTTATTTTTTATTAACAGTCAAGGTTTTCATCATCACATTGCAAAAACCTAAAAATCTCAAGAAACACACTTCAAGGTCAAATCTCATACCTCACGGACCCTAATGCTAGTGTGCATGTAAAATATCAATCAAATAAGTGGAGTCTCTTTAATCTAACACATGAATTAAAAACCGGGATTTCTAATGATATGCAATGTTCAACCAAGTTAAACACACCAATGACACACAATCCACAGTTATGATGTAAGTCATACCTAATCAACAACATAGCAAAAAAAAAAAAAATAGAAAAACAAACAGAACAAGCAAATAAACAAACTAAAAGACAGACAGACAAATAGATAGAATGTTTGTCCACCAAGGTTGGCTCCGCCGGCATCCTCATCTAGGATAGCTACAACTATACTTTCTAATAGTTTATAGATATTCTTTGAACTTTTCTGCCCCTTTATCACTATCATCGCACCCTTAACCACCTTCAGACTTATAACCATAAGCGTTTGTGTCCAAGGTACCTAATGAAATCAAATTCTATTCCACTTCTAGTACATGTCTAACATCACATAACGTTCTAACCACACCATCAAACATCTTAATTTTAATACCTATGCCAGTAATTTTGCAATATGCACTATTACCCATAGTAACTATACCAAAATTAACTAACCTGTAGGTGTCAAACCAATCTTTGTTGGGTGTTACGTGAAACGAACATGCTGAGTCCAAAATCCAAGAATCCATAGGATGCTCTGAATTAGATGCAACAGAAAGCATATCACCATCAGCATCGTCTGAATTGTTTTCCACTATGTTCATAGATTTTGAGGAATCTTCATTCTCATTGTCCTTGTTCTTTTTCCAGTCTGGATAGTCTCACTTTATATGCCCTTTATTTTCGTACTTATAGCAATTGATGTCCTTCCTCCTCTTGGACTTTGATTGAGAATTCTTGACTTTCAAATCACCCTTGTTACTGCTGCTTCCATGCTCATAGTTACCCTGTACAACTAGCCGTTCTCCTTGAGAATTTTCATCAATATTTTTCTTCCTTTGATGAAAAGCCAATAGGGCTCTGGTATCATCCTCTAACTCAAAGGTCTCTTTCCTCCATATTAGAGTTGTAACCAAATTCTCATACGTAGAAGAAGTTGGGAGTGAATTCAATAGCATCAACGCCTTGTCTTCATCTTCAAACTTCACATCAACCCTCTTCAAATCGCTGATTATCTGATTGAACGCGTTGATGTGTTGGCTCAGATCCTAGCCCTCTGCCATCTTCAAGACATACCATTGCTGCTTTAGATAGAGCTTGTTCGTCAACGACTTTGACATATACTAACTTTCTAGTTTCAATCAAATTACCGCCGAAGATTCTTCGTCCATGACATGATACACCATGTCATCTCCCACACAAAGCCGAATAGTAGCCACCGCTTTCGCCTCAAGTTGCTTCCAATCTATGTCCGCCATCTAGATGTAAGCAAATTGCCGAACCATGTTAAATTTGTGTCTCAATTCTCTCTTGATCTCTCTCTTTTTGATTTCATATTATTTACCGTTGTTGTGCACGGTAACAACAATTAGTATTAGAGCCTAATTATACGATGGCTTGGATTGACACATCTTTTGCGAAATTTGACACGATAAAGTTCGATGGATTTGGTAATTTCAGGTTATGGTAGAGATGTGTCAAGGATTTGTTGGTGTAACAAGGGATGGTGAAGGCGTTATATGGGACGAAACCAGAACAGGAGAGAGCGGCTATATTTTTTTATTCAATGATTTAGGGTTACAACATAACATATTTATAGGCAAACCTTATAAGTATTTTGGAAAACCCCAAATACCTCCTATAACTTATTTGTCCCTAGGCCCACAAATTAATTACACCCAATAGGCCAGTAGTAGAATATGAGCCACTTGTTCCAACATTATGCTTCCCCCATCATTATGAATAATTGTACGGTTTAACTATCCTAGAAGAGGATGCCGTCAAAGTAGACTTGGGTAATTGCACAGGATCTGATATGGGTCATTTTTTAGGACATGGACTCGGTGTGGCTAAAATCCATGTAGGATGATGGAGGAACTGCCCGTGCTGATATGATAGAGATTTTGATCTCGTTAGCCCTTCTCAAGCTTAAGATTTGATTTGTATGATCCTTTGTTAAGACAATGTTATGCTTTTTTTTTTTAATTTTTCATGGTTTGTAATCCTCTTTTGATGATGGTCTGATAACTAGTATATTTGATGAATATTTATATGTTATGAGATATTTTGTTCACTCTAGTGTATGTTTGTGGGATGATTATTACTCTCTATTTCATATAGTTTTAGTAAGTCTTCCGAGATTTCTCGTTTCGGTGAGAAATGTTGAAATCCCTGAGTTTTGTCTTGCGAGGGATAGGGCTGAGAGACAAACTATGGGGTCAGTTACTAATTAATTGATTTATTCATCCGGTCGTTACACATACTCCTCTCATTTTTCTCTCGTCTTTATACTTTTTAAAATTACCATTAGATTTGTGAGGTCTATATGGCTCCAGAGATCTAATGGTAATTTTAAAAAAATTGGAGAATGAAAGAAAAAGAAGAAGAATAATAATTTTCCTAATTTTATAAACATGTAACTTTTATATATACTTATAATTTATGACTTAATATGAAATAAAATTTAAGACTTATCTACTTTTATTTATTTTATTTCACATAAACACACTCACACACATATAGAGGCCACATATATATATATATATACACGTTTGTATGTTTATTTGCTTAGGGAAGTTCCAACTCCTACAAATCTTGGTTCCACACCCTGTACACAGTAGTAGATTCTAGGCTATTTATAGTATGAGATACAAGTTTTTGGGCTGATCTAACTGCCATTCACAGTAACTCTATAAACGTACATGGGTTCCATAATGAGAATAACTTAGATGAGGAGGTTGCACAAAAGGTGAATTTTGTGCAACCAATAAGAAGCTGACACCTAAACTAAATTTAACAAACTTAAGTTTTAAAAAATAAACTCAACACACCAGATTATATCACATATCAAATAAAAAATTAATTAATTAATTATTAAAAAAAAAACCAAAATTGAAGGGAAAATGAAGGGGTGGCCGACTACCACCCCTCCCCCACTTGGGTGGTTGGTTGGCCACCCCAAGTGGGGTAAGGGTGGCCACGCGGCCAGTCCCATGCCCACTTGGGGTTAGGTGATGGGCTGGGGGGGGAAGGATGGGCTGTGGCTAGATTTGGGTGGACGGCGAAGGCTGGATTTGGGCAGACAGATGTGTTGTGGTTGGTGTAGGGCGATAGTTGGCGCTAGGCGACGGGCTAGCTGGGGGGGACGGTGGCAGGCTAGGTGCGAGGTTGAACGGCAAAAACGGGGAGGGAGGAGGGGGAAAAACCAACCCCAGGGTGTGGCTGCGCAAGCCATCCCCCGCCCAAGGGTGGCCGGCGAGCCACAACATAGGCCATGGGAGTGGCTGCGCGGCCACCCCTAGGCCTAGTGGTGTTTGCCGGCCACCCCTTCATTTCCCTTCAATTGTGATTTTTTTCTAAAATTTAATTTTTTATTTGATATCAGGTATAATCCGGTGCAGCAAGGTTTTTTTTCTTTCTAAATTTAAGTCTGGTAAAATTTGCTTAAGTGTCATCTTTTGATTGGTTGCACAAAAGCTACCTTTTGTGCAACCTCCCTACCCAAGATGCTCTCTTCCCTAATATATAAGAGAAATAAAGACTAAATTACCACCAATTTAACAATGTTTTCTCTGACTTTCAATTGCAACAATCTTTCCCTCAATTACCAAAAATTGTCGATGTCCCCCTAGTGATGAAAATATCCTTAAAAATTTAATATATATATATATATTTAAAAAAACCTTAAAAGAAATGAAAAAGGGAGTGGCAATTTATTTTTTTTAAAAAGTTTTTATTTATTTATTTTTTAAAATAGTTTTTGTTAAAAAAAATTTAAAATTCATGGGATATTTTTGTCTTATTGTGAAATATTTGAGGTTATTTTTATCTTTTTGCTATCACTAGGGACATTGTCAAGTTTTTGGAAGTTGGACTTTGGACAGACAATTAAAAGTTTGAAAAAACATTGTCAGCTAGGTAAAACTTCAAGAGTACCAAAAAAAAAAAAAAAAAACGACCAAGACTATGAATTGTCCTTGCTTCCTTTGGCACGTGACGCAGAAGGGAAAGAGAAAAGATATTAAACACCACTTCTGACTTTTGTTTGTAGATTGCGGGAGTTAATAAAAAGGGGAGATGAGTAAGCAGGGTAGATGCGTAGTTTGAAACAATTGCTTCCCTTCTCTCAAGTCACCACCATGTATATAACCCACTCACATGTTGATTGCACTATTTGAAAGGTCCATCTATCTACAATCCTCAAGAGATAGAGAGAGAGAGAGAGAGAGAGAGAGAGAGAGAAGCCATGGGGAGGCCTCCTTGCTGTGATAAAGTTGGTATCAAGAAGGGTCCATGGACACCTGAGGAGGACATCATCCTTGTCTCTTACATCCAAGAACATGGTCCTGGAAACTGGAGATCAGTGCCTACCAACACTGGTAATTAATTAACTCCTCTTACTTTTCTTTCTTCTTTTTTTGGGATTTCTAATGCTCTTTTTGTTTGTTTACTCAAAGGCCTATTAAGATGCAGCAAAAGTTGCAGGCTTAGATGGACCAATTACCTCAGACCAGGAATCAAACGAGGCAACTTCACTCCACATGAAGAAGGGATGATAATCCATTTGCAAGCTTTATTGGGTAACAAGTAATCTTCAAACTTCACCTTTCTTTTCTTTCTTTTTTTCATGTAACCATATATATATAAACAAATCAAGTAAAAAAACCACTCAAATTAATTCATCCTCCCTCGTCTTTGTCAATTTTGATGGGAAATATTAAATCTGCTTCTGACCAGATGGGCAGCCATAGCTTCGTACCTCCCACAAAGAACAGATAATGATATAAAAAACTATTGGAATACCCATCTGAAGAAGAAGCTCAAGAAATTTCAGTCAGCTTTAGACCCCCACATGGCATCCGACTCAACCAAAAGCTTTATAAACGAGAGAAGAAGCTTGGAAATCGTCACCCCTTCCCCATCTCTCAGCCTAAGTCAGTCATCTACTACATATGCCTCAAGCACCGAGAACATCTCACGGCTCCTTGAAGGATGGATGAGATCTTCCCCAAAGACTAACAACAAAATACTTCAACAAAACACCAACTCCGGGGCAATGGATAATCATCAAGCCTACCAACTGAAAGCCGAGCAAGATGGCGGTCGCGGGGGTGGCGATTTAGTCTCTCATGAAGAGTTTGAGTCCATTTTATCTTTTGAAAACTTGAACAACGCAGCGTGGGACAAGTCCACCGGCGATTCTATGCCCGGGAGAGGTTCTGAAGCTGCTGCAAATGATGACAAGGTTCATGTCTTGCTGGAGAAAAACAAACCAAGATCTGACAGCAACACTACTCCCCCACTATCATTCCTTGAAAAGTGGCTCTTGGATGAAAGTGCTGGTCAAGTAGAGGAGATGATGGAATTGTCTCCAATGTTCTGATTAAAAAGAGCATCACCGAATCGATGCTTTAGATATGATTTGAAAAAGGTGTTTGGGTTTTTTTTTTAGGGTTTATTATTACCTTTATCATGGGGGGTTCTGAGAAGTTCGGATCTCTTAATCAGCTAGCAAAGTGCATGTAACTGAAGAGTTTCTGAATGAATGAATTATCTCAAGGGACATGATCAGTGTTGTTACTCCTTAATTAGTTTGTATTAAGGTATAGTTGAGTGAGGTTAATCAGCTAATTAGTTATAGATCATTCAATTGTATCCAAATTATAACCGTTTCTCAAGTGAAAAAAAATATGGGATGATCAGATTCAGGCCAACTATGACAGAAGGAGGGCTTTAATCCAGAATTAAAGGGGGGAAATGGAAGAAATGAATGCATGTTTATTGAAGGCCTTTAATGGGACATAATCATAGTATGTACTTTTTCTATCTCTTTCATATATCTATATATATTATTGGCTAAGTTTCACAGAAAGGATCGCTTATAGGTGAAGACAATGTTGAGTCTGCTAATTAACAAACTTACATATATATATATATATATATATATGTATGATTTGCTTCGAAATATACTAAAAAATGAACTTTTTGGAAAAAACTAATTATTTATGGTAATTATTTGAAGCAAGGATGAGAGATACGCATGATAATGGTGAAAGGAATAATAGCCATATAATTAAGTAAAATAGGATGCTGTCACGAAACTCTTGCATCCAAATGAAGCAAATAGTTGAGCCAAAAGTTCTTCTTTTTGGGAAATTTATAGAAGGGAAACATGTGATTTTCTTCACCTTTCGGTGTGAGAAGCTGGATTGCTGATCTTATGGCTACCATGAATATAATTTTCACAGGATTCTGGAAAGGATTTGAATCCTCACATCTCTGCTGCAGGGCCCCTTTACAGATCATAGCCCACCAATCATAATAATAATGATTATAATCATGATGGCACGAAATCAATGAAGTAAAATTATATAGAGCTTTGTCTGTTTGTGAGAAATGAATGCAGGACCCTCTCCACCAAGATGTTGTATATAAATGTGATTGGTAGTGACAACCAAAGATTAGGTGCACCATTTGTTTACTCCGAAGACCAAGTAAATGTTAGCCAGTCAAGGTGTTAAAAGCTAGGGCGAGGCTAAGGGTATTGCCTTTTTCACTGTAACTTCCTTAAAAAATTAATATTGCAGTCTACGTAGTTCTTACCCTGTTAACTAAAACAAATATAGACTATCAGTGTCACTTACCATGCCAACAAACTGACACAGTAATTTACGCCACATTGACCATGTTAACTACTAAAACGTGCACGATCACTTATAAGGAGTTGTAGTAAAATTTGTACTACTCCAAACATATTCTAGTCTTAAAATAACAAATAACCTACATTCTTTAATAAATAAAAAATAATAATCCTTTCTTCCAAAAAACCTTTATTATTATGTAATTCTCACAAAAACATAAAGAATCCAAGGATCTAGTTATTGTGGCCTACATATCTAATTATCTATGATACTTTCTCATCATTTTATCCTTCAAACAATATATATATATACTATCTCAAGGATATAAAACTTATAATAAGCAATATTAATATCCTTACACAATTTCAAGCCATAGTAAATTAAAGAAAGTATGTAAAGTGCGTACATACATATTTAGTAGTGAATTTATAAGAAGGGCCTGTGTGGTTACTCAAAAGCGAAAAGAAATTAAATGAGATGTGAGGATGCGCGCTGCTGTACGTTGGACTCATTTATTTGCTGTGAAGAAGCAAAGCCTCCTTTTACTTTTCCTCCTTTTTGGGGTAGAAGAAGGATCTTCTTCTTTGAGAGAAATAATAATAATAATAATAATAATTGTATTTATTATTATAACACTACTGCTTGGCATGCATTTCAGCAATCTCTTGACAGTGGTACCCAACATTCTTAATTTCGTTGGAAGCGTCAGTCTGCAGGCATTCGACAACCCCACGTACGTAGGCGGTTCTGCTTCGACTGTAGTCTGTAGAAACTAATGGTAGGCGGCGCCATCACTAGGCAGATAGCTAGCCCTAGCCAATTCTCCTAGAATTACGTCATATATATGCCTTACGTCACAACACCTTTAAACACCATATTATTTGTTAGGGAGGTGCTGCTATTCGGTCATGGCAGAAAACTTATGTTTTTGCCTTCCATTCAAATAATGACACCTCAGCTGATACATCTTAAGAAACTAAAACCAAAACACCTGATAACTATCTTTTGAACATTAAAAAACCAACCAATTCACGGATCTGAGAAATCTGGAGATAGATCATCATGACGCACGGCGGACACCCAAGCTCTCTCTCTCTCTCTCTCTCTCTCTCTCGTGCAGAGAAGAATGGTCTCCAGCTCTTTGTCAATACACTCTTCCACATTTTCATTTTCACCCAATTCCAACTGATTCGTCTTCCACTTCATCTAAGCAGCCCTTAATTTCCCCAACCCTCGGCTTCTCGAACCAGCCCATCAAAGATGGCTCGGTATGATTTTGCAGAACAATTCCATTGCGGGGTGGTGTCCGATGGAATTGGGAAAATATCTTGATGAAACCGAACCTTAGGATATGGTCGTATTTGTGCAATTTTCTAGCACTAGACATAAGGAGTTCTCTGATGATTCCATCGTATTTATGTGTTTTAAGGTGTCGGCTTTGGTGGTGGGTAGCGGAGAGGCGATGTTGCCGGAGGATGTGGATGAGGTAGCGACCCACGCCGAGGAGCCAGACCGTCTGGGTCACGCCAAACGCGCGTGACTCCACGGCGTGGGTCTGTCCCTCACCGCATCCCTCCGTGGGTCTCTCACCTTTCTCTCTCTCTCATAATCCGTTTTACTTAGACAACTTTTGTGCAATTTTTTGGCTTAAGGTGACGTGGCTTTCTTTCATTGGTGGGCAAAAACCTCTTCCTTTACGCCACATCCGAACGGAAGATATTCTCTATTTGTTATGCAATAAATGAATAAAAATCTATTCACCTTAATTATAACCGCATGAAAATAAGTCTTTCTAGCGTGAGTGGAAGTGGAACTAGTGGCGGATCCAGGATTTCATCTATGTAGGGACGTGAAGAAAGTAATAAAATATAATAATAATTTTTTTTTGGTTATTTACTTTATATATTATATTTTTATTATAATATTGTAAATACAATTAAAAATATAAATTATAACATGATATGTATATTACAAAAAACATATGTATGAGACTTCATAAATATATGCCAAATTGATATTTCAGTTAACAAGTACTAGTACAAAAATAAAGAAAAATACAAAATACAGAGTTTTTAAAATTGCATTCGACATGATTTTAAAGAAACGAAATCATCAAGTATCAAATTTGAATTGAAGCTTTTGGAAATTGCTCTTTCAATGTAGACAAGTAAATTATCCGCAAGAAACTCATCTTCCATTTTGTTACGAAGTCTTGTTTTAACAATCTTTATACCTGAGAATGCTCGTTTAGTAGTTGCTACAGACACTGGAATAGTTAAAACAAGACGAATCAATCTGTTAATAAGATAGTACGTATTTGATTTTCCTGTCTTTGCCAATCCTCGACATAATTCTGTAATGGAAGACAATTTTTGTAATTTCGGATGATTAAGCATATTAACTTAAAAATGTTTCAACTGAAATTTCAAAATCATTTTCTCATGGTCAGAAAAATCAAGAAAATAGTACTTATCTGCAAAAGTACATATATCATTAATATTAAATGATTTATAATCATCACTTTGATCAAAAGCTGAACTAAGTGTCAAGAGTTTTATTGTCATTTCACCAAATCTATTATCAAGCTCTTACAATTGACAGTCTATAGCAATCTTGAATATGTTAAAATGATAATGATACTCCACTGTAATGTGATCCCGTTGATGACGACCTCGGACTTTAACATAACGAGCACTAAAATCTGGAATGTCAATTTCATGTTTATTGCAGAAAAATATTACTTCCTCATGCAAACTATCCCAATTTTCATTTCTCAATTTTTGGAGGAGTGTTTCTGTATTAGAAATTAACTACATAGCACTGAAGATGTCTTGAGATTTTTGTTGCAGATGCTGAAAAAGACAATCAGTAGTACCCATGATTTTCCCTCATCAAATGTAGAATGAGTACAAATTTGAATGATGTAATCATTGTATAAGCAACATTAGCATCCCACGTTGAGAGTAAGTGGATCCTTCTTCTGTAATATTTTCAAGTACTACACAAGTAGGATTAAACATCATTAGTACGCTACAAATGGAATGAAAATGAGAACCCCAATGAGTATCACCAGCTCATGTTAAAGTGCCAATTTGGTTAGCTCATTTTCCAGTTTCAAGTTTATCAATAGCTATCAAATGTGCAATATCTGCTTCATGAGCATCTTCCAGTTGATCATGGTGTTTACATGAAGCACTAACCACATTGATAATAAAATTCAAATTTGAGAATAACTCATAAACAAAAACAAATTCTCGAGATGCAGCAATTAATGCTAACTGTAATCGATGTGCAAAACAATGAACATAATATGCATAAGGACAATCATTAAGAAATAATGCCTGCAACCATTTTTATTTGCCACACATATTACTAGTACCATCATACCCTTGTCCACGAATACTTTGAATATCAAGATCATTTTGAGAAAGAACATAAGATATTCTATTTTTTAAAGTCGATGCTAATGTATCTTTAACATGGACAATATTAAAGAAGCGTTCTTGAATGAAACCATTTTTGTTAACAAATCTTAAAATAATGGCCATTTGTTTTCTCTTAGACTCATCTCATGCTTCATTAACAAAAATGCAAAATTTTGAATTACCAATTTCTTCACGAATTGCATCTCGTATCCTTTTTGCTAAGACATGTAAAATATCTTTTTGGACATGATGTGAAGTATATTTTGCATTTCCTGAAGCATTTTCTAAAACAACCTCAGCAACATCCTTGTCGTAAATGGACACAAGTTTTATCAATTTAAGAAAATTGCCACAATTTTTTGAATTTGAACCTTCATCATGACCTCTAAAAGCACATCCTTGGCTAAATACCGAACACAATCGATTGAAGTCTTTAATCCCAATAGATTCTTCAATTTTTCTTTCAAAATTTGTTTATCTATCACCTTATCAATATGTTGAGATTAATTCATCAAACTGTTACAATACTTAACAGCATTATTATGAGGTGAATATGGCCCATTTTCCATATAACCCAAAAAAGCACAACGCATGTCATCATTAACTTTCTTCCAATTATGAAATCCTTCAATAGTAAATGCATGAGCTCCAAATCGACTTGTTTAATTTTTAAAGAAAATATAGCAGGGTAAACAATAAGCAGCATCTTTTGCAGAAGAAAATTTTAACCAATCAAACATCGTATACCAAGACGATTGAAATCTTAGAAGAGTGTTGCTCTCCTCAAGAGCTAAAGTTTGAGAATTAGATGCTGAGGAAGACATTTTGGAATTTGAATCATCATTTTTCTTAAAAAATACGTCAATTGTTTTTGACTTGCTCGTAATGCAATCTAAGATTTTTCGAAAACCTGAAAAATTTATTTATCTATTAGTTTAAATACTTATCACTCTAAGTCTCTCTAATGATATTATAATAAAATTATTAGCAATTTAACATATTTTCAATAGTTATTAATCTAACAAAACAAAACAACAAATATATGAATAAAAAGTACAAACAATAAAAGATAACATATGTTACATACTTGAGATTGGCAATAATCTACTGAAACTCGTTGATGCTTGACAAAATCCCAAAGTATATATAAAAACACCTAAAAATGTCAATATTGTTTTAATCAGACCAAGAGAAACAAAATTTAAATAACTCACAATTGATAAAACAACAATTTATACATATATATATATATATATATATATCATACCTTAGGAAAGTTTCCAATAACTCACATATATATATATATATATATATATATATAACTCACAGCACATAAAGTTTCCAGCAAAATCACATATCACACCTTCAAAGCAAATACTGGAAGACAAAGGAATGGTGTAGAGATAAAAATAGTAAGTAAAGTTTAAGTTTTTCAAACAATAAAAAAATAGGGAAAAAGTAAACCAAAAAATAGATCAATCGAAGAAAAGAAATATAAGTCAAACATACACCAATAGATTTCAAAGCAAATAATACCAATTGAAAGAGAAAAATATACCTTAAAAAGCTTGTGACGACCAACTACTTCTTTCTTCAACTCAATTTAAACTACAATGGAAATCTCAAATTTAAACCCTAAATTTAAATCTAAATCAGAATTCATCAACTCAATTTAAACTACAATGGAAATCCCCAAATTAAACCCTTAATTTAAATAATACACATCAATTGCCAAACGGATACAAAGCTAGTAGAACAAGAAAAAAGAAAATAGGAACATGCTCTAAAATGGTCTTTGATGTGGTAAATTTGTGACCAAATTTATCAATAATAAAAATACCACTCGCAATAGGACGAATCTCGTAGGATAGGGCTATATTGAGGGTGTCGAACCTCAAGGACTGTAAGGGTTTTGCTATTAAATTCAAAGAACTAATTTTAACCTAATTAACAAAAGATGTTTGATTGTTTGTGAAATTGAGTGCATGAAAGTAAATGCAGAATTAAAAGTAAATATATGAGAGAGAGAAAAGTAAGGTACCGATTTCACCACAATCCGCACAACAATGGCAACCGTATTTAATTCCAAAAACTCAGAATATGTATGTTATAAAAGAACAAGAAAATACAATATCAAGGGATAAGGATAATCTATCTTCGGTTGGCACGGATCGTCCACCTAACCACTAAGATGCGGTACGACCCGTCTTCCCTAGGCATAAACTATAAAATCCCTTAATAAGTTTTCATACAATCAATGGAATAGCATAACCCATCTTCGGTTGGCACGGATCGTCTACCTAAATTATACTAAACTAGGGTGTAGTACGACCCGTCCTCCCTAGGCATGGCCTATCTTAATCCTATTAATCATATGTCTATTAAAATCCATTGCATAACCATCAATCTTATAATCACAGAAAATAAAGTTGATTTGAGTTCAATACAGGCAAAATAATTTCTAAAACAAGAATAGAATTTTGCAAATATTGAATTTGAATTGAATAACAATTGCATTGAATATTAAGAACAGAAATCTAAAGTTGCAATCCTCACAGTTATGCAATCAACATACATAAATTGAATTAAATGAAATCAAATACAATCACCATTGTGCTTGGAAAGGGTTTACATCGATACCCCACTAAGGGGGTTTAGCCGCTCATGATCTTCTAAGCTCCACTAAGCCTCCAAGAAATATTTTCTGTCTAAAACTAAGTCTATCTTCTCTTGAAGCATAGAGGCTTATTTATAGGGAGTAACAAGTCCTAGAAGCCCTAGTAAACCTAGAAAATTCGGAATTCATTCTCCTAGTTGAATTAGGAGTCAATCCATGTACAAGTAGGAAAAGGATTCGTCCAGATTTGTCTTCTTCACTTTCGAGGAAATTTTGGCGTAGCGAGAGTTCGATTTAGGAAAATCTTATTTCATCATGATTTGTAGAAAATTGAATTAGCTTTCCAATGCCGCTGGAATCACCTCAATCCGATATTTGAGCTGAAAGTTATAGCCAAAATACTGAGACGTGTTCAAAATCTGAAATTCTATCCGATCCGATTTTGACTCAAAGTGGAGAAATTCCGATTTTATCCTTTTCTTGTTATGATTAAACTTAACCACATCATATCTATCCTCTATTGTGATTGGTTAAGCTTAATCATGTCTTCTAGGTCCACTCAAGTTGTGCTTTAAACCCAAATTTAATGGTTTTTCTTGCATCTTTATTAAATACTTGAAAACACAAAAACAACACAAAATCAAACAAATAACAATGCTAAGGAATTAACAAGTGTGAGTTAAGGGGCTTGAATGTGCAACATTCAGCACTTATCAGTCTTGTAGTAACTAATGTAAATAAATACAAAGAAAAGGGCAGAGCAGGGCCAACAGTGGCAAACTACTCTAAAAAACACGCCCAAAAGTAAAAGCTCTCGAACAAATGGACCTAGGGTCCTATTTACAGGCTGGCGGGTCACTGGAGTGCGTTTGAACGCACTAGTTATTTGTGGGCGAACGCAGGGCACACATTCGATCGCAAATAACTGTTGTGGCGGCTAGGGCTAACTGAGCTTGCGTTCGACCGCAGATCCCTTGCGTTCGAACGCAGATAATTGCTAGGGCCGGCTGAGTGTTGCGTGCGACCGTGGGTGTTGCGTGCGACCGTGGGTGCGTTCGAACGCACCAAGTGCGGTCGAACGCACTTTGGTAGGAATTTCACTTTAAGTCCACTTTCTTGCCCTTGCTAGCCATGTTTGTTGCAATGACCTGCACAACACAAAACACTAAAAACTATACAAAATATTAGTTATTAATGCAGATAAGCGCTTAACAAACATAAGTAAAAGGGGGGTCTAATAAACAATATTTGACACCGATCAAATACCCCCAAACTTACATTTTGCTAGTCTCTTAGCAAAACAAAAATGAAAAACACAATAAAAATGTAAGTCCGCTTTCGTGGGAGAACAATTGCATTGAGCACATGCAACAAGCCTTTTAAACCTCTGGGAGTTCCCTAGAGGACGAGTGAAGTCTCGTGAGGGTTTTTCAGGAATGATACCCATAAACATTTGTGCAAACATTTTATTCTCCATCATGCAAAAATATATCAATTATGGTTTAAATTCAAAAGCAAGCTTAATCAAACAAACACTATTTTCACAAATTTCAGGGAATTAACAATCAAGATACAAACATGGCATTATGAGATACAAAAATCAATTCTAGTGAAAGTGAGATTAGCACAAAAATATAGGATTGCAAAACTAATCTTTAGTCTTGTATGCTTCGACACTCAAAATTCATTGGACAACACATCAAAAACAATAACCAAGGTTCATCAAAAACTTTTTTTTTATTTTTTATTTTTATTGCATAACTTCCTTAAGCTTTCTAATTGACCCATGTATCAAGCATTAAGCCAATGACTCTCAAACCAAATGGTTTTAGGGCATTAGGCGTAAAAACACCCCTAAGGACCTACTAACTCAAGTCAAAAAAGGCTACAAAGCTTTGCTAACCACATCTAACTTCTCACTTTTTTACGCGAATACTCATTGCTTAATGAGGCAAGAGATCCGGTTACTCGGTGGAAAGCTCAAAATGATCATTTTTTTTTTAAATGAACCACGGTTATCTTTCCAAACGGTTTTCCAACTGCATTCAAGCTTACAAAACTAACAAGACCAAAATCAAATTTTTATCCCACAAATTACGTACCAATTGTGCTCGTGAAACTCAAATTGAACTACAATATCTCATTATGCCAAGAAAGTAACATAACTGAAAATCCCTTAATCAATGTGATCATATGTTTGTCAAATTAAACACACCAATGAAAATAAACCATAACTAAAATAAAAATGCATAATAAAAAATCAAATGTGCACATAAGATAAAATACCCCCAAACTCAAAATGCACCCCACGCAGTGTCGATATAGAAAATAAAAAACATAGTGCAAGGGTATAAAATAAACCAAGACGTCACAAAGACGTCACGGGCTGGTGGTGCATAAGGTCCTGCCGCTGAGGCATCATCCATGATGGCTCGGAACATCTCCTAGACCTCGAGTCTATCCCGACGAGCCCCTCCGAAAATCTAACCGAGATCACACGTCTCGAGATCGTATGTCCACGAGGGTGTCTGAAGTGTAATAGATCCAGCGTCGAGTGATACACTCATCCTCCTCGCTACTCCTCCCGCTCTACCTCTCTGTGTGACTCAAATGCCATCTCATGCTCAGTTGCCATCTCTGGAATGTCCATGGGCTCGCTCGGGCTTTGGCTGTAGCTGCTTTGTGCACTGGGCATGTGATAGACTTTGCCACCGGATGGCCAAAGTATGGGCTCTTAGTGATCGGCCCATCCGCTGGTGTGCCTTTAATTCCCATCTTTCTTAGAATGTGCGTGATGAGAAAAGGGAAAGGCAACCCCCATGTCTTTGTGTGCTCAGCCCCCCGATGGTGTACTCCCTCACAGAATTTTTGGATCCAACGCCAGATAATCTCAAAATGGAACACCATAATCCTCTGTGGAATGAGTAGAGGGCACTGAGGAATAGGTCCCTCCTCTGTGTCTTGTGTCCCAATGGACACACATTTTGATACAGCACCATGTCAATAAAGAGAAGATTTCGAGGAATCTTCGTCTTGTGCATTCAGATCGGCATACCCCTCACATATCAGAAACGATGTCCTCGAGTGTGAGCATGGAGGGGCACTCAAGCCAGGGGATGTCCGACTCAGGCGGCTCATGGCTACACTTCAACACAGCCGCTACATTAGCAATGGTCACCTCCACTTCTCTTCCGTCAATGGAAGAGAAAAGTGTATCCGGCTGGTCACCGTCAATCCTTAGATGAGTGTAAAACTCTCTGACTAGCTGCTCGTATGCAGTGAAGGTGACGGGTTTGAAAAGACTCTTCAAACCCCACCGCTTCAATTCCTCTACAGCCCAACTTGTGGCTTCGTTGTTGGAGAATGATCGGTGTCAAATATTGTTTATTAGACCCCCCTTTACTTATGTTTGTTAGGCTCTTAGTTGTGTTAATAACTAATGTTTTGGATAGTTTTTAGTGTTTTGTGTTGTGCAGGTCATTGCATTAAAACATGGCTAGCAAAGGGCAAAGTGCACTTAAAGAGAAGAAGCCGATTTGAATGCTCAATCAAGACTTTGCGGAAGACTCACTTGCAGAGAAGCTGGGTGGAGAATTTTAGTCAAAAGAAGATTGTCAACGGGTACCCTACGTATTAAATAACTGCGCTCAAACGCATTGGATGACGATAAAGGACCTTATGTTTTCATTTCATTTCACGTTGGAAACGATTGAGGCAATTGGGCCTAAGTCCTGTCTTCACTACTAAACACTCTAAACGATTTTATTGTTTATTTTATTTAATGCTTTATTTTACCTTTATTTAGTCTCTTATTCCTTCACCATGGATTTACTTAAATGCTCTTATAGTTAGTTTTACATTTAATCCGTTTGTTACTTGCCATGTATGTTCGTGGTTTAATTTGGTGAGTTATCGATTGTGTTAGTTGTTTGGTCATAGCGTAGTCCGATGGATACATTTCATCGCTTACGCCCATTTATCCATTGTAGTTAGTGTTAAATTACTTTCACTTTGGATCCTTTGGGCCTTAAAACGTCATGTTTTATCTTCGTCAAATGGGTGGACGTGATTATTTCAATAGGCACAAACTAGAACATGCATCACTTTTAATCGATAGACGGATGTTTAATTAGTTGTGTATTTAAATATATATTCATGTTTAGTTCATATTTTTCTGTCTTGATAGACGAAAATATGAACAATGTGTTAGAGCTCAGAGTATGCCTTGTAGCATAAATGTTTAATAAATATGAGCTAAGCATGTTTATATGTGAATTAATTTATTGTGAGGTGGATTAGGGATTTTAATTATTTTATTGCATTTTTAACTTAGTTTATTTTCTGCACGTTACCTGTTCGATATCAGGACTAGGTTAAGGTATTTTTAGTTTAGGCATTTTAAAGTTGATTTTTGGCAAAGCTGATTCTCTGTGGGTTCGACACTCGCACTTGCACATCCACTCTATTACGATCGACTCATGCAATTGGCGAGTACTATTTTTGGTACGATCAAAGAACTCCTCTTTGATTGCAAAGGTGTTCACCAACAAGAGCTTTCAGCTCTCCATGGATGGCCTAGCTACAGTGGCATGGGATCCTGATGATTGGGATGACGAACCTTGCCCTCTAGGCGTGCTGGAGGTTTGTTGGGGTAATTTATCGAATACCTGGTGTGCAGCCCGAAATCAAAGGGTTGGAGAACCCTTTTGAATTAAGCCCAACCCCCTGCAAAATTGAAACACAACCAACACAAAACAATTGGGCACAATCCAAGAGTGGATTTGTGCCAAAATCAACCAAAAAAATGAAAAAAATGGGTGATTTGAGAAAAAAATGGGTTTCGGGTTGGTTGGGGACAAAACGGGAAATTTGGGGATTTGGGTGGCCGGCGGTGGGTGGGTACGGTGGAGAAGGTCTGGCGGTGGTGAGTGGAGGGTGGAGGGAATGGTGGATGGCGGTGGGTGTGCGTATTTTGGATGTTTAGGGAGGTGAGGGACGGAGGAGGGGTTTTTGGGGACTGTACGGCTGGTAGGAAAATGGGGGAGGGGAAGGAAAAAAATGACCTAAAAACTGTTCAAGCTGGCCTAAAACCGAGTACGTTCCAACGTCCATAGGTGCGTTCGACCGTATTCGTGTAGGTGCATGGGTGTGTGTGTGCGTCATGCGTTCGAACGCATGCGTGTAGTGCAGTGCGTGAGTAAAGAAGCTGAACTCACCAAGGCAAGGTATGCGCCTTATGCAACGTTGAGCGTGCAAGAACGTTGAGCATAAAGAGCAAAAAAAACAAAAAATTTTTTACAAGATTTACACAAGGGTTTTTTTACATAAAAAAATAAAAACACAATACACACAAAACACAAAAAGAATATTTACACAAACAAAATATTTACAGAAACACAAAATAAAAATATTTACAAAAAAAAAAAACACCCCCAAACTTAAAACGTCACATTGCACACAATGTGACCGAATTAACCTAGGGGATAAGTCAATTTAGGTATAGCATAAAAGAATGCTTCCCCAAATTTGACTAAAAAGTAAAACATAAAGCAATAAACATAATGAGGGGTGCCTCCAACAAGCGCTAAGTTTAACGTCTTCAGCCAGACTCGTGATAAGGAACAAACTACCTATGATACTAGGTAGACACAACAACTACTGTACCGAGAATGGTGGGCACTATCTTGCCCGGGTCAAACGGGTGATGGTCATAGCTGGGATAATCAATATGCAGAAATAGATATCCACCTAATACCGACCTCAGATGATCATAAAATGGGGGAGGAAAATAATCATTCCTTCTTCGATCAATCTTGGCCTCCTTGGCCGCATATGAATGGGAGCAAAACGTTTGCTCTCAGTAGTAAAATTGGGTGACTCAAATGTGGAGGAATAGACAGTGGGGAAAACTAAATCCATGGTTTCCCCACACTCTGACTGTAACTCAGATATGGGATCGATAATGAAAGGAAGTAGCTCAACTACCTCGTCAAAGTACTGTAATGCCCCGATAAAAGTAATCTTTATTTAGAAGATTCCTTCTTGACTAAACGCATAAGCCTGAAGCCTTACACCCTTAGCCTAACCTAATCACGTTTGGATCTGCTAGGAGTAGAAGTTTAACACTAACCCACAAGGGGCGGATGTACGCTAGGTCTAGCGGACGTACGCTTCTGTCTGTAGTGCGGACGTACGATGGGGGACCACCAGACGTACGCTCTGCAAATAGTACACCAGACGTACGTGGGACCACCGGACGTACGCTACTTTTTGGTATACCCTTTAGGTAATACCTGGACATACGAGACACCCTTTGGACCAATGTGCACAGACCACCAGACATACGCTAGGGTTGCTGGACGTCCGCTGCTCTGTCAGGGAGTTGGTGGCAGATTTTCTCTATAAATAGCCGCCCCTCCCTTTCATTTCTCACACCTTCTTCTTCCCCTGGTATGCCCCTAGGCTGCCAAGACCGTTCCTTGGTGTTTTGAGAAAGAAATTCATAAAAGAGAGCGTCGACGGAGGTTTCCGAGGGAAGGGAAACATGTCGGTGCTGAGCTTTGGGGTAAGCTCCGTTTCTCTTCATTGTTATTATCTTGTTATCTTATGATTCTGCTTGATAATGGTTTTTAGTGTTCACTAAGCGTTTTCCTAAAAATGGTGATGTTTTCAAATGGGTTTTCTCAAAGAATTGAGGTTCTGTGATTCCTTACGTTGCATGTTCTATTTTGTTAGCTTAGAAAGGGATTAGAGGTCTGCAAACATCACTAGAAAGCGTTGCTTTGTCGAGCCTTAAAATAGTGCTAAACACACGAGACGTCGCTCTCGAGGGCCGTCGGTCGATGGAAGCACACTGTTCTTAAGCTTCATACGTGTACGCTCTAGCTTAGCCTTAACTTTAGGTTTCCTAAGACTTAGAATGACGGTGTTTTGTATTTGTTATAATAGGAAATAGCTTCATCGGAGGATTCCCTCGAATGTGCGAGGTAAGTAGACACTTACACCCTTTTCCTTAAAACCGTGGGATATGTTAGCTGACTGACCATGCGTATGAGATGAGCATGTTTACTTTTTGTAATTACTCGGTAATTGTATGCTTTAATAAATCACCAAGATGCATCATAAGACATGGTACGCTGGTACGTGCGGTATAAATGGCCATGGGCTTATTATATAAACTGCGTACTATGGTCAAATGTGTGTGTTATGTGAGGGCTGTGGATCCATTGGTTTCGTGACCTTGATGCAATTATTCCCAATGGTTCGGTCACTACAGGACAGACGTCACTAGTTGGTGTGGGCCACTCGGGGTCGGACCCAGTCGTGCCACTAGTGTTACGTATGGTATGTTGTACAATGGCTGGGGCACTGGCATTGTATTATAGGTCCCTCGGGACAGCATCAACCCGAGAAGGGGTAATATCTTGGGTAGACCATGTATGGGAGTTATGACCTATAAAGCATTATGTTTTCCTGCATCAAAACAATTAGGCCGTTATCGCCGGTTTTACACCATAGAGCTTTAAAAACCCTAAAATCTATGAAATGGTGTATTAGCGGGGGTAAACTCCCTCTTTGATTATTACTTGGATAGCACGTTTATTTGTATTAATCAGGCTCATGTCATGCTTACGTGTGGGGTTTACTTACTAAGTCGTTAGACTTACACAGTTGTTATCATTCCTTAGGTAACTTGATCCAACTGTTACGAAAGTGGGTAAAGTGCTATTGTCTGACCGACTGTGTGCACTCATTAGTTATAGGTTTGTTTTAATTATCTAGTAGCTCCATGTTCTTATTTAATGATTCGTAGTACTCTCAGATTTATTCACCTTCCTTGCATTACTCTAACAAGTGTTGTCTTTTTTATAAGGGCGGTTGCCTATTAGCCATACGTGGTTTAATTAGGCGGACTGCCAGTGACTCCACCGGATTAGCCAAGGCTAATTTTGGGGGTGTTACAAGTACTGATCATCTCCTAGCTAAGCAAAAATCTCCAGCTCAATGTCCTCCAAACTTGGCTCAACTACTTCCCTAGTTGGCTCAAGTATCCTACCAAAATCTATGTTTCCTCCTACCTGAGCGAAACATTCCAACTCTGGGTCCTCCAGACTGAGCTCATACCTCGACTCGTGAAGCTGTAGTGGCTCACTCAAATGACAATGACCTCTAGATAGTGCAAAGCACTCCATGTCAAGGTCCTCCAGGCTAGGCTCATGCAAATTTGCCTATTCAGCCTGTCTAAATCTAGGTCATCAGAATCCTGAGTAAAACACTCAATCTCTGGTCCTTCAAGTCAAAGTCATCAGTGATTTCTTCAATGAAGCATATAGGATGGGTCTCATCGTACTCCAGAGGCTGGCTATTGATGTTGAAAATATTGAGTTCCACCGTCATGTTTCCAAATGAGATCTTCATCACTCCCATCCTACAGTTGATTAGGGCGTTAGCCGTAGTTAAGAATGGTCGCCCTAGAATCACTGGAATTTGATTTGCCACATCGTGAACCGGCTTCGTGTCTGTCACTATAAAGTCCACGGGAAAATAAAACTTGTCAATCTTGATCAACACATCCTCAAGTATTTCCCGTAGTCTCTTAAGTGACCTATCTGCCAACTGGAGCGTCACAGTGGTTGGCTTCAACTCTCCTAGTCCCAACTTCAAATACACTGAATAGGGAAGGAGATTTACACTTGCCCCCAAGTCCAACAATGCCCTATTGATCTAACTCTCTCCAAGCATGCAAGCAATGGTCGGACATCCAGGGTCTTTATACTTGATGGGTAGCTTGCATTGGAGGATGGAGCTCACTTGCTCCGTTAGATAAGCCTTCTTAGGGCCTTTGGTCTTTCTCATAATTGTGACCAGATCCTTCAAGAATTTTGCATATGCTGGCACTTGCTGAATTGCATCCAAGAACGGGATGTTTATTTGGACTTGCTTAAACACCTCTAAGATTTCAGCAAATTGCGCATTCTTCTTTGGCACTCTCAATATTTCCGGATAAGGGGCTTTTGGGACGAATGAACTCGTAAGGTCTTTCTCGGTGGGAGTGACTGTAGATGGCTCAGCATCTTTCTTGTTGATGTTGTCACTCTTTGTCTCCTCTTGCCCCACAAGGTCTGCTGCTGGTACTACTTTATCAACTGCTTCTTGCTCATCCACTCGGTTGTCCACTTGTTTCCCTGACCTTAGTGTGATAATCGCATGGGCATGTTCTTGATTTGGAGCACTTCCGATAATGCATGCCCTAGGATTGTTCACTGGTTGGCTGGGGAGCTTTCCCTTGTCCTTCTCACCCATGTGACTTGCCAACTGTCCCACTTGGGTCTCCAACTTGGAGATTGCCTAGGTGTTCACCATGGTGGAGTGTCTAATATCACTGATGGACTGACCAATCATCTTCATGAATTCTTTCATTGACTCTTCTAATGACTGAGTTGATGACCTTGGGAGTTGAGTGGGGGATTGATAGGAAGATGACGCTGGCTGGGCCAAGCGTCCAGGATTTTGGTAAGTAGGAGGGAAACCTCCTTGATTTATGGGCTGGTTTTGTTTCCATGAAAAATTTGGGTGGTTCCTCCACCCAGGGTTGTAAGTTTCAGAGTATGGGCCAGTTGACTACTTTTGGAAATTGTTGAAAGCGTTCACTTGTTCCATCTCGAGAAAACTGCCATAGATGGACAAGTGCTTGGTGCAAGGACTAGCAGACGAACAACTTTCAACTGGAAATGTGTTCTGACTTTAGCTTTCCATGCTCAAAGTATCCAGCCTCTTGACAATGGCATCCATTCTTTGAGTCAACTCTTGCTCAGCATTTAGCTCCAAGATGCCTCCTTTCTTTGGGGTAGATTTTTCTCGGCTACTGGTGAAATCCCAGTTCTGGGTGTTGGCAGCAATTTTCTCCAAAGCTTTGTAGGCCAAATCTCCCGTCAAATTCAGGAATGTCCCACCATTCATCAGTTCAATCATGCTATGGTTGGGCTGAGACAACCCTTGATAGAAAAATTGAACTAGACGCCATTTCTCATATCCGTGGGGTGGACACTTCATCAACATATCCTTAAATCTTGTCCAACATTCCGTGAATTTCTCGTCCTCATCCTGAGTAAAGGAACTGATTTCCTTTCTTTCATCATTTACTTTGGACATTGGATAGAATCTGTGATAGAATTGCTTCAACAGTTCTTTCTAGGAGGTAATAGAATGAGGGGCTAAGGAATCCAGCCACTCAGTGGCTCTGTCATGAAGAGAAAAGAAAAAAGTCAAAGATTGACAGATTCCTCTGAGAAGTTTTGAAATTTGGTTGTGGCAGTTATACTCCTAAACTTCTTAACATGGGAATAAGGGTTTTCATGATCTAAGCCATAGAAAGATGGTAGCATCTGAATCACATGTGGCTTTAGATCATAATGAGTGGCATTAGTTGGAGGTAACACTATGCATGAATGGGTACTGACCACAGTAGGTGCGAACAATTCGTGTAGTGCTGTCGTGAAATCCAACTCATACATTCGTCTATGCTCCCCGTTCCCAGCTCTCGCGTCTTGGAACTCTTCGTTCTCCTCTTCCTCATTCCTTTGATCTTCTTCGTGCTGTTCCACCCTTGGCTCTCTTTGATTATCCCCCATCTCGGCTTGAGCTCGACTTGCTCTCCTAATGTTTCTTTCTAAGTCGGGATCTAATGGTGTTAACTCTAGGTTCAACGATCGCCGACCATGCATAAACTAACAGAAATTTAACTATACACTAAGGAAAAACAGCAAGCTAAAAAAAAAAAACAAATATGCAGGGAAAAATAAAGAAAACAATGAAACAAAACAGCAAACAACAAGATGGCAAAAACAGCTATGAGCAAAAACTACTTAACAATAACTAAAAGCAACTTGTCAATAAAAACAAATATAAAAGGATGCAGTAAAAACAGAGCAGAAACAATAATAAAAATAGAGAATAAAATTAACTAAAATAACCAAAACAGCAGCCAAAAACAAAATAATTTAAACTAACAAAATCACTAACTAAACATATGCAAACTATATAAACAATTAAAAATAAAAATAAACTAAACACAGCTAAACTTCGAAACAAAATACTCAAAACAGGCAATTTAAACAATTAAAATACGTCTAACAATTAATCAAAGTATAAAGAAATTAAAATGAACATCGCCTCGGTGTGTTGATCTTTGAGGAGAAAGGTCGCTCGGGCAGTCGATCGTTCGTTCGCATAGATGCAGAAATGTGGCATTTATTGCACCTCGTTGAGCATAACGCAAATGCGTTGAGCACGAGCTTCTGCATTCTGTCGGCCTTGAGTTATGCTTGTGCGATGAGCGGCGTTCGCGTGACGTTACGGAATAGGTGGCAGTGCGTTCGATCGCAAGTGCTGCGTTTGACCGTACTGTCGACGCCTGATTTTCCAGGAACTAGAAAAGAAAGCTAGAAATGACTAAAAACTAAACTAAAAATTAACAAAAATGAACTGAAACATAAAATAGACTATAAACAGAATGTACAATGCAGAAAATAAAAACTAGTAGAAAAATAACATAAAACTAAAAACAAAGTTAAATTCAAAACAATTTAGATGGGTCCCCGGCAACGGCGCCAAAATTTGGTCGTACCAAATTTAGGTACTCGCAATTGAACGAACCGAAGCTCGTATAGCGGTTGCGCAAGTACCGAGTCGAACCCACAAGGAACCGTAAATTGCTTTGTGCAAAAATAACTTCGAGTCTAGGTTAGTGCTATTTTAACCTAGCTCCACAATGGGTGATTGTGACAACTTAAAAGTAAATTATAACATAAATGTAAACGAAATAAAAGTACCAAGGTTGAGGTTTTCACCTCACCATTTCAACTACGTTAATTGAAAATGCTAAGCTAATACATCTGTCTATCGATTAGAAATAAAACTAAATCTCTTGCATCTATCAAAGGATTCAAGCAATCCATCCATTTGACAAAAGACAAACCATAAACGGGTTAAGGCCCAAAGGATCCAATGTGAAAGTGATTTAACACTAACTACAATGGATAAATGGACGTAAATCGAATGACGGAATGTATCCATTGGACGAAAAACCAAAAATAAACGACTACGGTGCAATCTCACTTGGTTTTGTCACCAAACCAAGTGAGAAACGATTTAAGCAATAAAGAAATAACGGAATGAAATAACTTAAACGTAAGCAATTAACATAGGATTCATGGTGAGGCTACATCCTCAACCTTAGTTGAGGATTCAACCTCCCATAAGCAAGGGAAGTGTAAATGAACAAAAAGAAAGCATTATAATTAAACTAATGTAAATAAATACAAAGAAAAGGGCAGAGCCAACAGTGGCAAACTACTCTAAAAAATACGCCCAAAAGTAAAAGCTCTCGAACAAATGGACCTAGGGTCCTATTTATAGGCTGGCGGGTCACTGGAGTGCATTCGAACGCACTAGTTATTTGTGGGCGAACGTAGGGCACACGTTCGACCGCAAATAACTGCTGTGGCGGCTAGGGGTCGATCTGGCGTGCGTTCGATCGCAGATCCCTTGCATTGAACACGTAGAACCTAGGGCCGGCTAAGTGTGCATGCGACCGTGGGTGTTAGTGTAGACACTTTGGTAGGATTTTCACTTTAAGTCCACTTTCTTGCCCTTGCTAGCCATGTTTGTTGCAATGACCTGCACAACACAAAACACTAAAAACTATACAAAATGTTAGTTATTAACGCAGATAAGAACCTAACAAACATAAGTAAAAGGGGGGGTCTAATAAACAATATTTGACACCGATCACAACAATATGGCAGGCTCTGCAAGTGCGTTCGAACGCAACTTAGGTGCGTTAGAATGTAGCATTGCATTACCTTGCTCTTTGTCGATTCGAGATGCGTGGCGTTACGCAGTCGCGAACGTTCGAATAGGCGGCGCATTCGATCGCAAGGATTGCGTTCGATCGCACTGTCGGCGCGATTTTCCAGAAACCAACTTAAACTAGAATTTAGCCAAACACTATTCTAAAAAGTTAACAAAAATTAATTAAAATGCAAAAATAAACTATGATCATAATTGAAATTGCATAAAATAAATACTATTAGAAAAATAAACTCAATCTAAAAATAATATTAATTTAAACAAAAACAACTGTTCCCTGGCAATGGAGTCAAAATTCGAGGTGCAAATTAAATTTGCACTCGCAATGGCACGAACCGTTAGGTCGTATAGCTTTTGCGAAGTGCAGGATCAAACCACAGAGAATGGAGTTTTGCTAAATAAACTAATATTACTCTTAAATTAAATCTATTTTAACCTAGTTCCACAAAAAGGTCATAACATTGAACATGTAACTTGCATTAATTTAAACTATTCTAAAAACGCAAAGGAATGGAAAAAGACTAACTAAGGTTAAAGACTAGCCTCACCCCATACAAATAGTTAGCTTTAAACATTAAACACAAATTTTCCGCCTAACAAGTTAAGCCCTTCAACACACTCTATTGCCGTTATTGACACAAGTCAAACCAAATGATGTGTTTACCGTTAAGGAGCTACAATGAGTATTGATTATTGATAAAATCATCCACTGTATCCTTGGATCACAGTGGATATTAAATCAATCATCAATCACTCGTTGTGCACCCAGCTTGGAACACAACAAAGGATGACTATCGATGCCTCAAAAAATGACAACCACTCAACTTTTTGTCACAGAAATTAAATGACGAGTATGGAAAATTAAAAGACGGGAAGTAAATGCATTTAATGTAAAAGCATGAAATAAACTAAGGGTGAGGCTTCATTTTCAACCTTAGTTGAAGAGTTTAGCCACCCATGTAACAATAAAGCATAGAAAGAGTAAAAGAATGCATTAAATTAACTTTAAAGAAAATGATTACAATTAAATAGGGCAGACCAGGGCCTACAGTGGCAAAATGCTCTTAAAAATCGCCCAAAAAGAAAAACTCTCGACCAAATGAGCTAAGGGACCTATTTATAGAGACAGTCACGGGTTTTGCGTTGAACGAGTAGTGCGTTGAACGCCGATGTTTATACGTTCGACCGTGCACTCCACGTTCGACGCAGATAACCACCATGGCGCAAGCTGGAAGCGATGGACTCCTAGGGCTAGCTAGGGCAACCACGTGAAACACGGGTTGACTGGGCCTACATTCGACCGTGCTCCCTGCGTTCGGCCGTGAGTGCATTCAAATGCACCAAGTGCGGTCGAACGCACTTGGCGGGGATCCATTTCTTCACTTGGTGCATTTTGATCCTTTGTGGCCATGTTTTGTAGTAAGGACCTGCACATCACAAAACACTAAAAACACTAAAAATAGTTAGATATTAACAGTGCTAGGCTTCACAAACATAAATAAGGGGGTGTAAATAAGCACTTAATAGCACTTATTACAACATCATACTCAGTGTTTCCTACACTGTACCAGTCCTCAACAATCTCGATACCCAAATTGAGTAATTCCACATACAGTCCGGCTTAATGGGCATCCAAGCCATAACCCTATAGAGGAAAACAAACTCTTTCTTACACAACTATCTCTTCAACCAAAACAGGGATAGGTATATTGTCCAAGTATAATCTTGAGAAAAAGAGTTATCAGGTCTAAAGGTAAGGCAACCTATATTCTAATCTCCCCTTCCTTCTCAAATCGCATCACTTCTCTCATCGATGATACCTTAAGGAAAACACGATGATACCTTAATGAAATAAAGGCTAATAAAATAAATGACGTTTAGAAGGGTTACACAGTGAAAAACAGAGGATTTCTGACCTCAAAGGCACCTCCCAAAATGTAGGTTTACATAAAATGAAAGTTGCTATCTTGCTGAAATCCTTGATGAATCTTCTATAGAACCCAGCATGTCCTAGAAATGACCGAATATCTTTAACTGTCCGTGGTGGTGGAAGGCTAGAAATTAGATCCACCTTTTCTTTGTCAACCTCTATACCTTTTGAAGATATCACATGGCCCAAAACAATCCCTTGTTTGACCATAAAGTGGCATTTCTCCCAATTCAGAACTAGATTTTTCTCCTTGCACCGTATCAACACTAGAGTGAGATGGTGTAAACATTTCCCAAATGACGAACCAAAGACTGAAAAATCATCCATGAATATCTCCAAGTGACGTTCGACCATGTCTGAAAAGATGCTGATCATGCATCGCTGAAAAGTAGCAGGTGCATTGCACAGTCCAAATGGCATCCGACGATAGGTAAATGTACCGAAGGGGTAAGTGAATGTAGTCTTCTCTTGGTCTTCTGGATCCAAGAGAATTTGGTTGTACCCGGAGTAGCCATCTAAGAAACAGTAGTAATCATGGCCTGCCAACCTTTCCACCATCTGATCAATGAATGGTAGAGGAAAATGGTCCTTCCTTGTTACAGAATTCAGCTTTCTATAAGTCAATGCAAACTCTCCAACTCGATTGCACCAACTCGTTGTCTTTGTTCTTTATCACTGTAATCCCTACTTTTTTTGGTACCACATGAATGGGACTAACCCATTTACTATCGGAGATCGGGTATATGATTCCTGCATCCAGAAGTTTGATCACCTCAGCTCTCACTACCTCTTGCATGGCTGGATTGAGACGTCTTTGTGGCTCTCGAGAGGTTTTAGCATTTTCTTTGAGGTGAATCTTGTGCATTACCACTGCAGGGCTGATTCCCTTGATGTCTTCAATTGTCCATCCAATTGCTTCCTTATGCTCTTTCAACACATTCAGCAATTCTTGTTCTTGAGCTTCATCCAACTCAGAAGAGATGATTACCGGTAGAGATTCTCTGGAATCCAGATACTTGTACTTCAATGTGTCCGATAAGGGCTTCAACTCTCGCTTTGTTTGCTCAAGTGTTGAAGATGATGTGTCAATTATTCTCTCAATAGTAGTTTCACTAGCCATAACTGCGTTCAACATTGAGTCAGCTTGTTCCAATAGTGTATCCAGATTCATATCACCTCCATAAGCAGTGAGGCATTCTCCCACATGATCATCACTGCTCAGCTCATTTATCGTCTCCTCTACAAGTTCTTCTATCATCATGCGTACTGACTTCCTCATACTCAAATGGCTGCCTGCTGATATCAAAGATATTCAGCTCCACTGTCATGTTCCCGAAAGAAAGCTTCATAACCCCGGTTCTGCAATTGATTAGGGCGTTAGCTGTAGCTAAAAAGGGACGCCCTAAGAAAATCGAAACTTGAAGCTCTATATTCACTGCTGGTTCTGTATCTAAGACGATGAAGTCTACGGGGTAGTAGAACTTATCAACTTTGATTAGAACGTCTTCAATTATTCCCCTTGGCTTCTTTACAGATCTGTCGGCCAGTTGAAGTGTGATGGATGTTGATTTCAGCTCTCCTAATCCCAGTTGAATATAGACGGAGTACGGCAGGAGATTGACACTGGCTCCCAAATCTAACAGGGCTCTCTCAGCTGGGTTGTCACCAATCTTACAGGCAATGGTAGGACATCCTGGGTCCTTATACTTGACAGGCATCTTGTATTGAAGAATGGAGCTTACCTATTCAGTTAGGAAAGCTTTCTTAGGCACATTTGTCTTCCTTTTAACCGTAACCAGATCCTTCAAAAACTTTGCATAAGAAGGCACTTGTTGGATGGCATCTAGGAATGGAATGTTGATTTGCACATGCTTAAACACTTCCAAAATGTCATCATACTTTGAACTTTTCTTTGGTGCTCTAAGTCTTTCTGGATACGGAGCTTTTGGAACATACTTCTTGGATTGATCCTCAACATTGGGAATGATTGTGTCTGGTCCAACATTTGTTGTAGGCATGGCCTGGTTCTCTTCCTCTTTTGCGGTGTCACTCGAATCTTCAGGCGTGGCCACTTGGTTATCCACTTGTTTTCCTGATCTCATAGTGGTGACTGCTTGCACGTGTTCTTGTCCATGAGTAGGAGTAGACGAACTCCCAATGCCGAATTGCCCTTTTGGGTTAGGCACAGGATGACTCGGGAACTTTCCCCTCTCTCTTTCCCCCATTTGATTGGCTAGCTGGCCAATTTGCCCTTCCATATTGGCAACATAACTTTTCAGCTCTTGTATGTCTCTACTGTTGCTCATGGTGACATTCTTCAACTCTTGTACATTTTTATCATTGCTTGTCGAATGCTTTCATCATCTCTTCCAATGAAGATTGAGGTGGGTGCAGGCTATGGTGGTGCATGGTTGAGCTTGGTATGGTGGTTTACCCGATTTAGTGGCTGGTTCGCTTCCACGAGAAATTTGGGTGATTCCGCCACACGGATTGTAAGTTTCGTAAAAGGGTCCACTGTGGATTTTCTATACTCATTGAAAGCATTAACTTCCTCAATCGGATTTTCGCTAATGAGTAGGACAGTTCGAGTGAAGTGCATTGACTGGTACATAACCCATACATCAACTTGGTATGTCTCTGCTGCATTTCTTGGTTTGTTCAAGACCAAAGAAGCAAATTGACGTTTGAGCTCCTTAACCTCTTCTCTTAACTCAGATTTTCCTTCACTTCAGACATGCCTCTTGTCCCGGGAGCGGATCTTGTCTATCCAATGTTTGGAAAATCCCATTGTTGTGCTCTTTCACCATTTCATCCAATGCTTTGTAAGCTTCATCTCCGTGAAACTCAAGAAATCTCTACCATTCATGGTATCAAGCGAGTTTCGCTCACTTGGTGTCAATCCTCTGTAGAAATAAGTAACAATCGCCTCATTCTCATACCCATGGGGTGGGCACTTCATGGTAAGCTCTTTAAACCTTTCCCAACTTTCAGTGAATCTCTCTCCCTCTTTTTGCCTAAAGTTAGTGATCATGATACGATAATCATTAATTTTGGCAATTGGGAAAAATTTATGATAAAACTTACTCTGCATCATTTCCCAAGAGGTAATAGATTCTGGTCTCAAGTTATATAGCCAAGCTCTTGCCTTATCATGTAAAGAAAAAGGAAATAATCGAAGATGTACCAAGTCTATCGGGGAATTTGGTGATTTAATTAAATCACATACCTCTTTAAAGGTTCTCACATGATCATATGGATCTTCGTTCTCTTGCCCTCTAAAACATGGAAGGTTGTTGAGCGAACTTGGTTTCAACTCAAAGCGGGCGGCATTATCTGGTACCATTATACATGACGGTGTACTGGTAGTATTAGGTACGAAGAGCTGCCTCAGAGATCTGGGTGGATTACGTTCTCCCATCTCCACAGATTTTTCTGACTCAGACTCAGAGCTTTGAGATTCGGCAGGTGAGTTTGGTGGTCTTCTTCGATTATCCCTTGCCGTTCGTTCAATCTCTGAATCAAAATTAGCTAGTTCCAGATTTAGAGATCTACGTCCAAGTATGCAAAAAGAAATTAATAACAATTAATAAAACAAAAGAAAAGAAAATAAAATAAAATCAGCCTGGACTCTGTCGATGCGATCGATCGCGATAAGAAATTGCGATCGTTCGATCAGATCGTGCGATTCGTTCTTCGGCGAGTGCGATCGTTCGTAGCTGTGCTGCGATCAATCGCTCTGACAGGGAACAAGTTTTCTCTGGATCTGCACCAACGACACAACAGAAACAAAACAAACAAAAGAAAATTTTCTTTCTTTTTATGTTAGCACAGAAACAAAAATTGCATAGAAATGAAATCCTAATTATAACTAGTAGAAAAACAAACTAATTTAGAAATAAATTGGTTTCAAAAAATTAACGCCAAAATTTGATGTACAATTTATTGTACTCAAGTACTAATCATTTGCAATATAATGGTTTTGCAAGTGCGAGGTCGAACCTACAGGAGTTGCATTTTTGAAAGCAAAATAAACCCTAAACTAATTCTATTCTAATCTAGTTCACTTTGGAATGATGATTGTTTAGATGACACAAAAGCGTAAAAATTAATTAAAGGAAATTGATATGTTGACGAAACACTAGGGTTTCAGAATCCACACTCACTATTCTTAACAATCTAGTTTATCGATCTCGATATTCCCCAAAGTTCTCACATATAAATCTTAGGTTTGTTTCACTTTTACTTTACAAATTAATTAAAACATTCCTTGTATCCATTCTTTACCCAAATCATAATAGAAATCCAATAATCAATTAAATCATTTGTTGTATCCAAATCATGCATAAATATCCAATCTATATTGAAACATCTATTGTATCCGTAAAATAAATCACAAAAAATATCCAATCTTTTAATCAAGAAACCAAGCAATTCATTGTATCAAATCATTATAAATCATCTATTGTATCCTTAAATCACAATAGATATCCATAATACATTCAATCCACTTAATTGAAAAGTAAAACAATAAACAATTAAAACATTCAATTGGGAAATCTAAAATACAAGAAACTAGATCGATAATCATAAGTGAGGTTTCATCTTCAACCTTAGTTGAAGATTTAACCTCTCATGATATTGAAAGAAAAAATGTTCTTCATTGAAATCATAATAAAAATGAGTACTTACAAGTAATCAAACCCAAGATTGAAGTCTGAAAGCTAGGAAACCCTAGAACTCTCTTCTTTCTCCTCTCTAATTTCGTAATTCGCAACCTCCCTAAACTAGTTTGATAAATATGTATTTATAGGGCTAAGACTAGGGTTTACAATTTAATAAAATGCTGAAATTGCTCAGTCGATCGACGCATAAAGTGCGATCGATCGCACTCGTGCATAAACTTTTGTCTGTCGTGTCGCAAGGGAGCTCGATTGTGGTTGCCCTGCGTTCGAACGCATATGCGTTCGATCGTAGATGGTCTACGATCGATCGCTCCACCAGGGGCTTGCCTTTTTCATCCACAATATGCACTTCCGCTCAAAACCTACAATTTTCCCTTAGCAACCTATAAACACTCAAAACACAAAACTAAACCAAAACATCAGATAATAACACAACTAAAAGATTAACAATAGTAAATTAAGGGGTCCAAATGTGCAACATTTGACACACATCAAGGTCCTATTTATAGACAAAATTAATGTGTTGACTGTCATGTGGATGTGCTCGATCGCAGGCTTGTGTGCCCTTGAGCACATGTAATCGCTCAAGAAATCCATGGCTTAGGCATTGAAGTGATGGCTAGGGCAACACGGGAATCTTAGGCTGATGTCGAGTGCGCTCGATCTCAAGTATTGCGCTCGAGCGCAGTTGCGCTTGAACACTTGCTTTACGCATTCAATGCAAGCGCGCTCGATTTGGTCTGCTGGGCTTGAGCGCACTGGCAGGGACTCCAAAACTTCTCTTTAAGTCATTTTCACCCTTTAACCCGCATATTGATGTTAACGACCTGCAGCATAGTAAAACACTAAACTAACTAAAACATTAGATATTAACAACGCTAAAAGTTTAACAAAGATAAGTAAAGGGGAGGTCAAATATATAATATTTGGCACTGATCATGTTACAATGGTTTTGTAAGTGAAGTGCAAGTTCTATGGGGTTATGGCACAAAAGGGTGTATTTGTGCCACCAATCAGAAGTTACCATATAAACTTATCATACCAAACTTAAGCTTAGGAAAAAAACACAACCACACCTGATCATACCAAATCTTAGTTAAATTAATTAAAATGTTTTTTTTTAAAAACAACCACCCAAGTGGGGGAGAGGAAACCAACCCTGAGGGAGGTGGGGGCAGCTTACCGCCACCCCTGTTCCTCTAGGGTGATGTGCGGCCTAGCCTTATAGGCCACCCTGCCCATTTGGGGTGGTGCATGGCCACCCCATGGCCTAGGGGAGGCCCACAAGCCACCTCGGCAACATCTGGGGTAACACGTGGCCACCCTTAGACCATGGGGTGGTTGCATGCCACCCTAGATGTGGTTGAGGTGGCCGTGTGGGTGTAACGAACCCGATGGGCAAATCAATTAACTAATAATTTATCCCATGGTTCACCTCCCAACCCTATCCCTCACGAGACAAGACGTAAGGATCACTACCTCTCATAAGCGAGAGACCTTAGCGGAAGACTTTCTAAACTATAGGAATAGATAGTAATAATGTAGCTATCACACATTCATACACCAAAGTAAACATAATACCTCATAATATAAGGTAGTCTCCAATGTATTGGTCACTAGACCATCACCAAAATAAAATATTATGTCTCATAACATAATTGTTTCTCAAAATGATCAACATATCAAATTTTAAGCTTAAGTAATGCTAGAGAGATAAGAATCTCAATCATTTTTGTTTAGGTGATTCCTTCGTCATCCAACATGAACTTTAACCAAACTGAGTTTATATCCTAAAAAATGACTCGTATCAGGTCATGCATAATCACCCATGTTTGATCAGGAAGGCATCCTCGTTTAGGCTAGCTAAATCGAGTAATTTATTTGTAATGGAGGGGGAAAACATAAAAATAAGGGAAAAGTCTAAAGACTTAGTGAATGTTAACACATATAATGTCCATGCCAGTTTAGTAATGAACTCTAATTTTATAAAATATGCAATAGTTTTGTCATGACAGTTTTCCACAGGCGTGATATAGATATAGGATACATGCTTATGAATCAGAGTAACAGTGATAGTTCAATAATATGGTGTACCCAAGATATTACCCCTTCTCAGTAGGGCTGGCGCTATCCCAAGAGACTTGCAATACAACACTAGTGCCCCAAATATTGTACGTTACCATCCATAACACTAGCAGCATGACCGAGTCCGACCTCGGGTGGCCGACACCAGTAAATGATGTATGTCTTATAATGACTGTCCAAGGGCTATGCTGGTCAGGAAATAACTATTGGATCTAAGGCCCATATAACACACACATTTGACCATAAAGTTAACATGTATAGTATGCCCATGGCTGTTATCCCACACGTACCAGTGTACCATGTCATACGATGCAATTTGTCTTATCCATATTTTACATGCATGCTTTTACAAGTCTCACTTTCGTTAACATATTAAGCACAATATTTTTCACAAAAAGTTAGAGTTAATGTGCAACAAATATATATCATAAGAGTTGTAAATATGCATGTTTTGGTACAAAAAATAGTCGTGCAATCATGGGAAAATAATAGCTAGCATTATGTGAGTTAAAACTCACCTAGGTCATACAAAATCTCCGAATATCCCTTTGAACGGTCCAAGTTCTCGAAATCTTATGGAAACCATCTATTAGTCCTAATTCTGACCAAAACAACCCTAGAACATGAAAACAGAAGCTATTGGACAGCTAGTCAAAATAACATTCCATGGAACGCTTCTAACCGTACATCCGGACTCATGGCCATACGTCTGCCCAAAAGGTTTTAGGTGGAACGTCATTTTGTCCATGTGTCCTCCTATTTGTCATAATTGGTTCTAAGCCAATCTAAACGAATTTCTAAAACCTTCTATATAAAATAAGGCCTCCAAGCAAACAAAAATACGTTTAATAAAGATAAATCACTAAACCGAATTAAAGCATAACCTAGCTAGAAACTTAAACCAACAACAACGCTAGTCTAAAAGCATTAAAAGAGCACAACGACTTAAGAAATAAGTAGAGCTTCGAAGGTTACCTCCTTGAAGACAATGAATCACCTCTTTTCTCCACAAAACACTCAAACTCACAAGAACACACTCACACAAGGTTTTAGAGAGCTTGGGGGCGACAATGGTCATGAAAGGGTAAGGAGTAGGGGGTATTTACAGGTGAGAAAAAGCTGAGGGAGTTACAAGTTGTTATGAAAAAAAGTGTACGCCAGGTACTATTTACCTAATGGTCCAAAGGTTGTAGTGTACATCTAGGTATTCACCAGGGATTTTCAAAAAACAGCGTACGTCCTTGTACTATTTGTAGGCATACAAATGATGGTCCCCCTGTATATGTTCCATACTAAAGACAAGAGCATACGTATATGTTAATCTATTAGTCATGTTATTTTGTGATGTTTTATTTTCTTTTTGTGTTTTTGTTAGTTTTTAGGTGTTTGAAAGAAAAGGAAGCATTTCTTGAAGTCTCGAGCATAAAAGGCCAATTTTGAAAAAAGCTAGAGCTCAAATCAAGTGCACCACACCTAGGCTTGACCGCATTAGCACTCGAGCGCAGAAGAGGAACGATTGAGTGCAAGCTACGAACAAGTGCTTAAGAATCGTTTTTGGTTTCTTCTTTACCTTTTCTTTTTAGCTTTAGTTTAATTGTGTAACTAAACTCTTTGTTAGGGCTAGATTGAAGCCCTAATCATGTCTTTTCAGGATTTCAATACTAGTGCCTTTGTTTCAATCATATTTTGGTTTGTTTTAATTGATTCTTGTCTATGTGATTGAATTCCTCATATGCATATGGTATGAATTTGTTAATTAAGTCAATTCAGATGACCAAATCTTGGGCTTAATAAAGTAACAAAAGAACTTCATCATAGGTTCTTAACTCAATCAACATGCAAAACTTAGACTAGAACCATGCCCTACGACTCATGTGTTTGTCGATCTCTATAGAATTATGTTTTCTTAAAGAACAACTCAGTATATGCCATGCTAAATCCTTTAGTGAAGACAAGAATTAGAGTAGATACCATGCCTAATTCATTACTTAGGGAGATCAATAGCTTAAGAAGTAGATACCATGTCCTTAGGTTGACAAGCATTAAATATACCGTATGATTGGAAGATTGGCCTAGTATTATCTTAATTAGTCTGATTAGTAGTTTATTTCAAAACCTTGACCCTTTCATTATATATCTCTTTTCAAAATTGTGACAAATTCTGTTATTTTAATATGGAAAATCAACTCTAAGCAAAATCAACAATCCTCTTGGGATTATCTCGTAGTTGCCTAACTATATTATTCTTTTGATCTCGTGCATTTTGCGAGTAAAATGTTCCAAGTATTCGCCCATTAAATTGGGAGGGCAATCAACACAACACATACGTACAGTCCAGAAGTCCAAAATTCTCAAAATGCCCCTCTAGTTGTCTTTAATGACCCAAAACTTAGATTAACCCTCTAACTAAGCTACCTAAGCTTAGTTAATTATTTGGGTCATTACAGCAGGCCACCTCAGATCTAGCTGTGGTGGTGCGTGACCACCCTTAGGCCATGTAGTGGCCACTCGAGCCATCTCGACCATATCTAGAGTGGCCACGCACAACCTCAGATGGGTGGCAGTGGCCCATGAGCAACCCCTAGGCAATGGGATGGCCGCACACCACTCCAGATGGGTGGGGGTTTCAGCGAGCCACCCCCACCTCCCTTTGGGCTTACTTCCCCTCCCCCACTTGGGTGGTTGCCCCTTTAATTTTGGGTGATTGAAAACCGCTCTTAATTTTGTTTTTTTTTTTTAAATTAATTAAACTTGATATAATCAAGTGGTTTATTTATTTATTTTTTTCTTAACATGTTCCATGCTAAGGTATCAACTCTTCATCGGTGGGCACAAAATGGTGGTTTTTTGCACCATCCCCATTGAAGTTATTCTCTTGTAAGTGTGATTGCTTGTATGACTAAATTCTTCTTAGTGGGTTGATTTTCTTGGTAGACTGTCCTAGAGTGGTTTTACTCTTTAGTAGTTCTTTAAAATTTTCCACTTCGACACCATAATCTTTGTGTCAATTGCTTTACTTCTTTCATATTTTGGTGATTGATTGGTTGTGAATAGTTGATTTTTTAATTTTGTGTTATATTGGCATGCACCTATTTTACCCCCTTTCTTGGTGTTATTAGAGTCTATTTTATATTTTCATTATGAGTGTGGTAAGGTATTTAGATGATGAGTACTGCTCTAGTCGAGTTGTCCACCATCGAAAGAAAAAATTGTTATTGATTCAAGAACCGAACACATGGAACAACTTAAGTTAGATCTTGTCTTGATGAAAGAGAGCTATCATAATTATGTTTTCACTATACTATTTTTCTAATATTGCTATAAGAGCCATGGTTATTTTTGAACGTATTTGTTTTCACAAAACAACGGTTGTTGATTTTGTGAGTTACACATCTGCTTTTTGTAATGCCCTAAAACTTTAAAGTCCAATTACGGCAATTATGGAAAAAAGAAATGTTTTGGAACATATTTTTAGAAAAAAACCATTACTTTCAATTGTTTTAAAGACCCTTTTTATTTTGAGAAAACAACAAAAAACCTTTTTTTTTTTTTCCCCTTTAGCTGAACGTTCAGTATGGGACCACCAAACATTTGATGTTAACTGATAAGAGTCAAATATTGTATATTTGGACCCCTTAATTTACATTAGTTAATCTTTTAGCTATGTCGTTATCTAACGATTTGTGTTGGATTTGTATTTTAGTGTTTTGTAGGTTGTTGAAGAGAAATTACATCTTAAAAGGGAAAAATTGCAAATTCTTGGAATAAAGCATACTTTAAGAAGACCTAGAAGATGTGGTTAAGCTTGACCAAATCAAAGGAAGGATAAGATCGGAATTTCCCTAAATGGAGATAAATTAGGATTGAATTCAAATTTAGATTCTGCATACGTTTTAGTGTTTTGGCCATAACTTTCTGCTCAAATATTGGATTGAGGTGATTCAAATGGCAGTAGAAAGATCATTCAAAATTATACAATTTATTTTGAAATAGAATTTTCCTAATTCGGACGTTTACTATGCCAAATTCGTCCCACAATATGAGAACACAAATTTGAGCGAATCTTATCCGGATTTCAGACTTCTATTTTGACTGGGAGACTGAACTCTGAATTATCTAGGTTTACTAGGGCTTCTAGGACTTCTCTAAGCCTATAAATAGACCTCTCTATATTCAAGAAATAGATAGCGAAGCCTGGAGACAAAAATTCACAGCTTCTCTTTAGTTTTGGATTTATTTTGTATGTCGGGCTAACCCCCAACTAAGGTTGGGGATGAAGCCTCACCGTTGAAGAACAACATTACTGTTATGTAAGTTTTTATTAATCTGATTTTATAGAGTTTATTGTTTCAATTGTTTTACTCATAATTAATTATGTTGAGTGATTCTTGGATACTCTTGTGATTCAAGGATACATGTGATGATTTGAGATAATTTTATATGATTGATTGCTTGGTTTTTAACTCATAAAAATTGGATATCCCTTGTGATTTGTTATACGGATACATCTGGTGTTTCAATTAGATTTGGGTTCCTTTTGTGATTTGATTAATGAATGGATACATGGGATGCTTTTGATTAATTCTTTGAAGCGTAGTAAAACTTATATAAGATTTTATATTTGTGAGAACTTCAAATTGATATTAATGAGCATAGAGTATGTTGTTATGAAGCGGTGACTCAATTCCCAAACCTTAGTAACTTTATCTTTTATTTTTATTTTATTTATTTTATGTTTTAGTCTTTTAAATTTCAAAACCAATTTCAAAACCATTTTGGAACTAGAGTAGGATTTAATTAGTTTAGATTTAAATTTACTTTCAATAATACAATTCCCTCTGGGTTCGACCTCGCACTTGCAAAACCATTATATTACAAACGATTCATGCACTTGCGAGTACAATAAATTTGTACAACATTAACCTTAGTCTGAACGTTTGAATAGGGACCACATCGAACATTTGACTGACTAATCTAAAACTATTGGGTACTTACCGAATGTTGATTTAAAACCCTACAACTACTATGCAATAGTACACCGAATGCTCAAGAATAGTACTGAACGTTCAATGACGATCTGAAAACCAACTTTACACTATAAAAAAAATAAAAAAAAAGCATAGTTAGTGACATTTGAGATAGTACCACTATTCATGCATCGCTATTCTAGTGTGAAAGGTTACATTAGGGCATTAGATAATTCTTATGAAAGGAAACCATCAAGTCAAAATTACAAACATAAATCATTATAATTTTAAGAAAAACAACATTTTTCCAAGTTGCATAAGAAAGCACTCTGGCCACTTTATTGTGATTTTATATATTAAAATAAAGAATAGAAAAAGAAACTTGTCATCTTCAAATAATGATTTTACACACCCTCATATCAACATTTTGTACAACAAAACATCATACAACAGTTATGCTCTCTTACGAAGGTGGCATGTATCCACTCTCAGAGGTAAATGGCTGCGGGAGATTACCATATGAAGCATAGAATTCAAAATCAACATTATCATTAGTTGGTAAATAGCCCATGTGTGTTTCCAAACCAGCCATTTGAGTATTGTCTACCCAAACATCCACATAATTCGGTCATAGTGTGAATTCAAATTGAGAGCTTCCAAATTGCCAAATTGGTATGAACATAATAATGGAATCTCACCAACTTGAAGGGGTAAGTACATCAGATTGGACACTGCAACACATCCTTTTTCTTTGCTAGGTTCCATCCTTAAGTAGCAACACGTTTGTATTCAAGGATTGGGGAGTTTCAAGGCATGGAGTTGGAGCTTCAATGACAGTGACGAGGGCAGGAATTTAAACATCCCGAGAACATCTCTTCATGCCTCTTCTTGTTTTTGTTCCCTTCTTATGAACAGTGCATAGAACCTAGTTGCTAGACAGTTCTTACTCCCCCTCCAGCAAGGCATCCAAAAAGAAGAATTCATGCATAATCCAATTGGTTTTCTTCATGGACAATTCATGTTCGACCATGAAACATAATTGTTTGTTGAGTCCAATCTCAACTCCTAAATCCATTTTTTCACAGAATGAATAGTTCCAAATGCAATATGAGTTGATTGGTATAGGTGCCATGATCTTGTAGAGGAAAAACAAACTCCTTAATAATCTATTCCATTATCCAAAACAAAAAAAGGTATACTATCCAATATTACTCAAACAAATGCGGATAACTGCTTTGCATGTTGTTGTGAAATTATCTACCTAAATTAATAGGTAAACAGTTACAGTTTTACTTGCAAGTTCACAAGGTCAATGTAATAGCATAATGTGCAAGTGCGAGATCATTTCCACAGGGATTGGTAAATTTTGATTAGAATTAATTTTGCAATGTAAAATAAAAGAGAGAAAAATTGATTTTTGCTTTAATAATGAGAAAGATGTGGGCTTTGATTTCCACCGCTAATCATGCTTACATAATAATACAATATGTCAATGCTTTAATCACATTATGAATACCTAATGTCAGCCAACCTAAGGGTATGGGTGTCTACTCCTTAAGCTATTGGTTTCCTTAAGCAACGAATTAGACATGGGTGTTTGCTTTAATTATTTTCTTTCTTAAAGGATTTAGCATGGGTGTCTACTAAGTTGTTCTTTAAGAAAGCATAAAAACTATGAAAACCGACAGACACATGAGGCCTAGGGTATGAGTGTCTACTCCCAGTTTCCCATGTTGATTAACCCAAGAACCTAGCGTGGATATCTTTTGTTACTTTTATTAAACCCAGGACTCGATCATCTAAATTGGTTTAACTAACTAATACATACCACAAGCATATGTTGATCAGGCAAATACATATGAAGAATTCAAGAAAACAGTAGTAATCAAGTTAAATATCATAATATAATTATCGCAAAGGTTCCAATATTGTATTACTACGTAAATACTAAGTAAACATGATCAGGGCTTCAATCTAGCCCTAATAAGAGGTTCAGTTACACATGAGTTTGATACTAATCATCTTCATAAAATAAAATCAAAGGGAAAAGAATAAACCCGAAAAATGGCTTCCTTGAGAGCCGTAAATTCTTCTCCAAAATCCCATGTGTGCTTTTCTATGTTTACAAGCCTATTTAGAGAGTCTAAGGAAACCTTAGAAACCCTAAAAGTTGTAGGGTTTAGTCCTAGTTGCAACAAAAACCCTAAAAATAAAACTCTCCAAAATAGGGCTGTGATTGTAACGACTCAGGGAAAAGCGCCAGCCACATTGCGCTATCACCCCAAAAGGACTAGTCAATTTGGAGCTTTTCCAGAATTCATTATAAAGTCCAGTTTCACCTAGTAACTAGGCAATGTGGGACTTAGCACTCATGACTCTCTTTATAAATCACCCACTCTATATGGGCTTTTTCTCTTTTCTTCCCAACATGGGATTGGGGTGTTACAAACTCCCCCTCTTAAATTCCTGACGTCCTCGTCAGGGTTACGTCATGTAGTGCTCCAATACCACATGACCTGGCGTTACTAGGTGGCTTTGATACCATTTGTAACAACTTAGGGAAAAGCGCCAACCACATCTGCGCTATCACCCCAAAAGGACTAGTCAATTTGGAACTTTTTCAGAATTCATTGTAAAGCCCAGTTTCACCTAGTAACTAGGCAATGTGGGACTTAGCACTCATGACTCTCTTTATAAATCACCCACTCTATATGGGCTTTTTCTCTTTTCTTCCCAAAATGGGACTGGGGTGTTACAGTGACTGACTTGGTCTTCATGCACATGTGTGCTTGATCGCAGGCCATGTGTACTTGATCAAAACTGCGATTGATCCTCTTCTTGTGTGTGCGAGCACAAGTGCACTCGTTCCTTATCTTGGGCACTCAAGCGCTAGTGCGCTCGATTGTAGGTCCCCTACACTCGATCACTCCAACAGACTCCAGCTTTTTCCCAACTTTTGTCCTTTAAGCCCTAGACTTCCAGAGATGCTTCCTTTTCTTACAAAGACCTATAAATCAAGGAAAACATAAAAAGGAAATAAAATAGTACAAACTAGCAAAACTAAGAGATTAACAAATATAAATTAAGGGGCTAAAATATGAATATTTTAGCACTTATCACATGTCTTGCTCTGGCTTCCATGATGCTTCCTTGATACCATGGTTATACCGCAATATCTTAAGGATAGGAATCATTTTGGTACATAGAACCTACTCCTTCTGATCCATGATTCTTACTGGTTCCTCGACGTAGGTCAATCCCTCTTGGATTCTTAACGGCTTGTATTCCACAATCATGTCGGGGTTAGTTATGTACTTTCTCAGCATCGAGATATGAAAAAAATCATGTGTCCTAACCAAGAACTTTGTACTCCAATCTCCCTACTATTCGGGTGATCTCAAACTATCCAATAAATCGGGGGTTGGGCTTCCACTTCTTTCCAAATCGCATCACTTCCCCCATAAGTAATATCTTGAGGAATGCACAATCCCAACTTTGAACTCCATTGATCGCCTCCGATTATCAGCATAACTTTTTTGCCGACTCTGAGCTACACTCATCCTTTCCCCAATGATAAGCACCTTGTCTCAAGTATCCTAAATCAATTATGGTCCCAATGTCTGCCTCTCACCAATGTTGTCCTAATACAAGGATGATTGACATATGTCTATAAAATGCTTCATAAGGTAGCATTGTGACAGATTTTGGCCTTCTATGAATGAAATGGCTCAAAATACAGATTTTGGCCTTCTAGTTAGAACGGACGAAAATCCTCGTCAAGATGGAAATAAGTAAAATTTCAAATCTATAAATACTTGTCTCATTTTCTATGGAATTCTTTGAACATCTCCATTTCCAATTATGCTCTTCTGAGTTTGGAGGTTTTTGGTGAAGAAAGGGTTGCTATTATCATCACTCATGGAATTGATACTCTTCATCAATGTTTGTACTAAGTGGAGTTACTGAAAAGCTTGAAGATTTCCACCACTTGGGTTTTTTGTTTCTGCTGATTTCAAACTACACCATACACATCACTCAACTGTAAAGAAGTATACCGAAGGGTCGGTAAGGATATGCACTGCATGAATGTAGTCACGATGGAGAAAAGCTGGGAAGCATGTTGTTCTTACTAAGTCTAGAGGTCCTCCAGGGAGTGAGTATCATCCAATCTGTAACTATGAATCTTCATATAGTGATTCCCGCGTTTGGCCGCCCCAAAGTGGTTTTTCCCTTAAGGTGCTCTAAGAGTTTTCCACTTCATTAACAAATCTTGTATTTTGGTTGTGTGAATATTCTTTATTTTTGTGTTGGTTTATTTTTTAAGCATAGCTATTTATTGTTCATATATAAACCACCTATGCGTTTATTTTTGTTATATAAATCGCTTATGCGTTTCATTTGGGGGTAGAACATGATCCTCGTATTTTTTTCATTTGGTATCAAAGCGGGTTCGCTCGGTTTCAACTCATATCTTGCATGTGTTCAATGACCCCCACTATTTTGGGATGATCTACCTTTGTTCCAAGTGCTCCTTTCATTTTCATTGGAAGTGATTTTTTTACTTTGGAAGGTTCTTTTAAGAGCCATGTTTAAGAGGTTTACTTGTCCATTTTTGTTTAGCATGACTAGAAGTTTTGTTGCTTATCTTATTGCATTCTAGTGCATGTTTTGGGTATTTTTCTTTGTTTTTTGTCCCTTGTTTTTATGAGTTTTTCTCTTGTTAGGATTTTAAGTTTTTGTTGTTGTTCTGTGTCTTTCTTTAGGAGTCCTCTCTCCCTAGATCTTGTTGAGTGCTTTCTTCAAACACTTATTGTATTCTTTATGAATCTCTCATTACTACTAACCTATGTTGTGCTGGCTATTAAAGTTGTCATATATGATGGTTTGAGAGTTTTTGTGTGTGCTTTGATGCTTATTTTCATTCTAAGCATTGTCATATTTACGAATACTATTTTTACAAGTTTTGAGGGATTTCACATCTATTAGTTTGGGCAAAAACTCTTATTAGTATTTTTGGTTTTCCCTATTCAAATTGACCTTGCAAGTCAACCTCAAAACTTAATTGTTCATGGCATCACCTCTTTCAATAACAAGCAAAATTGTGACTAAACATATTCTTATAATTTTTTTTTTTTAATCCTTATAGAAAGAGCTGGTGTCATAACCATTGCGGAAAAAGGTAAAATACCTACAAGATTTAATTTGTATAAATTCCCTTGGACAATTGTAAAGGTATGGGTGTATGATTTTTTATTACAGTTGAGGAAAAAGGGTTTGACTTTTGCATCAAGTGTCACCATTTTTCTTATTAGATGTGATGGCTCCATGCCTATGTGACTTGTGCCCTCTCTTGTGAAATGGTTCACACACTTTGCTATGACATGCTTTAGCATGTTCATGTGCTTCATTGTCATAAGCATGTTTTAATAAACCATCATGTTTGTTCATACTTGCCTAAACTGAAGTACATACTAGTTTTGATGAGATGGTTTCTCTCATGTATTAGTATGTGTTTGTTGTAACTGCCCTCTCTTATGAAATGGTTCACACACTTCACTATGACATGTTTTAGCATGTTCATATGCATCATTGTCATAAGCATGTTTTAATAAACCATCATGTTTGCTCATACTTGTCTAAACTAAAGTACATGTTAAATTTTGATGAGATGGTTTCTCTCATGTTTTAGTAAGTGTTTGTTGTAAGTTCACACATTGATTGGGTGAGAGTAGTTGAGTTTATTTGTTTTAAGGGTTTTCTCCCTATCTAATTGTGTTCAAGATTTGTGCCCTTCGTTGTTTTTACCTAGGGCTTTCTCTTTGTCTTCTTGCATCAAGGGTTTCACCCTTCCTTTTCCGAGAATGCTGTTCTGTTCCAAGATTTTTTCCAAGGGTTATCTCCCTTTCCTCCCTGTAAAATAGGAAACTTGTCATTGGGCTCGATGGTCAATTTGACCAAGGGTTCTCTGACGCTCAAGTCAGTTTTTATTTATGAGTTGATAATGTGAAAGGGAAAAGGAAAGGAATTATAGAAACTTAAAATTACTAATAATATTTCTTTAAATGATCTGTAATCCATGGTCTCAGCAATGGTCTCCCTTCCACATCTTGTAGGTAATATGCGCCTTGTCGATGACTTCAAATGACTTTGTATGGTCCCTCCAATGTTGGTCTGAGCTTGCCTTCTGTTGGATCTGGGGTCGCTATGCTGACTTTACTTAGAACCCAGTCGCCTATATTGAATTGTCTAGGTTTAACTTTCTTGTTGAAATATCTAGCTATTCTTTGCTGGTAGGCAGCCATTGTCACTTGTACGTCATTCCTCTTCTCTTGAAGTAGGTCCAAACTCAGTTTTATTCCTTCTCATTTAGTCTCGAGTCATAATGGTTTGCTCTAAAGCTAACAGAATTGACTTTGATCAAAATGATCGCCTTGGATCCAACGGCTAAAGAAAGTGGGGTTTCCCTTGTTGATGTTCAAATGGTTATCTGGTAGGACCACAATACTTCTGGGAGAAATTCCATCCATGCTTCTTTTTTATCCTTAGGCTTCTTTTTCAATGTTTTCATCAAGGTCTTGTATGTAGCTTCCACTTGACCATTTCCTTGGGGATGCCCTAGGGACAAGAAATAATTTCTTATGTGCAGTGTTGTGACAAATACTACCTAAGTTAATAGATAATATTTGCTACATCTTACTTGCAAGTGCACAAGATCAAAATAGTAGCATAGTGTGCAAGTGTGTGATCATTCCCATGAGGATTGGCAAATTTTGATTAAAATTTATTTCGCAAAGTAAAACAAGAGAAAAAAAAAATTGAGTTTGATTCAATAATGATAAAAGGTAGGGTTGTGATATCCACCACTAATCACGCTCAATTAATAAATCAATATGCTAGTGTTCCAATCATATTATGAATACTTAATGTTTGCCAATCGAAAGGTATGGGTGTGTACTCCTTAAGCTATTGATTTCCCTAAACAACGAATTAGGCATGGGTGTCTACTGTAATTCTTTTCTTTATTAAAGGATTTAGCATGGGTCTCTACTAAGTTGTTCTTTAAGAAAGCATAATCTATGGAAATCGATATACAAATGAAGCTTAGGGCATGGGTGTCTACTCCCGGTTCCCCATGTTAATTAACCCAAGAACCCGTGGCGAGGTTCTTTTGTCACTCTATTAAGCCCAGGACTCGGTCATCCAAATTGACCTAAATAACTTATCCATACCACATGCATATAATGGCCAATCACACACATATGAGGAATTCTATTAAGAAGGAATTAATCAAGTTAAGCAGCACAATATGGTTATCACAAAGGTGCCAATATTGAACTATTAAATAAACATGATTAGGGCATCAATCTAGCCCTACTAAGGAGTTTAGTTACACATGAGTTTGATGTTAATTATCTTCATAAGATAAAATAAAAAGGAAAAGAATAAACCTGAAAAATGCTTCCTTGAAGAGCCGTTAATTCTTCTCCGAAATTACGTGTGTCTAATTCTCTGTTTACAAGTCTATTTATATAGTTTAAGGAAACCGTAGAAGAGTCTAGAAACCCTAGAAATCATAGAACAAACCCTAAGCCTATTTCCAAAATAGGAGCAGTCAGCCGCCATACTATTCATTGGTGCAAGAATGCGAGATGTGCTCGTTCCTTGGCTTGTGCGCTTGATCACAGGTTTGGTGTAATTGATCGCACTGACAGAATCTCCACCTTTTTTCCAAATTTGCTCTTTAAGCCCCATGCTTCCTTTTCTTCCAAAAACCTATAAAACAAGGAAAATACAAAAAATAAAGTAAAATACACAAACTAAGAGATTAACAAATATAAATTAAGGTGCTTAAATATGAATATTCAAGCACTTATCACACCCCTAAACTTACATATTGCTAGTCCCATAGCAATATGAAAGTAAAAACTAAATGAAAAAAATAAAAAGATAAATCCATCTTTCGTAGGATGTACTATTGTATTTAACATATGCAACAAGCCTTTTAAACCCCTAGGCATTCCCTAGATAATGAGTGAAGTCTCGTAAAGTTTTTCAGAAATGTTACCTACAAACATCATGCACGGTTCATTTTATCCAAAAAAAATTAGAGTGTCACTCAAAATCGTGATTTTCATTCATTAGCAAGCTTAAAAAGATGAACTCCATCTTCATAATGGATTGGAATTTCAAAATATAATCACTTACAAAAGGCAGGTGATAAGTGCCAAAATATTCATATTTTAGTCCTTAATTTACATTTGTTAATTTATTAGTTTTTGTTCCATTTTATTCCTTTTTTGTGCTTTCTGTGTTTTTGTAGGTCATGGAAGAAAAGGAAGCTTTTCTAGAAATGTTCTAATCTTAAAGGGCAAATTGGGAAGACCTAGAAGATGTTGAAAGGATTAAAGCGGAATTTATCAAATTGGAGCTAAAATCGGATTGGGTTCAAATTTGGATTCTGAACAGGTCTCGGTATTTTAGCCATAACTTTCAGCTCAAATATCTGATTGAGGTGATTCTAACGGCATTGGAAAGATAACTCAAGAGGCTACAAATCATTGTGAAATATCATTTTCCTAATTCGGAACTCCGCAATGCTAAAATTACCCTGCAAGATAGGAGCCCAATTCTGGACGAATCCTAATCCGATTTGTAATAGGATTGTCTCCTAAATTGACTAGGAGACATAATTCCGAATTTCTTAGGTTTACTAGGGTTTCTAGGACTTTCCTAAAGCCTATAAATAGACCTCTAAGCCTCACAATTTGGGAGAGAATTTCAGAGAGGAGAATTTGGAGGCTACTTCTAGGAGCGGTTTTTCGGTTCTTTCTTTTCCTTTTGTTTTTAGTTTTTATTTTAATTATGTGTAACTAATTATTTTAGTAGGGCTGGATTGAAACCTTAATTATGTTTATTTAATATTTCAATATTGGCGCCTTTGTGATAATCATATTGTGTTGCTTAACTTGATTAATGCATGTTTTATTGAATTCCTCATATGTATGTGATTGGCCATTATATGCATGTGGTATGGACTTGTTAGTTAGATCAATTTGGATGACCGAGTCCTGGGTTTAACATAAGTAACAAAAGTAATCCACGCCGGGTTATTGAGTTAATCAACATGGGAAACCGGGAGTATACACCATGCCCTAGGTCTCATGTGGTTGTCGGTTTTCACAGTTCATATGCTTTCCTAGAGAACAACTTAGTATACACCATGCTAAATCCTTTAGGAAAGAAAAGAGTTAGAGTATACACCATGCCTAATTCGTTGCTTAGGGAAACCAATAGCTTAAGGAGTATACACCATGCCCTTAGGTTGGCAACCATTAGGTATTCATAATATGATTAGAGCATTGGCATATTGATTTATTAATTGAGCATAATTAGTGGTAGATATCAAAGCCCTACACTTTAATTTATCTTTATATATTTTTATAATATCAATTGCGTGACACTTTTGGTATTTTAATTTAGTTAATTAATTCTAAATAAAATTAACAATCTCCGTGGGATCGATCTCGTACTTTCTGCACTATACTATTGTTTTGATCTTGTGCACTTGCGAGTTAAAACGTACTAAACATTATCTATTAATTTAGGTAGTATTTGGCACAACAGCAGGCTAAGGCATCTCAAGTTCAAAACAGTGTAGAGTGAACTAGCACATAAATATGAAGCTTCCATATAATTCCAATGTGCAATGTCTCAATATCTCAAGGTACACTGAAATTTCCATCGGAATGAACAACAATGGCATAATTTTACTTTATTTTATTTTATTTTTTTAGTTACAAATGTTTCACAATCGAACTGCTTGCCATTGTTAGTTACAAATGCGTGAGGAATTTCATATCTACACATCACTAACTTCCAAAAGAAATTTCTTACATTCCCAGTAGTTATGGTTGCCAGAACCTCGGCTTCTGCCTACTCTGTGAAGTAGTCAATGATAACTACTACAAACTTGCAACCTCCTTTCCCTATTGGTAGAGGTTCTACAATGTCTTCCCCTTATTGCGCAAGAGGCCTTGGTGCCTACATAGGGCTTAGTTCCTCCAGAGGGTTGGTCATTACTTTGTAAAATCATTGGCACTTATCGCAATGTTTTACTACCTCATTTGAATCTTTGCTCATTCCAAGCTAGTAATACCCTCTCAAATGGCCATATGGGCTAACATCCTTCCTCCAGAATGACTATTGTGAATACCTTCATGAATCTCTCTTAACATGTAAGAGGCCTCAGTTTTGGATAAACATTTAAGTAAAGGAAGAGTGTATCCTCTTCTATGCAAGGTCCCATCAATTAGTGAATACTGTGCAGCTAGATACGTGTCTTCCGAGCCAATTTGTTGTTGGAGGGTAGCTTCCTTTCTCATAGAAATTGTACTATATCGTTGCTCCATTGTGGGTCTCCATGTTCCTCGCCACATGGATTATCCATGTGATTGAAGGTTCAGTTAGTTCTTGGACCTGACGTCTAGCGGCTGCAATTTCTTCATCTATGGAAGAGCCAATACAGGCTAATGCATCTACCTTTGTGTTCTACTCCGGAGGTACCTTTGTGAATACTATTCTGTCAAAAAACTCAATAGCTTCCTTCACTTTTGTTAGGTATCGTTTCATTTTTCTCCTAAGGCTTCATATTCTCCCTTGATGTGCCTGACCACTACTTGAGAATCACTTCTAACTTCTAAACTCTTCACTCCCATTTCTCGAGCCATATCTATTCCAGGGATTATAGCTTCATATTGGGCTTCATTGTAAGTAATGGTAAATTTCAGCTGTATTGTTGCTTTGTATGTTTCTCCACTAGGCTCTCTGAGTATGACACTAACACCACTGTATTTTTGGGTTGAAGATCCATCCACACATACTACCCATGTTTCTCCTTAAGGCAACTCTTCCTCTTCCAGGAAATTTCAAAACTTAGCTAAGATGTCAACTAACAATTTTCCCTTCAAAGATGTTCTCAGATGAAATTCTATGTCGAATTCCCCAAGTTTGATAGCCCAATTGACCAACCTTCTTGACAGATTAGGATTTTGAAAAATCTTCTTTAGATGGTGTTCGATTAACACTTTGATAGTTTGTGCTTGGAAGTATGGCCTCAATCTTCAAGTTGAATTTACTAGGGCGAAGGCTAGCTTCTCGATTCGAGGGTATTGTTCTTTTATTCCATGTAAGGCCTTGCTGGTGAACTAAACTGGCCTCTGCACTCCCTGTTCTTCTCGAATTAGTGTCAAGCTTATTGGCAATGGGGATACAGCCAAATATAAGTACAAAGCTTCACCTTCTACTAGTTGACTCAATAAATAAGGATTCCCAAGATACTCCTTCAATTCTTGGAGTGCTTTACCACAGCCTGGACCCTCCCCCCCCACCCCAAAAAAAAGGCTTCTTCAAAATTTTGAAAAATGGAAGGCACTTGTTAGTGGATCTTGAAATTAATTATGTGTAACTAATTTGTTAGGGCTAGAATGAAGCCCTAATAATGTCTTTTTAGGATTTTTCAGTAATAGTGCCTTTGTTTCAATCATTTTTGGTTTATTTTAATTAATTATTGTCTATGTGATTGAATTCCTCATATGCTTATGGTATGGATTTGTTAATTAAGTCAATTTAGATGACCGAATCTTGGGCTTAATAAAGTGACAAAAGAACCTTATCGTGCTCTTGGCTTAATCAACATGGGAAACTGGGAGTAGATACCATGCCCTAAGACCCATGTGTTTATCGATCTCCATAGAATTATGTTTTCGTAAAGAACAACTTAGTAGATACCATGCTAAATCCTTTTGGAAGGAAAAGAATTAGAGTAGATACCATGTCTAATTCATTGCTTAGGGATTCTTTTGTTACTTTTATTAAACCCAGGACTTGATCATCCAATTGGTTTAACTAACTAGTCCATACCACATGCATATGTTGATCAGGCAAACACATATGAGGAATTGAAGAAAGCAAGTATTAATCAAGTTAAATATCATAATGTAATTATCACAAAGGCGCCAATACTGAATTATTAAGTAAACATGATCAGGGCTTCAATCTAGCCCTACTAAATGGTTTAGTTACACATGAGATTGATGCTAGTCATCTTCATAAAATAAAATAGAAGGGAAAAGAATAAATCTGGAAAATTGCTTCCTTGAGAGCCGTAAATTCTTCTCCAAAATCACGTGTGTGTTTTCTGTGTTTACAAGCCTATTTATAGAGTCTAAGGAACCCTAGAAACCTTCAAAATTGTAGGGTTTAGTCCTTGTACAACTAGGACTCTACAAAACCCTAATAAAATAAGATTTTACAAAGTAGGGCTGTGACTGCTTTTCTCTTCATGAACGAGTGCACTTGATCGCAATGCAATCAATCCTCTTCTTGTGTGCGAGCCCAGGTGCACTCATTCCTTGCCTTGGGCGCTCAAGCACTAGTGCACTCGATCACAGATCCCTTGCGCTCGATCGCTCTAACAGACTCTATCTTTCCAAACTTTGCTCTTTAAGCCTAATATTTCCATAAACACTTCATTTTCTTCCAAAGACCTATAAAACACAAAAAGGGAAATAAAATAGAATGAAATAACACAAACTAAGAGCTTAACATATATAAATTAAGGGGCGTAAATATGAATATTTAAGCACTTATCACACCCCCAAACTTAAAAATTGCTAGTCCCTTAGCAATACAAAACAAAAAAACAAAATGAAAAACAAAAAACAAAAAGATAAATCCATCTTTCGTGGGATGTATAATTGCATTTAACGTATACAACAAGCCTTTTAAACCTCTAGGTATTCTCTAGATGACGAGTGAAGTCTCGTGAGGGTTTTCCAGGAATGGTACCCACAAACATTATGCACAATTCATGTTATCCAAAAATTGAAGTATCACTCAAAATCGTGATTTTCATTCATTAGCAAGCTTAAAAAGATAAACTCCATCTTCACAATGAATTGGAATTTAAAGTCTAATAACTTACAACAGGCAAGCTAAGGCATTACGAGTTTGAAACGGTGTAAAGTGAACTAGCAAAAAAATATGAAGTTCCCAAATGATTTCAATGTGCAATATCTCAATATCTCAAGGTTCACTGAAATTCCCATCAAAATGAACAACAATGGCATACTTTTCTTTTATTCTTTCTTTTATTATTAGGCTCTGCAATTTTTAGTTCCCTTAAGCTTTCTAATTGACCCATGTAGCGAGTGTTGAGTCAATGACTCCCAAACCAGATGGTTTTAGGGCATTAGGTGTAAAGACACCCCCAAGGACTTACTAACTCGAGTCAAAAAGGCTACAAAATTAAACTAGCCATAATTTTAACCAAATCAAATTTCTTCACCTTTTGACGTGAACACTCAATGCTTTGAGGCAAGAGGTCTAGTTACTCAGTGAAAAGCTTATCAATAATTATTTATTTATTTTTTATTTTTTTATCATTATTATGCCAAGGTATCCAACCAATAAGTCATCCAGTTTCACCCAAAACATAGAAACATACACATCAAAACCATATGTCATACCCCACAAATCTTATGCTAATGTGCTTGTGTTAAAGCATATCAAACATATGAATTCTCAAATGCCCAAAGTAAGTAACCAAACTAAAAAAAAAAATCCTTTCATCAGATCATGTGTTCAAAATTTTTAAGCTCACCAATGAAATCAAATCACAATTTTTTTTTTAGACCAACCAAAATTTTAAGACAACATGAACTTACACTATTTTTTTTTCAAAAGAAACATAACAGAACTAAGTACAAAGTGTGTGTAATGTGTCTCACATACCCCCAAACTTAAAGTACACATTGTCCCCATTGTGTAGATATCATGGAAAGAGCTGACCTAGGAGATGGAGAACTATCTGGATTGGCATGGCTCATAGCGCACCCCCAAACTTGAATTGAAGCACCCTTTATACCTAAAAAACACAATACTAAAGTAATACTAGAAAACAAAAAGAAACTAAAAAAATAAGCAACAATAAGAAATTGAAAAAAAACAAATGAAAACATAAAGGATAAACTGTGCGGTGCCTTCCATAAGCGCTAAATTTTACGTCTTTAGCCATAATGTGTGACCGCTCATTGCTGTCCCCCATGTGGTGCCGAAGATGATGCCCCCGAAGTTGGTGGTAATCAGTCTAAAATAGCCTTGAGCATCTCTTCCTGTGTATCAAAGTGCTTTTTCAGCCTATCCATGTGCTGATTTGTCCAGAATGTGTCCTCCCGTCCTCCCATCTAATGTCAGCTATTTCACGTTGGAAGTAGGACATCTTATCACATAAGAATTCATACTCTGTATGGCCCATGACAACAAGTCCTCTCCCCCCATCCAACTGAGTTGTAGGTCCCTCCACTTCCATAGGCTCTACGTCCTCCACTCTTTCAGCAGTAGGGACTGGCCCCCTAATGCCTCTTGGCATGTGTGACTGGCTTTGGTTCCACTTGTTTCTACCAAAGAATGGGTGTTCCTTGATAGGTCCATCTTCGGCGGTGCCCTTGATACCCTTTTTCTTCAAGATATGAGTGAGTAAAAAGGGGAATGGTAGTCCCCATGAATTTGTAGTGGTGGATCAACGTGCATGTACCCAATCCCAAAACTTGTGAATTTAGTTCCAAATTATTGAAGGGATGGAATACCAATGGTCTTTATGGAAGGCATACAATGCTTGAATGAACTGATTCAAGCACTTGTATGCAGTCCTATATGCCCATAGTGCCATCATTCAAGAGCAAAGACCAATCCTTCCTACTAGTATTCACCGTCCTCTCTAGGATGCCTTTAATTTCTCTGTTGCTTATCTCCACTTGGCCACAAGTTTGAGGATGATATGAAGTGCCAACTTTATGGATGATCCCATACTTCTTTATCAAAGAGGCAAAAGCCTAATCATTGAAATGGCTACCTCCATCACTGATTATTGCCCTGGGAGTCCCAAACCTAGTAAAGATGCTATCCTGCAAAAACTTCACAACAACTTTGTGATCGTTAGTCTTTGAGGGGATAGCCTCGACCCATTTAGACATATATTCCACACCCACAAGAATATACAAATACCCATATGAGTTAGGAAAAGGACCCATGAAGTAAATACCCCATACATTAGAGAGCTCTACCACTTGAATATTTTGTAATGGCATTTGATCTCTGGATGAGATGTTACTTGTCCTCTGGCATCTATCACAAGAGCTGCAAAACAAAAAGGCATCTTTAAACACATTAGACCAATAAAAACCAGATTGTAATACCTTAAGAGCTATTCTCTTGGCCCCAAAGTGTCCTCCTCATGCAAACTGATGGCAATGCTGCAATATGCTCAAGTGATCCTCCTCTGAAACACACCTTCTGATGATTTGATCAGGGCAGAATTTTAAAAGATAGGGGTCATCCCAATGGTAATGTCTAGATATAGACATCAACCTCTTCCTTTCTTGACTAGACATACCTGGAGGGAAAGCCTTGGCAGTTACATAATTAACAATATCTGCATACCATGGAAGTTGTACCTCTACTACAAACAATTTCTCATCTGGGAAATTTTCATTCAAGGGTCGCTCACCTTCTTCTTCTTCATGAAGTAGCCTGGATAAGTGATTTACAACTACATTCTCACTACCCTTCTTGTCTCCAATCTCCAAGTCAAACTCTTGCAGTAAGAGTACCCATTTGATCAATCTAGGCTTTACATCTTTCTTAGCAAACAAATATCTCAAAGCAGCATGGTCAGTGAATACAATAACCTTAGAGCCAATTAGGTATGATCTGAATTTCTCCAAAGCAAAAATGACAACTAACAATTCTTTATCAGTAGTAGAATAATTTAGATGAGCGTCATTTAAAGTTCTATAAGCATAATAGATAGCATAAGGTACCTTATTGACTCTCTGGCCTAAGACAGCTCCCAAGGCAAAGTTACTGGCATCACACATCAGCTCAAATGGAAGGCTCCAATCAAGTGCCATCATTATTAGTGCAGATCTGAGCAATTTCTTCAATGTGGTGAAAGCTTCCATACATTCTTCAGTCCATTCAAACTTGATATCCTTGGCTAGCAATGCATAAAGGGTCTAGAGATCTTGGAGAAATCCTTGATTAACCTTTTATATAATCTGGCATGTCCAAGGAAACTTCTAACTCCTTTCACTGTCATAGGAGGGGAAAGTTTTGAAATGATGTCAATCTTGGCCTTGTCCACCTCAATACCCTTGCTGGAAATGGAATGACCCAACACAATGCCTTGTTGTACCACGAAGTGATACTTTTCCTAGTTTAGCACCAAGTTGCATTCTTCGCATCTCTTTAGGACACTCTTTAGATGATGGAGGCATTCATCAAAATTAGAACCGAAAACACTAAAGTCATCCATAAACACCTCAATGAATTTTTCCACCATGTCGGAGAAAATGCTCATCATGCATCTTTGAAAGGTGGCTGGTGCATTGCATAATCTAAATGGCATCCTTCTGTAAGCAAATGTGCCAAAAGGACATGTGAATGTGGTCTTGTCTTGGTCCTCTGGTGCTATTGCAATATGGTTATAACCACTATACCCATCCAAGATGCAATAGTAACTATGGCCAACTAACCTTTCCAGCATCTGATTAATGAAGGGTAGGGGAAAATGGTCTTTTTTGGTCACCTTGTTTAGCCTTCTGTAGTCGATGCATACCCTCCAACCAGTGGTTATTCTTGTGGGTATTAGCTCCTCATCTTCATTCTTCACCACTGTTATCCTGCTCTTCTTTGGAACAACTTGAACTGGACTTACCCATTTTCTGTCTGAGATGAGGTAGATAATGCCAACGTCCAACAGTTTCAATACCTCCACCTTGACTACCTCCTTCATGTGTGGGTTGAGTCTTCTTTGTGCATCCCTAGTGGGCTCCGCTTCGTCTTCAAGGTGGATTTGATGCATGCACTTGGCTAAACTTATCCCCTTGATGTCAGCAATGGTCCATCCGATAGCAATTTTATGCTCTCTAAGAATTCTCAACAGCTTCTCTTCTTCTCTAGAACTTCGATTGGTAGCAAATATCATAGGTAGGGTCTTATTCTCTCCCAGATAAGTGTATGTCAGATGCTCTGGCAACTACTTCAATTCCAAATTTGGTGCCTTGATAATAGAAGGGAAAATAGTGGTATTCGTAGGCAAAAGAGTTTCAAATGGAGGGTTGTACCTACTTGGATGCTTTGGGGAGGCCTTAAGAAGGTGCACAGTTTCAATGATGTCATCAATAACATTGTCAGATTCTGGCTCAATGTCCACCCTTGTGAAACTATGGGTGAGGGTGGCCTCCAATGGGTTGTACCTGAAAGACTTTCTCAACAACATCTTGCATCATACATACATTAAAGCATTCCAAATCATCTTGGGGTAATTTCAATGCATCGAATATTCTAAATTCTATCTTCTCACCATTTACCTTCATATTACAATACCTTTTTTCACACAAATTTTTGTATAGTTCTCATAAAAGGTCTTCCTAAGATGATGGGCAAAGGTAATGGCATAGGAGATTCTTCCATATCTAATACAATGAAATCAGCAGGTAAAATAAATTCACCTACCTTTACCAAGACATCCACAAGTATACCTCTTGGTCTTTTGATGCTTCTGTATGCCAATTACAATGTGATAGAAGTGGGTTGCAACTCCCCCAAACTAAGCATCTCATACACCATGTATGGCAGCATATTTACACCAGCTCCTAGATCCAGTAATGCACGCTCAAAAGTCTAATCACCTATCCTACAAGGAATGGTAAAACTATCCAGATCTTTTAGCTTTGGGGGTAGTTTTCTTAATAACACGGCACTTACCTTTTCAATTGAAGCCACTGCTTCATGCTCCTAAAATTTCCTTTTATGAGTGCAACAATCTTTCAAAAATTTAGCATATGCAGGAATTTGTTGAATTTCATCTAATAAAGGAGTGTTAATCTCTACTTTTCTCTAAGTTTTGAAAATATCAAGCAATTTATTTTCTTTCTTTGGCTTTACTAACCTTTGAAGGAAGGGTGGTGTATTCACCTTCTCCATTTCACTTACCTTAGATGTGGATGCTTTATTTGGAGATACTTGTGCTGGCTCATCAGCTCCTATGATCTTACCATTTCTAACAGTTGTAACGGCCTACAGTTGCTGGTGACCTCCTGGATTATGTATTGTTTGGGTTGGAAATTACCCTGCTTTCTTCCACTGAGCTCCTTGGCCATTTGCCCTACTTGTACCTCCAATCTTTGAATAGATTGCTCATGCTTTACCTTGGTTTGTCTTTGCTTAGTCCTAAATTGTGTTTCCTCTGCCACAAACTAATCTTGTGACATCATCATTTGTTGTTATTGAGTCATCATTTGCTGTTGTTGAGTTGCCAATTGCCTTACAATATTTTCTAGGTCACTCTTCTTTGACTCTTAAATTGGTTGGGCTGCTTGTTGGGAGTTCCTTTGCTGCCCTTGATGGTTCAAAGCATTCTAATTGTTATTCCATGAGAAGTTGGGGTGGTTTCGCGACCCTGGATTATAGGTGTTGGAGTATGGATTGTTCTTGGGAGGATAATTGTTCTATCCCACATAGTTTACTTACTCTTGATCTGCAGATTAATACAAAAGGCAAGTTTCGATAGTGTGATCAAACCGAGAACATATTGCACATACCTGAATTTGTGCGGCTTGTTGACAAGGTGAGATGTTCTGAGCAGATATGGCCTTGAAGATCATATCTAACTTTCTTTCCACAACAGCCATTTGATTTGGAGATTCACCATTCAGGTTCACTTTATACATGCCCTTGCTCTTTACTCCTTGTCTCCCTTTGGATGATAATTGTTGGGAGTGATCACTTAATGTCTCAAAAAGCTCCATGGCTTCTTCACTGCTCTTTTCCATAAACACACCTCCACAACCAAAATCAACAACCCCCTTATTCATGTCATTTAGACCTTCACAAAAAGCTTGTACCAGCTCATCTTGAGTTAGGTTGTTGATTGGTGTCAAATATTGTATATTTGACCCTCCTTAATTTACATTTGTTAGGCTCTTAGTTTTGTTAATATCTAATATTTTTAGTTAGTTTTGGTGTTTTAGTGTTTTGCAGGTTGTTTAATTACATTTGGGGCTAATTCCATCAACTCTGGGGCTTAAGACAGTTCGGGGAGCTTTGACAGCAAATTTGAGTCGAGCGATGATTCACACCCGACAAGTCCCACCAAAATGGCTATATCTAGAGTTATAAAACTCCGATTGGAGTGATCTTGGTGTCTTTAGAAAGTTAACTCAAATATCTACAAATTGGTATTTCACATATGAGGGCTAATTCTGAAGGCAGTGTGCTCAATCGCACTGCATGTGATCGAGTGCACTTGTGCCCATCAGATGCAGAAATTCATGCACGAGTGCGATCAATCGCACCGCATGCAATCGAGCGCACTTAACTAACCTGACAGTGCTAATACCCTAAAAATTAGCCTATAAATATCTCCCTTTCTCTTGTAAACGAACCCACGTTTAGAAAATGCTTGGAGGCACCTTGCGGCCTAAATCCTTCCTATTCATCACTGTAAAACCCTCTAAACGTCATTTTATCATTTAATTCTTTTATTTATTTTATTTTAGCCTCTCATTTTCCTCACTATGGATTTGTTTATATATATTCATGTTTGGTTCATATTTTTTGTCATTTAATTTAACGTATGTTTGATTCAATCACAATCTCGTGACAAGATTGTGATTGGTTGTTGTTTATAGATCGTTTTTGCGTCCAATATTTGTTGTGATTCATCCGGGTTACATTGGATGGTTTAATCGATTCCAATATCCATTGTCGTCAACGACAAATCGAATGATTCGATTTCGGTTGAACATCCATTGTGATAGTTTATAGGTTAATACATCAAATGATTTGACTAGATTTTGTAAAAGCAAAAGAACATGCGTAGAGCTAGGCCGTACGACGGGTGTGTGTGCTATCGTGAGAATAGGACATGCATTTTAGCCTAATTGATTGATAGATGTGTGAATTAATATGCTTATATGTTGATTAAATTGTGGTGAGGTGAATTAGGGACCTTAGTCGTTTTTATTTATTTATTTTATTGCATTTTAATTAGGTTTTATCTTATGCACGCCAACTGTTTGATTTTGGGACTAGGTTAAGGTAATATTAGTTTAGGCATTTTAAATTGATTTTTGACAAACCCGATTCTCTGTGGGATTCGATACTCGCACCTGCACAACTACTTTACTGCAAACGAATCGTGCAATTGACGAGTACTATTTTTTGTACGACCAAATTTTGTGCCATTGCCAGGGAATCGGTGTTTTGTTAAAATTAATTTTGTGCTTAGATTAATTTTATCTTTCTACTAGTTATTTTAAATTCAGCAATTATTTTATTTGTTTCGTGCTTTTGTATAGATAAAATCCAAAAAAACAATTAGAATAGGTTTATTTGGCTGTTTTGGGCGTTTGTTTAAGTTGTTGGAACCATACACTCTGTAACTGCAATCGATCGCACCTCTGTTGCGATAGAGCACATTTGCACCATTCACAAAAGGTCAGCGTGCATGCACGCTTAGTATGCGATTGCGCGGCAGCGACTTTCGACCAGCGCGATGCGCTTGTGCGATCGATCGTATCCTCATTGAGATTGATCGCACTTGCACCAGACTACCACATTTTACGCTTACGCTCGATCGCACGATACCTGCGCTCGAGTGCATCTCTATAGTCAGCACCAGCAGACCCGAGGCAGCTAAGTTTTAATTTTTTAAATTTTTATTTAATTATTGTTTTGTCGTTAATTATTTATTTATTTTGCCTGTTTTATTGATTTACTTGTTGTGTTAGTTTTTGTTAGTTTATTGTTATTTTTAATTGTTTAATTAGTTTATTGTGTTTTTTGTTTATTGTCTAGTTATTTTTTTAGTTTATTTTTGTTAGTTTTTGTTTATTTTATTTTTGTTGTTATTGTTTCATGTGGGATATATTAAACTGATTGGGTGAAGCATGAGTCTTCCGTTCAATTATTTCAATGTTTTCCCTAGTTGTAGGATGCCAAATCCTACCAATTTTCACCCACATGAACCATGTTCACACTGCTCCAGCCCTTACCATAGTTTAGGTGATTGTCCACGTTGGGGACAATTTTCTAATTTTTCACATGAGTAGATGAACACCAATTTCTCCAGTCCTGGGTTTGAAACAAATTCAAATTTTTATAACCCAGACTGGAATAACCATCCTGATTTTTTGTGGCAAGCTCATGCTACGAAAAATTATGCTCCCCAAGTTGACAAACTGCACCATCCTGATTATCCGCAGTTCGACAACCAATTTTCTTCCCATCCATCATATGACTATCCTCCTAAGCAATCTTCTTTGGAAGAAACGCTTAAGGAATTCATGGAACTAGTCGGCCAACCCACCATTCCTGCTTCCCATGAACTATCTTTAGAAGAAACACTCGAGGAGTTTAGGAAAACAGTCAACCAACCTTGTCAAGAAATCATAGATGCCACCGTGGCAAATATTGAAGCAGTTGCAAGGTTGGAAGGACAATTGGTCATCTAGTTGCTGAATTCAATAGAATTGAGGAAAAGGAACTTCAAAGTTAGGAGATGGCGATAGGGCAATACATGATTGATGGGGATTGCCCCAGCAATCCTCATCATAAGCATGTCCAAGCCACCACCACATTTGTTAGTGAGGAAAGAGCTGGTGTTGATGGTGTTGATAACCATAAGGAAGAAAAAGAAGAAATGGAGGAGCAGATTGAGCCCCCGCCAACATTAAATTGGTCCAATGACAAGGAAGTGAGTACTGAAGCTCACTCCTTTGTCACAATCCCTCTCGAGACATATCATTCACCACAAGTTTCATCTTTTCAATGTCTCGAAAAGCCATCTTATGTAGAAATTTTTCTTAAAAATTTCTACATAAGATGGCGGAACCCCCTTCCAGAGCGGTATCATATTCTAAAGAAGAAAGGGTGGAAGGGATTGGTTGGACACCCATATGAGCAAGGAAGGTGCAGTACTTTTTCTTTTTTATTTTCCGCATTGCATTTTTTATTTATTTTCTTTTTGTTATTTTATTTTCTATCATTTTATTTTTATTTGTTTTAGTTTCTAACAGCAATTAAGTTTTTGATGTTTGTACTTGTGAAAAAAAAAAAAATTGCTGTTAGTTTTTGACAAGAGTTTTAATGTTCAAGTTTGGGGGACGCCTTGAACTTTGTACATCTCGGTTCCTCATCCCACTGTAATGTATTTCTTGCCACATTGGAGACAATGTGTCATTTAAGTTTAGGGTGTGGACAAACATTCTGTCTATCTGTTTTATTTGTTGTTTTGCTTATTTTTGTCTGTATATATTTGTTTTTGTCTATATATAAAAAATTTTCTTTTTGTTTATTGCTATGTTGTTGATTGGGCACAACTTACATCGTAACTGTGGATTGCATGTCATTGGTGTGTTTAACTTATTTGAACATTGCATATTATTAGAAATCCCAGTTTTTTATGCATGAGTTGGATTAGAGAGACTCTACTTGTTTGATTGATATTTCACATGCACGCTAGCATTAGAGTCTGTAAGGTATGAGATTTGACTTTGAAGTGTGTCCTGAGATTTTTAGGTTTTGCGATGTGTTGATGAGAACCTTGGCTGTTAAAAAAAAAAAATCAGAAAATCATAATAAAGTGAGTTTTTCATTGAGTAACCGGACCTCTTGCCTTATCAAGTAACGAGTGTTCACATAAAAAGATGAGAAATTCAAGCTAAAAATTTTATGGCTAGTTAGGTTTCGTAACTCTTTTTGACTTGAGTAATTAAGCCCTTAGGGATGTCTCTACATCTAGTGCCCTAAAACCGCCTGGTTTGGGAGTCATTGGCCCAACGCTTGTTACATAGGTCATTTAGAAGTTTAAGGGAGTCAACATTACACAACCTACACAAAAAATTGCATTTATTATTTCAAGCCTCGGTTGTTTTAATCACATTGCATCTCCTATTATTTTTGGGGATACACGTTTTGAGAATGATTGAAACCCCTTGATCTTGTTGTTAGTTCACTTTGCACTTCTTAGAACATGTGTTGTCTTAATTTTCCAACCTTGAGTGAAATGATGTTAGGATAACTAAATGATATGGTTCGTTTGTTTAACCATGTTAAATTTGCTAATGATGTATGAATCATGTGTTTAAGTGTTCGGCTTTGTCTATCAATAGCATAGTGTCAATAAACTGTATGTGGGTATCTTTTCTGAAAAACCCTCACGAGACTTCACTCGTCCACTAGGGAATTCCTAGGGGTTTAAAAGGCTTGTTGCAGACGTTAAATGCAATCATTTCTCCCACGAAAGCGGATTTATGTTTTTTTTTTATTGTATTTTTATTTTTGTTTTGCTAAGGGACTAGCAAAATGTAAGTTTGAGGGTATTTGATCGGTGTTAAATACTGTATATTTGACCCTCCTTAATTTACGTTTGTTAGGCTCTTAATTTTGTTAATATCTAATATTTTTGGTTAGTTTTGGTGTTTTAGTGTTTTGCAGGTTGTTGAATTACATTTGGGGCTAATTCCATCAACTATGGGGCTTAAGACAGTTCTGGGAGCTTTGATAGCAAATTTGAGTCGAGCAATGATTTGCACCCGACGAGTCCCACCAAAACAGCCATATCTAGAGTTGCAGAACTCCGATTGGGGTGATCTTGGTGTCTTTGGAAAGCTAACTCAAAGATCTACAAATTTGTATTTCATATGTAAGGGGTAATTCTGAAGGCAGTGCGCTCGATTGCACTGCATGCGATCGAGGGCACTTGTGCCCATCAAATGCAGAAATTCGTGCACAAGTGCGATCGATCGCATCGCCTGCGATCGAGCATACTTAACTAACCTAGCAGCGCTGAAACCCTAAAAATTAGCCTATAAATATCCCCCTTTCTCTTGTAAACGAACCCACATTTGGAAAACGCTTGGAGGCGCCCCTTGTGGCCTAAATCCTCTCTGTTCATCACTGTAAAACCCTCTAAACGACATTTTATCATTTAATGCTTTTAGTTATTTTATTTTAGCCTATCATTTCCCTCACTATGGATTTGTTTATATATATTCATGTTTGGTTTATATTTTTTATCATTTAATTTAACGTATGTTCAATTCAATCACAATCTCGTGACAAGATTGTAATTGGTTGTTGTTTATGGATCATTTTTGCATCTAATATTTGTCGTGATTCATCTGGGTTACATTGGATGATTTAATCGAGTCCAGTATCCATTGTCGTCAACGACACATCGAATGATTCGATTTCGGTTCAACATCCATTGTGATCGTTTATGGGTTAATACATCAAATGATTCGACTAGATTTTGTAAAGGCAAAAGAACATGCGTAGAGCTAGGCCGTACGATGGGTGTGTGTGCTATTGTGAGAAGAGGACATGCATTTTAGCTTAATTGATTGATAGATGTGTGAATTAACATGCTTATATGTTGATTAAATTGTGGTGAGGTGAATTAGGGACCTTTGTAGTTTTTATTTATTTATTTTATTGCATTTTAATTAGGTTTTATCTTATGCACGGCAACTGTTTGATTTTGGGACTAGGTTAAGGTAATATTAGTTTAGGCATTTTAAATTGGTTTTTGACAAACCCGATTCTCTGTGGGATTCGACACTCGCACTTGCACAACCACTTTACTGCAAATGATTCGTGCAATTGGCAAGTACTATTTTTGGTACGACCAATTGTGATGTGGACACTTGAGAAGCAGCTAATTGAAGTGTCCCCACGCTTCAAAAAATAGGTCTCCATCTCTCAGTTGAAAAGATTGAATCTCTTTTCTCATCTGCCTTGTCTTTTGGGCTGGAAAAAACTTATTTAGGAACTTACTAGACAGCACTTCCCAAGTATGGATAGAACTTGCAGGCATTGAATTGTACCACAACCTAGCATTATCTTTCGAGGAAAAAGGAAAAAGAATTAACTCGATTCCCTCTTGATCTAGGCCTTTGATGTGCTAAAACTTGCAAAGATCAAAGAATTCCATAAGGTGCAAGTTTGGATCCTCGGTAGCTGTGCCCCTGAGATGAGTCAACGCATTAATTATTTGCGGGGATTTGTAGTAATTTCCTTCTACCTCCGGTTGATAGGCGATGCATGATGGCTGGTTGGGATTGTGTGGGATGAAAGATTGTTTCATGGGTCTTCGCTCTGGTGGCGATTGGTTAACAAATTGTTCCACCATTGTTTCCTCCTTAACGTCAAATTCTTCTTCTTCCTCCTCAACGTTGTCTCTAGGCTTCTGTTGAATGGTCCGCTCAATCTCTGTATCGATTGGAAGGATGGTTGGATTCTTGGATCGAAGCCCTTGCATTAATTGGACGAAGTTCTATAGTTATAGCAGCTTCAGAACTATTGTTTTGATGGTCCCTAGAACTACGCTCGATCGCTAAAGGATGTGTGCTCGATCGTTCTAGGCCTACGATTGATCGCTCCAATAGGGACTACTGCCATAGAACTGAAACAATACGGAAAAAAAAAAAAAAAGAATTGAAATTAAACAAACAATTCTAAACGAAAACAGAATTGAAATGTAAATAAAATTAAAAAAACAAAAACAAAAACAAAAACAAAATTAAACCAAAACAATTCTAAACATAATTTAACGCAATCCCCAACTACGGTGCCAAAAACTTGTTGTAACAATATCTACCTACTTTAATAGGTAAATAATTGCAGTTTTACTTGCAAGTGCACAAGGTCAAAAGTGTCGCATAATGTGCAAGTGCAAGATCATTCCCATAGGGATTGGTATATTTTGATTAAAATTAATTTCGCAATGTAAAACAAGAGAGAGAAAAATTAGGTTTTATTTAATAATGAGAAAGAGGTAGGGTGTTGTACAAATTTATTGTACTCGCAAGTGCACGAATCGTTTGCAATATAATGGTTTTGCAAGTGCGAGGTCGAACCCACTGGAAATTGTATTCTTGAAAGGTCAATTTATATCTAAGCTAATTTAATCCTAATTTAGTTCCAAAAGGGGTTTTGAATTTGGTTTTGAAATTTAAAAGACAAAACATAAATTAAATAAAATAAAAACAAAAGATAAAATTACTAAGGTTTGGGAATTCACACTCACCGCTTCATAACAACATACTATATGCTCATTAATATCAATATGAAGTTCTCACAATTAAAATCTTAGATATGTTTTACTACGCTTCAAAGAATTAATCAAAAGCATCCCATGTATCCATTCATTGATCAAATCACAAAAGGAATCCAAATCTAATTGAAACACCAGATGTATCCGTAGAACAAATCACAAGGGATATCCAATTTTTATGAGTTAAAAACCAAGCAATCAATCATATGAAATTATCTCAAATAATCACATGTATCCTTGAATCACAAAAGATATCCAAGAATCACTCCACATAATTAATTAGGAGTAAAACAATTGAAATAATAAACTCTATAAAATCAAATCAATAAAAACTTACATAAAAATATAGTTGTTCTTCAACGGTGAGGCTTCATCCCCAACCTTAGTTGGGGGTTAGCCCGACATACAAAAGAAATCCTAAATTATAGAAAAACTAAACTAAAGAGAAGCTGTGAATTTTTGCCTCCAGGCTTGTATCTCCCTTTTTGAATGCAAAGAGGTCTATTTATAGGCTTAGAGAAGTCCTAGAAGCCTTAGTAAACCTAGATAATTCGGAGGTTAGTCTCCTTGTCCAATTAGAAGTTTGAAATCCGGATAAGATTCGCTCAAATTTGCGTTCTCATATTGTGGGATGATTTTGACAAAGTAAACGTCCGAATTAGGAAAATCCCATTTCACAATAAATTTTATCCTTTTGAACAAGGTTTCTACTGCCTTTTGAATCGCCTCAATCCGATATTTGAGCAGAAAGTTATGGCCAAAACACTGAAATATGTGCAGAATCTGAATTTGAATCCAATCCGAATTTATGTCCATTTAGGGAAATTCCGATTTTATCTCTTCTTTGATTTGGTCAAACTTAACCACATCTTCTAGGTCTTCTCAAAGTATGCTTTATTCTAAGACTTTGCAATTTTCTCCTTTTAAGATGCAGTTTCTCTTCAACAACCTATAAAACACTAAAACACAAATCTAATACAAATCATTAGATAACAACACAGCTAAATGATTAACTAATGTAAATTAAGGGGTCCAAATATGTAATATTTTGCTCTTATCAAATACTCCCAAACTTACATTTTGCTAGTCCCTTAGCAAAACAAAACAAAAAATAAAATGAAAGCAATAATATAAATCCTCTTTCGTGGGAGAGACGATTGCATTTAGCATATGCAACAAGCCTTTTAAACCCCTAGCATCCCTAGAGGACGAGTGAAGTCTCGTGAGGTTTAACAGAATGATACCCACAAACATTACGGCACTATGTTGTTAACAAGAAATAAGTTTCACATAAACCATGGTTCTTATTCATAAGCAAGCTTAAAAGACAAACACCATCATCACCATCAACGGGGCATCCAAAATCAAATAACTCATAAATGGATAATCAAACATCATAAGTTCTGAAAAGTGCAAAGTGAAAATAACATATAATCATGAAGCTCAGTTTAAACTCAAAACAAGTTCCACAAAATTTGTAAGAATCCCAAACAGATGAAACAACCAAGGCAAGATAAACATATATATATATATATTTTTCTTTTTATGTAGGTGTGCAATGCTTAGCTCCATAAGCTTTCTAAGTTGACTTGGTACCAAGTGTTAAGCCAATGACTCAAGCCAGTTGGCTTTAGGGCACTAGATGTAAACATCCCTAAGGGCTTATTAACTCAAGTCAAAAGGCTATGAAGCCAAGCTAGCCATACCATCAATCAACTTTAAACTTCACACCTTTTGAAACACTCAATGCTTAATGAGGCAAAAGGTCCGTTACTTAGTGAAAAACTCAAAATGATTCTTCTTCTTCTTTTTTTTTTTTTATTTATTTATTTTTTATTTTTATCTTGCAAGCCATGGTTATTCATCAATAGGTCATCCAACAAATCTCAAAGGAACAAAGCTTAAGCTCAAACATCATACCTCACAGAAAACATGCTAATGTGCTCATAAAATTTAGCTTAAAACAAGTGAAATCTCAATTATCCAAAAATGAGTCAAAAGACTTTAGACACCTACTTGACATAATGATATGTTTAACCCTTTTAAGCAAGCCAATGAAATACAAATCATACTTATGGTTTAACTCAAACTTGAAAAAACGTAACACAATTTTTTAATTTTTCAATTTTTTAGAACAAAAGACAAATAAAATAAACAAATATAAATAGACAAAGTGTTTTCCATACCCCAAACTTGAATTACACATTGCCTCAATGTAGTATAGAAATACATTACCGAAGTACGGAAACATCAAGGTGAAAAAGGAGGAATCCCCAAACTTAAACACCAAAACACACAACAAAACTAAAAGAATATATATAAAACAAAACATCAAAAGATTAATTGCTGTTAGAAACAAAACAAAACTAAAAACAAGTAATGAAAAGGAAAGAAAGAATTTGTGGAGTGAAGTGCAGAAAATAAACTGGAGGAGAAAACTTTATAGCTTTCCCTATCATCGATGTCCAACCAATCCCTTCCATCCTTTCTTATTCAAAACTTCATACCCCTTTGGAATGATATTTTGCCATCTTATGTAGAATTGCTTGCTTTGAAGGATCTTCTTAGGAAAGTGGTTCCTAAATTTTTGTGCTTGTGTGCATAGATCCTTAAGTATCTTTGCATAAGATGGCTCTTGGAGACATTCTAGAGATGAAACTTTGGGCTCTTGATGTATCTCAAGAGGGACAGTGATGTAGGCAGGAGCTTCAGTACTTACTTTCATGTCACTGGGCAGATTAAGATCTGTTGGGGGCTAACTTTTCTCATGGTGCTCAATTTGCTCAATGTTTTCAACTTGCTCCTCATTGTTATCCACAATTACATCCTCATCAAGTGTGGTAGTGACTTGGGTATGCTCATGATAAAAATTTTCGGAATCATCCTCATCACTCATGTAGTGCCTTTCAATCATCAATTGACTTTGAAGCTCTTCTTCCTCTATTCTATTTAATTCAATAACAAGATGATCGATTTGTCCTTCTATCCTGGCAACAGAACCTTTCAGCTCATGTATGTCTCTACTGTTGGACAGGGTGGCATTCTTCAACTCTTGTACATTCTTGTCAGTTTCTTGCACGAATGCTTTCATCATTTCTTCCAATGAAGGCTGAGGTACAGGCTGTGGTGCTTGATAGGTAGGTGGCTGAGCTTGATGATCAAACTGTGGATAGTCTGAATGGTGCAATTCCTGAAATTGGGGAGCATAATTTCCTGTAGTCTAAGCTGGCCATGAGAAATCAAATTGGTTGCTCCAATCCGGGTTGTAAAATTTAGAATTTGAATCACATCCCGGATTGGAGAAACTGGTGTTCATTTGCTCATATGAAATATTAGAAAATTGTCCCCAAGATGGACAATTACTAGAACAATGATAAGGATTGGAGCAATATGAACATGACTTATGTGGTGTGTATGTGTGAGAAAAATGGGTCGGGGTAGATCTGGCTGCTTTGAATTTGTAGAATTTATCACGTGTGTCATTGAACTCAGCTCGTAGATCTAAACACTTATTTTCCTCATAACCATTATCCATCTCATTTTTTAAAGAAAATAAACTAAAAAACAACTAACTAACTAAAAGAAAATAAAACTAAAATTTATGGAGGTGCGTGTCAGAGGACAAAAGAGTAGAAACTACAAATTAAGCCAAAATAACAAACAAAACAAAACACAAAAGAAATCTTTTTTTTTTTTATAAGAAACAGGATAAAATAAAAATAAATTGCAGAAAAATAAAATCCTAATTATAACTAGTAGAAAGATAAAATCAATTTAAACATGAATTGGTTTCAAAATTGAACAATTCCGGCGGCGCCAAAATTTGATGTACAAATTGTACTGGAAGTGCAGAATCGTTGCAATATAATGGTTTTGCAAGTGAGGTCGAATCCACGAATTGTATTCTTGAAAGCAAATTTATATCTAAACTAATTTAATCCTAATCTAGTTCCAAAAGGTTTTGAATTTGGTTTGAAATTTAAAAGACAAAACATAAATTAAATAAAATAAAACAAAAGGTAAAGTTACTAAGGTTTGGGAATTCACACTCACCGCTTCATAACAACATACTCTATGCTCATTAATATCAATCAAGTTCTCACAATTAAAATCTTAGATATGTTTTACTACGCTTCAAAGAATTAATCAAAAGCATCCCATGTATCCATTCATTGATCAAATCACAAAAGGAATCCAAATGTAATTGAAACACCAGATGTATCCGTAGAACAAATCACAAGGATATCCAATTTTATGAGTTAAAACCAAGCAATCAATCATATGAAATTATCTCAAATAATCACATGTATCCTTGAATCACAAAAGATATCCAAGAATCACTCCACATAATTAATTAGGAGTAAAACAATTGAAATAATAAACTCTATACAGTCAAATCAATAAAAACTTACATAAAAATACAGTTGTTCTTCAACGGTGAGGCTTCATCCCCAACCTTAGTTGGGGGTTAGCCCAACATACAAAAGAAATCCTAAACTACAGAAAAACTAAACTAAAGAGAAGCTGTGAATTTTTGCCTCCAGGCTTGTATCTCCCTTCTTGAATGCAAAGAGGTCTATTTATAGGCTTAGAAAAGTCCTAGAAGCCTTAGTAAACCTAGATAATTCGGAGGTTAGTCTCCCTGTCCAATTAGAAGTTTGAAATCCGGATAAGATTCGCTCAAATTTGCGTTCTCATATTGTGGGACGATTTTGACAAAGTAAACGTCCGAATTAGGAAAATCCTATTTCACAATAAATTATAGCCTTTTGAACAAGGTTTCTATTTCTTTTTGAATCGCCTCAATCCGATATTTGAGCAGAAAGTTATGGCCAAAACACTGAAATATGTGCAGAATCTGAATTTGAATCCAATCCGAAATTATCTCCATTTAGGGAAATTCGATTTTATCCTTCTTTGATTTGGTCAAACTTAACCACATCTTCTAGATTCTCAAAGTATGCTTTATTCCAAGACTTTGCAATTTTTCCCTTTTAAGATGCAGTTTCTTCAGCAACCTACAAAACACTAAAACACAAATCTAATACAAATCATTAGATAATACACAACTAAAGGATTAACTAATGTAAATTAAACAATAAAACAATATGTCAATGTTTTAAGTTATTGGTTGTTCTTTGAGCACTACTAAATGGTTTAGTCTTTATGCCCGATATTTCATTTTCTTCCAAAGACCTATAAAATGCAGAAAACACAAAAAAGGAAATGAAATAGAATGAAATAACACAAACAAAGAGCTTAACATATATGAAATTAAGGGGCTTAAATATGAATATTTAAGCACTTATCAATACCTGGACTTGAGTACACTGTAAGTGGAATCAAGCGCACTTGTGCTAAAAGGTCTGGAAAGTGCCCAAATCCACCCTAAAGAAGGTTTTCAATCTCTCACTTGGACTGGGAGACTGAACTACAATTATTTAGGGTTTCTATGGCTTCTAAGCTTTTTCCTAGTCTCTATAAATAAACCTCTTAACTTGTAAAAAGATACATTGCTTCCTAGAGTTAAAAATCAGAAAATAGTCTTTAGAGCTTAGCGGTGTCATGAGTGACTAAACCCCTTTGTGGGGTGTTGATGTAAACCTATCCAAGCACAATTGTTTTATTGTATTTAATTTCTAGATTTTCAGTTTATGCATGCTAATTATATACCTATGAGAATTGCTACATATTGATTATGTTCTTAGTTATTAAATGCAATTGTTCTTAAATTCCAAAATCAATATTTGTGAAATTCTTATCTTCTTTTACAAAGTCTTTTACTTTTATTGAATTCAACCATTCTTGTTTTCTATGATCATCAAGATGATGGTCTTCTTTGACATATGATCAATAGGATTTTATAGGCCATGCATAGTGAAGACAGATTGTAGTACATGCTAGTTTAGTGTGATTTAGGTTGACAATCTGTGCCAACCGAAGATGGGTTATGCTTATTCATCGATTGTATGTATCCTGTTAAAGAATTAGATCATTTATACCTATAGAAGACGAGTCATACTGCATCTTAATGGTTATGTAGACGATCCATGCCAACAGAAGATAGATTATACTTATTCTTTAATAAGATAGCTTCTTGTTTGTTTATAACATGCATAGAATGGATTTCTTGATTAAATATGATTAACCATTGTTATGCGGATAGAGGTGAAGTCAATACCCTACACTATTTCTCATATTTAAACTCTCTTTTTTTTATGCAATTTAAATTTCACAAACAAAATCTATCATCTTTAATTAAGTTAATTTTATTTCTCATAAATTTGATAACAAAACCCCTGTAGTGAGGTTTGACACTCTAAATATAGCCTTATCCTATGAGATTCGTCCTATTGCGAGTGGTTAATTTTATTGTTGATATATTTTTTTTTGAAAAACACCACATCACTATATAAACGAAAACGATGGAGAGAAAAGAGAGGAGGATGTTTGGGGGCTGCATTTTGGATGACTTTTGAGAGAATATGAGTAAAAAGGTTAGGGTTTTCTAGTTTTCTGGTGGTTTTCAATTGGATTTTTCTCTTTGTAAGCCTCTAAACCTCTATGAATTCCTATGTTGTTGTATTGTCTTTCAATTCCATGAGGGGCTAGACCCCCGACTAAGGTTGATGATGAAGCCTAATAGATGAATAGCAACAGATAATTTTCATGTAAATTGATATTTTTTTGATTATGCGATTTTAATTCCAATTGTTCTATTTTAATTCAATTAATTGTTGATCCCTTTTAATTGATTGATTGGTTTATTTGTTTAAATATTGGATATCCATTGTCATTTGTTCAACAGATACATCGAATTATTTGGTTTAAGTTGGATATCCCTTGTGATTTATGCAAAGCACGGATACATTGGATGATTTAAATTAAATCGGGTATCCTTCATGATTTGTACAAAGAACGGATACTTTAGATGATTTGATTCATTTATTTTGCAAAAATATAGCATACATGAAACGAGTCATTGGAAACTTTAGAAAATATTGATGAACATAAAAGTTGTTGCTATGAGTTGTGAGGGCTGATTCTGAAACCTTAGTATTTTATCTTTTGATTATTATTATTTTTTTTTGTCTATGTTTTTCTTTTATTCAAAATAAAAAATCTTTTAGAACAAGGATGAAATTCAATTATTTAAGATGGAAATTTGTTTTCATGACACAATTCCATGTGGATTCGACCTTGCACTTACAAAACCTATATTGCAAACGACTTGTGCACTTGCGAGTACTTTCAAAACTCACAACATCTACCTAAATTACACTAATCTAAAGTGTAGTACAATCCCTCTTTCCTAGGTGTGCCTTATGATGAGTGCCTAAAAGTGCTTATTTGAACCCCTTAATTTATATTTGTTAAGCTCTTAGTATTGTTAATTTCTAATTATTTTTGGTGTTTTTAGTGTTTTGAGTTGTGCAGGTCTTTACAACAAAAGTTGGCCACAAGAGAGCAAAAGACACTAAGTGAAGAATTGGATCCTAGAAGTGCGTCGACGACTTGGTGCGTCAACGCACGGTGAAGCGCAAGACACGTCGATCGAGTCCACCCGCATCTCGCGCTGGGTGCCCTAGGTTCCATCACTTCAAGTCACGCGCGCATGGTTCTCTGCGGTCGACGACATTGTGCGATCGAGCACAACCCGAGTACGCTCGAACGCACCTCCGCGAGCAACGCTCAGAGAAATTTTGCCTATAAATAGGACCCAAGTTTTTGACGAAAACTTTTGGGGCGTTTTGGAGAGCATTTGCTTTGCTTGGCTTGCCCTTTTAGTTGTAAACTTTTCTTTAATTTAATTTTAATGCATTATTTCAATTCATTTATGTTTTGTTGTTCAATGGGTGGCTAAAATCTTCAACTTAGGTTGAAGATGAAGCCTCACCCTTAGTTTAAATTTCGTGCTTTTACATTTTATGCTTATTTTCCGTTATTCAATTCCGCATTCGTCATATTTAATTTCGTGACAAATAATTGAATGGTTGTGTGTTGATGCATTGATAGTTGTCCGTGATGTGTTCCAAGTCGGGCACAACATGTGTTTGGTTGTGATTCAATATCCACTGTGATCCAAGGATAGTGGATGATTTTATCCATAATCAATACTTGTTGTAGCTCCTTAACGGTAAACACATTATTCGGTTTGACTTGTCAATTACCACAATAGAGTGTGTTGAAGGTTTAATGTTTAAAAACAAAAATGAGTATTTAATGTATTTAGCTTATTCTTATTGGGTGAGGTTCATCTTTAACCTTAGTTATTTTATCCTGCAATTTCAATTTAATTTTATTTCTGCATTTTTTATTGTTCAAATCAACCCTCTTTGGGACTAGGTTAAAATCGTTTAATTTAGGAGTTGTATTAGTTTTTATTTACAAAACGCCGTTCTCTGGTTCGACCTCGCATTTTCCGCTTTATTGCACACATTAGACACTTAGTAGTATTATTTTGATACGATCAAATTTTGGCTTTCTTGAACGGTTGTTTTTGTTTAAAATTAATATAATTTTTAGATTGATGTTATTTTTCTACTAGTTTTTTTATTCTCTGCATTGTAAATATTGTTCATAGTTTATTTTGTGTTTCATTTCATTTTTGTTAATTTTAGTTTAGTTTTAGTATTTTGTTTGGGTTTGTTTGTGTTTACGGAAAATGAGGCGTCGATTCGAACGCACTCCTATGTCGAACGTATCGCCGCTTTTATTCCAAAGACGCTGCGCACCTGCGAACGCCATCGCGACTCAAGGCGAAGCTCAAAGCACTGATAAGAACGCAGTCCAACCCTGCGTGCGAATGTACCGTGTTGTGGTTTAACGGGTGCAGCAGACTACCACATTTTCAAGATTCTGCGAATGAACGATTTACCTACGCTCAACGTGACATCACTGCTGCACCAATGCACTGAGGCGTAAGTCTTTGCTTTCCATTTTTATTTTATTTTATTTTATTTGTTTAAGTTTATTAGTTTTTGTTTATTTTATTTTATTTTTTGTTAATTGTTTCATGTGGATTATTTTAAACTGCTTGGGTGAAGCATGAGTCTTCCGTTTATTAATTTTGATGTTTCCCCGTAGTAGGACATCAAATCCTACCAATTATCCACATGATATGAACTGTTTTAGCCTGCTAGCCCTTACCATAATCTGATTGTCCACATTGGGGACAATTTACCAATTTTTCATGTGGGCAGCTAAACACCAATTTTTCCGACCAGGGGTTTGAGTCACACTCAAATTCTTACACCCCTAACCGGAATAACCATTCTGATTTTTCGTGGCATGATCATGCTACGGAAAATTTTGCTCCTCAGGTTGACGAACTGCACCACCCTGAATATCCGCAGTTCGACAACCATTTTTCTTCCCATTCATCATATGACTATCCTTCTCAGACGTCTTCCTTGGAAGACACTTTTAAGGAATTCATGAAACTAGTCGGCCAACCCACCATTTCTGCGTCTCATGAACTATCATTAGAAGAATCACTCGTGACGTTTAGGAAAACAGTCAACCAACCTTGTCAAGAAATCATAGATGCCCATGTGGCAAACACTGAAGAAATTGCAAGGTTGGAAGAACAGTTCGGTCAATTAGTTTCTAAATTCAACCTAGTTGAGGAGGAAGAGTTTCAGATTCATGAGATGGCTCATCCTCCCCAAGAGTCATTTGAGCAACATTTTCCTACGGTTCATGTCGATGACTTCAAGGAGGGCTAACCAACTCATGGCAGACATGCCATACCAGATCACATTCACACACCTCATCAGTCATGTGAATATTGTTATCATCATTCTCACCAGTTTGATGATTGTCCTTTCATTAATTATTACATGACTGAGGTTAACAAGTCTGCACTTGACAATGCCCAAACCACCACCATACTTGTTGATGAGGAAATAGGAGATGAAACTGCAAGTGAGTGTAGTTTAGAGGATCCTGAGATGGAACACCTTGCTCCAGATAGTGATGACCTAGATAGGCGACTTAATCATGTTGATACTTTTAGTGAGCCTAGTTTGGAGAATCCATCTGGAGGAGAGTGTTTTCATGAAATTGAAAATGATTTGGATCTAGACAAGTTCCTCGAGCAAGCTGTTAGGTTTAGAGAGCCGAGTCTGGAGGATCCTTTGGAAGAGAGCTTTGCTCAAATTGAGTTTAATGTGGACCTTGACATGGTGCATGAGCAAGCTAAGGCTTTAGTGGATCCCACTCCTGAGATACGAACTGAGAATGGAGAAGAAGAAAAGAAGGAGCAGATTGAACCCCCGCCAATTTCAAATTGGCCCAATGACAAGGAAGTGAGTACTGAAGCTTACTCCTTCGTCACAATCCCTCTCGAGACATATTATCAAGTTCCATCTTTCCAATGTCTCGAAGATTCGTCTTATGTAGAAATCTTTGAGGATTCACGCACACAAGATCAAAAATCTAGAAATCGTGGTCCTAAGAGAATTTCTCAAAACAAGTTTTTAGACTACATAAGATGGCGGAACATCCTTCCAGAGGGTATCATATTCTCAAGAAGAAAGGATGGAAGGATTGGATGGACATCCATATGAGCGGGAAGGTGGTATTTCCTTTTTATTTTCCGACTTTAATTTTTGTTATTTTCTTTGTGTTATTTTATTTGGTTTCTAACAGCAATTGCCTTTTATTGTTTAAAAAAAAAAAAAATTTTTGTTGTTAGTTTTTGACAGTGTTTCGATGTAAGTTCGGGACGCTTGGACTTTGCTCATTCCGGTTCCTCATCCCACTGTAATGTATTTTGTCACATTAGGGACAATGTGTCATTTAAGTTTGGGGGGTGTAGACAAATACTTTGTCTTGTTTTGTTTTGTTTGTCCGTGTTGTTTTGTTTTTGCATAAAATTTTTTGCTATGTTGTTGATTGGGCACAATTTACATCGTAACTGTGGATTGCATGTCATTGGTTTGTTTAACTTGTTTGAACATGGCATATCATTAGGAATCCCAGTATTTGATTCATGTGTTGGATTAGAGAGACTTCACTTGCTTGATCGATATTTCACATGCACACTAGCATTAGGGTCTGTGGGGTATGAGATTTGACTTTGAAGTGTGTGTCTTAAGATTTCTAGGTTTGCAATGTGATGATGAAAACCTTGGTAAAAAAAAAAAAAACAAAAAATTAGAATAAGTCGAGTTTTTTCATTGAGTAACCGGACCCTTTGCGCCAAGCAATGAGTGTTAGCTAAAAGATGAGAAATTCCAAAAAAATTGTATGGCTAGTTTAGGCTCCGTAGCTCTTTTGACTTGAGTAATTAAGCCCTAGGGATGTCTCTACATCTAGTGCCCTAAAGCCGCCTGGCTTGGGAGCCACTGGCCCAACACTCGTTACATAGGTCATTTAGAAGCTTAAGGGAGTCAAGCATTGCACAGCCTACACAAAAAAAAAAAAAAAAAAAAAAAAAAAAAAAAAAAATTTGCATTTTTCAATTCAAGCCTTGGTTAATTTATCGCATTGTTTTTTCTTTTGAATTTTGGGATACACATCTTTAGAGAGTGATTGAAACCCCATGATTTTATTGTTAGTTCACTTTGCACATTATGAAGCACGTGTTTTCTCAATTTTCCAACCTTGAGTGAAATGATGTTTGGATGCCTGGATGATGTGGTTCGTATGTTTAACTTGTTAAATTTGCTAAATGACGTGTGAACCATGTGTTTGTATGGAGGGCTTTGTCGGATTAATAACATAGTGCCAATAATTGTTTGTGGGTGTCATTCCTGAAAAACCCTCACGAGACTTCACTCGTCCACTAGGGATGCCTAGTGGTTTAAAAGGCTTGTTGCATACGCTAAATGCAATCGTTTCTCCCACGAAAGCGGATTTATGTTTCTTGTTTTTAGTTGTGTTTTCATTTTTGTTTTGCTAAGGGACTAGCAAAATGTAAGTTTGGGGGTATTTGATGAGTGCCTAAAAGTGCTTATTTGAACCCCTTAATTTATATTTGTTAAGCTCTTAGTATTGTTAATTTCTAATTATTTTGGTGTTTTAGTGTTTTGAGTTGTGCAGGTCTTTACAACAAAAGTTGGCCACAAGAGCAAAAGACACTAAGTGAAGAATTGGATCCCTGGCGCGTTCGACCGACTTGAGTGCGTCAACGCACTTGCGGTTGACGAGCAAGGACACTCGATCGCATTCTCGTCGGCCCGATCTCGCTGGATGCCCTAGGTTCCATCGCTTCAAAGTGCGCCGTTATGAGTTCTCTATGGGTCGAACGCACATTGTGCGGTCGAACGACATTATCAACGACAACTTCGAGTAATGTTGAACGCACCTCCTGCTCGAACGACTCGTAGGGAAATTTTGCCTATAAATAGGACCCAAGGCTTTTGGACGAAAACACACTTTTAGGCGTTTTGGAGCATTTTGCTCATTTGGCTTGCTCTTTTTAGTTGTAAACTTTTCGTTTAATTTAATTTTAATGCATTATTTCAATTCATTTATGTTTTGTTGTTCAATGGGTGGCTAAAATCTTCAACTTAGGTTGAAGATGAAGCCTCACCTTAGTTTAAATTTCGTGCTTTTACATTTTATGCTTATTTTCCGTTATTCAATTCCGCATTCGTCATTTAATTTCTGTGACAAATAATTGAATGGTTGTGTGTGTTGATGCATTGATAGTTGTCCGGTGATGTGTTCCAAGCCGGGTGCACAACATGTGTTTGGTTGTGATTCAATATCCACTGTGATCCAAGGATACAGTGGATGATTTTATCCATAATCAATACTGTTGTAGCTCCTTAACGGTAAACACATTATTCGGTTTGACTTGTGTCAATTACCACAATAGAGTGTGTTGAAGGGTTTAATGTTTAAAAAACAGAAAATGAGTATTTAATGTATTTAGCTTATTCTTATTGGGTGAGGTTCATCTTTAACCTTAGTTATTTTTATCCCTGCAATTTCAGTTTAATTTTATTTCTGCATTTTTTTTATTGTTCGAAATCAACCCTCTTTGGGACTAGGTTAAAATACGTTTAATTTAGGAGTTGTATTAGTTTTTATTTACAAAACGCCGTTCTCTGTGGTTCGACCTCGCATTTTCACGCGCACTTTATTGCACACGATTCGTACACTTGCGAGTATTATTTTTGATACGATCACCTTATCTAATCCTATAGATTATATGTCAATTAAAAATCATTGCATAACCATCATCCTCATGATCACAGAAAGTAAGAATGGTTTAAGTTCATTAAAAGTAAAAGACAAGATAAGAATTTTACTAATATTAATTTTGAAAATTAAGAATAGTTACATTTAATATTTAAGAGCAGAATTCAATTGTAACAATTCTCATAGTTATACAATAAACATGCATAAATTGAAAATCTAGAAATTAAATACAATCAAACCATTGTGATTAGATAGGGTTACATAAATAGCCCATGATAGGTTTTAGCTGCTCATGACTCTGCTAAGCTCCAAAGACAAATTTTTTTTTCTTTAGCTCTAGGTAGTGTGTGCCTGTCTTCTATGTTTAGAGGTCTATTTATAAGGATTAGGAGAACCCTAATCCTTCAATGCAAGCTGCCCATCAAGTATAAGGACCGTGGGTGTCCTACCATTTCTTGCATGATAGGGGTCAACCAGGTTGAAAGGGCTTTGTTTGATCTTGGAGTGAATGTGAATCTCCTGCCCTATTTAGTCTACTTACAATTGGGGTTAAGGGAATTGAAGCCCACATCTATGACACTCCAATTGGCTGACAGGCCGGTGAAGATTCCGAGGGGAATAATTAAGGATGTATTGATTAAGGTGGATAAGTTCTATTTTCCTGTGGACTTTATTATGCTAGACACAAAACCGGTTCAGAATGTTGAGATTCAAGTACAAATGATTTTAGGGTGACCTTTCTTAGCTATGGCGAACGCCCTGATAAATTGTAAGATGGGGGTAATGAAGATCTCTTTCGAGAACATGACAATGGAGCTGAATATCTTTCATATGAGCAAGCAGCCACTATAATATGATGAGGTCAGACATATATGCTTGATTGAGGAGATTATTGTGGAGACAGTTAGTGAACCAAGCATAGAGGATCCCTTGAAGCATGCTTTGCTCAATTTGGAGATGATTTGGAGTTGGTCAAGTTACTTAAGCAAGGTAATCTTATTTTTGAGTTTGCTCCTCTAGTGAGTAGTGAGAACAGGGAGACAGCAGTACTAGAGCCTCCCAAGAAGGAACTTAAGCCTTCACCGGACACCCTCAAGTATAAGTTTCTCGGTCCAACAGATTCTTTGCCTATAATTATAGCTTCAAACCTAGCTAATGCTCAAGAAGAGAAGTTATTGGACATTTTAAGAGAGTATAAGGAAGCTATTGACTGGACCATTGATGACATCAAAGGAATTAGCCCCTCAGTAGTAATGCACAAGATATATTAGGAGGAGAATGCCAAGCCATCGAGGGAACCACAAAAGACACTGAACCTAGCTATGCAAAGAAGTTCTGAGAGCAGAAGTGATTAACTTGTTGGATGCAGGTATCATATATCCTATCTTTGAGAAGGGATTAAGTGATTAAGGAAAATGAGTTGGTCCCAAATCGTATTTAGTTAGGATGAAAAGTTTGCATAGACTACTGCAAACTGAACGCCACCACACAGAAAGACCATTTTCCACTCCTATTTATTGATTAGATGGTGGAGTGCCTCGCTAGGCATGGGTGCTACTATTTCTTGAATGGTTATTCTAGATATAACTAGGTCCTTTTGGACCCTGAATATCAAGAGAAGACTAGATTCACCTATCCTTTTGGAACATTCGCCTACCGTTGCATGCCTTTTGGGACATGCAATGCACTTGCCACATTTCGCGGTGCATAATCAGAATCTTTTTTGACATGGTAGAACCTTTCCTAGAGATTTTTATGGATGACTTCTTAGTCTTCGGTTCATCTTTTAGTGCAGTGCAAAGAAAAGAACCTCGTGCTAAATTGGGAAAAATGCCATTTTATGGTAAATTAGGTGATTTTTTCATACTAGGGCATGCCATTTTTCATCGTGGGATTGAGGATGACAAAGCAAATGTGGATTTGATTTCAACCTTCCACCCCCACGTACAATGAAGGAGATCCATTCTTTTTTGGGCCATTCAGGATTCTACAGGCGATTCATTCAAGATTTTAGCAAGATTGCCAGTCCCCTGTGCAAGTTGTTGGTAAAAGCAACCCCGTTTATATTTGATGAGGAGTGTAAACAAGCATTTGGGGCACTGAAGAAGATTCTTATGTCCACACCCATTATTCAGCCTCCCTAACTGGGGGGTACCTTTTGAAATCATGTGCAACACTTCTAATTATGTAGCTGGAGCTATTGTGGGGCAGCGTGTTGATAAACTCCCCCATGTCATCTACTATGTGAGCAGGACATTAAATGATGCACAACTCAACTACTCCACTACTGAAAAGGAGTTGCTTGCAGTTGTTTTTGCTTTGGATAAGTTCATATCCTACTTGTTAGGTGATCGTATCAAAAATAATACTCGCAAGTGTACGAATCGTGTGCAATAAAGTGCGCGTGAAAATGCGAGGTCGAACTTTTGTAAATAAAACTAATACAACTCCTAAATTAAGCGTATTTAACCTAGTCCCAAAGAGGGTTGATTTGAACAATAAAAAATGCAGAAATAAAATTAAACTGAAATTGCGGGATAAAATAACTAAGGTTAAAGATGAACCTCACCCAATAAGAATAAGCTAAATACATTAAATACTCATTTTCTGTTTTTAAACATTAAACCCTTCAACACACTCTATTGTGGTAATTGACACAAGTCAAACCGAATAATGTGTTTACCGTTAAGGAGCTACAGCAGTATTGATTATGGATAAAATCATCACTGTATCCTTGGATCACGAGTGGATATTGAATCACAACCAAACACATGTTGTGCACCCGGCTTGGAACACATCACGGACAACTATCAATGCATCAACACACACAACCATTCAATTATTTGTCACGAAATTAAATGACGAATCACGGAATTGAATAACGGAAAATAAGCATAAAATGTAAAAGCACGAAATTTAAACTAAGGGTGAGGCTTCATCTTCAACCTAAGTTGAAGATTTTAGCCACCATTGAACAACAAAACATAAATGAATTGAAATAATGCATTAAAATTAAATTAAAAAGAAAAGTTTACAACTAAAAAGGCGAACAAGCCAAGCGAAGCAAAATGCTCTCCAAAACGCCCCAAAGAATTGTGTTTTCGACCAAAAGCCTTGGGTCCTATTTATAGGCAAAATTTCCCTCGAGTGCGTTCGAGCGCGAGGTGCGTTGACGTACTCTTGAGTTGTGCGTTCGATCGCACAATGTCGTTCGACGCATAGAACCATAACAGCGTCTTTGAGCGATGGACTCCTAGGGCTCCGCGCGAGATCGCGAGGCGGCAGACTGCGATCGACCGTGTCCTTGCGCTCGACCGTCGGTCGTTCGAGCGCACCAAGTCTTGATCGAGCGCAATCAATTCTTCACTTAGTGTCTTTTTGCTCTCTTGTGGCCAACTTTTGTTGTAAAGACACACAACTCAAAACACTAAAAACACCAAAATAATTAGAAATTAACAATACTAAGAGCTTAACAAATATAAATTAAGGGGTTCAAATAAGCACTTTTAGGCACTCATCAAATACCCCAAACTTACATTTTGCTAGTCCCTTAGCAAAACAAAAATGAAAACACAACTAAAACAAGAAACATAAATCCGCTTTCGTGGGAGAAAGCGATTGCATTTAGCGTATGCAACAAGCCTTTTAAACCACTAGGCATCCCTAGTGGGCCAGTGAAATCTCGTGAGGTTTTTAGGAATGACACCCACAAACAATTATTGGCACTATGTTATTAATCGACAAAGCCCTCCATACAAACACATGGTTCACCGTCATTTAGCAAATTTAACAAGTTAAACATCTGAACCACATCATCCGAGCATCCAAACATCATTTCACTCAAGGTTGGAAAATTGAGAAAAACGTGCTTCATAATGTGCAAAGTGAACTAACAATAAGATCATGGGGTTTCAATCACTCTCTAAAGATGTGTATCCCAAAATTCAAAAGAAAAACAATGCGATAAATTAACCAAGGCTTGAATTGAAAATGCAATTTTTTTTGCGTGTAGGGTGTGCAATGCTTGACTCATAAGCTTTTAAATGACCTATGTAACAGTGTTGGGCGGTGGCTCCCAAGCCGGCGGCTTTAGGGCACTAGATGTAGAGACATCCCTAGGGCTTAATTACTCAAGTCAAAGAGCTACAGCCTAAACTAGCCATACAATTTTTTGGAATTTCTCATCTTTTGGCGAACACTCATTGCTTGGCAGGCAAGAGGTCCGGTTACTCAATGAAAAACTCACTTATTCTAATAATTTTTTTTTTTTTTTTTTTTTTTTTTTTTTTTTTAAATAACCAAGGTTTCATCATCACGCCATAAACCTAGAAATCTTAAGACACACACTTCAAAGTCAAATCTCATACCCCAAACCCTAATGCTAGTGTGCATGTGAAATATCGATCAAGCAAGTGAAGTCTCTCTAATCCAACACATGAATCAAATGCTGGGATTCCTAATGATATGCCATGTTCAAACAAGTTAAACACACCAATGACATGCAATCCACAGTTACGATGTAAATTGTGCCCAATCAACAACATAGCAAAAAAAAAGAAAAAATTTTATGCAAAAACAAAAAATTTTATGCAAAAACAAAACAAAACCAGACAAACAAAACAAAACAAGACAAAGTGTTTGTCTACACCCCTACACTTAAATGACACATTGTCCCTAATGTGACAAGAAATACATTACAAAGGATGAGGAACCGGAATGAGCAAAGTCCAAGGCCCTCGAACTTACACATCAAACACTTGTCAAAAACTAACGCAATTTTTTTTTTTTTTTTTTTTTTTTTATAAACAATAAAAGGTCAATTGCTGTTAGAAACAAAATAAAATAACACAAAGAAAATAACAAAATTAAAGTGCGGAAAATAAAAGGAAAACATACCGCACCTTCCTCATATGGATGTCCATCCAATCCTTCCATCCTTTCTTCTATATGATACCCTTCCGAAGGATGTTCCGCCATCTTATGTAGCCTAAAACTTGTTTTGAGAAATTCTCTTAGGACCACGATTTCTAGATTTTTGATCTTGTGCGTGAATCTTAAAGATTTCTACATAAGATGGCTCCTCGAGACATTGAAAAGGTAAAACTTGTGGTGAATGATATGTCTCGAGAGGATTGTGACAAAGGAATGAGCTTGATACTCACTTCCTTGTCATTGGCCAAAATTAGAATTGGCGTGGCTCAATCTTCTCCAATGCTCCTCTTTTTCTTCCTCCATGTCAAGAGCCCATTCCTCACTAACAAGTGTAGTGGTAATTTGGGCGTGCTCATGTGCAGACTTGTTAATTTCAGTCATGTAATGATTAATGAAAGGGCAGTCATCAAACTGGTGAGAAGGATGATAACAATATTCACATGACTGATGAAGTGTGTGAGTGTGAGAGAGCTGGGTATGGGCATCTCTAGCTGCCATGAGTTGGTTTGCCCTCCCCTCGAAGTCATCAACATGAGCAGTAGGAAAATGTTGCACTAATGACTCTTGGGGAAGGTGATTAGATGACGAAGGCAAGGAAAAGTGGTCATTGAACTGCGGATATTCAGGATGGTGCAATTCATCTGATTGGAGAGTATAGTTTCCCGTGGCAAGAGCAAACCACGAGACATCAGAATGGTTATTCCGGTTAGGGGTGTAAGAATTTGAGTGTGACTCAAACCCCTGGTCGAAAAATTGGTGTTTAGCTGCCCACATGAAAAATTGGTAAATTGTCCCCAATGTGGACAATCACCAGCATTATGGTAAGGGCTAGAGCAGGCTAAACACAGTTCATGTGGATAATTGGTAGGATTTGATGTCCTACTACTAGGGGAAACATCAAAATTAATAAACGGAAGACTCATGCTTCACCCAAGCAGTTTAAAATAATCCACATGAAACAATTAACAATAAAAAAAATAAAATAAACAAAAACTAATAAACTTAAACAAATAAAATAAAATAAAATAAAAAATGGAAAATGTAAGACTTACTCGCCTCAGTCATTGGTGCAGCCAGTGATGTGCGCTCAACGTAGGTAGGCACGCTCGCTCGCATGATGCGTAAATGTGGTAGTCTGTTGTACCTACGTTCGACCGCAACACAGGTACATTCGCACGCAGGGCTGGACTGCGTTCTTGTCAGGTGCTTTGAGCTCGCACGCAGGTGCGCGATGGCGTCAGAGGTGCGAACATCGAATAGGCGGCAAGACGTCGATCATAAGGAGTGCGCTCAATCAAGACCGCCGACGCCTCATTTTCCGTAAACACAAACAAACCCAAAACAAAATACTAAAACTAAACTAAAATTAACAAAATGAAATGAAACACAAAATAAACTATGAACAATATTTACAATGCAGAGAATAAAAAAAAAAAAAAAAAAAAAAAAAAAAAAAAAAAAACTAGTAGAAAAATAACATCAATCTAAAAATTATATTAATTTTTAAACAAAAACAACCGATCTGAACAGCGCCAAAATTTGATCGACAAATTTGGGTACTGCAAGAGAACGAATCGTTAGTAAATATAGCGATGAAAATGCGAGATCGAACCACGAGAACGGAGTTTTGTAAATTAAAAACTAATACAACTCCTAAATTAAATGTATCTTAACCTAGTCCCAAAGAGAATTGATTTGAACAATAAACAGAGAAATTAAATTAAAGTGAAATGTGGGATAAAAATAACTAAGGTTAAAGATGAACCTCACCCAATAAGAATAAGCTAAATACATTAAACACTCATTTTCCGTTTTTAAACATTAAACCCTTCAACACACTCTATTGTGGTAATTGACATAAGTCAAACCGAATAATGTGTTTACCGTTATGAGCTACAATGAGTATTGATTATGGATAAAATCATCCACTGTATCCTTGGATCAAGTGGATATTGAATCACAACCAAACACATGTTGTGCACCCGCTTGGAACACATCACCGGACAACTATCAATGCATCAACACACACAACCATTCAATTATTTGTCACAGAAATTAAATGACGAATGCGGAATTGAATAACGGAAAATAAGCATAAAATGTAAAAGCACGAAATTTAAACTAAGGTGAGGCTTCATCTTCAACCTAAGTTGAAGATTTTAGCCACCCATTGAACAACAAAACATAAATGAATTGAAATAATGCATTAAAATTAAATTAAAAGTTTACAACTAAAAAGGGCGGAGCAAGCCAAAAGGCAAAATGTTTCCAAAACGCCCAAAGAAGTGTGTTTTACCAAAAGCCTTGGGTCCTATTTATAGGCAAAATTGATGAGTGCTTCGAACGCAGGAGGTGCGAACGCATTATCGAGTTTTATGCTCGACGCACAATGTGCTCACCGCATAGAACCGTGAACGGCGTGGCCGGAAGCGATGGACTCTAGGGCTCCCGCGACACGCTGGTCGATGTGGATCGCGATCGACCGTGTCCTGGCCGACCGTCAAGGCGTTCGAACGCAGCGCGGTCGAACGCATTTGGCGGCGGATCCAATTCTTCACTTAGTGTCTTTTTGCTCTTTGTGGCCAACTTTTGTTGTAAAGACTCACAACTCAAAACACTAAAAACACCAAAATAATTAGAAATTAACAATACTAAGAGCTTAACAAATATAAATTAAGGGGTTCAAATAAGCACTTTTAGGCACTCATCATTAGGATCTAAAGTCATTATCTACTTGGATCATGTAGCATTGAAGTTGAAGTATCTTTTATCCAAAAATGATACTAAATCTCGTCCCATCCGGTAGATTTTGCTACTTCAAGAGTTCGACATACAGATTTGGAATAAAAAGGATTCTGAAAAATGTGGTGGCAAATCATTTGTCTATGTTGAATGTGGATTTCACCAAAGACGCCATTCCCATTTTTGAGACCTTTCCTGATGAGCAATTGATGCACATTGCTCACAATCCTGCACCGTGGTTTGCTAATATAGTGAACTATCTTGTCACCTACCAAATGCCTTTGCATTGGGGGCAACAAGATAAGCCTAAGTTTTTGGCCATTGTGAAGTACTTTTTTTAGGATGATCCTTATTTGTTCAATTATTGTCCCGATTAGATCATTAGGAGGTGTATTCCTGAGCATGACCAATCCAATGTCATCTCCTTTTGTCATGATCATGCACATGGGGGCCATTTTAGTGCTAAGAAAACCGTTGTAAAGATTTTATAATGTGAATTTTATTGGCCTACCCTTTTCCAAGACTCTCATACATATTGCACCACTTGTAAGTGTTCCCAGAAGCTAGAGAGTATTTCTAGATGGAATATTGTTGTGCAAATTTATTTAACTCGTAAGTGCATGAATCGTTTATAGTGTAACGGATTGCAAGTGCGAGGTCGAACCCATATTTTTGAAAAGTCAATTTATATCTAAACTAATTAAATCCTTATCTAGTTCAGAAAAAGGGTTTTGAATTGGGTTTTTAAAAATAAATGACTAAACATAAACTGGATAAAATAAACAATAAAGTACTAAGGATGCGGAATCCACACTCACCAAATCATAACAATAAATTTCATGTTCATCAATATTAATCCGAAGTTCTCACAAATTAAATCTTATGTATGTTTTACTATGCTTCAAAGAATTAATCAATACCATCCCATGTATCCATTCCTTGTACAAATCACAAAAGGAATTCAAATTTAATTGAAACACCAAATGTATCCGAAGAACAAATCAAAAGGGATATCCAATTTTTAGGCATATAAAACCAAGCAATCAATCATATGAAATTATCCTAAATCATCAAGTGTATCCTTGAATCACAACAAGATATCTAAGAATCATTCCACACATTGAAAAGAAGTAAAACAATTAACATATTAAACCATAAAATCGGACAATAAAAACTAACGTGAAAATAATGTTGTTCTTCGTGGGTGACGCTTCATCCCCAATCTTAGTTGGAGATTAGCTCAACATAAAAATTAAATCCTAGACTAAACTAAAGAGAAAAGCTGTGAATTTTTGTCTTCAGGCTTCGCTATGTTTCTTGAATATAAAGAGGTGTATTTGTAGGCTTAGAGAAGTCCTAGAATCCCTAATAAATCTAGATAATTCGGAGGTCAGTCGCCTTGTCCAATTAGAAGTTTGAAATTAGGATAAGATTCGCTCAGATTTGTGTTCTCATATTGCATTTTGGCCTGGTAAACGTCCAAATTAGGAAAATGCTATTTCACAATAAATTGTAGAATTTTGAGTTAGCATTCCACCACCATTTGAATCACCTCAATCTGATATTTGAGCAGAATGTTACTGTCAAAACATACATGTGTAGAATCTGAATTGGAATCCATTCCGAAATTATCTCCATTTAGGAAAATTCCAATTTTATCCTTTCTTTGATTTGGTCAAACTTAACCATATCTTCTAGGTTTTCTCAAATTATTCTTTATTCCAAGAAGTTTCAATTTTCTCCTTTTAAGATACAATTTTTCTTCAGCAACCTACAAAACACAAATATAACACAAAGCGTTAGATAACAACACAGCTAAAGGATTAACTAATGTAAATTAAGGGGTCCAACTATGCAATATTTGGCTCTTATCAAACACCCCCAAGCTTACATTTTGCTAGTCCCATAGCGAAACGAAACAAAAAAAATAATTGAAATCAATAATATAATTCCTCTTTTATGGGAGAGACGAATGCATTTAGCATATGCAACAAGCCTTTTGAACCTCTAGGCATCCCTAGTGGATGAGTGAAGTCTCATGAGGGTTTAACAGGAATGATACCCACAAACATTGCATCACTATGTTATTAACAAAGAAGTTTCATGACCGTACCAAATTTAGTACTCGCAATAAAATGAGCCGTGGTTCGTATAGCGTTTGCGCAAATACGTGTTCGTATCCACAGAGAACCGTGAGTGTTTAAAACTAATTTTACTCCTAGATTTATATTATCTTAACCTAGCTCCAAGTGAGTGTTTGTGTAACAAAGGAAACATAAACTAAATTAACTGCAGTGAAATAAACAAAAGAACCACTAAGGTTAAGGACTCCACCTCACCAAATCAAAAATGCTAATTAAAAACACTAAGCTAATTAATTCGTCTATCGATTGAATCAAAACTTAATCTATTGTGCCTATTGGAGAATTAAAAGAATCTGTCCCTTTGACAAAAGACAAACCATAAACAATTTAGGCCAAAGGATCCAAAGTGAATGTGATTTAACATAAATTACAATGGATAAATGAACGTAAATCGAAGGATGGAATGTATCCATCGGACGAAAAACAAAGAATAAACAACAACGGCACAATCATACGTGATTTTGTCACTAAACCAAATTGAATATTAAAGAATTAAATTAAATAACAAGCATAAAATCAATGGTGAGGCTTCATCCTCAACCTTAGTTGAGGATTTAGCCTATATAAAAGGGAAACACAAACAAACCAAAATAAGACATTAAAATAAATAAAACAATAAAGTATGACAATTAAAATGGGCAGAACAGAGCCAAACAGAGGCAAAAGCTCTCAAAATGTGCCCATGAAAACGTAGGAATGAAAATATTACACAAGACACTTATTTATTGAAAACTAAGGTTTTGCTAGGTCACATAGGTGCACTCGATCGCAAGCATTGCGCTCGAGTGCAGGCATGTATGCGTTCGATTGTAGAAGACGCGATCGAACGCACGTAACTGCTCAGAAATCCCACAGTGCATCAGGTGAAGCGATGGCGGCTAGGGCAATGTGTGAGATGTGGGTTTACGTGGAGTACGCTCGATCTTGCCCTTTGTGTTCGAACGCAGCGCGCTCGATCGCACTGGCAGGAACTCCAACCTTCACTTTAAGTCAACTTCATCCTTGTAACCATGGTGTGAATGTAATGACCTACAACACCATAAAACACGTAAACGACACAAAACGTTAGATATTAACAAAACTAAAAGTCTAACAAACATACATTAAAGGGGGTCAAAAAACAATATTTGGCACCGATCAAATACCCCTAAACTTATATTTTGCTAGTCCCTTAGCAAAACAAAATGAAAAACACAAATAAAACAAATAACATAGATCCGCTTTCGTGAAACAATTGCATTTAGCATATGCAACAAGCCTTTTAAACCCCTAGGGATTTCCTAGAGGACGAGTGAAGTCTCGTGAGGATTTTCGGGAATGATAACCACAAACATTGTACAATCATTTTATTCTCAACAATGCAACAATATAAAAATCATGGTTCTTATTCATGAGCAAACTTAACCAAACAAACACCATTTTCACAATTTTCAGGGAATTGTCAATAAAGCTACTAACATAGCATTATGAGATATCACACGAATCAATTCTAGTGAAAGTGAAATTAGCACATAATTATGGAACTTCAAAACTAATTTTAATCATGCATGCTTCAATATTCAGAATTCATTAGACTACCCAATGGACACAATAACCAAGGTTTATTTAATTCAAAAAAATTTGTGCTTAGCTCCCTTAAGCTTTCTAAATGACCAATGTATCGAGCGTTAAGTCAATGACTCCTAAACCAGATGGTTCTAGGGCATTGTGTGTAAAAACACCCCTAAGGACCTACTAACTCAAGCCAAAATTGCTATGAAACTAAACTAACCGTATCTAACTTCTCACTTTTTTACGCAAACGCTCAATGCTTAATGAGGCATAAGGTTCAGTTACTCGGTGGAAAGCTTAAAATGATCATCAATTTTTTTTTCTTTTTTTTTTAAAAAAACCAAGGTTATCTTTCCAATGGGTTTCCCAATTGCATCCAAGCTTACAAAACCAACGTGACTAAAATCCAGAATTTATACCCCACAAACTACGTGCCAATGTGCTCATGAAAATCAAATCATGTGTTCATCAAGTTAAGCTCACAAAAAAAATAAAACCATAATTTAAAATAAATTGCATAATTGAAAATAAAATGTGCACACATACCCCCAAACTTAAAATTCACAATGTCCATAGTGTGTGGATACAAAAAATACGAAAGTAATGCAAAGGGTTTAGAGTACTCGACAAAATTACTGAGGCGGTGCTGAAGAAGCCCCTGGAGCTGGTGGAAATGCCCCTTGTGCAGGTGGCAATCTCGCTAAAACGTCTTGCATCATGACTCGTAGCTCGAACCTATCCTGGTGTGCATCTCTCTGTATATTGGCAATCTGAAATTGCATGTCCTCCAATGTATCTTGCAAGGCATAAACATCTGCAGCTCTGAAGGTGATCGTCTCTTCATATTCTTCTTCATCTGGCTGCTCATCTGCCTCTTCATCTTGTCCTTCCACCATCTCTAGTTCAGCTGCTATCTCCTGCTTAGCTGGCATCTCATGTATGTCCATGGGCTCTGGCTCTGGCTCTAGTGTGACTTTGGGCATATGGGAACAACTCTGGTTCCACTGGATTTGGTCGAAGCATGGATGCTCAATGATTGGCCCATCTACTGCATTGCCTTTAATGCCCTTCTTTCGAAGCATGTGAGTGATGAAAAAAGGGAATGGCAATCACCATGTTCTTGTAGGCTTAGCCACTCGATGGTGTACCCCCTCCCATAATTTATATATCTGCCTCAAAATGATCTCGGGAATGGAGCACCAATAGCCCTTGTGGAATGAATATAGGGCACTGAGAAACATGTCCCATCTTTGTGTCTTGTGTCCCAAGGGACACACATTCTTTTGCAGCACGACGTCCACAAACCAGAGCTTGGAAGGTATCTTCGCCTTGCTGGCGGCATTCTTGTGCCTATCTGCATATTGCCCTCACACATGTCGGAGATGATGTCCTCTATAGTGAGCATGGAGGGGCAATCAATCCATGGTTTGTCCGCTTCAAGTGGCTCATGGTGGCATTTCAAAACAGCCATTATGTCGGCTATGGTCACCTCGACGTCTCTATCATTGAGGGAAGAGACAAGGCCATCTGGCCAGTTGCAAGTGTACTTCAAATTTTCATAAAAGGACCAGACCAGATGTTCATATGTGATGGAGGCGATGGATTTGAATAGTCGCTTCAAACCACGGCTCTTCAATTCTTGCATTGCCCATTTCATAGCATCATCCTTGGAGAAGTCTTCTTTAATGGCAAATGCGGTCTCTAAGATGAGCTTCCGACTCTCAAAAGGGCGCCTGGTTACATGGCTTGGGTCCCAAAGGACTGAGAAACTGAAGTTTGCCCTCTAGGTATGCTGGAGACAAGATGGGGAATTTTGTCGAACAGGTGGAGGGTGCCTCTAAAAACAAGGGTTTGAAAACCCACTTTAAATCCTAACCCAACCCCCTGCAAAAGTACAAAATAGCCAACACAGAAAGGGAAAAAGCACAATCCGTGAATGGACTAAGCTTTTGAATAATCAAATTTGGAACAAAATGTGAAATTTGGGAAAAGTTGGGTTTTATGAACAATGGGGAAGAATGGAGAAATATAGAAATAGGGGTGATGGGAAGGCCGACGGCGGTGCAGCGGTGGTGCGGAGGTGATATGGTGGTGATGGCTGTGTGTTTGGGCGATGGGATGGTGATTGAGTAAGCTTAGGTGTGTGGAATATGAGAGGGAAAAGGAGAGGGGCTGTACGGCACAATGGAGAAATGAGGGGGTAGAGGGAAGAAAGTGACCTAAAAAGGGTCAAGTGATGGCTCAGAATGCGTGCAATCATTTGCACTAAGGTGCGTTCGATCGTATTTGTGCAGGAGTGTGTGTGTGAAGTGGGCCTCTACGCTCAAACAAACGTGAGTGAGTTCGAATGCAAGCCCATGTCTGCGATCAAACGAACAGTGGTACGGTCGATCGCACAATGCAAAATTTTTTTTTTTAACTAAAATATTTACACACACAGACAGCAAAAAGGTTCCAGAAATCTACAATACCCAGGGAACAAATCAATTCAAGCATATCATAAAAGAATGCTCCCCCAAATTTGAATGGTAGACATAAAACTTGGAACACACAATGCCAAAAATAAAAACAAGTAACCTAATGAGGGGTGCCTCCCACAAGCCCTAAGTTTAACATCTTCAGCCAAACTCGTGATGGTAGGACCAAACTACCTATGACAATTGGTAGACACATCAATTGCACTACCGAGAATGGTATGCACTAGCTTGCCAGGGTCAAAAGGGTAATGGTTGTAGTTGGGATAATCAATAAGCACAAAGAAATATTCAGCTAACCCTTTCATCTGGTAATCAAAGAATGGGGGAGGAAAATAGTCGTTCCTTCCCATGGTCAAACTCGGCCACCTAGGCCACCAATAAATAGGTGTAACCCATTTGCTCTTAGAAATTAAATCAGATGGCTCAAATGCGAACAAATAAGTAGTGGGGAACGATAACTCCGTGGTTTCCCCACACTTCGGCTATATAGCAGAAATGGGATCAAAAATGGCATTAAGTAGCTCAACTACTTCATCAAAGCACTCATTATCTCCCAATTAAGCAAAACTCTCTAGCTCAATGTCCTCCATACTTGGCTCAACTACAACCCTAGTTGGCTCAAGTAACCTATAAAAATCTATGTTTCCTCCGCACTGAGCGAAACATTCAATCTCAGGATCCTCCAGACTTGGCTCATGCAACGGCTCAGCCTGTTGAAGTAGCAAACTCAAATCAAGATCACCTCTAGATGGTGCAAAACACTCCATTTCAGGGTCCTCCAGACTAGGCTCATACAAATCATCTTGTCCAATCAGCCTATCAAAGTCCAGGTCATCTTCCTCTTGAGTAAAGCATTCAATCTCAAGTCCCTCTAAACCAAAATCATTAACAATCTCATCAGTGATCTCTTCAATTAAGTACACAGGGTGGGCTTCATCATACTCCAGTAGTTGGTTATTGATGTTAAAGATGTTGAGCTCCACTATCATATTTCCAAATGAGATTTTCATCACCCCCATTCTACAGTTGATTAGGGCGTTAGCCGTAGCTAAGAAAGGTCACCCCAAAATCACTAGGATCTGGTTCAAAACATCTAGCACTGGCTCCGTGTCTATCACTATGAAATCCACAGGAAAATAAAACTTGTCAACCTTAATCAATACATCTTCAATTATTCCCCTTGGTCTCTTCATTGACCTGTCAGCCAATTAGAGCGTTACCATGGTAGGCTTTAATTCTCCCAATCCCAACTGTAGATACACTGAATAGGGTAAGAGATTCACACTTGCTCCCAAATCCAACAATGCCCTATTTATTTGACTTACTCCTATCATGCAAGAAACATCCAGGGTCCTTATACTTGATTGGCAACTTGCACTGGAAAATGGAGCTCACTTGCTCGGTCAGATACGCTTCCTTTGGGACATTTGTTTTCCTCTTGATTGTGACCAAATCCTTCAAGAATTTAGCATATGATGGCACTTGCTAAATTGCATCCAAGAACAGGATGTTTATCTGAACTTGCTTAAACACCTCTAAAATTTCAGCAAATTGTACATTCTTCTTCAAAGCTTTCAATCTCTCAAGATAAAGGGCTTTTGGGACAACGACCTTTGAGGGTCATTAACAATGGGAGTGACTATAGATGGCTCAGCAACTCTCTCTTCCTTGATGTCACTCTCTTTCTCTTCTTGCCCAATAAGGGCTGCTTTTAGCTCTACTTCATGATCTGCTTCTGGCTCAGCATGGTTTGATTCTGGCTTAGCCACATGATTGTCCACTCGTCTCCCAGACCTCAGTGTGACAATCGCATGTGCATGCTCTTGATTTGAAGAATTTTTTATAATAGATGCCTTGGGGTTGTTCACTGGTTGGCTGGGGAGCTTTCCCACCAAGGTGATTCGCCAACTGTCCCACCTGCATCTCCAACTTAGAGATTGCTTAGGTGTTCACCATGGTGGAGTTTCTCACGTCATTAATTGATTGACCAGTAATTTTCATGAACTCCTTCATTGTATCTTCCAATGACTATGTCGATGATGCTAGGGCTTGAATGGGGGCTTGATAAGATGATGACCTGGTGAGCGCCATGACTTTGATATGGGAGGAAATCTCAAGGATATTGATTTTGAGCATGAGGAGCTCCTCCTTGGTTTATGGGTTGGTTCTGCTTCCAGGAGAAATTAGGGTGGTTCCTCCACCTTGGATTGTAAGACTCAGAATAAGGGTCACTTGACTACTTTCTAAAATAATTGAAAGCGTTCACTTGTTCCATCTGGTTCTCAGAAAAAACCAGCAAAGATGGACAAGTTTGTGCTAAGTGCATCGGACTAGCACAGATAGAACAACACTCGACAGTGAAAGTATTTGCAGCGTTTATAGGCTGACCTACATTTAGAGCATCAAGTCTCTTGACAATCACATCCATCCTTAGGTTCAACTCTGCTTCACCTTTTAACTGATGGATTGCTCCTTTCTTAGGGGTTTGGGCTGATTTGTCACAACAACTTGTAAAATCCCACTGTTGTGAGTTGTCGCCCAATTCATCCAAAGCTTTATAAGCTAAATCTCCGTTAAGTTCAAAAATACCCCTCCATTCATCGACTTTATCATGCTACGGTTGGGCTGAGACAGCCTTTGGTAGAAGAATTGCATGAGTCACCATTTTTCATAACCATGTGGAGGGCATTTGATAAGTAGATCCTTGAACCGTCCCCAACTATCGGAGAATTTCTCGTCCTCGTCCTGAGTAAAGGAATTGATCTTCTTTCTTGCCTCATTTACTCTGGACATTGGGAAAAACTTGTTGTAAAACTTACTCAACAAGCTCTCCCAAGAGGTAATAGAGCTAGGTGCGTTGGAATCCAATCACTCTATAGCTCTATCATGGAGGGAAAAAGTAAAAAGTCTAAGGTGGACAGATTCCTCAGAGAAATTTTGAAACTTGGTGGTGGCACAGATTTTTTGAATTTTTTTACATAGGCATACGGGTTCTCATGATCTAAGCCATAAAAAGATGGTAAAAGTCGGATCACGTGTGGCTTTAGATCATAATGAGTTGAATTAGTCGGTGGCAATACTATGCACGAATGGGAACTAGTTGCAGTTGGTGCGAACAATTCCCGGAGTGACGTAGTGAAATCCATGTCATATGCTCGTCTTTGCTCCTCGTTTCCAGCTCTTGCATCTTGGTAATCTTCTTGCTCCTCTTCATTCGCATTTCTCAGATGTTCCTCCATTTCAACGTGTGTTCTAAGGGATCTCCTAAGATTCCTTTCTAGGTCAGGATTTAAAGGTGTTAACTCTAAATTCAAGGATTGCCGACCAAGCATGCACCAATCAAGAAGTTAACTAAAAACTAGAAAAGCAGTAAACTAACTAAGCATGTATGAACAAAAACAGCAAAACAGGGACACAAAATAACAAATGAAGAATAAAAATAGTAAAATAAAAGAATTTAAAATACTAAATTAACAATAAACTACAAAACAAGACTATAGCAATAAATGAATAAAAACTAAACAATTTTAAACGAATATTAATAGATGCAGAATACAGAGCAACAGAAACAGAAAAATAAAAACAAACTAGCTTAGACAATTAAAAAGTAACAAAAATATAACAATTAAACAACTAACTACTAATTAAACATATAGAAACTAATTTAAACAATTAAAAACAAAAATAAACTAAGACAATTAACAACAGCAACAAACAAACTACAAACAGGTAGAATAGACAATTAAAACTAAACTAACAATTAATCAAAGCTAAAAGAATTCAAAAGCGAACATCTACGTAGTATCTTTGTGCAATCGTGAGGTGCTCTCAAGCATAGGGCAGTAGGATTGATCGCATACACAATTATGTAGCAGGATCTGCAAGTGCATTCAATCGCAACAGAAGTGCAATTGAACGTATCACTGCACTATTGCCTACTCGAAGCGATGCGCACTGGCTGTAATATAAGCGGCGCATAAATCTGTTCTTGAAGGAATAGGCTCAAGTGCGCTCGATCACAATAGGTATGTGATCGATCGCACTATTAGTGCTTGATTTTCCAAAAACTGAAATTGAACTAAAAGTAGCCAAACACTATCCTAAAAACTAACAAAAATTAACAAAAAACACGAAAATAAACTAAGAATAGAATTTAAATTGCATAAAATAAATACTAGTAGAAAAATAATACTAATCTAAAAACAAAATTAATTTCAACAAATCAATGGTTCCCCGGCAACGGCGCCAAAATTTGATTGTACCAAATTTAGTACTCGCAATAGAACGAACCATGGCTCATATAGCATTTGCGCAAGTACGTGTTCATAGCCACAGAGAACCATGAGTGTTTAAAACTAATTTTACTCCTAGATTTATATTATCTTAACCTAGCTCCAAGTGGGTGTTTGTGTAACAAATGAAACATAAACTAAATTAATTGCAGTGAAATAAACAAAAGAACCACTAAGGTTAAGGACTCCACCTCACCAAATCAAAAATGCTAATTAAAAACACTAAGCTAATTAATTCGTCTATCAATTGGATCCAAAGTGAATGTGATTTAACATAAACTACAATGGATAAATGAACGTAAATTGAAGGATAGAATGTATCCATCGGATGAAGAACAAAGAATAAACAACTATGGCACAATCATACTTGATTTTGTCACTAAACCAAATTGAAATGATAAAGCCATATTAAAGACGGAATTAAATAAGCTTAATGTAAATAACAAGCATAAAAATCAATGGTGAGGTTTCATCCTCAACCTTAGTTGAGGATTTAGCCTCCCATATAAAAGGGAAACACAAACAAACTAAAATAAGACATTAAAATAAATAAAACAATAAAGTATGACAATTAAAATGGGCAAAAGCTCTCAAAATGTGCCCATGAAAACGTAGGAATGAAAATATTACACAAGGCACTTATTTATAGAAAACTAAGGTTCTGCTAGGTCACATAGGTGCACTCGATCGCAAGCATTGCGCTCAAGTGCAGGCATGTATGCGTTCGATCGTAGAAGACACGATCGAACGCACATAACTGCTCAGAAATCCCCACGTCGCATCAGGTGAAGCGATGGCAGCTAGGGCAACACATGAGATGTAGGTCTACGTGGAGTATGCTCGATCTCGCCCCTTGTGTTCGAACGTAGCGCGCTCGATCGCACTGGCATGCACTCGATCGCACTTGCAGGAACTCCAACCTTCACTTTAAGTCAACTTCACCCTTGTAACCATGGTGTGAATGCAATGACTTGCAACACCAGAAAACACGAAAACGACACAAAACGTCAGATATTAACAAAACTAAGAGTCTAACAAACATAAGTTAAGGGGGGTCAAATAACAATATTTGAAAAAAGACAAACACCATCATCACCATCAACGGGCATCCAAAATCAAATAACTCATAAATGGATAATCAAGACATCATATGTTCTGAAAAGTGCAAAGTGAAAATAGCACATAATCATGAAGCTTTCAGTTTAAACTCAAAATAAGTTCCATAAAATTTGTAAGAATCCCAAACAGATGAAACAACCAAGGCAAGATTAATATATATATATATATATATTTTATGTAGGCTGTGCAATACTTAACTCCCTTAAGCTTTCTAATTGACCCTGGTACCGAGTGTTAAGCCAATGACTCCCAAGCCAGTTGGCTTTAGGACCCTAGATGTAAACATCCATCCCTAAGGGCTTACTAACTCAAGTAAAAAAGGCTACGAAGCCAAGCTTGCCATACCATCAATCAACTTTAAACTTCGCACCTTTTGACATGAACACTAAATGCTTAATGAGGCAAAATGTTCGGTTACTTAGTGAAAAACTCAAAATGATCTTCTTCTTCTTCTTTTATTTTTATTTTATCTTGCAAGCCAAGGTTAATCATCAAAGATCATCCAACAAATCTCAAAAGGAACAAGCTTAAGCTCAAACATCATACCTCATAGAAAACATGCTAAAGTGCTCATAAAAATTTAGCTTAAAACAAGTGAAATCTCAATTACCCAAAAATGAGTCAAAGGACTCAGACACCTACTGACACAATGATATGTTTAACCCTTTAAGCAAGCCAATGAAATGCAAATCACAGTCATAATTTAACTCAAACTTGACAAACACATAGCACAAATTTTTTTATTTTTTTCAAATTTTTTTTAGCACAAAAAGACAAATAAAACAAAAATAAATAGACAAAGTGTTTTTTCGTACCCCCAAACTTGAATTACACATTGCCCTCAATGTGTAGTATAGAAATACATTACCGGAAGTAAGGAAATATCAAGGTGTGAAAAGGCCAAGGAGTCCCCCAAACTTAAGCACCAAAACACCTGTCAACAAAACTAACAACAATATATATATATTTTTTTAAAAGAAACAAAACATCAAAAGATTAATTACTGTTAGAAACAAAAACAAAACTAAAAACTTATAATGAAAAAGGAAAGAAAGAATTTGTAGAGTGAAGTGCATAAAATAAATTGGAGGAGAAAACTTTACAGCGCTTTCCCCTATCATACTGATGTCCAACCAATTCCTTCCACCCTTTCTTCTTCAAAACTTCATACTCCTCTGGAAGGATATTTTGCTATCTTATGTAGAATTGCTTGCTTCGAAGGATCTTTAAGGAAAGTGGTTCCTAGATTTTCGCATTTGTGTGCATAGATCCTTGAGTATCTTGACATAAGATGGCTGTTGGAGACATTCTAAATGTAAAGACCCAGGGAAAAGCGCTAGCCACATCTGCACTATCACCCAAAAGGACTAGTCAATTTGGAGCTTCCCTAGAATTCATTATAAAGCCCAGTTTCACCTAGTAACTGGGCAATGTGAGACTCAACACTCATGATTATCTTTGTAAATCACCCACTCTATGTAGGCTTCTTCTCATCTTCCCAATATGGGACCAGGGTGTTACAAACTCCCCCTCTTAAATTTATGATGTCCTCGTCAGGGCTACGTCATGTAGTGTTCCAATACCACATGACCTTACGTTACTAGGTGGCTCTAATACCACTTGTAACAACCCAGGAAAAAGTGCTAGCCACATCTGCGCTATCACCCCAAAATGAATAGTCAATTTGGAGCTTCCTTAGAATTCATTATAAAGCCCAGTTTCACCTAGTAATTAGGCAATGTGGGACTCAGCACTCATGACTATCTTTATAAATCACCCACTTTATGTGGGCTTCTTCTCATCTTCCCATGGGACCGGGGTGTTACACTAGAGATGAAGCTTTGGGCTCTTGAGGTGTCTCAAGAGGGACAGTGATGTAGGCAGGAGCTTCATTACTAACTTCCATGTCACTAGGTAGATTAGGATTTGTTGGGGGTTCAATTTTCTCAGGGTGCTCAACTTGCTCAATGTGCTCAACTTGCCCCTCATTGTTATCCACAATTTCCTCACTCTCAAGTATGGTGGTGACTTGGGCATGCTCAACTTGCTTTGTGTGCTCCTCGTCATTATCCACAACTTCATCTTCATCAACCAGTAGTGTAAAATGAATGGACATTCACTTTGGTGGTGAGTAGGATTATAACAATATTCACAAAACAACTATGGATGTAATGTATTCATAAATCTAAAATAGATAGACCTAGTTGCCTCGAGTTGGTGTATTCTCATTTTTTAGTCATCAATGTGAGCAGTTGGACAACATTCAGGTACCTCATCTTCTGGAATATAATTTACTGTAGCACTTTCCTCTCTTTCAAGGTTGGTGGTGGCTTGGACATGCTCATGACAGAATTTCTAGACTCATCCTCATCAATCATGTAGTCTACAATGAATGGACACTCTTCTCTCTTGTGATAAGGGCTATAACAATATGAACATATCTTATATAGTGGATGAGTGTGAACTGCATGTAGGAAACTCTAGCTTCTCTTAACTGGGCAAATTTCTTGCCTATGTCATCGATATGAGCAGTTGGAAAATGTTAAACTACTAATTCTGGAGAAGCAAAAGCAGATTTGACATGCTCATTTTGATATTGCAACTCTTGCTCATATGAAAAATTAGAAAGTTGTCCCCAAGATGGACAATTACTAAAACAATGATAAGAATTGGAGTAGTATGAACATGGTTCATGTGGATAAAAATTTTGAGGGTAGTTGGTAGAAACTGGTGTCCTACAACTAGGAGAAGCATTTTGTACAGAAAAATTATTAAAATCATAAAAATTTATACTTCACCCTCACACTTTAGCATGCAAATATCCCACATAACACATTAACCATTTTTTTAAAAGTAAAATAAAATAAAAAGAAAAAACAACTAGCTAACTAAAAGAAAATAAACTAAAATTTAAAAACTCACAAAAAGGACCAAAAATAAATTTTTGGCAAAAATCTACAGAATTGTTGAAATTGCTGCATTTCTTATGAGTGCGCTTGAGCGTATTGCAGTTGCAACACTTAAGTCAGTGTGCAAATGAAGGTGTGACAGTTGACAAGTGTAGGTGCGCTTGACTTGCTGTCTTGGTCGTGAGTGCGCTCGATTGTTGTGGGGCTGCGATCGATCACACTAGCAGGGGCTATGGCAGAATTGTAAAACAAGTCAACAAAACAAGAAAAAACAAAAGAATTTTTTTTTTTATATTAGAAACAGGCATAAAATAAACCAAATTGAAAAAAAAATAAAATCCTAATTATAACTAGTAGAAAGATAAAATCAATTTAGACATAAAATTATTTTCAAAAATAAACAATTCCCTGGCAATGGTGCCAAAAACTTGTTGTGCAAATTTATTTAACTCGCAAGTGCATGAATCATTTATAGTGTAATGGATTGTAAGTGCGAGGTCGAACCGACAAGGAATTATATTTTTGAGAGGTCAATTTATATCTAAACTAATTAAATCCTTATCTAGTTCAAAAAAAAGGGTTTTGAATTGGGTTTTTAAAAATAAAAGACTAAACATAAACTAAATAAAATAAACGATAAAGTACTAAGGATGCAGAATCCACACTCACCAAATCATAACATATTTCATGTTCATCAATATTAATTTGAAGTTCTCACAAATTAAATCTTATGTATGTTTTACTATGCTTCATTGAATTAATCAAAACCGATGTCCCTCAACCCATTTTGACTGTTGAGATTTTTTATGAATGGGGTATTGACTTTATGGGACCTTTCCCAAACTCCTTTGGCTACCTCTATAGTCTTGTTGTTGTGGATTACGTGTCCAAATGGGTGGAGGCTATTGCTTGCAAGACCAATGACCACAAAGTAATGGTCCAGTTTTTGAAGGATAATATCTTTGCTTGTTTTGGTACTCCTCGAGCTATCATAAGTGACAGAGGCAAGTATTTTTGCAACAGGATTTTTGAGCAGTTGATGAAGAAGTATTTCATCACAAATAAGGTCGCCACCCCATAACATCCACAGACAAGTGAACAAGTGGAAATTTCAAATCGAGAGATCAAGCACATTTTCAAAAAGACTATGAATCCCAATAGAAAATATTGGTCTATACAATTGAATGATGCATTGTGGGCATACCGTATAGCAATCAAGACGCCAATTGGCATGTCTTCTTATCATCTTATATACGAAAAAGCATGTCACCTTCCAGTGGAGTTGGACCATAGAGCATATTGGACAATTAAGTAGCTGAATTTCAATCTTACAAAGGCTGGCTCACAAAGAAAGCTCCAACTCAATGAATTACAGGAACTACAGAATGATGCATACAATTGTGCAAAGTTGTACATAGCACAAATGAAGAAGGCCCATGACCAAAATATCTTGAGATGATCTTTTGAAGCTGGTCAAAAAATTTTCTCTATAATTCACGTCTGCATCTTTTCCCAAGCAAGCTGAAATCTTGATGGACAAGTCTGATCAATGCCAAATATTGTATATTTAACCCCCCTTAATTTATGTTTGTTAAGCTCTTAGCATTGCTAATTTCTAATGTTTTAGTTAGTTTTAGTGTTTTGTGGTGCTATAGGTCGTTAACATCAATCTGTGGTTAAAATGGTGAAAATGGCCAAAAATGCACATCAAGTCAGACACGGGTGCACAAAGTCAAGATCGAGTGCACTGCGCTCGCACACAAGATCTGCGATCGAGCGCATGCCACATCAGCCTCATTTCTGTGTTGCCCTAGCCATCGCTTCACCTACTGCGCCGTGGAAGAGCAGTTTGGTGCTCTCGAGTGCACCAACTACGATCGAGCACACACAGGCCTACGCTCGAGCGCACCCACGTGACCTAGCAGCACCTTAGTTTTGTCTATAAATAGGACCCTTACGTATTTTGTTAAACCTATGTTTTGGGAGACGCCTTGGAGACCAGAAACCTCTCTGTTCTCCATTGTTTACCTTCTAAATCATCATTTGTTTTATTAGCCTTTAGTTCTTTATGATTAGAGGCTAAATCTTCAACTAAGGTTGAAGATGAAGCCTCACCATTTATTTATCTACATGTTTTTGTGTTTAGTTTAATACTCCATCCGTCGTTTAATGTTTTATTTGTTCATTTCAATTTAGTTTTGTGACAAAATTGTTGATAATCGTTAAACGTCTAATATCCATTGTGATTGGTCCGGGGGTACATCAGATGATTCTATCGATTTATTTGATTAAATATCCGTGATTCTTTAACAGTAAATACATCGGATAATTCGACTAGATTTTAATAATAGCAATAGAACATGCATATATGCTTAATCGATAGACGGATGTATGAACAAAGTAATAGCGATCAAAGTATGTGTATCCTAATCGTTTTGGAAATATGAACTAAGCATGACAATATGTTTATTAATGTGGTGAGGTGGATTCTAGACCGTAGTGCTTTTTATTTATTTGTTTTTAAGCATTTAGTTTAATTTACATTTTATGCTTGCCATATGTTTGATATTTGGAACTAGGTTAAGATAGAATTAGTTTAGGCCTAAAATTGGTTTTTCACAAACGTAATTCCCTGTAGATATGATCTCGTGCTTGTGCAACGCTACACGAACAACGACTTGTGCTATTGTGAGTACATTAAATTTGTACATCAAATTTTGGCGCTATTGCTGGGGAATCGTTTGTTTTGTAGAAATTGATTTCTTGCCTAGATTAATTTTATTTTTCTATTAGTTATTTTATTTCGGCAATTTTATTTCATTTTTTATTTGTTTGTGTTTTTGTATAGAAATTTTTTTTTAAAAAAAAAATAGTATTTGGGTGTTTGTTGATTTTTCTGGAAATTTGGTCTCTGCCAGTGCGATTGAGCGTAACTTACTTGCACTTGAGTGCACTCCTACACTTGTGCTCGATAGATCGCTATTGTGCGTGAGCGCACATTGGACAGAAGGTTGTGTAGTGCGGCTTTGTGATAAGTTGCACAACTGTTGCGATCGAGCGCATTAGTAGACTACTTTATTTTTAGACCCAAACTAACGCTCGAGCGCAGTGCACTTGTGCGATCGATCACACCTCTGTTGAAATCGAGCACACTTGCAAATTGTACACTTTTGCTCATTTTTGCTTGATCGCATGGTACCTACACTCGAGCACATCTGCAGTCAGCACCAACAAACCTAAGGCAACTAAGTGTTAATTTTTTATTTATTTATTTCTTGTTTATTGTTATTTATCTTTATTTGTTTAATTTGTTTAGTGCCTGTCTTTTATATTTTATCTTTTGTTATTAGTTTTTGTTGTTTTTGTTTTTGTTGTTTTTTTTTTTTTTTTTGTTAAATAATTATTGTTTCATGTGGGAAATTTTGTGTGCTAAATAGTTTAGGTGAAGCATGAGTCTTCTGTTAGATAATTTTAATGTTTCCCCTAGTTGTAGGACACCAAATCCTACCAACTACCCTCAGAATTTTCACCCACATAGACCATGTTTACATTGCTCCAACCCTTATCATAGTTTAGGTGATTGTCCACATAGGGGACAATTTTCCAATTTTTCACATGAGCAGATGAACATCAATTTCTCCAGTTCAAGGTCTGAATTAAATTCCAATTTCTACACCCAAACTAGAGCAACCATTCTGATTTCTCGTGGCAAGCTCATACTATGAGAAATTATGCTCCCCAATCTTATGGACTGCACCATTCTGAATATCCACAGTCGATAATCCATCTTCCAATCATTCATCATATGACTATCCTCCTAAGCAATCTTCTCTGGAAGAAACTTTTAAGGAATTCATGGAACTAATCGGCCAACCCACCAGTTTTGCATCGCAAGAACCATCATTGGAAGACACACTCGAGGCATTCAGGCAAACAGTCAACCAACCTTTTCATGAAATCAAGGATGCAGCTGTGGCAAACACTGAAGCAATTGCAAGGTTGGAAGGACAGCTTGGTCATCTGATTGCTGAATTCAACATAATCGAGGAAGAAGAGTTTCAAAGTCAAGAGATGGCGAGAGAGCAATACATGATTGATAAGCATGCCAAAGCCACCACATTTGGGAGTGAGGAACTTGTCAAGGAGACTGTTAATGAGCCAAGTCTAGAGTATCCTACTCTTGAGGTGTAAACGGAGAAGGGGGAAACCACTGAGATATCATTTCCTAACTCATCTTCATTAGCAGCTAAGCATTTCATTTTAGATAACCACTCTTCCATGCCTTCATTGTACAATCATCCTCCTTAAGAGTCATTAGTGCAACATTTTCCATCTGCCCATTTTGATGACTTAGAGGAGAGGGTGAACCAACTCATGGTAGCTAGGTGTTGTACAAATTTATTGTACTCGCAATCGCATGTGCACAAATTGTTTGCAATATAATGGTTTTGCAAGTGCGAGGTCGAATCCATAAGGAATTGTGTTTTTGAAAGCAAATTTAAATCTAAGCTAATTAAATCCTAATCTAGTTCCAAAACGGTTTTGATTTTGGGGTTTTTTTGAAAATTAAAAGGCAAAACATAAATTAAATAAAAGAAAACAAAAGATAAAGTTACTAAGGTTTGGGAATTCACACTCACCGCTTCATAACAACATATTCTATGTTCATTAATATCAATCTGAAGTTCTCACAATTAAAATCTTAGATATGTTTTACTACGCTTCGAAGAATTAATCAAAACCATCCCATGTATCCATTCATTGATCAAATCACAAAAGGAATCCAAATTCAATTGAAACACCAGATGTATCCGTAGAACAAATCACAAGGGATATCCAATTTTTATGAGTTAAAAACCAAGCAATTAATCATATGAAATTATCTCAAATCATCACATGTATCCTTGAATCACAAGAGATATCCAAGAATCACTCCACATAATTAATTAGGGGTAAAACAATTGAAATAATAAACTCTATAAAATCATATCAATAAAAACTTACATAATAGCAGTGTTGTTCTACAACAGTGAGACTTCATCCCCAACCTTAGTTAGGGGTTAGTCCGACATAAAAATAAATCCTAAAGAGAAGCTGTGAATTTTTGCCTCCAGGCTTGTATATCTTTCTTGAATGGAAAGATGTCTATTTATAGGTTTAGAGAAGTCTTAGAAGCCCTAGTAAACCTAGATAATTCGGAGGTCAGTCTCCCAGTCAAAATAGAACTCTAAAATCCGGATAAGATTCACTCAAATTTGGGTTCTCATATTGCGGGACAAATTTGGAATAGTAAACGTCCGAATTAGGAAAATCCTATTTCACAATAAATTGTATTATTTTGAATTATCTTTCCACTGCCATTTGAATCACCTCAATCCAACATTTGAACAGAAAGTTAAGGTCAAAAAACTGAAACATATGCAGAATCTAAATTTGAATCCAATCCGAATTTATCTCCATTTAGGGAAATTCCGATTTTATCCTTCCTTTGATTTGGTCAAACTTAACCACATCTTCTAAGTCTTCTCAAAGTATGCTTTATTCCAAGACTTTGCAATTTTCTCCTTTTAAGATACAGTTTCTCTTCAGCAACCTATAAAACACTAAAACACAAATCTAACACAAAGCATTAGATAACGACACAGCTAAAGGATTAACTAATATAAATTAAGGGGTCCAAAATGCAATATTTGGCTCTTATCACTAGGCATGCCCATGCCCAGCTTTCTCACACTCACGCACCTCATTAGTCATGTTCATATTGTTACCATCCTTCTCACAGGATAGATGATTGCCCATTCTTGAATCATTATGTGACTGAAACTAACAAGTCTACACATGAGAATATTCAAACCACCACCATACTTGTTAGTGAGGAAAAAGCTATTAACAAGGTGGAAGAAAAGGAGGAGCAAAGTATGCCCCCGCCAATTCCAAATTTGTCCAATGACAATGAAGTGAGTACTGAAGCTCATTCCTTTGTCACAATCCCTCTCGATACCCATGATGAAATCCAAGTTTCTTTTCTTCAATGTCTCATGGTGCTATCTTATGCCATAATCTTGAAGGATTTATGCATTGAAAGTCATAAATCTAGGAACAATCTTCTAGAGAAATTCTGATTAAACAAGAAAGTTGTGTACCTGAGATGGCAAAACATCCTTCCAGAGGGATATCAAGTGTTTATGAAGAAAGGGTGGAAGGGATTGGTTGGACACCTATATGAACAGAGAAGGTGCGGTATTTTTTTATTTTCCGCACTGCATTTTTTATTTTTTTACTTTTGTCATTTTATTTTTATTTTGTTTCTAATAGTAATTAACCTTTTGATGTTTATGCTTGTGAGAAAAGATTGTTGTTAGTTTTTGATAGGTATTTTGGTGTTTAAGTTCGGGGGATGCCTTGGCCTTTTCTGGTTTCTCATCCCACTGTATTATATTTCTTGTCACATTGGGAACAATGTGTCATTTAAGTTTGGGGTGTGGACAAACATTGTCTTTTTGTTTGTTTATTTGCTTGTTTTGTTTTGTTTATTTGCTTGTTTTGTTTGTTTTCGTATATAATTTTTTTTTTTTTTTATGTTGTTGATTGGGCATGATTTACATCATAACTGTGGATTGTGTTTCATTGGTGTGTTTAACTTGTTTGAACATTGCATATCATTAAATATCCCGATTTTTTATTCATGTGTTAGATTAAAGAGACTCTACTTGTTTGATTGATATTTCATATGCACACTATCATTAGGGTCTGTGAGGCATGAGATTTGACTTTGAAGAATGCTTCTAGAGATTTTTAGGTTTTTGTGATGTGATGATGAAAACCTTGGCTATAAAAAATTTTAAAAAAATAAAAATCATCATAAGTTGAGCTTTTCATTGAGTAACTGGACATCTTGTCTCACCAAGTATGGAGTGTTCGTGTAAAAAGATGAGAAATTCTAGCTAAGTGATTGTATGGCTAGTTAGGCTTCGTAACTCTTGTTGACTTGAGTAATTAAGCCCTTAGGGATGTCTTTACATCTAGTGTCCCTAAAACCACCTAGTTTGAAAGTCATTGACCCAACACTTGTTATATAAGTCGATTAGATGTTTAAGAGAGTCAAGCATTGCACGTCCTACACACAAAAAAAAAATACATCTTTTGATTCAAGCCTTAGTTGTATTTATCACATTATTTTCCTATGAATTTTAGGATTCACCTGTTCGAAGAATAATTGAAACCCCATGATCTTGTGTTAGTTCACTTTGCACTTCATGGAACATGTGTTGTCTCAATTTTTCAACCGTAAGTGAAATGATGTTTGGATGCCTGGATGATGTGGTTTGTATGTTCAACTTGTTAAATTTGCTAATGAACTATGAACCATATGTTTAAGTGAAGATCTTTGTTTATCAATAACGTAGTACCAATAACTTGTTTGTGGGTATCATTGCTGGTAAACCCTCACGAGACTTCACTCGTCCACTAGGGATGCCTAGGTGTTTAAAAGGCTTGTTTTATGATGAGTGCCTAAAAATGCCTATTTGGACCCCTTAATTTATATTCGTTAGACTCTTAGCTTTGTTAATATCTAATGTTTTAGTTTATTTTAGTGTTTTGTTGTGAAGACGTGGCTTAAAGGGAAGAATTTAGTTTAAATGTGTGAAACCCCTGTTAGTGCACTCGATCGCACTACATCTGAGATCGAGCGCAACCACAAGTAGAGCGCGCCTGCGCTCGAACACGGGAAGCAGCGATCGAACGCCTATGTGACCGAGCGCATGAGCAGCGATCAAGCGCACTCCATGTAGACCGTGTTTCACGCGTCGCCCTAGCCGCCATCGCTTCATGCCTGCGTCGTGGAATTCCAGAGTGGTTACGCACGCTCGATCGCACACCTCGCAATCGAGCGCAGTGCGATCGAGCACAGCCTATGCGATCGAGCGCACCTGACCTGGTAGCAACCCTAATTTTTCATATAAATAGAACATTTTGTATAGGATTTTATTTTACGCTTGGGAGACAGGTTGAGGCACCCTCAGTGGCTCAAAACCTCACTGTTCTTCGTTGTAAACACTTCTAAACGTCAATTTTATTTAAATGTTTTCATTTGTTTCACTTTGGTCTCTTATTTCCCTCACTATAGATTTGTTTATATATTTTCATGTTTAGTTTATATTTTCTGTCTTTTAATTTAACGTTTGTTCGATTCAATCACAATCTCATGACAAGATTGTGATTGGTTGTTGTTTATGGATCTTTTTCCATCCAATGTTTGTTGTGATTTATCCGGGTTACATCGGATGGTTCAACCGAGTCCAATATCCGTTGTCGTCAATGACACATCGGATGATTTGATCTCGGTCTAACATCCGTTGTAACCATTTATGGATTAATACATCGAATTATTCGACTAGATTTCGTAAAGGCAAAAGAACATGCATAGAGCTAGGCTGTACGACGGATGTGTGCACTATCGTGAGAATAGGACATGCATTTTAGCCTAATTAAATGATAGATGTGTGAATTAGCATGCTTATATGTTGGTTAAATTGTGGTGAGGTAGATTAGGGATTTTAGCATTTTTATTTATTTATTTTATTGCATTTAATTTAGTTTTTATTTTATGCACGCCTAGTGTTTGATTTTGGGACTAGGTTAAGGTAAGATTAGTTTAGGCATTTTAGAATTGATTCTTAGCAATGCCGATTCTCTGTGGGTTCGACACTCGCACTTGCACATCCACTTTATTACAATTGACTCGTGCAATTGGCGAGTACTATTTTTTGTACGATCATTGTATATACTAAATGCAATCATTTCTCCCATGAAAGCGGATTTATGTTTCAAGTTTTTATTGTGTTTTCATTTTTGTTTTGCCAAGGGACTAGCAAAATGTAAGTTTGGGGGTATTTGATCAATGCCAAATATTGTATATTTGACCCCCCTTAACTTATGTTTGTTAAGCTCTTAGCGTTGTTAATTTCTAATATTTTACTTAGTTTTAGTGTTTTGTGGTGTTGCAGTTCGTTAACATCAATCTGCAGTAAAAAGGGTGAAAATGGCCAAAAATGCACATCAAGTCCCTAAAAGTGCGCTTGAGCCTAGCAGAAACGATCAAGCGTGCCTGCATGCCATCGTACAGAGCCAACATCAAGTGCACTACGCTCGAGCTCATACCATCTCAGCCACACATTTCCCGTGTTGCGCTAGCCATCACTTCACCTGTAGCACCGTGGAAATTCTAAGCAGTTGAGCACACCATCTACGATCGAAGTGCACACAGGCTTGCACTTGAGTGCACTACGTGCGATCGAGCACACCCACGTGACCTGGCAACACCTTAGTTTTGTCTATAAATAGGACCCTTATGTATTTTGTCAAACCTATGTTTTGGGATGTGCCTTGGAGGACAAAAACCTCTCTATTCTTCATTGTTTACCTTATAAATCGTCATTCATTTTATTAGCCTTTAGTTCTTTATGATTATAGGCTAAATCTTCAACTAAGGTTGAAGATGAAGCCTCACCATTTATTTATCTACATGTTTTTGTGTTTAGTTTAATACTCCATTCGTCGTTTAATATTTTGTTTGTTTGTTTCAATTTAGTTTCATGACAAAATTGTGTTTATTGTTATTTGCGTATCGTTAAACGTCCAATATCCATTGTGATAGATCCGAGGGTACATTAGATGATTCTATCGATTTATTCAATTAAATATCCATTGTGATTCTTTAGTGGTAAATACATCGGATGATTCGACCAGATTTTAATAATAGCAACAGAACATGCATATATGCTTAATCGATAGACGGATGTATGAATAAAGTAATAGTGATCAAAATAGGTGTATCCTAATCATTTTGGAAGTATGAACTAAGCATGACAATATGTTTATTAATGTGGTGAGGTGGATTCTAGACCTTAATGCTTTTTATTTATTTGTTTTTAAGCATTTAATTTAATTTACATTTTATGCACGCTGTAAGTTCGATATTTGGAACTAGGTTAAGATAGTGTTAGTTTAGGCATAAAATTGGTTTTTCACAAATGCGATTCCCTGTGGATACAATCTTATACTTGCGCAACGCTACACGAATAACAACTCGTGCTATTGCGAGTACATTAAATTTGTACATCAAGGCCTATTCATTATTCGGTCAGTTTTTACTCATGGGGCCATTGAGTTTTAGGATCCAAAGAATGGCAATACTTTCAAAGTAAATGAACAGCGGCTAAAACCATTCTTAGAATTGAAGAGTCTGGAGATTGAGATGACACTATTGGGGGATCCAAGTTATCCAGAGTGATCATCATCTGTTGTGGAGAGTTTGGTTGAAGACTATAAACTTATCACTTGTGGGAGGCAACCTTCATTCTTTTTATTTCCAGTCATTTGATTTTTGTTTGTTTGTTTTGTTCTTTTTGTTTTTTTTTTGTGTTCAGGACAAGTATCTTACATTCAATTTTGGGGGATGTTCGCTAACATTATACCTATAGTTTCTTCCCGTTCGGTATTCTATTTCTTGCCACATTGGGGACAATGTGTCATTATAGTTTGGAAGTTGGAAAGACATTCACGTCCATTTCTTGTTATCTTTTGTTGTTTGTGTGTTTTTTAACCAAAAAATAAAAAAAATGTTGCTATGTTGTTGATTGGCATGAGTTACATTGTTACTATGATTTTCATTGCATTGGCTTGTTGAACATCTAGAACACATCATCATCATGACATTAGGAATCTGAGTTCTTTGACTCATTTTTGGCTAGAAAGACTTCACATATTTTGAGTTGATCATCACAAGCACATTTGCATAGAGTTTGTGAGGTATGAGATTTGAATTGAATTGTGTGTTATATTGAGATTCGTTGGATGACTTGTTGATGAAATAACCTTGGCTTGAAAAAAAAATCATCGTCATTGTGAATTTTTCATTAAGTAATCGAATCTCTTGCCTCGTTAAGCATTGAGTGTTTGCATAAAAATGTGTGAAATTCAAGTTGGTTAATTGTACAGCTAGTTTGGCTTTGTAGCCTTTTTTACTTGAGTTATTAAGCCCTTATGGATGTTTTTACATCTAGTGCCCTAAAACCATTCGGTTTTGGAGTCATTGCCTAATACTCATTACATAGGTTAATTAGAAAGCTTAAGGGAGCCAAGCTTTGCATAGCCTAGACCAAAAATAAAATAAAATAATATGCATATCATGACTTAAGCCTTGGTTATCTTCATCTAATAGAATTCCTATGAATTTTGAGGTACACAAAAACTTTGAGTAACTTGAAGCCTCATGATTCGTGTTAATCTCACTTTGCACTTTTTGAAGCATGTATTGTCTTAGTAGCACATTTATGACTGGAGTCATTTTCGATGCCCTGATGGTGTGATTCTGATGTTTTATCTTGTTAAACATGCTCATGAGTAAGAACCATGTGTTTGTGTGGAAATTCATGCTTGTAAATGACATCGTACTGAAAATGTTTATGGGTATAATTAATGTTAAACCCTCGCAAAACTTCACTCTAGGGATGCCTAGAGGTTTAAAAGGCTTGTTGCATATGCTAAATACAATCATTTCTCCCATGACAGCGGACTTATGTTTCATGCTTTGATTTTTTTTTTTTCATTTTGTTTTGCTAAGAGACTAGCAAAATGTAAGTTTAAGGGTATTTGATAACCGCCAAATACTGCATATTTGGGCCCCTTAATTTGCACTTGTGTAGCCTTTAGCTTTATTATATTCTGATGTTTGTATTAGTTTTGGTGTTTTAGTGTTTCGCAGGTTGCTAAGGAAAACAATGGTGCTCGAGCGGATGTGACCTCGAGCACAGCCACAATAGTGCACGAGCGCAACTAGATCACTTAAGAAAAAATCATGCACGAGTGCGCTCAAGTGCACCCATCCTGGGATTGAGCGAAATCACACCCAACATCAAGCCAGCGTCCAAGCACTAAACCGTAGGAGACCTAATGCACGAGTGCGATCGAGCGCACTTAGCTAACTTGGAAGCGTTGAAACCCTAATTGTTTATTATAAATACCATCTTTTCTTTGTAAACACACCAAAGGGGCGTCATTCAGTTTATTATTGTGGCTTTTTGATGTTTTTGTGCTCTAAACTCTTTTCTCTCTTGTAAGTTGGTTAGTTTCAATGATTTCAATTGTTTGTGAGACAATTTTTGTAGTCATGAGAGGTTAAATCTTTAACTAAGGTTGAAAATGAAGCCTCACCATTGATCTACAATCGCATTCTCATTATATTGTTAATACAACTCTATTTTTAATATATGTGATGTTATATTCCAATTCAGTTAATGGATTAAACCCTTTTAATTGATTGGTTGATTATTAGTTTAATTAAACGTTGGATATGCGATGTGTTCGTCCGACAAATGCATTGAATCATTCGATTGAAATTAGATATCAATTGTGATTTTTAAATCAAACGGATACATTGAATGATTTGATTTGTATTAAGGATTGATTTGTTGAATGTTTCAATGAAAAAATAGAATATGCATATGGTTTAATTGCTTGTTGATTGCATGAACAAAACATGAGAATGTATGCCTTAATTTGGTGAGGTGGATTCTAAAACCTTAGTGCTTTTTATCATTTGAATTAATCAATTTCATTTAGTTTATCTTTTTGCAAGAAAAATCACAAAAATTTGGAACTAGGTTAAAATAGGATGAGGTTAGATAGAAATTAACTTTCACGACACAATTCCCAGCGGTTTCGACCTCACACTTGCATAATCTATATTGCAAACAATTCGTGCACTTGCGAGTACTTTTAAAACTCACAATAGATACCATGCCTAATTCATTGCATAGGGAGATCAATAGCTTAAGGAATAGATACCATGCCCTTAGGTTCACAAGCATTAAATATACCATATGATTGGAACATTGGCCTAGTATTATCTAAATTGGTTTGATTAGTGGTGGAGTCAAAATCCTAACCCTTTTATTATATTTCTCCCTTTTGAATATACCAATTTCATGACAATCTTGTTATTTTATTTTAGGAAATCAATTTTAAATAAAATCAACAATCCTCATGGGATGATCTTCTATTTGCCTAACTATATTGTCGTTTGATCTTGTGCACTTGCAAGTAAAACGTACCAAGTATTTGCCTATTAATTTAGGTAGTATTTGGCACAACAGTGAAGTCATAATCATTAAACCTTTTCTTGAAAGGTTTTAATTCATCAATCTTCTAGCTTTGCTTCCTTTTGAGCTAATCTTACTGCCTTCAAAGTTTTTTCTTTGTTTATGAATTCCTCCACCTTGTCCAATAGGTTTTGGAGATTGTCGGGTTGTCTTCATGCGAGCTTTCTCATCGTTGACTCACCAAGAGAGATGCCTTGGTAGATGGCGAAAAATACCACACCATCAGTGGGGTCTTCCACCTTCAATTTTTCTAGATTGAACAGGATAATAAATTCTTTTAGACTTTCCCCTTCGCATTGATGAAGTGTTAAGAGGTATTTGGAAGGCTTCTTTCTCACCCCAGGTCCCAAGAATTGGGTCAGAAATATCCGAGCAAGGTCCTCGAATGTGCTTATGGAGTTATGCATTAAGCCCCAAAACCACTCTCTAGTGTTCCCTGAGAGAGTCATGGGAAATTCTCTACATACTATTTCATTAAGCGTTGCATGGAGTGCCAAGTGAATTAGATAATTCTCCAAATTTTCAGTTGGATCCCCGACTCCATTGTTGCTCGAAATCTGAGAGACTTTAAATTTGTTGGGGAGTTGATGGTCAGTCACTTGCTTGGTGAATGGCATCTCTATAAGCTTGCTCACTACATCGGCTTTATACTTTTTCTTCTGACCCACATCAGCGCATCATATTGCCAACTCTACTAGGGCCTGATTGACCTCATTTTGTGGAGTAGTCACCAGATGATTTTGTTGATCAGTTGATGGTTGATCTTTTTAGGTTCCACCATTTTTTGTGAATTTTCTCCTTTGTGAGCCCTCTCTCGAAGGCTATGCTTCGGGTTACTTTTCTATAATGCCCCCTGATAAGCGCCGAATGTTGCACATTCAAGCCCCTTTACTTGCATATGTTAATTCCTTAATACTATTATTTGCTTGATTTTGTTTTGTTTTTGTGTTTCAGGTCAAATACATGCGCTCCGTTGGAAATTGGACTAAAAAGGGCAGAGAAACAACCTTACTGTGCTGGCGAACATGCACCAACACCATGTGAATGTGCGCCAAGCCCCTGTGAATGTGCGCTGGGCGCACGATCGCCCATGCCTGGCGAACGTGCGCACTCGGGCTTCACTTAACCCGGCAGGCGCGTTGGACATCTAAAAATGCAACTCCAAGTCTCCAAGTTGAAGTAGGAAACTAACCTACGGCCATGATTAGGGTTTTAGGGTTTCTAGGGTTTCCTAGTGTCTATAAATAGGCTTTTATACAATATAAACGAGGTCGGTTTTTCTGGAGTGCGAATTTTACATAAATTCTTGGAGTTCATCAGCATGAGCGGCTAAACCCCCATTGTGGGGTACCGATGTAACCCTCTCCAACACACAATGGTGATTGTATTTGATTCAGTTAGTTTATATTATGTATGTTGATTGCATAACTGTGAGGATTGCACTTTAGATTTCTGTTCTTAATATTTAATGCAATTGTTATTTAATTCTAAAATCAATACTTGCAAAATTCTTATCTTGTCTTAGAATTTATTTTGCATGTATTGAATTCAATCGATTTTATTTTCTGTGATCATAAATTCGATGGTTATGCAATAGTTTTAAAATGCATATGATTAATAGGATTAGATAGACCATGCTTAGGGAAGACGGTTCGTACTACGCCCTAGTTTAGAGTAGACGAACCGTGCTAACCGAAGATGGGTTATGCTATTCCATTGATCATATAAAACGTCTTAAGGGATTTTATAGTTTATACCTAGGGAAGACGGGTCATGCCACATCTTAGTGGTTAGGTGGATGATCCGTGCTAACCAAAGATAAATTATTAATATCCTTTAATATGAATTTTTGTGTCTTTATAACATATGTGATTATGAGCTGCTTGAATCGAATTACGGTTACTATTGTGTATGGATTGTAGTGAAGTCGGTACCCTACTCTCTCTTTCTCTGATATCATCAATTTAATATTGCGTTTAATTTTATGCATTCTAGTTCACAACAATCAATCTCGTTTCTTAATTAGGTTAAACCTTGTTCTTCGAATTTAATAACAATCCCTACAGTCCTTGAGGTTCGACACCCTCAATATAGCCCTATCCTACGGGATTCGTCCTATTGCGAGTGGTAATTTTATTATTGATATTTTGGTCAACAAAATACCACATCACCCCCCCAAATTAGCCTTGGCTAATTTGGCAAAGTTACTGGCAATTGCCCCTAATAAGCCAACTTGTGACTTAATGGGGAATCACCCCTCTAGCATCATTAGAGTAAATGCATAGGAAGGTGAGATAAATCTGAGTTAACTATATATCATCAAAACAAAGACATGGAGCAACTAAATAAACCTGTATCTTTAAGCAAGTCCTAAACCAATCAAGTAGTAGCAACCATGCCACCCCCAAAGTGTAGAGTCAAATTCTGTAAGAGAGTAATAATAGCGTAAGTCTAAAGACTTACTAAGTAACCTTTACAACATAGGTATGACATGAGCCCTGATTAAACGAAAGTAAACGTGCAATTTGAGCAATAATCAAAAAGGGGCATTACCTCCATTAATTTACCATCTAGTAGGGTTTTAGTTTTTTAAAGATTATGGTGTACTACCGGAGATAATTGCCTAGTATTTTAATGCAAGGAAGACTAATGCTTTATAGGTCATAACTCTCATGTATGGTTTACCCGAGATTTTTATCCCTTCTCAATAGGGTTGGTGTTGTCTCGAGGGACCGGTGGTATGATGCTGGTGCCCCAGCCATTGCACGCTACCATACATAACACTAGCAGCATGACTAAGTCCGACCTCAGGTGGCCCACACTGCTAATGATGTCCGTCCTATAATGACCATCCGTTGGGAATGGCTACACCTTGGTCACGAAACCGTTGGATCTCCAAAGCCCCCACATACACACATTTGACCATAATATAAAGTCTATATAGTAAGCCCATGGCCGTTTATACTGCACGTACTGGCGTACCATGTCATACGATACATCTTAACATTCAGTTTATAATACAATTACCAAGTATTTACAAAAGTAGGCATACTCATATCATACTCATGGTCAGTCAACTGACATATCCCACGTTTTAAGTAAAAATGTTGTAAGCGATTCCTCCGACATAGATAAATCATATTATAACGGATACAAGACACCATTATTCTAAGCCTTATTTAACCAAAAAAGGTGGCTATGCTAAAGCGTACACGTGCAAAACTTAAATCAGGTGCTTTGCCCACTAACCATACATCCGGCCCCAATGGCGTACGTCTGCTTAGTGCACACTGCCTAGGATTTGAATGGTATATGCTTCCTAGGGTATTTCCAGGCTTCTACACCTCTTCTAAGCTAGAAAATAAGCACATGCAACATAGAAATATTAATAATATGAAACTTAAAAAGGCTATTTTGAAAACATTAATACTTTTAAGGAAATGATTTGTAAACTCTTTGGAAAACTCATTAAACACGGATTAGGAAATGAAACAATGCTAAAATTGTCAGTTAAGTAGGGGTTAGCTCAAAACCAAGCAAGGACATGAGCTCCTCCTCACAAAACTCCTTCAAACTCACAACTCTCTCAAGATTACAAGACCCTCTCAATTCTGGCAACCTAGGGGCATGCCGAAGCTTTGGTTAGGTGTGAAGAAAAAGGGAGGGATGAAGGGTATTTATAGTTGAAGGGTGCTACCAACTCTTTGAAAAAGCAGGGGACATCCGCTAACCCTAGCATACGTCCGATACTTTTACACAGCAGTCCAAAGGGTGTCTCGTATGTCTAAGTATTATCCAAAGAGTAATCCCAAAAAGTAGCGTACGTCCAGCATTTTCCCATTCATCCATGTACTATTTGAAGAGCATATGTCTAGTGGTTCCCCTACGTTTGTCCATGCTAGAAACAGGGACAGACATCCACCGATCACAATGTACATCTGCCTCCTTGGTGTACGTCCACTCCAGAGGTTTAGTGTTTTGGCTTCTATTTTCTAAGGGATTTTAAGGTTTACTAGGTTACCATGAAGGGTCTGGGTCCTTGCTTAAAATCAATTTTTTAAAAACTCCTTAACCATTTTTGTAAAGAGAAATTATTGGAAAATACAAGATTTATTTTTATTGGGGTATTACATTTTCTCTCTCCGGTTATCTTCCCTATGATCATTTTCCCGATGACTGCCTCCATGCTGGCGATGGTAACTTTCACCCAAATGACTGCGACCATCAAAGTAATGGCTATGATTTTCTTGTTCCTCCGAATGCTCATTCTCCCTATCCCTCTAGTCTAGGGAGTTTGTGATTGATTTGAATTGTTGATTCTTCATGACGAGCTTGAATTCTAGACCTTGTGTTCACCATTGCGAATTTTTGATTTTGTAAGAATGAGAAGTCATTCTCACAAAAGGCACCAAAATGTTGATGCAGTTTCTGGTTTGGTGAGCTCAAGTGTGGTATAGTAATCTTGGGTGTTGCTTCTCATTTAACCTACAAAACAAGAACAAAGGTTAAGAGAATGCACTAGATTGTTTTTGGTGGATCCTCCTCCGATGGTAAAGTTAGCTCCTTTTTGAGTTTTGTATAATATCTAGTATAAATGAATCATGTACCTGTCTTCTTGACATCCTTGTCCTTTTATATATAGAATTTTCAGATGTAGTGATGATGACCGGGAAAAGGATCCTGGATCCGGGTGTAATGGATGGAAGAATTGATATTTCTATTACCTGATCGTCATGGTCAATGCTCCTGCAATCAATATGATCCTGAGAGTGGCGCGTAACTGCCACTGCAATCAATAAGAATCCGATGATAATTCGTAATAGTTCTCATAATCAATGAGTATCTGAGGATATGTGTAACCGTCAATGTAATCATTGTGCACTGTTCTTGTAACTATCACACTAAATGATGTGTAGAGTAGATCCTGATCCTACCAGCTCGATAGATGTTGTGGGCTTGATGCTTATGGTATTCTTGAGGGGTATGCTGCCATGAGCCACTGTGAAATGGTGATGACGTCAAATACGTGTCTCCCGTATTGGGCCTTATTTCGGCCTATCCCAATACTTTTGGCTTTTTCCTCAAGTCGCAATCTGGGGCCCATGGAATTAAGTCCCAAGTTTATGTGCAATAGTTGTAAACCACAATTGTTAATTAACAACAACTAAAGCCTATGGGAGTTTTAGTAAAGGAGATCAAATAGAATAATTGTTTCAAACGTTCTAGAAAGAGCTACTACAGTAAAAGTCTAGTGGGTCACTTATCTTATGCAAAAGATGTAATACCCCCATTGAAATCAATTAATTAGTAATTGACTTCATGGTTTGCCTCCCAATCTTATTCCACGAGGAACAAAACTCAAGGACCTCATCTTCTCTGAAGAGAGTTTACAGCGGAAGATTTTTCATTTGTAAATAGAGATGGTCATAATTCAAATCCACAATAAACAAAAAGAGTACATCTAAAGCATCATAACATAGATAAGTCTCCAAATTTTGTGGTCAAATATAAGTCAACAAAATATGTTACATGATTACAAACCAAATCTAATTGTTCTGAAAACATAATCGAGCCTACATCTAACAAGATAAAGCATAAAGATAATCTCAATCGTGTCCTAGTGAGGGCTACGTCAACATCCCATATATACTTGAGTCACACGAGATTTAAGTTCTCAAAAATGATTCGAATCAAGTCCTTCACAGTAACCAAATGCTTCCCGAGATCCATCTTCAGTTAAACTATCTATAACACACTATACATATAAGAGTAATTTCACAACTTAGTGAGTATAAATACACATGACATACATGTCATTATATGGTGAACTTAGTTATTTATAAATTACATGCAACAATTTGAGGTCACAATTCATCATTTGATAATATGATCATGAATGCAATGTAAATATAGTACATGATGTCATATGAGAATCATATCATAGTTCAACTCCATATGGTTTAACCAAGCCCTTAACCCATTCTTGGCAAGGTTGGAGTTGTCCCGAGGGGCCTATAATATAGTACCGGTGCCCTAAATATCTTACACATATCGTCTAATCACTAGCAACCAAACTAAGTCTGACCTCAGTGACCACACTAACAATGATGTTCATCTATAGCAACCACCATAGAAACATGGTTGGGTCGGCCACAAACTGTGACACCCCGTGTAGTGGGAATATCAATCAACCAGTAATTGACTCCACGGCGCGCCATCCAGCCATGTCCCTTCGAGACACAACCTCTGGGAAATCACTTTCCTCGTCGTAACGAGAAAACTGCAGTGGAAGACTTTACCAAGACTATGGGATTCAAGAGATAGTAAATAAAACATCGCATAACAATACCAGAGATAGAATGATACATCCATAACATAACAAGTAGTCATCAATGTATTGGTCATCAGACCGTCAATGCGAGAAACAGATACATTCCAAAATATGTTACATTAACATAATTCTCAAAAGATCAACAGATCAAAGCCTAAACCTAAGTTTTAACAAATCTAACGAGATCAGAATCTCGATCATGTCTGCACGGGCAGATCCTCCATTCTCCCACATTGTCCTAAGCCAAACCGATGTCCTCAAAAATTACCCGTATCAGGTCCTAAGCAATCACCCACGTAACCTCCGATGGCATCCTCGTCTAGTGCAACTAAACTGCGCAATTATTCGTAATGATGGGAAAAGACATAAATGGTAAGTCTAAGACTTAATGATTTTTAACGCATATAATGCCCATGCTAGTTTTTGGAAATGAACTCAGGTATTTATTGAACAAAATAGTTCCTCTATGACAGATTATTTATGCATGATATATGTATAAGAATGATATATGCATATGGTCTCAACAATAGTCATAGTTCAACAGAATGGTCTACCCGAGATATTACCCCTTCTCAGCAGGGTTGATGCTGTCCCGAGGGACCTATAATATAATGTCAGTGCCCCGGCCATTGCATAACATACCATACATAACATTAGTGGCACGATCGGGTCCGACCCCGAGTGGCCCAAACCAACTAATGATGTCCATCCTGTAGTGACCAAACCATTGGGAATGGTTGCATCAAGGTCACGAAACCAATGGATCCACAGCCCTCACATAACGCACACATTTGACCATAAAGCTAACATGTATAGTAAGCCCATGGCCATTACTACCGCACGTACCGGTGTACCATGTCATACGATGTAAATTATCTTGTTTGTATTTTACATGCATGTCATTTTTTACAAGCCTCACTTGGTTAACAGATTCAGCACAACATTTTTCCAAAATGACAGAGTTCATGTGCAACAAGTATAAACTGTGAGAGTTGTAAAATATGCATGTTTTCTTGGTACACAAAATAAACGTGCAGTGTACGGAAAATAACAATGCGCATTATATGAGTTAAAACTCACCTGGGTTGATACGCATCTCTGAAAATTCCGAAAGGTCCGGGTTCTCCAAATCTGTGGAAAACCTTCTATTAGTCCTAATCCCACTATAACAACCTAAATCAAGGAAAACATAGGATGTAGTGACCCAAACTACTAACTAGGCATAAGTGGCTTAGTTGGGGGAGTTAATTTGGGCTTTGGGTCACAAAGGTGGCTAGAAGGGTAATTTGGACTTTTAAGTGGACGTACGCTAGGTTAGGCAGACATACGCTATTGTCGGTGGTGACGCTGGGGGACCACCGGACGACGCTCGCAAACTGCTTGGCGCGTACGCGGGACCACCGTGACGATGTTACTACTTTTGAGTATCCTCTGGATAATACCTGGACGTACGAGACAGCCTTTGAACCGCTAGGCAAGAACCACCGGACGTACGCCCCTTGGCCGGACGTCCGCTGCTTTCTGGACCTATAAATAGAGCCCTACCTCCTCGTTATTTTCACAGTTTCCAGAATGCCCCTAGGCTGCTAGTTTGTTCCCAGAGTGCTTCCAAGCTTGTGAGTGTTTGGTGAGCGTGTGTGTGCAAGAGTTTACGAGTTCGGGACGTTCGTGAAGCGGAACTCTCGCGGTTTTGTTTCAAGGAGGTAATGTTCGATCCATAAGCTTTTGTTTACGTTGTTATGCTACTTGGTTATTGTTTAGATGTAGTGGTTAGCCTAGTTGCACCTTAAGACCCGCTTGGGTTAACGTTCGGATAAGTTTAGCGATGTTACGTTGCATGGACGTTTTAAGCTAGACTAAAAGGCTTTAGGTAGTACCCAGTAGCCTTAGGAGTCGGAGGATAGGCGGATAGTGGAGAGAAAATGAGGTTCTCCCTGAAAACCATACAGCGACGACGGTGAGACCGGACGACGTTTGTCGTTACGGCGAGACGACGACTCAAACCGGACGACGGTCAATCGTGGTGGTAGGGAAACCCTTTGTTCGCCTAAATGTTCCATAGCTCCTGTTTTCCTTGATCTAGGGCTGTTATAGTGGGAATAGGACTAATAGAAGGTTTTTCACAGATTTGGAGAACCCGGATCATTTGGATTTTTCAGAGACACGTATTGACCCAGGTGAGTTTTAACTCACATAATGCGCATTGTTATTTTCCATGCACTGCACGTCTATTTTGTGTACAAGAAAATATGCATACTTTACAACTCTCACCATTTGTACTAGTTGCACATGAACTCTGTCATTTTGGAAAAAACGATGTGCTAAATCTGTTAACCTAGTGAGACTTGTAAAAAGACATGCATGTAAAATACAGACAAGATAATTTGCATTGTATGACATGGTACACCGGTACGTGCGGTAGTAATGGCCATGGGCTTACTATACATGTTAAGCTTTATGGTCAAATGTGTGTGTTATGTGAGGGCTGTGGATCCATTGGTTTCGTGACCTTGATGCAACCATTCCCAATGGTTCGGTTACTATAAGACGGACGTCACTAGTTGGTGTGGGCCACTCGGGGTCGGACCCGATCGTGCCACTAGTGTTACGTATGGTATATTATGCAATGGCTGGGGCACTGGCATTGTATTATAGGTCCCTCGAGACAGTATCAACTCTGCTGAGAAGGTGTAATATCTCGGGTATACCATATCGTTGAACTATGACAATTGTTGACATCATATGCATATATCATTCTTATACATATATCACGCATGAATAATCTGTCATGGAGGAACTATTTTATTCAATAAATACTTGAGTTCATTTACAGAAACTGGCATGGGCATTATCTGCGTTAAAAATTACTAAGTCTTAGACTTACCCCTTTGTTTATGTCTTTCTCCATCATTACGATTAATTGCGCGGTTTAGCTGCACTAGACGAAGATGCCATCGGAGGTTACGTGGGTGATTGCTCAGGACTTGATACGGGTAATTTTTGAGGACATGGATCCGGTTTGGCTTAGGACGATGTGGGAGGATGGAGGATCTGCTCGTGCAGACATGATCAAAATTCTGATCTCGTTAGCTTTGTTAAAACTTAGATGTAGGCTTTGATTTGTTGATCTTTTGAGAACTATGCTGATGTAACATATTTTGGGTTGTATCTATTTTCCTGGTTGACGGCCTGACGGCCGGTACATTGATGACTACTTATTATGTTATGGATGTAGTATTTTATCTCTAGTATTGTTGTGTGAAGTTTTATTTACTATCTCTTAAATCCCATAGTCTTGGTAAAGTCTTCCGCTGCAGTTTTCTCATTATGACGAGGAAAGTGATTTCTCGGAGGTTGTGTCTCGGAGGGACATGATCGATGGCGACCGTGGGGTCACTCATCGTTAATTGATATTCCCATGGCGGGCATCACATAGGCTGTGGGACATTTGGCGAAAATAGGGTTTCTCGCCACACGGACGTGACATCCGGCACGCAGACGCGTGCAACAACAAACCGTCACGTCGGTCTCGATAAACGTATAAGTCCGTTGTATGGGTTATCGAGGAGAACCTCATTTTCTCTCCACTATCCGCCTATCCTCCGACTCCTAGGGCTACTGGGTACTACCTAAAGCCCTTTTTGTCTAGTTTAAAATTTCCATGCAACGTAACAACGCTAAACTAACCAAACATTAACCCAAGCGGGTTTTAAGGTGCAATTAGGCTAACCACTACATCTAGACAATAATCAAGTAGCATAACAATGTAAATAAAAGCTATGGATCGAATGTTACCTCCTTGAAACAAAACTGCAAGAGTTTCGCTTCACGAATGTTCTGAACTCTCAAACTCCTTGCACACACGCTCACCAAACACTCACTATGCTTGGAAACACTCTGGGAATACTTTGGCAGCCTAGGGGTGTTATGAAAACTATGTGAAATCCGAAGGGGTAGGGTTCTATTTATAGGCCCAGAAAGCAGCGGACGTCTGGCCAAGGGGCGTACATCTGGTGGTTCTTGTCCAATGGTTCAAAGGTTGTCTCGTACGTCCAGGTATTATCCAGAGGGTATTCAAAAAGTAGCGTACGTCCGATGGTCCCGCGTACGTCCGCTAGTATGGTTTGCAGAGCGTACGTCCGGTGGTCCCCCGCGTACGTCCACACTACAAACAACAGAGTACATCCGCCTAACCTAGCGTACGTCCACCCAAAAGTCCAATTTACCCCTCTAGCAGCCTTAGTGACCCAAAGCCCAAATCAACTTCCCCAACTAAGTCACTTAAGCCTAGTTAGTAATTTGGGTCACTACACAAACAACTATTGGATCCAAGGCCAAACATAAACAATTAACATATTTTGACAATGGGGCTAACCCCCATAATTGTATCCCTTCGACGAATTGCATTTTGTGTTTTGTTGTTGGGGCTTACAATTCATCTCATGACTCATTCCTTTGATCAAGTGCTCTTCAGTCGTCAATCAATCTATCACATTCATGCTGGAAGAGTTAAAGATTGAAGATATGTTGCACGAAGACAATGTCATCATTGAACATTTATCTCAATTGTTCAAGAATGGCAAGTGACTTAGAAACCTAGTTGAATGATGCACATAAGAATATGTTTTAAAAGAAGAATAAGCACAAAGAGAGTGCAGAAGGTGTGATGCCCTGAAATATCAAAAAGGATTTATTGAATACAATCATTTATTTGAAACTCATAAACACCTCATTAATATTTTAAAGAGCTTCTAGAGTGCCAATCATTTTGATAAAATTTCACTTGAAAAATAGCCCTAAAAATCCAATATCAGCTTTTTGGTCGAACGTTCGTTGGGGGACCACCGAACATTTGTGCCTAACCTTTAGTGCAAACGTTTGCCCATTAACCACACCAAACATTCATTGACCAAATTGTAAGCCATTGGGAAATGATAGAACTTTCAACCTGCAACCCTAGAACCACTGCGTAATAGTGCACTGAACGTTTGCACCAAAGTACCGAGCGTTAGGTGATAGTCTGAAAAAGTAATTTTAACCCATACTCCACCTCTTCAAACATAGCATGCCTCCCTCTCCTATAAATACCCCTCCCTCTCGCCCCTAAACCCATCCCCTACACCAGAAACACTAACCCTAGATTGAGAGGAGAATTTGAGAGAGGAGGAGATTTTGGGGTGATTTGCCATCCTCAAGGTAACCTCTTCTACATCCACTTAGTTTTCATGTTATTATTCTTTTTTATTTTCATGTTCTTTACAAGTTTTAAGGATACCATGATGATTTTATATATCTTTTTCCTTAAAAAAGAGAAAGGTTTTTTTCAAATGCTTTAAACACACCTTTTGTTTCTTAAGATTGCATGATATGTTGTGTTGGTATGCACTCACTAAGAGCCTAGGGTGAGATTTACTACACCACTCTTTCATGATAAGAGCCTAACATGCATTTTGGCCTATGACCAAACGTTCTCTGCATTCTGGCCGAACTTTCACCCTCGAGCTCAAACGTTCACTCAATTGACAAAACGTTCAACTAGTGTCCAGAATGAGTAGAATCATGGTTTTGTGATCTTTTAGCTAGTTGTTCTCGATTAGGACCTTATGCGTCTCAAGTAAGTTCTCTAGCACTACGTACAACAATGGACTGTGTTTCATTATATCATAAATTTGGAATATCAAAGGATTCAAGCGAGTGTATGAGGTTAGTAAATACTTATGACTCATTTCCTTAAAAACATGTGATATGTCAGCTAACTGAGTACTGTATGTTATGAGCATATTTACTTTTTACGCAACTTGGTAACTGTATTAATAACTGATTAATGAGATACATTGTATGACAAGGTATACCGGTACATATGATATAATGGTTATAGGCTTATTATATATACTGGATTTTTATTGTCAAATGTGTGTGTGTTATGAGCTTTGGATCCAATGATTGTTTCTTGACCAGTGCAGCTATGGTTGATTGGTAAGTCATTACAAGATGTACATTATTAGTAGCCTGGGCCACCAGAGGTCGGACTCAGTCAAGTTGCTAGTTATGGACGACACTGTAGAATGGTTAGGGCACGATAGTTATGACATATAAAATGGCCTAGCTTACAATGGCCTATTAAAAAGGGATAATATCTCAAGTAGACCATATATAATAGTCATGACCTATTAAAGCATTAGTTTTTTGCATTAAAATTTGTATGTGATTGTCACTAGGATTACACCTATAACTGTCGGAAACCAAAGCTATGCTTTTGGGTGTAATAACTAAGGCAACACCTCATTTACTTGCTACAATGAAATACATGTTTACTTATGCCTATAACAAGCTCATTTCATACTCGACTGTGAGATTTACTTGTCCTTAGACTTATGCAATTATTGCAGCTTGCAAGTTACCTATTTTTTAAGGGACTTTTTTTTAGAAGAGGTCAGTGGCGTGTCCGCCGCACCAAGTTATTTATGAGAACCTTTAAGAAAGAGAAGCCAGAGGTCCATTTTGCATAAACTAGGATTGACTAGAATGTCTGCATTTTTATTAGTAGCTTATTGTCTAAGCTCAATGATAAGGTATGCAAACTCTATGATTACTAGATATCTTAGATTTGTCAAATTCACATTCTGCTATATTTAGTCTAATTACGCTAGAAGGGCAATTTCCCAGTTAGTTGTTATTTAACTAATTTGGGAAAATTGCTAGTAACCCTACCAAATTGGTCAAGGCCATTTTGCGGGCATTATAGAAAGAGCTGAAAAACATAGAGTGTTGGTGTTGTGCCAAATACTACCTAAATTAATAGATAATATTTAGTACATTTTAACTCGTAAGTGCACAAGATCAAAACAATAGTATAGCAGGCAAATACGAGATCATTCCCACGAGGATTGTTAATTTTGCTTAGAATTAAATAACTAAATTAAAATATCAAACTGTCACAAAATTTATATTATGAAAAATAAATAAAGATAAATTAAAGTGTAGGGCTTTGATATCCACCACTAATTATGCTCAATTAATAAATCAATATGTCAATGCTCTAATCATATTATGAATACCTAATGGTTGCCAACCTAAGGGCATGGTGTATACTCCTTAAGCTATTGGTTTCCCTAAGCAACGAATTAGGCATGGTGTATACTCTAACTCTTTTCTTTCCTAAAGGATTTAGTATGGTGTATACTAAGTTGTTCTCTATGAAAGCATATGAACTGTGAAAACCGACAACCACATGAGACCTAGGGCATGGTGTATACTTCCGGTTTCCCATGTTGATTAACCCAAGAACCCGGAGTGGATCACTTTTGTTACTTATGTTAAACCCAGAACTCGGTCATCCAAATTGATCTAACTAACAAGTCTATACCACATGCATATAATGGCCAATCACATACATATGAGGAATTCAATAAAACAGGCATTAATCAAGTTAAGCAACACAATATGATTATCACAAAGGCACCAATATTGAAATATTAAATAAACATAATTAGGGTTTCAATCTAGCCCTACTAAAATAATTAGTTACACATAATTAAAATAAAAACTAAAAAGAAAAGGAAAAGAAAGAACCGAAAACCCTCCTAGAAGTAGCCTCCAAATTCTCCTCTCTGAAATTGTATCTCTAAACTTGTGTATGGAATTGTGTGGCTTAGAGGTCTATTTATAGGCCTTAGGAGAGTCATAGAAACATTAGTAAACCTAGGAAATTCAGAATTCCATCTCCTGGTCAAATTAGGAGACAATCCTATTACAAATCGGAGTAGGATTCGTCCAGAATTGGGCTTCTAACTTGCAGAGTGATTTTAGCATTGTGGCATTCCAAATTTGGAAAATTCTATTTCACAATGATTTGTAGAAATTTGAGTTAGCTTTCGAATGCCATTGGAATCACCTCAATCCGATATTTGAGTTGAAAGTTATGGCAAAAATACCAAGGCATATGCAGAATCCAAATTTGAATCCAATCCGATTTTGACTTCAATTTGATAAATTCCGATTTACTCCTTTCCACATCTTCTAGGTTTTCCCAATTTGCCCTTTAAGCTTAGAAATTTTCCAGAAATGCTTCATTTTCTTCCATGACCTACAAAAACACAGAAAACACAAAAAGGGAATAAAATGGAACAAAAGAACAAAAACTAAGAAATTAACAAATGTAAATTAAGGGTTAAAATATGAATATTTTGGCACTTATCAGTTGGCCATTTACTGAAAATAAACATGTGAATGTCGTGGTGGTGTCTATGACTCTTCATAATTCCGTTAGGAAGCATGTAGTTAAGGATTTTGAGCTCAGATGATAAGGATTTGCTACCTATTGAGAGCTATTAAGTGCTGAATATTTGATGTGGATTAGGATGACTTATCTTATCTATTAGTCTTTTATTTAAATTAGGTTTCTTTGTTAGTCTTTTAATTGTTTTAGTTTACTTTCCTTCTAGTACGCGATTTTAGATTATTTTTCCTTCTAGAATGTGTAATCCTAGCTTATGTTAATCTCTTTTATACTTTAGCATCTAAGCCTATAAATACAGGCTTAGACCCTTTGGAAAAATAGTTTATTATTATTATTGGTTTTGTTTAATAAGAATACTCAGAGTTGAGTTTCTTGGTTCTTTTTCTTTCAAGCTTAAATAGCATCTACTGCTTAGAAAAGATTTCTTTGATTTTGTGATAGTCTCACAATCTTAGGAATATTTATCCCTTCTGTTTACTGTTTTCTCGATTATTTACGTTCTAACCCTGCATCAATATTTCATATTCTAACCCCTTAATTCACATATGTTAAGCTCTTAGTTTTGTTATTATTTAATGTTTTGTCTTGTTTTTGTGTTTACTTGTGTTTTTAGGGTTTTTGAAGAAAATAAAGTATTTCTGGAGAGTATAACTAATCATGTCTTTTTAGGATTTCAATATTGGCGCCTTTGTTATAATTTTATTTAAGTATTTAACCTGGTTAATTCCTATTTTATTGAATGCTTCATATGAATATGGTTGACAACCATATGCATGTGTTTGGATTTATTAACTAAGTCAATTTAGATGACCAAGTATTGGGCTCAATAAAGTGACAAAAGAACCACTTCACGGGTTCTTGGCTTAATCAACATGGAGAACAAAGAGTAGATACCATGTCATAGGCTTTACGTGTTTACCGCTTTTCATAGATTTATGCTTGCTTAACAACTTAGTGTAATGTTGAATACTTTAGAAAGAAAAGATTTAGTGTAGATACCATGTTTAATTCGTTTCTTATGGAAATCAACAGTTTAAGGAGTATATATCATGATTTTAGGTTGGCAAACATTAGATATAGCGATATAATTGTTAGCATTGGCATATTATTTATCTTAATTAGATGTGGTTAGTAGTAGATGCAAAACCCTAACCCTTTTATTCTTAGTATTTGTAGTTAATCTTTTCTTTTCTTTTAATTATTAAATTAAATCCATGACATTTAGTTTAATTCCATTTAATTAATTAGGAGAATGATTCTAAACATAGTTTTACAATCCTCGTGAGAATGATCTCATATTTATCTGTTATACAATTATTTTGGTTTTGTGTATTTGCAAGAGCAAGGGGACAATAAAGCATAAGAAGAACCAATCACACAATAATCAAAGTCCAATGAAAAATAGATGATTATTGAGTGTTCTTGTATTACTAATCCATTTATGACCCGCTCAGGGAATTACTTTTTACATCGTGCTTATAAAACGTCTCATTATTGAATATTATTTGAAGGCCCCCAAAGTGACTTTTTATTATAGACAATATTTTAAGTTCAAAAAAAAAAAAAAAAAATGTTGGACGTCAACTACATATTCCAAGTTAAAAGATCGAAATTAAATAATTTTGATATAAAAATGTTACTACAAAATGAAAGGATTTAAGACATGTAATTCTCCAACAACGAAACAACTTTTCGGTGGTAGAATCTTTTGGCAAAGCTTTACAGATAAAAGCTTTATTTTTCAACTTAATTAATTTCAAACGTGTAAAAAAAAAATGCAATTTATAACAACATGAAATTAAAAATAAAATAAAATAAATAAAAAAGTGCTTTTAGCGTGTGGAACAACTTGATCCAACGAGTGTGTGTGAAAGTGGTGCTCTAATAGGTTTCCGGAATCATAATTAAGTTCAATTCAACCTACCTGATTTTTTGAATAATTGAATACCATATATATATATATATATATATATATATATATATCACTGGTGATCATGTACCATAGCCATGCCGTACTATACGTTTTGATGACCAACCTGTTAGGTTTTAGATTTAAGATCTCTCTTACATGCAAATAAGCATATATATATATATTATGCCACAGATCCAATTCTATTTTTTTTTTCCCTTGAATTTCTGGAAAAAATGCAGCATCATGAATATTTAATTCAATCAGAAGTTTAGAACCTTGGTTTGAATGAAACACGTGATCACATTATCAACAAAAAAAACATATAATAATAATAATAATAATAAATGGAATCCATCACAACAATTTACCACGTTACTATCATCGCTACCTAACAGTGCATGGCTGGCATGTGATATAATAGCCACCCTATGGTATTATTCCTCGTGAGTATGGCCTACTATCATCTCTCTCTCCTCTTCATTTTTTATTTATTTTTTTTTTTTTGATATCATAAGAAATCTATGTAAAAGAATAATTTGAAAAAGAGCATGCAGTTCCTACCATCTAGGCCTTTTCTATAAAGCTCCCAACAAGTAGGTGTTAATGTGTTATTATAGTCACGTGACTCACACACAACTAGAATAGACACAATTAGTCTTTCTTACCTACCTTTTTATTTAAAAGAAAAAAAAAATTGTAAATTTAGCAATATATATAAAACATTGATCACAGAGTAACTGTAGTCTTGTAAAAGTCCCTTAAAAATTGGAAAATGGAACAGGATCATCTCCATTTCAAATGAAATGGATAATATTCATTTAGTGTAAAATAAGGAGTAGTATTATCTTAACATTAAAGTTGAAAGACTAAATTTATAATACTACCCCTTATTTTACACTAAATGGATATTATCCATTTCATTTGAAATGGAGAGGATCCTATTCCTTAAAAAATGATGCAGTTTTTAAAATCACTACTATTTAATTAAAATTTTAATAATGATCAATCACACGCTTAAAATAACCACATCATTTTTAGAAGGATATAAGAATAACACTAGTAATTTGTAGGCTTGCAGCATTATTCATTCAACACTTATTATAAATAGTATGTACGGATTTGATTCAAAATGAAAAGAATCTTAGCAAGATGAGACGCACATGTGGTGCTTTCCGATTGGATAAGAAAGAAAACAAGTCAAACTAAATATAAGTTAAACAAAAATCATAGTCATTTCCTAATTAAATAACATATATAATAATTATAATGTAAATGCACACACACTAAAAAATCTATCTCTGTTTCTCTCTCTATCGTCCATCAACATCTACGCTATAATGTGGAAAAAGGAAATTTGGTAGGGGGTTGCTTACCATAAGTCCACAGCATTTATGTGACCATAATGGCCTTCAAATTAGGCAAAGATATGGGCCACCCATTTAAGAAAAAAGCAACCCAATTCCCATAGCATTTCAATCTAGACCACACTCTCTAATTAATTCTACCTTTTCATAAACCAATATCAACGTCAGTACTGATAATGAAGCCTAAATAAAAAATAAAAAATAAAAAATAAAAACACCCAGAGATGAGATGTAGTAGTAGTACTAGTAGTGAATGGAATTAAATTCAAATAAATGCAAATCAAACGGCGTGGTAATTAATTTATAAATGCAGCAGATTTGTTAGATTTGAGAAGAGGAGAAAACATAGAATGGGCTTGACGTGTAGGTGAAGGTGCTTATTATAATTATAATAAGTAGGTGTGGTCCATCTTGAATTTATTTTGTACAATTATTGATCTTAGGAAAAAGAAGAAGACGAAAATGACACACTAAGCCATTGGGATACTTGAAGAAGAGAGGACCATCTTCAGCCTTCAACCCATCCAAGCCCACCATATAACTCCAATTTTTCACACTAACTAATGATGAGCATGAAAAGGTGGATATCCCAATCTTTCCTACATATTCACTATTTAAGAATGGAAAATGTTAGGAATATCAAATCTTTTACCGAATAGAATTATCTTTAGTCTTTATTTCAAATGAAATGGAGAAGAGTATTCTGTTAGGCCTCATTTGATTCGTGGAATAGCTAATCCTAGCTATGGTATAACTATTCTTTTGTTTGGTTACACAATATTCTTGAGAATAGTTTATTCACATGGGACTACTAATCTCATACACACAAAATTAGTGAAGCCACTTAGCTAATCCTTAAGGAATGGAATACATTTTTCAATAATACTCATAAAAGAGTTACATGTGATCAAACAACAAAAGGGTGGGCACCCCTACAACAAAGCCCAAACTGTACATGCAATAAGGTTGCGTGGAAAATTGGAAGATGCAACATAAAAATCCTACGTGAGACACATGTGATGTCATTTTCATCTACTTAGACGAAAATTAGTAACAAAGGGTGTTAATTGCAAATTTTTAAAATGTGAGTCTTAGAGAGGTATATTACAAATTTTAAAATATTGGTGTTCAAATTGAAAAACACCTCAAACTTTAGGGGGTAAAGTGAAATTATATATTTTATACTTGTCCTCGAAATTTACATAACTACCACCATACACAAAAGGGGCACATGCCATCCAACCCAAACCAGATCACAATAAGTCGTGAGTTGGATTCAAAGGACTCTTAAGGGCCAAGTTGCGTAGCTTCTTCAATCCACTCTTGATTATGGGATGCTATTGCTGTTAAATTAATATTTTACAAGTGAAAATGTGAATCCAGAACCAAAACAAAGTTGAAAGTTGTGCGTGATGTGAGTCACATTTTATTCTAGTAAAGCCTCTCCTCTTTGTTGAACTAAAAACATTAAACTGCTAAGTTTTGTTCCCACAACCATGTGACAAAAATCTTTCCAAGTAAAGTACTATTTTCTGCTTGAAAGCTCAATATAATACATCTATACATTAGTCTTTAATCTTGATTTCATATTTCTAAGTGGGTTTTGTGCATTTAGCAAAATATCCTAATGAGTAACGTTATTTAGTAAATTCCCATGCGACTACTATACAACTACGATTATGTGATAGTGAAACTCAACATTTAGATTAACAAGGGTTTGTAAAAATAAAATTCAATAGTCGATATTCACTGTAATATCATCATAGTTATATAACACTCCTAAATATCATTTCTCATATCCTAATAGCGTTGCCACCCAACCAATACACTTGTTTTTGCCCGAACCCGAGCAAAGCCGGTTTGGTTGGTCCAACCAAGAAAGGCATGGGAGAATTGGTTTGATGAACGCCGGGTAAATGAACTAGTGGAATTCAATATGTACGATTTATATTCCATAATTGAGCTCAAGTTTATGCAATAGTTTTTTAAGCTCAGTTACAGCACGAATTTTTTTAGCTCAAGTCACTACAGATGGTCATAATAGGCTATTTACTGCTCTAGCCACGAATTAAAAGTAAATCCGAATTGGATAAATGGATCTTTTTCTGGGTCAGATGAATGGGTACACGTACATCCAATCGCCACTAACAAATTCGGATATTGCATCAACCTGAATAGATCCAAATTTGACCCATTTTACAGGCCTAATGGAAACAATACATGAGAAAATGTTTCCCTTTTTCCGTCTCATCAGTATCAAAGAAAGTCAACATTTGTATGCTACAACTAAATTTGATGCTAACTCTACAATAAATAAAATCTTCATGACAGCCTCGTTTTTCTTAGTGACCCCCAGCCTACACATTATGCAGAGGTAGAATATTGTCACTTAAAACATGTATTCTACTACTTTATATATATATATATATATATATTCGATGGGGAGGAAAGGAAAAGGGGATTAGAACAAAATTATATGAAAAATGGGTGGGCCACCCAAACAATAGTCCTAATACAACTAGAAAACTGTGCTACAACCAAAAGATACATGAACCATTAGGAATTGGTCAAATAAATGACCCAGACCGGCCCATCAAGAGAACCAAAACAGCCACAACGGATTGCACTAAGAAGCAATGCAAGAGGCTCCAGAAGGAGACCTTCAGGAACCCTTCCAGGTAGAACCACCAACATACCAACACCGGAAAAGGATGGATCAGAGAAGCTAACGAGCAGCCAACACAAAATGAACAAAACCAGCGAGAGAACACCAAAAGTCAAGGTCTCCACCAACAAAGTAAAGCAACGAATAAACAGGGAGACAAAAGCCAATATGGAAAAACAACAAAAGCAATAAACAAAAGAAAACACCATAAAAACAATAGAAAAATACGTAAAAGAAACTAAACTCAAAAAGCAGCAGCTCCAGCAATGGAATGGGCGGAGTATGGGCGGTGGACAGCAGCAAGAAGATGGAGAGCTGAAAAGGACGATGAGCAGACACCTGGCAACCTAGAAAGGACCAAGAAAAATATATCATACTTTAAAGAAGACCAATCTAAGAACCACATCCTTCCAGGCAAGCAACACGATGAGCGAGGCTGAAGAAAGAGAGGTAGAGGTGGTCACTAGAGGCACTGGAGGCAGAGTTGCTGCAGCTGGGGAAGACGCAAAACACCGGGAGAACACCAAAATCACTGGGAGAAACCGAGAGAAAGGGAAAGAGGGAGCTCCACCCCCAGGAAAACCACACAAGGTGGTAGAAATACCTCACAAGGATGTGGCGGCTCCGAACCTAAGGTTTTGAGAGCTCCCCCTTTTGAAATAAAAGAGTATTCTACTACTTATAAACAAAGAAAATACCTAGCATACAACCACATTAACAACATTTGAATATTTTTCTTGGAGAAAAATGAAAAGGAAAAACTAAATACAAAGGGAAAGGCAAAGCTGAATATACAAAAGAACATTTCTGAGAAAAAAAACATGAAAAAAGAAAACTCGTATAAATGAGCTCCTTGCATTGCTTTAAAACCTAACCTCCGGTTACCGTGCCTTCAGTGAAAAATTGCACCTGCAAAAAGATTCAAATATTAATTGACTGATGTGGGAGTACACTTAAAATGCTTCTTTCGTTTCCTTTTCTGGACGGCTGAGGATACTTGATCACCATAACTGACAAGTATTTACCCATTAAGAGAATAGGGTGGTGACTTTAGGCTCCGTTGTAAGAGAATGACTCAATTCTCTAGAACACTCCATTTCTGGAGCAGTTTCAAGCTATCTTTGTCGCATTTTCTTGACCTCTTCATGGAAAGATTGGAAAAGAACAGTAGGAATATACCTCTCCCCAAAGCTTGGAAATATAACCTTCAACATACAAGTTAGAGAGAACTATCAATTTCAAAATAAAGTGCTGATAAAATAGAGTAAAAAATGAATGTCTTTGTTAGATTCATGAGTTGGTGAGAAGATCTGTGATGCTGAATGTTGCTATATACAATCATGCTATGTATACTGATGTTCTAAACTACTAGTGTTTAGTAACATGTTCAATCACAACCAAATAATTAGAAAATGTGCTCACTGTAATAAGTTTTCCAGCATTCTCAGGCCTTCTTGCTAAACTTATTGCAGCAGCTGCAGCAGCGCCTGATGATATACCTACCTGGGTGCGGGTATGAAATATTAATTATCAAAATCAACTTCAAAAGAGGGGATGGACCCCTTTTCGTAATTGTAGTAACATTGTTATAGCTAGCAAGAGCTCAAAATGGAGAATTGAAGATGAGGTTTAAATGTCAAAGAAGAGGAGGGCAACTTAGAAAGAAGCTTCCTACAAGTAAAAGTGCTAAATGGAGCTCAGTTATTTCCCCTAATGTAAATCTCCGAGACATCAACAGAAGATGAAAGAGGATTTTACGGGTATGTTTGAGTACAAAACTAGTTCCACCAAATGAGATTATTGTGCAGTCTAATCAAACTGGATACAAACCAAAGCTTGGTCAAATTTGAACAGGTCCATATTCTGAGATTGGTTCGAAACCACAATAAAGTAGATCTGTGGTTTGGTAAACGTTGTTAAAAAGTACTTGCATATTACCAGCAAACCTTCCTCCAATGCTAGTCTCCTTGCCATCTCAACAGCTTCAAAATTGGTAACCTACATTTTGTCAACAATTTCATATGAGATACTTCATGTAACTATATTCTGAAATAAAAGCACTTCACGGTAAGACACAATACAAATTAAGCAGCAAACAGATGTATCTAATTGTCCAGTATTTTATCCAGATGCTGATCCAGCTTGACCATCCAGGAGACTGAAAGTTAAAAATCTATATTAGTGCTGACTCTTATGAGATCAATGAACAGCCTACATACCATTGAACCTGGAATCGGATCCTCTCCATTTCAAGTGAAATGGAGAGGAGCCGGTTCACGGCTAAGATGTCATAAAATAAACTCGGTGATCTTGATTTGTTCATGCTTGACTTGGAAAATAAACAAAACATAATACTAATTTTTTCTATTCCAAGATAAAAGTTCATAATCTTTTGGTTCACTCAATTCAGAAAATGGATCCTAGGATTTCAGCATGGTTTTAGAGCATTTTTGTTAGATACCTAAAATTGGCAGTTGATGAGGGCCAGTTAAAGGTTTTCTTGTTGAAGGAGGCTCTGCTGGGTTAATCTCTTGTGTATACAATCATCTGAGAGCTCATAGGAGACAATTGAGAGTCTTACGTGTGAGCTTCAATACTTTGTGATGATTTCAAGGCTTTAGGAAAACTTACAGAGAAAGTGAAATGGTTCTGAAGCATGTGGGCCAATAATATTAGTGTTTTGGCATCTATTTTGAAATGCAAAAGGCTAGCCTTCACAAGTGCTAACAATCACAGGGGCTTCATTTTGGATAACTTAGTTGGAATTTGTATGGTTTGCGAGTAGTTAAGCCTAGGCCCTTGCTTCTTGTAATCAAACACCTAAATGACAGGAAAAATAGCGGTTACAATAATAAAAAGGATTCACTTATTCACGCCTAAGGGCTAGCAAATTTTCAAGCATATGAGGTACTATGGAAAGCAAATGAGTTTAACGCACAGTATAGGGACGAGAGTTCCATGTTAGAGCACTAGTAGTAATTTTCCTTGAATGTTTTTCTAAAGTTAGATAAACAAATTACTTTCTACTTCCCTATTCTAATACAATCAACAATTGCTTCCCTTATCTTTTTCCTATACCATTTAAATACTCTTTCAGACTCAATGCTATGGGAAAGAGAGCCTTCTTGAATAAAATAAGAAAATTTTGGGTAGCACTGCAGCTTTCCCTCGGTTTAGGAAAGGGAAGGGAAATTTGCTTCAGGTGGGTTTTTGGGGATTCTCCCTAAGTTTAGGAAAGGGAAGGGGGTTTAGAGAATCTGGCGCTAGCGCTCCTATAAAGTAGGAAAAAAAAAATCAGAAAGAGAGAGCTCCACGTTATAAAACAGAAAAGAAAAAAAAAAAATTCATGTATTTTCATGTATCTCATTAAGAGCTCACTAAATCCAATCACTGCAAGCTGATTAAGAAAGCTCTCCAGCACACTAATGAGAAGTCAAAACAAGGAAGACATACTAAACACCTACCTTTCAATTGTCAGAGGACACAAAAACCTTTCATGCATCTTGTTTATAGATCAGACACCCAAATTGAATAAAAAAATGCTGCTATAAATTGACGACAACTCAACTCAAGGAAGACTTAAAGAGAATTCAGAAGCACAAATAAAATTCAGAACATCAGATGCAACCTGGAATTTGTTTACCCTTTTTGAGCTTTTCCTGAAATATGACTAGTGGTAATGTAAGAACAGCAGAAAGTTGGGGCCCTTAAGCCTTGGCTCATGTAGGGTTGGGGTTGGGATATGCATATCTTAGGTTCAGAGTGTTATGTACATATATCCATTGTGCAGGGGTGCAACCGTGCAACACTTCTCAGTTTGGGCTCACATTCTGAGATTTGTAAGTTCTTTCAAGACTGGGAATTAAAATCAGTTGATTCTCTATTTGATTTATATGTCCAATATCCCATTCAGTCCAGGGGCATAAAAGGTGAACCAAAATGGTATTTTGACGTTGCTCAGTTGATTAGCTTTTACTACATGACTCTGTTCCAAGTGCTGTGGTCCTTGGTAATTGCTCTATTTCAGGTCCAATAGGTGATGCCAAAGAAGGCTGCGGAAGTATTGTTTTACTGGAAAGGGAATTCTGGCCACTGTAAAAGTAGTTTTATTTGGAACTCATTTCCACTTAAGATTGTATGAATCATTCGAAGAGAAAGGAACAAATGAATCTTCAATGGCAATGAGCTCCCCACCAATGTGCTAAATATTCTAGTCTTGAGGTTTTTGTTTGATTGGATGAATGCACTTGGCAGTGTTCCTGCTTTCTAGAAATTCTTTATTTATTGAATTTTCATTCATAACCCCTTGGAGAACCTATTGTATACTTGAGGTTTCTTCTCTTTCTTCTAAAGTTTATCACCCATAAAAAAATCTTACACAATGAAAAAAATAAAGTGAACCAAAAATTTCTTTACCTTGATAACCTCGTCAAGCAATTTAACATCCAAAATGCTTGGCAGATAACCTGCACCAGGACCTTGTATGTCAGAAGCAGAAAGCCACAAACGACAAAGGAAACTTGAATTTTTTTTGGGATGAAAAAAAAGGACAAAATATAATGGTTTCCACCTGGGCTTTCCCCTGAGATTACACTTCTCTCTGCAGGTTCAACACCTACAATCTAAACAAAGGAAAATATAACAAGCTCTCATCTCTGAAACAAGAAAATAAAGAACAAAGGAAACAGCATGTGAAGTTATTAACCACTCAACAAGCCCAGATGGAGAATTGAGAGCTATCACTACTTGTGTCGTCATCAAATCAAAAAAGCGTCAATGATTCAAAACATAGTCCTTTGCTACCTTTCAAATGATACAAGTTAGAAACTTCATAATTTGAGTTCTAGTTTACGAGATATACCACTCGGAACTTTCAAGTTGAAACAAAATTATATTTATCACGAAAAATATATTGTTAGAGAGGGGGTATTGTAATAAATGTTAGAGGCTATTCCTGGAATGAAGTCATACCACACAGATATACTAGCTGATTGTATTGTTTCTCTAATATATATACTTGAACAGTGAGGGATAGAGAAAATACTTTTTCTCCTCTCATTTACAAACTCTACTTTTAACACAATATTAGGTACTGATCCTAGAGTTAATTCTTTCAATTATTTTACCTTTTTTTCTTATATTATTTATTCTTTCTTTCTTTTTCAGTTAATTTTCTGCTTCCCCTCCACTGCCCAGTGGGTGTGTTGGGCTCAGTCCCGATGCTCACCACTGAAGGCCGATGGGATTCTCGATGTCATCAGTCAGCATGACTCGCAGGTAAGTGATAGGCTGCAGATCTTTCTATAGCTGCTGCAGTAGGTGATTCAGTGGTTTGTTATTCCTTTTAACAATTGGCCAATCATCGTGATATACCACCCGCAATTCTTTCATGGATATGGATTAATCTTATGGAGATTCTGTTGGTTTAGCACTGATTTTATATGTTTTTTTCTTTGCTGGTACCATGTGGTCCAGCTTTGATCTGCTCTCAATAAATTGCTAGTGGCAGTCAAACTTTTTCAGGTAGATTCAATAGTTGTGTTTGCTGGTTCTGGGTGGGTCAGTTTCGATTTGGCCCCCAACTAATTGCCAATAGTTCTTGGGTTGGCCCACTTGTTTTGCTGGCTAGTTGATTGGAATCTTGGGTAATTTCTGACTAAGTGCTATTTGTTCTATATATGGAATGTTATTATTGAAACAATTGAATGTCAGTTAGCTGGTTGGAAGAGGCTTTATATGTCTAAGGGTGGTAGGTTGACTTTGATTAAAAGCACTCTCTCCAATTTGCCTACCTTTATTTTTGTCCCTTTTCCCCATTCCCATAAGTGTGGCTAACCAGATCGAGAAACTTCTTATGGACCTTTTCTGGGGTGGAGTTGGTGACAAGTTTAAGTTCCATTTAGTCAGCTGGTGGAAGATTTTGTTCTCCAATGTGTTCCGATGGGTTAAGGGTTAGAAATCTGATTTAGTTTTACCGAGCACTTATGGGTAAATGGTCATGGCATTACACTATAGAGAGGGAGGCTTTGTGGAGATCAGTGGTTGAAACAAAATTTAATAGCATGAGGTTGGTGTTCAAAGGGAGTAGTAGGGCCCTTCGAAGTAGGAGTGTGGAAATATATTAGGAGGGGGTGTGAAGTTTTTCTAGGTTTGTTAGATATGGGGTGGGAAATAGGTATAAGATCAAGTTTTAGCATAATGTGCGGGGATTTGCCCCTAAAGGCAACTTTTCCAAAATTGTTTGGTATTGTAAGTTGTATGGAGGCGTGGGTGGAAGATCATGTACAATTCTCTAATGGAAATTTTCAGCAGGATATATCATTTACCAGACCAGTATATGATTGCAAGGTGGACTTTGTCACTTCATTCTTTGATCTTTGCACTATATCAAGTTAAGACAAGGTGGTGAGGATAAAAAATTTGTTGGATCCCCTCTAAGAGGCAGACATTTTGAAGTGAGATCCTTTTATCATGCGATGTTCAATCCCACTGGCACCTCATTTCCTTGGAGAGTAGCATTCTTTGTTTGGATGGTGTCACTAGGAAAGATCTTAACTTTGGAACCCTAGAATGATGAACCCTAGAAAGATGAACGCCATTGTAGTGGATTGATGTTCTATGTATAAGAGGAGTGGGGAGTCCATATATCCTTTTCTTCTTCACAGTGAAGTGGCCAGAGAATTATAGATTTCGATCTTCCGTCTTTTTGGTATAGAGTGGGCAATGCCTAGAAGAGTAAAAGAGTTGTTAGCTAGTTAGAAAGGTCAGTTGGGAAGTTGTAACATTTTAGAAGCATGGGGGATGGCAACTTTGTGTTTCATGTGGTGCATTTCGAGAGAGCATAATGCAAAGAGCTTTAAAGGTTGTGAGTTTCAGAGGTATGGCTAAAGATCATTACGTTTAAAGCTCTTTATGCTTGGATGGTGGCGTACAATAGTCCTCACTTTACTATTTTCACTGAATTTTTGGACTTATGTTTTTTTTTTTCTCACTATTAGGAGGCCTCTTTTGTATACTTTCTGTGTACTTGGATCGAGCCCATTTGTGCTTCCATTAAGATTGAATTACTTATCAAAAAAAAGAAAAAAAAAGAATTACATAATCAAAAATATTTATGGGAAAAAGAAGCAAAAATTGTATCACTCATGGTCACTAATATTGAATCTAATATCAGTTCTACTCTGCTTTCATTCAGATTGAACTACTTACCAAAAATATTTATGGAAAAAAGAAGCCAAAATTGTAATGGGAGCATTTACAACATATGTATTCTGATATCAGCAATGTTTCTCGCATCTATAAGATGTGCAAGTAGTATTTTTGCCTTGAGCAAGATAGTCAACACTTAGAGGAATACCTTTCCCAGGTCCTGGGCATCTGTGAGGAGCTAAATATGCATACATTGATTTCATTTGATGTTCCATGTACACCAACATGAAGATTTCAGTTCCATTTGATGTTCCCCGCACAACAACATCGATTATAGTTCAAAGCCTCCATCACTACTGCTTGATGTGCTTTCAAACTTCAGCATGGTACATTGTCAGATAATGGGTCTCAATTCAATTATGATCAAAATGGTGATCAATCCGCCATAGTTGTATCTCATAGTTCAAGAGGCAAATGTGGGGGTCAAGGAGGCCAATGTGCTCATGGAGGTCATGATTCCTAGGGTGGTCATATTAAAGGTTATGAACTTCATAGATGTACTCATTGTGGATAAAATAATTTATTTTGTGGATTACTATTGGGATTTATATGGAAAACCATCTAGATTTACCAATCAAACATTTTATCAAGAAAATATTCCCTAGTCATCTAGACCATCTTCTAGTTCTGGTCAATCGTCCAATCCAAATCTGATTACTAAACCAAAGAACGAGTATGCACAGGTCATGCGAACAAACAGGCAATTTCTTCATCCACAAACACTTTTGCTCAACCAGGTAATGCATCTACTTGTCTTCTCTCATTCACTTATCCACGGGTCACCTATTCTAACACTTCAAATATATGATTGGTTCATCTAGTACTTTATCTAATTATCCTCTTGCAAATCATCTTACAGTGTTACCCTTGCTAATGGTTTCCTAACTAAGGTTGAAGATTTAGGGACCACTCAGCTTACTCCAGATATGGATTTATTATTCGCTTTATATATGCCTAGCTTTCCTTTTAATTTATTATCTATTAGCAATATCACTAAAAATCTTTAGTATTATATAACCTCCTTTTTTTTTAAGGGGGCATTTACAAAGTTATTGCTAAGATTCTAGCAAACAGGCTTAAGGTGGTATTGGCAAATCCTTGATCATGTTCTTATTGCCAATGAATGTCTTGATAACAGATTAAGATCTAAAGAGCCAGGTGGTATATGCAAAATGAATCTGGAAAAAACTTATGATATTTTTTGTTATATATGTTGAGGAGGAGTGGCTTTGGGGGAAATGGTGCTTTTGGATTGCTCATTGCATTTCTGCAGTGCACTTCACAGTTTTAGTGACCAGCACTCCAATATGTTTTTTTAGTAGCTCCCATGGACTAAAAAAAAGGGACACTTTGTCCCCTTTTTCATTTGTCTTTGTGATGGAGATGTTGGACAGAATGATTTCTACTGCTGTGAGTGAGGGACTGTTATCTAGTTTCTATGTGGGTAATGTTGGTGGGTTTGTTTGCTCTCACATTCTGTTTGTTGATGATACTTTGATTTTTACCGGTGACGGGAGAGGACACTAGAGGAGATTAAGGATATTCTTCAAAAGAAAATTATCTTTGGACTGTTGCTTAGATAATTTTCTTGTTCTTTTTGCTCCTAGCTAGATGCTTCCTCCTTGAGTACTTAGGGACACCTTAGGCTTTTAATTATATGTGTCGATTACTTACAAAAAAAATAAAAAAATTAACATTGTCGTCGTAGTCACCCTTTGTTATCTGCTTTGGAGCATGATGCAGATCAAACAGAGTTTCGAAACCTCTCTGTTACTACGCTCGATCCTGCGATCAAGCGCACGATCTACTACCCACCTGCGCTCGAGAGCACTCGTGTCTGCGCTCGAGAGCACACGGGCCTTATGTTAATTTTCTGCATTTTTAGTTATTAATTACGACTCTATTTCCTTGTTTTAGTAGTATTAGGGTTTTGAAAGTCTTTATTTTGTTATTTTATTAGGTTTAGGGTTATGGGGGTATTTATGTAACATTTTAAATAGGTTTAGGGTTTTTGGCTGTAAATATATGCTTATAGCCTCCAAACAATTCAGTTGTTGTTTATTATTAGTTTTCTCTAATAAGAATCTCAAAGTTGAGTTTTCTTTATATTTTCCTTGAAATCGTAGATAGACTCTAGATTTTGAGAAGAATTCTAGATTGTTGGTAGACTCAAGATCGATAATTACATATCCATTTCATATTTGTTGTTCTTCACTGTAGCCCACTAAGTCATGCTGTATCAATTGGTATCAGATCTCCATTACTTTCCATGAATGGGGAGGAGTAACCACTTTGTAAACATGAACGAGGTGTATGCACACACGGAGACAGCACGTAAGGAGCAACCGGAAATTCGCTTGCAGCACGAATAGTAGGCAGAACAGTTGTCGTCCACAACCAAGACCGCGGCTCGTAGAAGCGGAAGGCAAATTTAATGCTAAACCGTGGCAATACAAGGAGGATCAATTTCAAGCATTGGAGGATCAACTTCAAACCTCGCCTACCCGAATGTCCAACTCGTGTCGTCACAATGAGAATGGATCCAGAAACCCTTCTGTGAAGCACTGAATGCACGGACGTCAACACCATGCGCAAACTCATGCCACTCGGTAGGTGAACAGGTTTAGACTCGATACACCAGAATTCCAAAGTTGCTTGCAACCCAAAGAGTTCATGGTGGCAAGAAAAAATAAAAAATAAAAATTCTACAAAAAGAAGTACCAAGGAAGATGGCGAAGATGGTGCCTAAGGAGGGGGCAGAGATCAAGCATAAATCAGTGTCCAGATACGTTGGAGGTATATGCTGACAATTTCGACGTACTTGCATCTTGGGAGGCAAGGTGGCAAAGCTTGTCATTGATCCAATGAGTGGTATGAATGTCGTCTCGGAAGAAGCGGTTCGGAAGCTAGGGCTTGAGACCAAGAGGCTCCCTAATTCCTATCAATTGGAGTGGCTTACAACAAGAAACGAGGTAAGGGTATCTAAATATTGCCAAGTGCCTTTTTCCATTGGAACTAAATATGTGGATCAAGTGTGGTGTGGCGTGGTCGACATGACTATGTGTCACTTGTTATTGGGCAAACTGTGGCAAGATGATAAAGCTGCCATCTATAATGAAACAAAGAATGCGTATAGCTCATGTTGGGTAAAACCAAGTTGACGTTGCTACAGAGCCCATGGCTGAAGCCAAAACCTTCACAAGGAGATGGCCAATCCATTGTAGCCAAGCAAGAGTTAACGAGCAAGGAAGGCAACATCAATGGAGTGGTATCGTGGCCGGTAAAGAAGCTGTTGAAAAAATTTGTCGACGTGGTCAGAGCAGAACTACCGAAAGAAGTACAACCATTGCAAGATATTCAACCTCCACGTGGGGTGGTGCCAGGGTCAAATGTTCCTAATCATCCGCACAAAATCACGAGTCCTAGAAAGCTTGCAAAATTGGGGAAACAAGTGGAAGAGGTAAACTTTTTAGAGAGTATCGCAATTTTTCATGAAGAAGAGAAACCCTTGGAAGAGGTAAGTCTTTTGGAGAGTTTTGCAATTTTTCATGAAGAAGAGGAACTGTTGGAATAGGTAAATCTCTCGGATAGTCTTGCGATTCTTTATGACAATTCTGTACATTATGTGGTTGATAAGAGCTCCGAGGATAAAATTCATGATTTTAATGTCGAGATAATTGATTGTGTTGATTTCCTTGGGATAGATAACATTTTGTTCAATTTTCATAACAATGATGGGTTTGGTGCGGTTGGCAACAATTATATGTTCAAGAGAGAAGTACCAGCTGACCCATTCTTGGGAATTTTCATGGCGCGTGGAAAGGAAACGGAGCGAGAGAAGTACGGCAAATCCAAAGTATTGCCAAGTAGTGTGTGGGGCCAGCACAACAACCGTCAAAGTACTCCGGTAATGAAGAACATTATGTTTATTATGGGGTGTGGCCTTGTTGTAAAGTTGAGAAGAGGAGAATGGAATGGGTTAACTGGGCATCCGAAGGAACATAGAAAGGACTGGCCGAATTCGAGGATGAATTATCTCCAAAATGGGGAGAATGATGCAAATCAGACAGAGTTTCAAAGCATCTCTGTTACTGCGCTCGATACTGCGATCGAGCGCCCACTTGCACTCGGTCACACTCGTGTCTGCGCTCGAGCGCACACGGGCCTCATGTTAATTTTCTACGTTTTTGTTATTAATTACGACTATATTTCCTTGTTTTAGTAGTATTAGGGTTTTGGGAGTCTTTATTTCGTTATTTTATTAGGTTTAGGGTTATGGGGGTATTTATGCAATATTTTAAATAGGTCTAGGGTTTTTGGTTACAAATATATGCTTATAGCCTCTAAACAATTCAGTTGTTTATTATTAGTTTTCTCTAATAAGAATCTTAGAGTTGAGTTTTCTTTATATTTTCCTTGAAATCGTAGATAGACTCTAGATTTTGATAAGAATTCTAAATCGTTGGTAGACTCAAGATTCAGAATTACATATCCGCTTCATATTTGTTATTTTTCGCTGCAGCCCACTAAGTCACGTTGCATCAGAGCATCAAGTCATAAGTCTCATTCATGTGTCCTCTTTACCTTGTAAATCGTGAATTTCGTTAACATCATCATGTGTCGTTGAAATTCGAAGTTGATAGTTTTGTTTCAAGTCCTTTCAAATTGATTCGTTCTAATGTACAAGGATCAACAAGTGTTGATTCTAATGAATTTCATTCTTTGTGACATTTGTGGATGATCATCCTCGTATGGCATGCCATTTTTTATGCAAACATGTTTGAGCTGTTCACCACCTTTGAAATGTTTTCTAATGAAATTAAAACCCAATTTGAATCTATTCACATTGACATTCTCACAATGTTAGAGAATATACATTCACTCCTAATTATTTGTGTGCCAAAGGCATTATCAAGTAAACCTTTTGTGTTCACACACTGCAACAAAATAGCATAGCTGAGCATAAAAATCAACACTTATTGGAAGTGGCCCCCCACCCTTTTGCTCCAAATGCATGCTCCTAAGGAGTTTTTGGTGTAATGTTGTCCTTACTACTTGCTACCTTATTAACAGGATGCCTTCTTCTGAGTTACATGGGGTATCACCTCACTCTCCTGCTTTTTCTCTTCCTCCAAAGGCTTGTGGGTGTGTTAATTATATTTACAACCTTGGTCCTCGCTTTGATAAACTTGATCCTTGTCTTACTAAATGTGTGTTTATTTGTTATTCCAAAACCCGAAAATGGTATCATTGCTACAATCCTGCTCTTAAGCAATACTTCAATAGTGCAAGTTTTACCATATCTAAATCTACACCATATTTCTCCCATATCGGCTCTCCTACTGATTGTGATCTTTATCACCATCATCGTCTATTCCACTTCCTCCGTTGCATGACTTATGATCACCCTCCAACGCTGATCCATCTTCTCTTTTGGATACCTTGCTATCGGCTCATACAAACCCATTAAAACAAACAGGGCCATAAAAAGGGTACATACTCTTGTGTCACTAAACAGAGTATTAGTCACTTTCTTTCTTCCCATTCTTTGTCTCACTTTCCTGATTTGTCTCCCAATTTTCTCTCTTTGTCCTTAGAGTAATGCTAGATACTATACTTCTATCCAACATTCAGCCAACAATGCTAATATGTCATTCCCAACTAACCTTTGGATTAATCCTTGTTAAATAAAAAAAACATGATCCAATAGTCGGTTGGGAGTGTCATGTCAGCATTGTTGATGAATGTTAGATAGAAGTATAGTATCTAGCATTTCTCTTATTCTTAATACAATACAGAAAGCATTTTCTGATCCAGGTTAAAAGAAAGCTATGGAAAAAGAAATGACTACACTACATAATAATGGCATATTAGATCTTGTCTCCTTTCCTTTTGATGAACAAATTATTGGTTGCAAATAGGTGTACAAGGTCAAGTTTAATCCAACTAGTTTCGTTGAATGCTTGAAGTCACATTTGGTTACTAAAGGTATACATAGACTTTTGAGTATTGACTATAAGGTGACAATTTTATTTCTTTTGTTGTCAAGATCCCACATTCATAGCTCTTAACTTCTCGTCATTAATCATGATTAGTCTTCATTTCAAGTTGGATGTTAAAAATACTTTCTTCCATAGAGACTTACTAGAAGTCTACAGGGAGAAACCACTTGGGTTGCTACAGTGTTTACAAGGTAAGGAAGGTTTTGTATGGCCTAAAACCTTCCGTCTTGTAGCGTGTGTATGATATTGCAGTTACAGGGAATGGCTCTAGTATTATTGCAGACAAAATGGGCACCTTAGAGTGGAAGGCTTTATTGATACTGATTAGGTAGGCTCTACTACTGAGTATAGTGCTTTTTTTAAATGGTAATTTGGTTATAGCGAAGAGTGAGAAGCAAATAGTTTTTTTTTATGTCAGGGAACCTCTCTAAGGCAAAACCTTTCGGACCCATCCATGCAAAGTAAACCCTGGTCCCATGCAAATAGTGAGAAGCAAATAGTACTAGCACAATCTATTGTAAAAGCCAAGTATAGAGCGACATCTTACTCTCCTAGCGGGTTAATGTGGTTACAGCATTTTCTTCAAGAGATGGGTTTTCCGACTCCAATTCCTATACTGATAATCAGTGGTTACAGCATTTACCTTAACACATTAATTTGAATTTAACAGAAACCAACCAAAAAACTAGCAAAAATACGGAGAGAGAGAGAGAAACTATTCCACAGAACAGAAGTTCTAGTATGCATTTCATATATAACTTTTCTAGAAGGTTTGATGAGTTTTTCCAGCATTTTTAGTCAACTGAAAATCAGTGAAAAAGTAATATAATTTATCAACATATTGAAACAACAAGCAATCAGATTCCTCAAAGAAGAAGCAATCCTAACCTTCACTTTTTTGTTCATCATTTTCAGGTAACGGCCAGTGCCTGTAACAGTACCACCAGTTCCAATCCCAGCAACAAAAATGTCAACACTACCCATAGTATCCTCCCATATTTCGGGCCCTGTAGTTTCGAAGTGGATCTGTAATTCATGCATGCAAATCTTTATAAAATTTGAATTATATTATCCAAATGGTTTTTAGACAATGGTGAGATCAGAGCTCCCATTCCATATTGATCTCTGTTTTATATTTAAACAATAAAGCAATTAGGTTCAACAGAAAAGTTATAAGAAAAATCGCTTGAGGTTATAAAACAGACATATAACCTTGGTATTAGCGGCATTATCAAACTGTTGAAACATGTAAGCATCTGGCATGGTGAGAACAATTTCTTCAGCTTTATCAACAGCCCCTTTCAGACTTTTCTCTGGGTCGGTCAAAACAATCTCTGCACCAAATGCACGTAGAAGAACCCTCCTTTCAAGGTTTATGGATGCAGGCATGGTAGCTATAAGTCTATATCCCTTAGTTGCTGCAACAAAAGCAATAGCAAGTCCAGTATTTCCACTAGTTGGTTCAACTAATATAGTCTGCACAATTACAAAAACAAAAAATAAGGCTATCACCAACTTCTAATATTGATCAAATATACCCAATTCCTTTATATGGGTAGCAAAGAAATGACTCACCTTCCCAGGAGTAATTACCCCTCTCTCTTCAGCATCAGATATCATACCGTAACCAATTCTGAAACGTCAAGAATTGAGAACAATGTCAGACCATAAATAGAGTATTAAATCTAAATGCAATGGGTGGAAGACTTGAGGAAGGTTACCTATCCTTCACACTTCGGCAAGGCTCCATAGATTCAAGCTTTGCAGCAATATTTGCAACGCAGCCTTGCGTAACTTTGTTGAGGTACACCATTGGTGTTCTCCCAATTAACTACATCAACATGGAAAATAGAAAATACCCATAATTAGTAAGAAACTTGGAGACATGATTAACCGTCTCAAAATGAATAACATATGTGAAGACGCCACGAGATACACATATGTATTTGAATGGCATTTCTCCGACGTGTAGGGGGAAAAAAGTTGACCTGGGTGACGTCATCGGCGATGTTGACGGAGTCGAGCTCACTTCTGGTGGTGCAGACGGAGGATGCTTTGGGGCCGAATCTTCTGGGAGCCCAAAAGGCGCCGTTAATGGCTTCCAAGGACGCGAAACGGAGACGCTGGGTTGGAGCTAGGAATGAGGGACGAGGAGGAAGAGTGAGCAGAGGAGATGATAGCATTTTCGCCATTTTAGTCTCGGAAAAAAACGAAAGTTGTCTCTTTGAGGGGGTTTTACTTGGGTTTTGCTTTTGTCAAATTATCCTTAAATTTATTAAAAAATAACCATTTATAATTATTTAAAAAATGGGAAAAATATAAAAAAAAACCCCTCAACTACCAGCGATTTACTATTTAGCCCCCTCAAGTATCAAAAGTTGTTAAATGGCCCCCCAACTACCAAACAGTTGTGTTTTAGCCCCCTCCGTTAGTTGTTGCCGTGAAAGTGGATGAAAACATCAAAACTACGTCGTTTTGATAAGTCCAAGTTACGGAAATACACTCCCAGAGAGAAAAAAAAAAAAAATTTAGCTCTTACCAAAACAGCGCTGTTTTGGCTAAGATTAGCGTTTCCCCTCTTACCAAAACGGCGCCGTTTCATGTAGGCATTAAACAAAAAATGTAATACCCCGATAAAAGTAACTTTTATTTAGAAGATTCTCTTTTGACTGAACGCTTAAGCCCGAACCTTTAGTAGAGCCGCTGAGGCGAAAGCCTAACACTCTTAGCTTAACCTAATCACATTTGGATCCGCTAGGAGTAGAAGTTTAACACTGACCCACAGGGGACGGACGTACGCTAGGTCTAAGGACGTCGCTTCACGTTCTGAGAGACGTCGATGGGGACCACCGGACGTACGCTCTGCAAATAGTACACCGGACGTACGTGGGACCATCGGACGTATGCTACTTTTTGGTATACCCTTTGGGTAATACCTGGACGTACGAGACACCCCTTGGACCAATGTGCACAGACCATCAGACGTACGCTAGGGTTGCCGGACGTCTCGCTGTCGCTGTGAGTTGGTGGCGGATTTTCTCTATAAATAGCCGCCCCTCCCCATTCCTTGGTGTTTTGAGAGAAATTCATAAGAAAGAGCATCGACGGAGAGTTCCAAGGAAAGGGAAACATGTCGGTGCTGAGCTTTGGGGTAAGCTCCGTTTCTCTTTGTTGTTATCATCTTGTTATCTTGTGGTTAAGCCTTAATACCGATTTCAACGTAGTAATTGTGCTTCTTTTAGAATTATCAACATTTTCAAAGAGTTTCCACCAAAGGATTTGTAAAATTGTGATTTCCTGCGTTGTATGTCCTGTTTTGTTAGCTTAGAGAGGGATTAGAGGCCTAAGAATACCACTGAGGGCGTGCCTCGAACCTTAAACATTGTGCTTAACACATTGATGATGCGCTCTGTCGCGGACATACGGTCAAAAGGCAGAGCACCTGTTCTTAAGCTTCACACATGTACGCTCCAATTTAGCCTTAACTTTAGGTTTCATAAGGCTTAAAATGACGGTGTTTTGTATCCGTTATAACGGGAAATAGCTTTGTCGAAGGATTCACTCGAATGTGCGAGGTAAGTAGACACTGTAGTGACCCAAATATTTAACAAAGCATAAGTGGCTTAGTTAAAGGGTTAATTTGGACTTTGGGTCACTAGGATCAGCCAAAAGGGTATTTTGGGAAATTAGACTTTTGGACCGGACGTACACTAGGGTTGGCAGACGTACGCCCCTGTCTTTTAGTACGGACGTACGGTGGTCCCTCACCGGACGTACGATCTGACAGAAAGTACATCCGTACTCTGTGAATAGTATAGCGGACGAACGCCAAAAGTACCGGGCGTACGCTACTTTTTGGAATACCCTCCGGGTAATACCTAGACATACGAGACAGTCTTCGGACCACTGTGGAAAGGTACTGGAAGTACGCCACTTTGGCCGGACATCCGCTGCTTTCTGGCCCTATAAATATCCCCTCACCCCCTCGCCCATTTCACACCATTCTCGCTCCTAAACCCCCCTCTTCGCCCCTAGGCTACCAGTAAGCCATTTTGTGAGTATTTTGTGAGGTTTCGTGAGTGTTTGTGAGGTTTCGGTGCTACTGGAGGAAGGAACTCTTGAGGTTTTGCTTCAAGGAGGTAACGCTCGGTTTCCTTAGCTTTTTAATACGTCGTTATGCTGCTCGATTATAGTTCTATGTTCCTAGTTGTAGTTGTTAGCCTAGTTATGCTTTTAATCTTGCTTAGGCTAGCGTTTTGTTAAGCTTAGCGTTGTTGTCTTCGCATGGAGGTTATAATCTGTGTTAGGAGGCCTTAGGAAGCCTTGTTGGCCTTAGGAGTCGGAGAATAGGCAGACAATGGAGAGAAAATAAGGTTCTCCCTGAAAGACGTCGGAGCGGACGTACGGTCTCGTGACCGGACGTACGGCCCATCGTGACTCAGTGGACGAACGGCATCGAGCTAAACGTACGGCTAGAGTGTGGCAGGGAAACCCTATTTTCACCAACCGTCCCATAGTTCTTGTTTCCTTGTTATAGAGTTGTGCTTTAATAGAAATAGAACTGATGATAGGTCTTTTCTGAGTATTTGAGGTTATGGAGCCTCAAGGGAATTACATGGAGGAGCTTTACGGCCCTAGTGAGTACAAACTCACATGGATGCTTTGTTGTTACTTTTCCTGCATTGCACGTATTTTGTATATATCAAAAATGCATGTTTTGCAACTCTCATGAAATACATTTTGGAACTACGGAAAACTCTCTTTTGTGAAAACGTGTGTCTGTTAACAAGATAATAATGAGACTTGTAAAACTGTACATGTAAAAGACCGATAAGACTAATTGCATCGTAAGACATGGTACACCGATACGTGCGGTAGTAATGGCCATGGGCTTATTATACAGGTTAGCTTTATGATCAATGTGTGTGTGTGTGGGGGCTTTGGATCCAATAACTCGTGACCAATGATGCAGCCATTCCCAATGAATGGTCACTATAGGACGGACGCCATTAGCGGTGTGGGCCACCCAGGGTTGAACTCGGTCGTGTCGCTAGTGTTACGTACGGTATGTTTCGTGCAATTCTTGGGCAACCGGCATTGTACTACAGGTCCCTTGAGCAGCGTCAACCTGGCGAGAAGGGTAATATCTCGTAGACCATATTGTTGAACTATTCGTTACTCATGATTATAAGCATATATTATATCTATATATATATATCACCTGCATGATAACTGTCATCTCATAATGCTGCATGTGTTTTATAAATAAAAGAATCCACAAATTAATGACAGGTACGTCATGTGGATTTCTACTCACTAAGTCGTCGGACTTACCCTTGTATTATTTCCCTTTTTTCTCCATATGTACGATTATGCTGTTCTAGATAGTGGATACTGTGAAGCATCTGGTTCTTGTGGAGGATTCGATCCAGGAGATGCTTGAGGACTTATTGCAAGCTTAAGCGGGTACTCATAGTAACTAGTACTTTTGAGTTATGTTGTAGACATTAGGGCTTAATGCATGCTTGCTTGCATATTAAGGTTTAGCATGGATCCCTTGTCGATGTATATCGTATGATTTCCTGCTTTGATGATCTTTGGCTAGATGCTCGTTATACTTGATTTATGTTTACGATGCTTTATTATTTCAGCTTAGTATCCTCTGTTTTTGAGGAGTAGAGGTCCGGAGGTCTTGTTCGGAGTGGAACAAGGGGAGATGATACAAGTTAATTAATTCTCGGGGCATTCTGACACTTACACCCCTTTTTCAGAATATATGTCACCGTGTATGATATGAGCATGTTTACTTTCCGTAATTACTCGATAACTATATGATTAAATAAATCACCAAGATGCATCGTAAGACATGGTACGCCGGTACGTGCGGTATGAATGGCCATGGGCTTATTATATAGACTACGTATTATGGTCAAATGTGTGCGTTATGTGAGGGTTGTGGATCCATTGGTTTCGTGACCTTGATGCAACTATTCCTAATAGTTCGATCACTATAGGATGGACGTCACTAGTTGGTGTGGGCCACTTGGGGTCGGACTTGATCGTGCCACTAGTGCTACGTACGGTATGTTATGTATGCAATTGGTGGCGGCATTGTATTATAGGTCCTGAGACATCAACCTACGAGAAGGGTAATATCTCGGGTAGACCATGTATGTGAGTTATAACCTGTAAAGCATTATCTTTTTCTGCATCAAAACAAATAGGCAGTTATAGTCGTTTCTACACCATAGAGCTTTAAAAACCTTGTAATCCATGAAATGGTGTATTAGTGGAGATAATGCCCTCTTTTGGTTAATGCTCAAATTGCACGTTTACTTTTATCAATTGGACTCATATCATAACTGCATGTGGGGTCTACTTACTAAGTCATTCGACTTATGCGGTTACTATTCCTTAGGTAAACTGATTTACTGTTGTGGAGACGGCTAGAGTTGCTCTTGCCTAACCGACTGTGCACTATCTCTAGTTACAGGTTTGTTTTAATTACCTAGTAGCTCCATGTTCTCACTTGATGAACCATAGTACTCTCAGATTTATTCACCTTCCTTGCATTACTCTGACAAGTTTTTAAATACAAGGGCGATGACCTGTTTGACCACTCATTGGTTCAACTGGGTGAATTGCCAGTGACTCCACTGGATTAGCCAAGGCTAATTTTGGGGGCGTTACAAAAACCGCTTGCCTCCTTGAACTTGATCAGATTGCACAAGTTGTTTGCCTAAACCTAGCCGTCCGTCCTCCTCTCTCCCTGAAAAAAATTCCCACAGTCCATTGAACCTCCATGCGAAAGACCTTATTGTGCTTCGACCGAACCCTGTGTAAGCTCTGGCATTTTCCCAAACTCTCCGGAATTTTCCCAGAAAACAAATTGTATATCAAAAGAAGGTCTTCCAACGCACTCTTCTCACACAAATGGTTTGGAATTTCACCGTAAAATCCATTGTATGAAAGGTCAACGTTTTGCAATGGCGAGTTCCTGCTGAGTGGACTCGGTAAAGGGCCACTGAGTTTGTTGTTAAAGAGTTTGAGTTCGTACAACTTTGCTGACCGAGTTATGTTCTCGGGTAAAGACCCTTCAAAGCGATTCTCGTATAGGTTCAGTGACCCAAGTGACAAGCCGCACAACTCGCCCAGAATCGCCCCTGTCAACTCGTTCATCGACTCGTCGAACCTCGACAATGACGTCAAGTTAGACATCCCCGACGGCAACTCGCCGGAAAGCGAGTTGTTATATAGCTTAATCTAGACTACACCTTTCAACTTTGTGATCGAACTCGGGATTGACCCAGCGAGTCTGTTCAAAGACAAATCGAGGTTTTTCAAGCTAGTCAAGCCGCCAAGACTGCCGGAATTTGACCCATGAAAACCCTAACCTACACGAAACAGCACCGTTTTGGTAAGAGGGGAAACCCTAATCTTAGCCAAAACGGCGCCGTTTTGGTAACAGCTTTAATTTTTATTTTTTTTTTCTCTCTGGGAGGGTATTTCCGTAACTTGGACTTATCAAAATGATATAGTTTTGATGTTTCCATCTACTTTCATGGCAACAACTAATGGAGGGGGCTAAAACACAACTATTTGGTAGTTGGGGGGCCATTTAACAACTTTTGATACTTGAGAGGGCTAAATAGTAAATCGCTGGTAGTTGAGGGAGCTTTTTTATATTTTTCCCTTAAAAAATTGAGTAAAATAGTCATTTTTATATATTTTTAAATTTTATTTATTAATAATTTGAATCGTATTTTGAAGAAAAAAAATTCAAAAGTGTCAAATTTAGAACGCAATTATAGTATCACTTTTTTAAAAGTTTTGAGGAATAATTCAAAATGAGTGATATTTATGGGGATCAAATAATTATTATTATTATTTTTATTTTTCGATAAGTGAATTGAGCTCTTCTATTTTATTAAAAAAATCAGAAGAAAAAAAATGGTTCTTTTGCTCTTTGTCCTTAGCCCTTGCGCTAATTAAGTATATGAACCCTAGTTTTTTTATTTGTAACTAATTTACTCTCATTTCTTCAATTTTTTAATTTTATTTGTTTTTGAAAAAATACTAAGATCATTTTCTACCTCTTTTTCCCAAACAAGTAACGGATAGAATAAGCCATTTAACACAAACAGAAACATGCACAGTGGAAATTAAATATAATATATATATATATATATATATATATATAAAGTCACAAATACAAAAACATCCTCCCAATCACAACACAATGATCTATTTACAAAGTAGAAAACCCTTCGAACACATCAAATGTAAAAAAACCACTACGAGGTAGCCAAACTCGAAAAATCACTCTATGAAAATTCACAGTTATGGATTAGACGATACTCACAACCTTGAGGACCTCTAGACTTAGTAAGAACAACAAGCTTCCTTGCTTGTCTTCATCATGATAATCTTTAAGAAGTGCATCTCTTTACCGACCCTTCGGTAGACTTCTTTCTTCAAACATCCATAGTAGAGAACTTTGTTGTAGATGAACGAGCAAGGCAACACGCCAAAACAACAACCACTCCAGAGTCACAACACTCGTAGAGAGGAAAACACCTTGAGACTTGTAGTGAATAGTGCTCAAAGAAAATAATATCCAAAAAGTTTACAGTGAATAGTGACAGGATGACTATTTATAGGTATAACGCCTCCAAAATTAACCTCGACTAATCCGGTGGAGTCACTAGCAATTTACCCATTTAAGCCAACTTGTGCCAAAAAATGAAATCATCCTTCTGAAAACGTCTAAGTAAATGTAAGAAAAGATGAATAAATCTGACTCACTATAATTCATCAAGTAAAAACATGGAGCTACTAAAAAATAAAGATAAACTCGTAATTATAAGTAAATCCTAACTAGTCAGGCAGTAGCATCTCTTGCCACTTCCATAGCAATAACCAGGTTACCTAGAGAGTAATAACCGCGTAGGTCTAACAACTTAGCAAGTAAATCTCACAACATATGTATGACATGAGCCCAAGTTATGAAAGTAAACGTGCATTTTGAGAATTAACCAAAAATGAGCACTACCTCCGTTAATACACCATTCAATAGGTTTTAGGGATTTTCAAAGCTTTTGGTATACTATCGGCGATAACTACATAATTATTTTAATGCAGAAAAGACTAACGCATTATAGGTTATAACTCCTATATATGGTCTACCCAAGATATTACCTATTCTCAGCAGGGTTAGCGCTATCCAGAGGGACTTATAGTACAATGCCAGTGCCCTAGCCATCGCACAATATATCGTACATAACATTAGTGGCACGATCGAGTCAAACCTCGAGTGGCCCACACCAACTAATGACGTTCGTCCTATAGTGACAAAACCATTGGGAATGGTTGTACCGTGGTTACGAAACCAATGGATTCAAAGCCCTTATATAACACACATTTGATCATAATATGCAGTCTATATAATAAGCTCATGCCCGTTCATACCGCATGTACCGACGAACTGATGTAGTATTTTTGTGACAAAAAATACCAATAATAAAATTACCACTCGCAATAGGACGAATCCTGTACGATATGGCTATATTGAGAGAGGGTGTCGAACCTCAAGAACTGTAGGGGTTTCGTTATTAAATTCAAAAGACGAAATTTAACCTAATTAAACAAAAGAGATTTGAGTTGTTGTGTAAATTAAAATGCATAAAATTAAACGTAATGCTAAAAGTGAATATATGAGAAAGAGAGAGAAAGATACTGACTTCACCACAATTCGCACAACAATGGTTAACTATATTTAATTCCAGAAATTTATGATATGTATGTTATAAAAGAACAAGAAAATACAATATTAAAGAATAAGGATAATCTATCTTCGGTTGGCACGGATCGTCTACCTAACCACTAAGATGCGGCATGACCCGTCTTCCCTAGGCATAAACTATAAAATCCTTTAATAAGTTTCATATAATTAATGGAATAGCATAACCCATCTTCGGTTGGCACGGATCGTCTACCTAAATTACACTAAACTGAGGTGTAGTACGACCTGTCTTTCCTAGGCATGACCTATCTTAATCCTATTAATCATATATCTATAAAACCCATTGCATAACCATCAATCTCATAATCATAGAAAATGAGGTTGATTTGAGTTCAATAAGAGCAAAATAATTTCCAAGACAAGGAGATAATTTCGTAAATATTGATTTTGTAAATGAAAAACAATTGCACTTAAAATTAAGAACAGAAATCAATTGTTGCAATTCTCACAGTTATGCAATCAACATACATACATTGAATAACTAGAAATTAAATACAATCAAACCATTGTGCTTGGATAGGGTTATGTCAATACCCCACAAAAGAGTTTAGCCGCTCATGACTCTGCTAAGCCTCCAAGAAATAATTTTTGTCTAAAAATAAGTACCTTTTCTCTTGAAGCTTAGAGGCCTATTTATAGGGAGAAAAGAAGCCCTAGAAGCCCTAGGAAACCCATAGTCAAATTAGGAAGCAATCCATGTACAAATCGGAATGGGATTCCTCTAGATTTGCCTCCTTCTATTGCGGAACAATTTTGGCTTAGCGGGAGTCTAATTTAGGAAAATCCTATTTGAACATGATTTGTATAATTTTGAATTATCTTTCCAATGCTGCTAGAATTACTTTAATATGATATTTGAGTTGAAAGTTATGGCCAAAACACTGAAACATGTTCAGAATCTAAAATTCTATCTGATCCGATTTTGACTCCAATGGGAGAAATTCCGATTTTATCATTTCCTTGATTTGATTAAACTTAACCATATCATATATGTCCTCTATTATAATTGGTTAAGCTTAACCATATCTTCTAGGTCTTCTCAAATTGTGCTTTAAGCCCAAAATCAATGGTTTTTCTTGTATCTTTATTAAATACATGAAAACACAAAAACAACACAAAATCAAACAGTTAACAATGCTAAAGAATTAACATATGCAAGTTAAGAGGCTTGAATGTGCAACATTTAGTGCTTATCATGTACCATGTCTTACAATACATCTTAACAGTTAATTAATAGCATAGTTACCAAGTAATTACAGAAAATAGGCATGCTCATATCATGCTCGTGGTCAGTCAACTAACATATCCCACGTTTTAAGTAAAAAGGTTGTAAGTATCTACTTACTTCGCACATTCGAGCGAATCTTTCGACGAAGCTAAGTCTTGTCATAACGGATATAAGGCACCATCATTCTAGACCCAATTTAACCTAAAAATATAGTTAGGCTAAAGCATGCACGTGTGAAGCTTGAAAACTAGTGCTCTGCCCACTGACCATATGTCTGACCTTGATGACGTATGTCCGCTCAGTGTGTTTAGCATACCATTTTAAGATTCGAACAGTGCATGGTTCCTATAGCACTTCTAGACCTCTAAACCTTCTGTAAACTAATAAAAGAGCACATGCAACATAAGAAATCACAACACAATGAAACTTTGAAAGAGTCATTTGAAAACATTATCATTTCTTGAAGAAATAAGATGAACATTTTGGGAAAACTCAACAAGGCAAAAACCAAAGGCTACAACAGTGTTAAATACAAAGGAAACAAGGATTACCCCGAAGATGAGCATGGACATGGCCTCCCCTCCTTGGAAACTCTTCTTGAAGTACTCTCTCTCACCAAATTCTCTCTCAAAATATAGAAAGGGGTTTTGGCAACCTAGGGGCACACCAGAGGGTGGAGATGTGCGTGAGAAATGAGAGGTGGGGGTGGGTATTTATAGGAAAAGTCCGCCACCAACTCCCTGTCAGATCAGCAGACGTCCGGCAACCCTAGCGTAATTCTGGTGGTTCTTGTACAGTGGTCCAAAGGGTGTCTCGTACATCCAGGCATTAAAGGGTATTCCAAAAAGTAGCATACGTCTAGTGGTTCCATGTACGTCAGCTTTTATGGTTTGCAGTGTGTACATCCAGTGGTCCCCCCACGTACATCCGCACTATAGACAGCAGCGTAAATCCGCCTCCTGAGGCTTTGTGTTTGGCTTCTATTTTCTAAAGGTTCAAAGTGTGATTAGGTTAAAGTTAACGGTCTTGGGCCATGTCTAAGTAGCTTTGTAGAAGGCCCTTGATAAACGCTCTTTATGGACAGGGTTTTGTTTAGTAAAAAGGTTTGTTTTTATCAAGATATTACAATAGAAGACCCATTTTCTTTATCATGTCCTAATGAGACACTTTCTTGTTATGATGGAAAGAATAGATTCATAGATCTAAGAATTCCACGTTCTAACGAGAAAGCAGTTCCAATATGACAGGAAGAACTAATGTCTCATCTTTGTCACATGTCTTGTCTTAATGCACTAGCTGATGGGAAACCAGAAAGTCCAACTTTGGTCCCGTTATGTAACGCCCCCAAAATTAGCCTTGACTAATTTGGTAGAGTTACTGGCAATTACCCCAGATAAGCCAACTTATAACTTAATGGGGAATCGCCCCTCTAGCATCATCATAGTAAATGCATAGGAAGGTGAAATAAATCCGAGTTAACTATAAATCATCAAATCAAAGACATGGAGCAACTGAATAATAATAATAACTATAGTGACCCAAATAAATAACTAGGCATAAGTAGCTTAGATGAGGGAGTTAATTTGGGTTTTGGGTCACTAAAGACACTTAAGGGGTAAATTTGGACTTTTGGGCGAACGTACCCAAGGTCTAGCGGACGTACACTATTGTCTGTAGTGCGGATGTATGGGGGGGACCACCGGACATATGCTACTTTTTGGAATACCGTCTGGTTAATACTTGGACGTACGAGGTAGTATTTGAACTACTAGGCAAGAACCACCGGACGTACGCCTCTTGGCCAAACGTCCGTTACTTTTTGGGCTTATAAATACCCCCTATCCCCTTCGTGTTTTGCACAAGTTTTAGACTCTCCCAGGATGCCAAAGTGTTCCTAGAGTGTTTCCAAGGTGTTTTGAGTGCGTTTTGTGAGCGTGTGTGAGGCGTTTGCGTGTTTCGAAACATTCGTTAGGCGGAACTCTTGCAGTTTTGTTTCAAGGAGGTAACGTTTGACTCTTAGCTTTTTAAATACATCATTATGCTGCTCGTTTTATGTTTAGTTGTAGTTGCTAGTGTAGATCCACTTTGAATCTCGTTTGGGTTAGCATTTTTGTTAGCTTAGCGTTGTTACGTTGCATGGAGGTTGTAAACTAGATTAGGAGGCTTTAGAGTGTTTCTAGTAGCCCTAGGGATTGGAGAATAGGTGAACAGTGGAGAGAAAATGAGGTTCTCCCTGAGAACCCACATAGTAGGCATACGGTGTCATGCTAGACATACGACCCGTTGTGACACAGTGGATGTATGGCCCCGAGCCCGAACGTATGGTCAATGTGTGACACGGAAACCCTATTTTCATCAACCGTCCCATAGCTCCTGTTTTCCTTACTTTAAAGCTGTTTTAGTGGAATTAGAACTAATAGAAGGTATTCCACAGATTTGGAGAACCCGGACCTTTCGAAGTATTCAGAGATGCTTTTCAATCCAAGTGAGTTTTGACTCATGTAATGCTCGTTGGTATTTTTCATGCACTGCACATCTATTTTGTGTATCATGAAAATATGCATATTTTACAACTCTCACAGTTTATACTTATTGCACATGAACTCTGACATTTTAAGAAAAACATTGTGCTGAACATATTGACCAAGTGAGACTTGTAAAATGACATGTATATAAAATACAGACAAGATAATTTGCATCGTATGGCATGGTACATTGGTACGTGCGATAGTAATGATCGTGGACTTATTATACATGTTAGCTTTATGGTTAAATGTGTGTGTTATATGAGGGCTTTGGATCCATTGGTTTCGTGACCACGGTGCAACCATTTCCAATGGTTCGGTCACAATAGGATAGACGTCATTAGTTGTGTGGGCCACTCGAGGTCAGACTCGATCATGCCACTAATGTTATTTTTGGTATATTGTGCAATGGCTAGGACACTGGCATTGTATTATAGGTCCCTCAGGACATCATCAACCCTACTGAGAAGGGGTAATATCTTGGGTAGACCATACTATTGAACTATGACTATTGTTTACATCATATGCATATATTATTTATTATATATATCACGTATAAAATAAGCTATTATGATGGAACTACTTTTGCTTATTAAACATCTGAGTTCATTACTAAACTAGCATGAGTATTATCTGCGTTAAAAGTCACTAAGTCTTAGACTTACCATTTTTCTTTATGTTTCATCTCCCATTACGATTATTATACGGTTTAGCTGCTTTAGAAGAGGATGTCGTCGGAGCAGACTTGGGTGCTAGCTCAGGACTTGATTCGTGTAATCTTTGAAGACATAGATCCTATCTGGTTGTGTTTGATGTGGGAGATTGGAGGATATGCTCATGCAAACATCATAGAGATTTTGATTTCATTAGCCCTACTTAAGCTTAAATATAGGCTTTGATCTGTTGATCTTTTGTGAACTATGTTGACATTTGTTGTTTTGGGTTGTATTTATTTTCCTGATAATGGTTTGATGACCAGTACATTTGGTGACCATTTATGATATTATGATGACGTAGTACTTTATCTCTAGTATTGTTGTGTGATGTTTTATTTACTGTCTCTTCATCCCATAGTCTTAATAAAGTCTTCTATTGTAGTTTTCTCGTTACGACGAGAAAAGTGAATTCCTAGAGGTCTTGTTTTGCGAGGAACAAAGCTGAGATGGCGCGCCATAGGATCAATTACTAGTTAATTGATTTGCTCATTGGGCGGGGCATCATAGTTGGTATCAGAGCTTTTGCTCTGAAAGGACTATAGGATAAAGGAAAAAAGAGAACTTAGGCCATGATCACACTAGAAATTAGACTAGAGAAGCGATTAGGACTTAGTCTCTAGACTTGGTCACTTGGTTCTAGTAGAGTTGGTTCTAACTTTGCTCTTCACTGCAGACAATGCCACCCCAAAGGAACCTTGTAACCGAACCTAACGTGTTGGAGATTGAAGAGAGAAGTGTTCATCCTGAGCCTATGGACATTTCCATTGATGAGGCAACACTCACAGGGAGCCAAGTGATGGATGCAATTGGCCAATCGGTTTCAGCCTTAGATTGCGATAGGGTTGCGAGACAGCCAGCTGAAGGGACTGTGTGTTCTCTGAAGGATTTTTGTAGCCATCACTCAGAGAGTTTTGATGGGAGAGGCAATCACATCTGTGCTGAGAATTGGTTGAACGACGTGGAGGAGTTGTTAGCTACCCTTGGATGTACTAATGAGTAGAAGGTGGCTTATGCTGCTTACAAGTTGACTGGAGAAGTTAAGTGCTGGTGGCAAGACAAGAAAGTGGTGCTTGTCGCTGACTTGGGTTTAGAGATTACCATTTCTCTAGAAGTCTTCAAGCATGAATTCAATTGGCACTTCTTTTTCCGAGTCGTGCAGGAGGTGAAGGCATAAGAGTTTTTGGATTTGGTCCAAGGAGGGATGTCAGTGATTGAGTACACCGTGAAGTTTCTGCAATTATCGCGTTCTGGGTTATACCTCATTGAGACTAAGGAAAAGAAAGCAAAGATATTCAAATGAGGTCTAAACTCTTGTATTCAAATCACGACGAGCTATTTCGACATTCGGGATTTCTCCTAGTTGGTTGATAGGGCATCGATCTATGAGGAAAGTCTGAAGGAGAATGCGGCTGAGTACGCAGATCAGAAGAGGAGGGCTCAAGGAATTGGTACTTCGGTTGGAGGAGCCCGGCCAACTAAGCGAATGGTGGTAGGGAGTTTTCCACCCTAGAGGTCACAAGGATGTACCTCTGGTAACCCTCTTTTGTCGGAAGAATCAGAAGTCGAAGCTGTGCAAGAAGTGTAACCGTGTACACTGGGGACCCTGCAGGATGGCAACTGGGACTTGCTATTGATGTAGCCAATTTGGTCATTTCAGCAAGGATTGCATGGGCAAAGGGGTTGCTTAGAAGCCTTTGGTACCAGCTCAGGTTTATGCGCTTGTTCCAGGAGAGCCGAAAAGAAGATTGGAAGTAGTGACAAGTACTGCCCCTACACTTGGATTTGAAGCTTCAGTTTTGTTTGATTCAGGGGCTACCTACTCTTTTGTATCTATAGTGTTCATAAGGTTGTCTAGACTTGTTATGAGAACTTTGGAACTTGGTCTAGTTGTAACTACACCTATAGGGAAAACTGTGGTCTGTAAATGTGTAGTTTGCGAATGCCTTGTTAGCATTTGTGGAAGAGTACTTCCCACAAACTTAGTTGTTCTCCCTATGTTTAGTTACGACGTTATTCTTGGAATGGATTGGTTGATGAGGCATGTGATGATTATCGATTGCACTCAGAAGCAAGTGACGCTTACATCATGGGGAGAAGGAAAAGTGACGTACATTGGATCGTGAGCAAGGTCTTTACCTCTAACGATTTCGGTCATGGAAGCTAGGAAGCTTATCATCGGAGGTGATCAGGCATTTTTGGCATTCGTTGTCACTCCAGTGAAGCAAGCAAAGAAGAATCTGGAAGATATTCCTGTGGTGTATGAGAATCTAGATGTCTTTTCGACATACTACTTTAGATTACCACCAAAGAGGGAGGTGGAGTTTGGGATTAAGTGTGTGCCAGGAACTAATCATATCTCTAAGGCACCGTATAGGATGGCGTTGTCAGAGTTGAAGGAGCTAAATGAATAGCTCCAAGAGCTTTTGGACAAGGGTTTTATTTGCCTTAGTATATCATCGTGGGGAGCGTTGATGTTGTTTGTTAAGAAGAATGATAGGTCAATGAGGATGTGCATTGACTATCGGGAGTTGAATAAGGTTATGATCAAGAATTGATGTCCTTTCCCAAAGATTGACGACCTGTTGGATCAACTATAAGAAGTGCGAGTGTTTTCTAAGGTCGATTTGCACTTAGGCTATCACCAAGTGAAGGTGAAAGAAGAGGACATTCCTAAAATAGCCTTTAGGACTCGTTATGGACACTACGAGTTCTTAGTTATGTCTTTCAGACTAACTAATGCCCCAACAATCTTTATGGACACGACGAACAGAGTCTTTCATGACTGCTTGGGTTAGTTCACCGTTGTCTTTATTGATGACATCTTGATCTACTCAAGGACATCGGAGGAACACGAGGAGCATTTATGGAAGGCATTGGAGAGACTTCGGAGGGAGAAGCTTTATGCTAAACTCGAGAAGTGCGAGTTTAGGCTGGATAGCGTGTCTTTCCTCAGACATGTGATTTCTGGTGAAGGAGTAGCAGTTGACTTGAAGAAGGTGAAGGCCGTGGTAGAGTGGATAAGACCAACTAGCATGTTCAAGATTTGGAGTTTCTTAGGACTCGTTGATTGTTATCGACGCTTCATAGAAGGTTTTTCGAAGCTGTCGGGACCACTCAATGCTTTGACTAGGAAGAATGCTTGTTTTGTTTGGATGGATGAGTGTGAGCAATGTTTCCAAGAGCTAAAGAGGCAACTGGTGACTGCTTCTGTGTTGGCATTACCTATGGAATCTGGTAATTTTGTAGTGTATAGCGACACTTCTAAGAATGGTTTAGGTTGTGTGCTGATGCAAAACGGCAATGTTATTACCTATGCTTCACGCTAGCTAAAGCAGTATGAGTAGAACTATCCTACACACGACCTGGAGTTGGCAGCGGTTGTATTTGTTCTTAAGATTTGAAGGCATTACTTGCATGGCAAGAGGTGCGAGATCTACACGGACCAAAAGAGCTTAAAGTATTTCTTTACTCAGAAGGAGTTGAACATGAGGCAGAGGAGGTAGTTGGAGCTGATCAAGGATTATGATTGTGAGATCAATTATCACTTGGCAAGGCTAACATGGTAGCAGATGCGTTGAGTAGGAAATCAACGGTGGAGCTTGCTGCTCTTGGGATTTCTCAACCCCAATTGATTAAGGAATTCACTAGGATGAGATTGGAAGTAGTAGGTGAAGGTACGCCTGTACACCTGGCTAATATGACGGTTCGGTCAATTGCTTGCAAGAATCAAGGCTATTCAACTTGAGGACTCTGAGTGTGCCAAGATCAAGCAATTGCTTACAGAAGGTAAGGCAAAGGAGTTTTGTCTTAAGGAAGACGGGTTGCTCACCCATTTCAAGCAAGTGTGTGTGCCAGGAATCGGAAGACTAAGGAAGGAGATAATGTATGAGGCTCATCATTCTCCGTATATTGTGCATCTTGGAGGCACCAAGATGTATCACGATGTGAAGGGGTCATATTGGTGGAACAATATGAAGAAAGACATGACGAAGTTTATGGAGCAATGTTCGACCTGCCAGCAAGTGAAGGCGGAGCATCAGAGACTGGCAGGGACACTTAAGCCGTTGCTTATACCAAAATGGAAGTGGGATGAGATCGCTATGGATTTTATTTTGGGATTACCCAAAACACCCACTAGGGAGGATTCCATTTGGGTTGTTGTCGATTGTCTAACAAAGAGTGCTCACTTTATTCCCATCAAGGTTAAGGATCCGATGGATAAGTTGGCTAGACTATATGTCCAAAATACAGTTCGTTTGCATGGAGTACCATTGCCAATCATTTCGGACAGAGACTCTCATTTTACTTCAAGGTTTTGGCAAAGTCTTTAGAAGGAAATGGGGACGAAGTTGAAGTTTAGTACAGCTTTCCATCCTTAAACAAACGGTCAGTCTAAGTAGACGAACCAGATCCTAGAGGATATGTTGTGGGCATGTGTGTTGGAACTCAAAGGTAGCTGGGTTCAGTACTTACCTTTGATCAAGTTTGCCAACAACAACAGCTATTGGGAGACTATTGAAATGCCGCCGTATGAAGCACTTTATGGATGAAAGTATCAGTTACCCTTGCATTGGGACAACGCCGGTGAGAGATAGAGGTTGGGGCCAAAGCTGATTCAGGACACTCGTGACAAGGTGCATGTCATCAAGGAAAGGATGAGTGTAGCTCAGAGTTGGTAGAAGAGTTATGCTAATAACTGAAAGAGGCCTTCGGAGTTCGAAATGGGGGACCGTGTGTTTCTGAAGGTATCACCTATGAGGAGATTGATGCGGTTTGGGAAGAAGGGGAAGCTTAGCCCCAGATTTGTTGGACCGTTCGAGATTACTCAAAGAGTGGGGAGGTTGGCTTATAGGATTGCCTTACCCCTATATTTGGTCAGAATGCATGATGCTTTCCATGTGTCGATGCTGAGGAAGTACATTACTAATCCAGATGTAATTGTGGAGTATGAGCCGTTGGAAATTCATGAGGGATTAACATACGTGGAGGAATCGGTGAAGATCGTGGAAAAAAGGAGTAGGTTCTGCATACCAAGACGATTCCTATCATCAAGGTACTGTGGCGCAATCATGGAGTTGAGGAAGCAAAAGCACACGACATGCAGAGTCACTACCCACATTTGTTTGAATGATTGTGTATGATTCTTTCTTTTAAGAATTATACTTGGACAGTATACCTATTTCCATTTTGGATAAGGGAATAGTTGACTAAGAAAGCGTTGTTTTCTCTTCAAGATTATGGCACCTATACCAATCGACCCGAACTGCGTGTGAAACTACTCCTTTTGCGAATGGATAAACTTAGGAGTAGAGATTAATGAGAATTGGTATAGTGTGAGCAACATCGAGTACGATGCACTCGATGACTTGCGTGGTGATTTTTCGCAACTGTTTGAAGAGGATGATGTACCAATTAATGGATGAGACGAGATAATCCAGGAACCTACCCAGCATGATGAAGAAGACTCTACAGATGAAAGGTAACATTTTACTCCTCGTTAAGTGTTGTTCTTTTGTTAGTAGTCTAGAAATTCTAGGACGAAATTCTTATAAGGAGGGGAGAATGTAGTGACCCAAATTAATAACTAGGTGTAAGTAGCTTAGTTGGGGGGAGTTAATTTGGGCTTTGGGTTACTAAGGACATTAGAAGGATAATTTGGACTTTTGGGCGGACATACGTTAGGTCTGGCGGACGTATTGATAAGTGCTTAAATATTCATATTTAAGCCCCTTAATTTATATATGTTAAGCTCTTAGTTTGTGTTATTTCTTTCTATTTTATTTCCTTTTTGTGTTTTTTGTTTTTTATAGGTCTTTGGAAGAAAATGAAGCAATCATGGAAATCGAGGGCTTAAAGGACGAATTGGGAAAATGCTGAGTCTATTGAAGCGATCAAGTGTAGGAGACCTGCGATTGAGCGCACTAGCGCTCGAGCACCTAAGTCAAGGAACAAGTGAACTTGCGCTCGTGCGCGCAAGAAGAGGATCGATTGCATCTACGATTGAGCTCACTTGTGCGTGGAGACTAAGTTAGCCGCAACCCTATTTTGGAAAGTTTTACTTTTAGGGTTTTTGTGCAACAAGGGTGAAACCCTACGATTTTTAGGGTTTCTAGGGTTTCCTTAAACTCCATTAATAAGCTTGTAAACACAGAATATACCCGCAATTTTGGAGAAGAATTTACGGCTCTCAAGGAAGGAATTTTCCAGGTTTATTCTTTTCCTTTTATTTTATTTTATGAAGATGATTAGCATCAAATTCATGTGTAACTAAACCTTTCAGTAGGGCTTGATTGAAGCCCTGATCATGTTTATATTTTAATTCAATATTGGCACTTTTGCGATAATTACATGATAGAATTTAACTTGATTAATACTTGTTTTCATGAATTCCTCATATATGTTTGCCTAATCAACATATGCATGTGGTATGGACTTGTTAGTTAAATCAATTTGGATGGCCAAGTCCTGGGTTTAACATAAGTAATAAAAGCAATCCACGCTGGGTTCTTGGGTTAATCAACATGGGAAACCAGGAGTATATACTATGCCCTAGGTCTCATGTGGTTGTCGGTTTTTATAATTCTTATGCTTTCTTAAAGAACAACTTAGTATACACCATGTTAAATCCTTTAGGAAAGAAAAGAGTTAGAGTATACGTCATGCCTAATTCGTTGCTTAGGGAAACCAATAGCTTAAGGAGTATACACCATGCCCTTAGGTTGGCAAACATTAAATACTCATTATGTAATTAAAGTACTGGCATATTGTTTTATTGTATAAGCATAATTAGTGGTGGAAATCAAAGCCCTACTCTTTATCTTTATTGAATTAAAAATCAATTTTTCGTTCTCTTATTTTCTATTGCGAAGTTAGTTCTAAGCAAAATTTACCAATCCCTCTGGGATCAATCTTGCATTTGCACACTATACTACGACATTGACCTTGTGCACTTGTAAGTAAAACTGCAATTATTTATCTATTAATTTAGGTAGATAATTTCACAACAAGTTTTTGGTGCCGTTGCTGGGGATTGCATTAAATTCTTTTTAGAATTGTTTTCGTTTAATTTAGTTTTTGCTTTTAGTTTGTTTTAATTTCAATTCTGTTTTTATTCTAAATTTGTTTAGAATTATTTTTTTTTTATTTTAATTTTGTTTTTGTTTTAAAAAAGAAGAAGTTGTTTTTTGTTTTTGGTGTTGTTCCAGGTTTGCGGCAATATAGTTCCTGTGATTGCGATCGAGCATAGGGAGAGACATTCTTCATGATCGGTGATTCGAGACATCAGAGTACTGGCTAACCAGAATCTGAATTTCGTCCAATTCATGCAAGGGCTTCGATCCAAGAATCCAACCATCCTTCCTATTAGAACAAAGATTGAGCAGACCATTTGGCAGAAGCCTAGAGACAACGTTGAGGAAGAAGAAGAATTGGACGTTGAGGAGGAAACAATGGTGGCACAAAATGCCAACCAACCACCACCAGAGCGAAGACCCATGAAACAATCTTTCATCACAGACAATCCCAACCATTCATCATGCATTGTCTATCAATCGGAGGCAGAAGGAAATTACTACATATCCCCACAAATACTCAATGCATTGACACATTTCAGGGGCACACCTACTGAGGATCCAAACTTGCACCTTAGGGAATTCTCTGATCTTTGCAAGTTCTAGCACATCCAAGGCCTAGATCAAGAGGGAATCAGGATGATTCTTTTTCCTTTTTCCTTGAAAGACAATGCTAGGTTGTGGTACAATTCAATGCCTTCAAGTTCTATCCATACTTGGGAAGTGTTGTCCAGTAAGTTCCTGAAGAAGTTCTTTCCAACTCAAAAGACAAAGCAGATGAGAAAAGAAATTCAATCTTGGCAACAAAGAGATGGCGACCTATTTTTCGAAGCATGTTGACATTTCAATGACCTACTTCTTAAGTGTCCACATCACAAACTACCTCAAGATGAGCTGGTACAAGCTTTTTATAAAGGTCTAAATGACATAAACAAAGGGGTTATTGATTCTGGTTGTGGAGATGTACTGATGGAAAGAGATGTGAAGAAGCCATAGAGCTTTTTGAAATGTTAAGTGATCACTCCCAACAATTCTCATCCAGAGGGAGACAAGGAGTCAAAAGCAAGGGCATGTATTAAGTGAATCCAAATAGTGGACCTCCAAATCAGATGGCTACTGTGGACAGAAAGTTAGATATGATCATCAAGGCCATGGCTTTGTAGAACATCTCACCTAGTCAACAAGTTGCACCACTCTAGGTATGTGCTATTTGTTCTCAGTTTGATCACACTACTAACACTTGCCCTTTGTATTCATCTGCAGATCAAGAGCAAGCAAACTATGTGGGATAGAACAATTATCCTCCCAAGAACAATCCATACTCCAAGAACTACAATCCAAGGTGGCGAAACCACCCAAACTTCTCATGGAGTAACAATCAGAATGCTCTGAACCATCAAGGGCAGCAACGAAGCTCCCAATAAGTAGCCCAACTAGTTCAGGAATCAAAGAAGAGTGACCTAGAGAGTATTGTAAGGCAATTGGCAGCTTCATAGGAGCAATTTTTGGCGGATGAAAAACAATTTCGGATTGAGCAAAGACAAACCAATGCAAAGTATGAGCAATCTATTCAAAGACTGAAAGTAGCAGTGGGGTAGATGGCTAAGGAGCTGAGTGGAAGAAAGTAGGGTTAAGTTCCAACCCAAACAATACCAAATCTAGGGGGTCACCTACAACTACAAGCTGTCATAGTTCTTAGAAGTGGCAAGAGGATAGGAATTGAAGAGATGGCCCAATCATAGATAAGTAAGATGAGGGTATATCCACCATCAACTTTCCCTAAGAGGTTAGTAAAGCCAAAGACTGAAGTCCAATCACAAGGATCCCTAGATGAAGCATCCACATCCAAGGTGAAGTGGAGAAGGTGAATGCACCACCCTTCCCTCAAAGGTTAGTAAAGCCAAAGAAAGAAAATAAGCTGCTTGATATTTTTGAAATACTAAGAAAAGTTCAGATTAATATTCCTTTATTAGATGAAATTAAACAAATTCCATCATATGCCAAATTTCTTAAAGATTTTTGCACTAACAAGAGGAAGTTTCAGGAGCATGAAATAGTGGCTTTAACTGAAGAGGTAAGTGCGGTGCTATTAAGGAAGTTACCACCTAAGCTCAAAGATCCAGGGAGTTTTACTATTCCTTGCAGGATTGGTGATCATGATTGTGAGCGATCATTACTGGACCTATGAGCTGGTGTCAATTTGATGCCATACACGGTGTATGAGATGCTAGGTTGGGGGAGTTGCAACCAACTTCTATCACCTTGCAACTGGTAGACAGAAGCATAAAAAGACCAAGAGGTATACTTAAGGATGTCTTGGTAAAAGTAGGTAAAGTCATTTTACATGTTGATTTTATTGTATTGGATATGGAAGAAGGCTCGATGCCATCACCTTTACCAATTATCGTAGGGAGGCCCTTAATGAGAACTACTAATACAAAAATTTGAGTGAAAAAGGGTACTGTGAGCATGAAAGTAAATGGTGAAAAGATAGTATTTAGGGTTTTTGAAGAATCACAATTACCTCAAGATGATGTTGAATGCTTTAACGCTTGTATGATCCAAGGTGTTGTTGAGAATACTTTTCAGGACCATCAAATGAATCCATTGCAAGCTACCCTTACTCACAGGGTCACAAGGAAGGACAAGGAGCCAGTCATTGAAGATGTTACTAAAGACATCATGAAAGTTGTGCAACCCTTGGTACCTTTTCCATCACATCCAGGTGATAAAAAGAAGCAACAACTGAAGGAACTTGAGGAGTTGAGGCATAAGGCAGATGAGAATAACAAGCTCTACAAGGGAAGAACCAAGACTAATCATGACAAGTACCATGCCAAGGAGTTTCAAGTGTGGACTTATAAATCAAGATTTTGGCTCATCCCTGGTAAGTTCAAGTATAAATGGTTTGGTCCTCGTATTATCACTAACGTGCTTTCTCAGGGAGTGAAGCCATATGTTGTAGTGAATTCTACACCAAGAGCACCTGAGCCACATGAGGTGGACTTCAAGTGCATCTTTCCAAAAGAGTAGCACTGAAGCTACTATGGAGGAATTGAGTAGTCTAGAATCTCAAGCGCCTTTATTGAGGTTAGTGGTATTAAGGCCACTAAGAGAGGTAAATTTTGGTAATTTTATGTATTTTCTTTATGTTTGATTTTCAATTTTTTTTCCTTTAGTTAATTTAGTGGTTCCACAAGTGGGGAGTGGCATTCTGTTACTACGATCAATCACACTTTATGTGCGATCGAGCACAAAAACCTCTTAGATTATGTTGTACATTCTGTGGAAGCGATCGATCACAATGTGAATTGCGATTGATCGCAGCTCTCGCTGTGCGACCTTAGGCACGCGAGTGCATTAGCTCACACGCACACAATCATGCACGAGTACAATCGAGCGCACTCGTGACAAAGGGTCACGTGACCTATTTAGGTCATTGTTTTCCCATATCCCTCTCACTTTCCCCCTGCACTGTGTTCTCCTTTGCTCTCATCTACACCTTGCACCTTACACCCATTTGCACTCTCCACACTCTCAACCACTCCCATCCACTGCCAACCACCACCCACACTCACTCACCACCCACCACATGCTGCCTCCGGCCACAGTCTCTCACCCACCTTACCATTTTTCCCCATGCCCCATTTTCTCCCCTTTTCACATTTTTGTGTTCACACCCCATTTCCCCACTTTTTTTGTTTTGTTTTGTTTTGACAACTACAATGTGTGTATACATATTGTAGTTGTCCTCTGTTGTTTGATTTAAACTATTTTGCAGGGGGTTGGGTAGTTTTAGGAGTGGCTTTGCACCACTAGGGTTAAGAGCTGCGCACCACCTATTCGACAGAAGTCTTGACTAACACCACTTGGAGGACAACAGTGAGTAGCCATGTCGTCTGGCTGAAGAAGTAAAACTTAGGAGGCACCCCACAACATATTCTTTTATTTCTTGTTGTTTTTATTTTCATTCTTCTTTTATTTTTATTTATTTATTTATTTTTGTTTTCCATTGTTACTTTAGTATTGTGTCTTTAGGAACAAAAGGGTACTTTAGTTCAAGTTTGGGGGTGTGCTATGAGCCATGCCACTCCAAACAGTTCTCCATCTCCCCAGGTCAGCTCTTTCCATGTTTTTTACACATTGGAGACAACGTGTAATTTAAGTTTGAAGGTATGAGGACACATTTACACACACTTTGTCCCGTTTTGAAGAAAAATGCACGTTCATGTTGTCTTGAAATTTTGGTTGATCTGGAAAAAAAAAATTGTGATTTGATTTCATCAGTGAGCTTAAAATTTTGAACGCATGATCTGATGATAGAATTTTTGATTTTTGTTACTTACTTTAGACAATTGAGAATTCACATGTTTGATCTGCTCCAACACAAGCACATTAGCACATGATTTGTGGGGTTTGACATGTGGTTTTGATGTGTTTGTTTCTATGTTTTGGGTAAACTGGATAACTTATTGGTTGGATACATTGGCATAATAATATTAAAAAAAAATGATGATCATTGATAAGCTTTTCACTGAGTAACTAGACCTCTTGCCTCAAAGCATTGAGTGTTCATGTCAAAAGGTGAAGAAATTTGATTTGGTTAAAATTATGACTAGTTTAGTCTCGTAGCCTTTTTTACTCGAGTTAGTAAGTACGTAGGGGTATTTTTACACCTAATGTCCTAAAACAATCCGGTTTGAGAGTCATTGGCTCAACACTCGCTACATGGGTCAATTAGAAAGCTTAAGGGAATTAAACATTGTAGAGTCTAAAAATAAAAGGGAAATAAAATTATGCCATTGTTGTTCATTCTGATGGGAAATTCAGTAAAGCTTGAGATATTGAGACATTGCACATTAGAATTATTTGGAAGCTTCATAGTCTTGTTTAGATTCACTTTACACTGTTTCGAACTTGTGATGCCTTAGCTTGCCTGTTGTAAGTGATTAGACTTTAAACTCTAATTCATTATGAAGATGGGGTTTATCATGTTAAGCTTGCTAATGAATGAAAATCATGATATTGAGTGATACTTTAATTTTTGGATAGCATGAGCCGTGTATAATTTTTGTGGGTAACATTTCTGGAAAACCCTCACGAGACTTCACTCGTCCTCTAGGGAATACCTAGAGGTTTAAAAGGCTTGTTGCATATACTAAATGCAATCATACATCCCACGAAAGTTGGACTTATCTTTTTCTTTTTCATTTAGTTTTTAGTTTTGTATTGCTAAGGAACTAGCAATATGTAAGTTTAGGGGCATGATAAGTGCTTAAATATTCATATTTAAGCCCTTTAATTTATATATTTTCAGCTCTTAGTTTGTGTTTCTTTCTATTTTATTTTATTTTTGTGTTTTTTGTGTTTTATAGGTCTTTGGAAGAAAATGAAGCAATTTTGGAAATCGAGGGCTTAAAGGACAAACCGAGAAAATGTTGAGTCTGTTGGAGTGATCGAGCATAGGAGACCTGTGATTGAGCACACTAGCACTCGAGCGCCCAAGTCAACGAACGAGTGCACCTGTGCTCTCACGTGCAAGAAGAGGATTGATCGCATTTGCGATCGAGCGCACACGGCCTGCGATCGAGTGCACTTGTGCGTGAAGACCAAGTTAGCCGTAGCCCTATTTTGGAAAGTTTTACTTTTAGGGTTTTTGTGCAACAAGGGCGAAACCTTATGATTTTTAGGGTTTCTAGGGTTTCCTTAGACTCTATAAATAGGCTTGTAAACACAGAAAAACACACACTCAATTTTTGAGAAGAATTTACGGCTCTCAAGGAAGGAATTTTCCAGGTTTATTCTTTTCCCTTTATTTTATTTTATGAAGATGATTAGCATCAAATTCATGTGTAACTAAACCTTTCAGTAGGGCTTGATTGAAGCCTTGATCATTTTTATATTTTAATTCAACATTGGCACCTTTGCGATAATTGCATGATAGAATTTAACTTGATTAATAGCTGTTTTCATGAATTCCTCATATGTGTCTGCCTGATCAACATATGCATGTGGTATGGACTTGTTAGTTAAATCAATTTGGATGGCCGAGTCCTAGGTTTAACATAAGTAACAAAAGCAATCCATGCCGGGTTCTTGGGTTAATCAACATAGGAAACCAGGAGTATATACCATGCCCTAGGTCTCATGTGGTTATCGGTTTTCATAGTTCTTATGCTTTCTTAAAGAACAACTTAGTATATACCATGCTAAATCCTTAGGAAAGAAAAGAGTTAGAGTATACACCATGCCTAATTTGTTGCTTAGGGAAACCAATAGCTTAAGGAGTATACACCATGCCCTTGGCAGCCATTAAATACTCATCATGTAATTAAAGCACTAGCATATTGCTTTATTGTATAAGCATGATTAGTGGTGAAAATCAAAGTCCTACTCTTTATCTTTATTGAATTAAAAATCAATTTTTCGTTCTCTTATTTTCTATTGCGAAATTAGTTCTAATCAAAATTTACTAATCCTTGTGGGATTGATCTTGCACTTGCACACTATACTACGACATTGACCTTGTGCACTTGCAAGTAAAAATGCAATTATTTATCTATTAATTTAGATAGATAATTTCACAGCATGTACACTGCTGTCTGTAGTGCAGACGTACTGTGGGGGGGGACCATCGTACGTATGCTACTTTTTGGAATACCATCTGGTTAATACCTGGACGTATGAGGTAGCCTTTGAACAGCTGGGCAAGAACCACCTGAAGTACGCCCCTTGGCCAGATGTCCACTGCTTTTTGGGCCTATAAATACCCCTACCCTCTTTGTGTTTTGCACAAGTTTTAGACGCCCCCAGGCTGCCAAAGTGTTCCTAGAATGTTTCCAAGGTGTTTTGAGTGTGTATTGTGAGCATGTGTGAGGCGTTTGCGTGTTTCAGAATGTTAGTGAGGCGAAACTCTTGCGGTTTTGTTTCAAGTAACGTCCGACCCTTAGCTTTTTAAATACGTCGTTATGCTGCTCGTTTTATGTTTAGTTATAGTTGTTAGTGTAGATCCGCTTTGAATCTTGTTTAGGTTAGCATTTTTGTTAGCTTAGCGTTGTTACGTTGCATGGAGGTTGTAAACTAGACTAAGAGGCTTTAGGGTGTTTCTAGTAGCACTAGGGATTGGAGAATAGACGGATAGTGGAGAGAAAATGAGGTTCTCCTTGAGAATCCACATAGTGAATGTATGGTGTCGTGCCGGACATACGGCCCATCGTGACATAGTGGATGTACAGCCCCAAGCGTAGACGTACGGTTAGTGTATGACAGGGAAACCCTATTTTCATCAACCATCCCATAGCTCCTATTTTCCTTACTTTAGAGTTGTTTTAATGGAATTAGGACTAATAGAACGTTTTTCACAGATTTGGAGAACCCGAACCTTTCGGAGTATTCAGAGACACTTTTCGATCCTGGTGAGTTTTATCTAACATAATGCTCGTTGCTATTTTCCAAGCACTACACTTCTATTTTGTGTATTGTGAAAACATGCATATTTTACAACTCTCACAGTTTATACTTACTGCACAAGAACTCTAACATTTTGAGAAAAACATTGTGTTAAACATGTTAACTAAGTGAGACTTGTAAAATGACTTGCATGTAAAATATAAACAAGATAATTTGCATCGTATGACATAGTACACCGGTACGTGCGGTAGTAATGGCTATAGGCTTACTATACATGTTAGCTTTATGGTCAAATGTGTGTGTTATATGAAGGCTTTGGATCCATTGGTTTCGTGACCACGGTGCAACTATTCCCAATGGTTTGATCACTATAGGACGGACATCATTAGTTGGTATGGGCCACTCAAGGTCGGACTCGATCGTGCCACTAATGTTACATATGGTATGTTGTGCAATGGCTGGGACACTGGCATTGTACTATAGGTCCCTCGGGACAACATCAACCCTATTGAAAATGGGTAATATCTTGGGTAGACCATACTGTTGAACTACGACTATTGTTTACATCATATGCATATATCATTTATTATATATATATCACGTATAAAATAAGCTATTATGATGGAACTGCTTTTGCTTATAAAACATTTGAGTTCATTACTAAACTGGCACATGTATTATCTGCGTTAAAAGTCGCTAAGTCTTAGAATTACCCTTTTTCTTTATGTTTCATCTCCCATTACGATTATTATACGATTTAGCCACTTTAGAAGAGGATGCCGTCGGAGCAGACTTAGGTTCTAGTTCATGACTTGATCCGTGTGATCTTTGAAGACATGGACCCTATCTGGTTGCATTCGTTGTGGGAGACTAGAGGATCAACTTGTGCAGACATGATAGAGATTTTGATTTCATTAGCCCCGCTTAAGCTTAAGTCTAGGCTTTGATCTGTTAATTTTTTTTTTTTTTTTTTAACTATGTTGATGTTTGTTATTTTGGGTTGTATCTATTTTCCTGATGATGGTTTGATGACCAGTACATTTGGTGACCATTTTTGATATTGTGATGACGTAGTACTTTATGTCTGGTATTGATGTGTGATGTTTCATTTACTGTCTCTTCATCCCATAGCCTTAGTAAAGTCTTCCGTTGTAGTTTTCTCATTACGATGAGGAAAGTGAATTCCTGGAGGTCTTGTTCTGCGAGGGACAAGGCTGAGATGGCGCGCTGTGGGATCAATTATTAGTTAATTGATTTGCCCATCAAGCAGGGCGTCATATTGTGCCAAATACTACCAAAATTAAATGATAATATTTAGTACGTTTTACTTGCAAGTGCACAAGATCAAAACAATAGTATAGTAGGCAAATACAAGATCATTCCCAAGAGGATTGTAAATTTTGCTTAGAATTAAATAACTAAATTAAAATATCAAATTGCCACAAAATTGATACTAAGAAAATAAATAAAAATAAAGATAAATAAAAGTGTAGGGCTTTGATATCCACCACTAATCATATTTAAATAATATAACAATATGCCAATGCTTTAATTGCATTATGAATACTTAATGTCTGCCAACCTAAGGGTATGGGTGTCTACTCCTTAAGCTATTGGTTTCCCTAAGCAATGAATTAGGCATGGGTGTCTACTCTAATTCTTTTCTTTCTTAAAGGATTTAACATGTGTATCTACTAAGTTGTTTTTGAAGAAAGCATAAAAATTGTGAAAACCGACTAACACATGAGGCCTAGGGTATGGGTGTCTACTCCTCGGTTCCCCATGTTGATTAACCCAAGAACTCCGCATGGATATCTTTTGTTACTTTTGTTAAACCCAGGACTCGATCATCCAAATTGATTTAATTAACTAATCCATACCACATGCATATAATGGCCAATCACATACATATGAGGAATTCAATAAAACATACATTAATCAAGTTAAGCAAAACAATATGATTATCACAAAGGTGCCAATATTGAAATATTAAATAAACATAATTAGGGTTTCAATCCATCCCTACTAAAATATTTAGTTACACATAATTAAAATAAAACTAAAAAGAAAAGGACAAGAAAGAACTGAAAACCGCTCTTAGAAGTAGCCTCCAATTCCTCTCCCCCAAAGCTTCTCCCCAAATTGTGTGTCTTAGAGGTCTATTTATAGGCTTTAGGAGAGTCCTAGAAACCCTAGTAAACCTAGGAAATTCGGAATTCTATCTCCTATTCAAATTAGGAGATAATCCTAGTACAAATCGGATTAGGATTCGTCTAGAATTGCGTTCCTATCTTGCGGGGTGATTTTGGCATAGTGACAGTCCGAAATAGGAAAATCCTATTTCACAATGATTTGTAGCCTATTGAGTTAACTTTCCAATTCCATTAGAATCACCTCAATCCGATATTTGAACTGAAAGTTATGGCCAAAATACCAAGATATATGCAGAATCCAAATTTGAATCCAACTTGATTTTGACTCCAATTTGATAAATTTCGATTTAATCATTTTCTTTATTTGGTTAAACTTAATCACATCTTCTTGGTCTTCCCAATTTGCCCTTTAAGCTTGGAACTTTTCCAGAAACGCTTCCTTTTCTTCCATGACCTACAAAAACATAGAAAATACAAAAATGAAATGAAATAGCACAACTAACAGAACTAAGACATTAACAAATATAAATTAAGGAGCTTATCACACCCTTAAACTTACATATTGCTAGTCCCTTAGCAATACGAAACTAAAAACAAAATGAAAAACAAAGAACAAAAAGATAAATCCATTTTTCGTGGGATGTACGATTGCATTTAGCATATGCAACAAGCCTTTTACACCCCTATGAGTTCCCTAAAGGACGAGTGAAGTCTCGTAAGGGTTTTCTAGGAATGTTACCCACAAACATTATGCATAGTTCATGTTATCCAAAAATTAAAGTATCACTCAAAAACCATGATTTTCATTCATTAAGCAAGCTTAAAAAGATAAATTCCATCTTCTCGATGAATTGGAATTTTAAAAATCTAATAACTTACAAAAGACGGGCTAAGGCATCACCAGTTCGAGATAGTGTAAAGTGAACTAACACAACAAAATATGAAGCTTCCAAATAATTTTAATGTGTAATGTTTCAGTATCTCAAAATTCATTGAAATTCCCATTGGAATGAATAACAATGGCATAAATTTTTTTCTTTTCTTTTATTATTGGGCTTTACAATGTTTAGTTCCCTTAAGCTTTCTAATTGACCCATGTAGCGAGTATTGAGCCAATGACTCCCAAACCAGATGGTTTTAGGGCATTAGGTGTAGAGACACCTCTATGGACTTACTAACTCAAGTCAAAAGGGCTACGAAACTAAACTAGCCATAATTTAACCAAATCAAAATTTTCACCTTTGACGTGAACACTCAATGCTTTGAGGCAAGACGTCTAGTAACTTAGTGAAAGTTTATCAATGATCATCATTTTTTTTTCTTTCAATTATGCTAAAGTATCCAACCAATAAGTCATCTAGTTTCACCCAAAACATAGAAACATACACATCAAAACCACATGTCATATCCCACAAATCATGTGCTAATGTGCTTGTGTTAGAGTAGATCAAACATGTGAATTTTAAGTAACTAAACTTAAAACTTCAACATCAGATCATGTGTTCAAAATTTTAAGCTAACCAATGAAATCAAATAACATTTTTTTTTTCGGATCACACAAAATTTTAAGACAACATGAACATGGATATTTTTTTTTTAAAAAAAAAAAGTGGGACCAAGTGTGTGTAAATGTGTCCGCTATATCCCAAAACTTAAATTACACATTGTCCCCAATGTGTTTATAACATGAAAATATATCACCTGGGAGATGAAAAAAAATTGGTTGGAATAGGTATGACTCAAAGCATTCCCCCCAACTTGAACTCAAGCACACTTGTCCCTGAAAAACAAAACACTAAAGTAACAAAGGAAAAAGAAAACAAAATAAAAATAAAATGAAAATAAAACAAACAAATAAAGAAATAAAAAGGATATGCTATAGGGTGCCTCTCATGAGCACTAAGTTTAATGTCTTCAGCCAGACTGCTGTCCCCCTCTTAAACTTGAAGCACCGGTCTTTTCTTCTCTTGCACCAAAGAGAACGAACTTTTCCTATTGCAGGGGGATTCCAAGTTTCTGTAAATTGGGGTGGACCACTCTGAGTCTTCTCAAACAGTTTCTCATTTAGGAGAGAATCATGAATTGGAATAAAATAAGAAGAAGACTCAAGGAGCTTTTCTATCTTGATGTTCTCAATTTGCACATTTGGTAGCTCTAATAGACTTCTCTCTTGGCCTCTTGGTGTTTCAGGAATAAGAGCTAATATTGAAAAAGTCCTGGTACTCTCTTCTTTTTCCTAATGTGGCTCCTCTAGATCCTTAGTTTGCTCCTCTTTCCTCTCACTGACTTGATTTTCAACCACAACTTGATCATAAAATTGATCAAAGCACTCTCCCAAAGGATCTTCAAGACTTGGCTCACAAAAATTTTCCTCAACAGTTTCTTCATTTCTAGGTTTGGTGGTTGTTTGCTCAAGATAGTAGGCGTACTCATCCTCCATGTAGTATGCATTAGGATTTGCCACCAATTGACCTTGGCACTTTTCTTCCTTGAGGATATCCATTGTTTGCTTAAAGTGAGCATCCATCTTCTCATATGATTGTGTGATAGAGTTATTTATCCTTTTAAATGTTTGTCTATCTTCCTTTGCTTTGCTAAGAAAAGCTGACATCATTTTGTCTAATCTAGCCATTGCTTCTTCTAAGGCAGACCTTTTTGGAAAAGGTGGTTCTTCTTGATATTGTTGATGTGGAGAGGAATATAAATGATCATATATGGGAGATGACTCCTCTTCTTGTGCTCCTATCTTGAAAATGGATTGCCTTAGATTGAGGCTAAAACAAGAATATGATTGACCACAGAGCTGTGGAAATGGCTCCTCTTCTTGGCATTGTGGAGGCCAATAGGTGGAAGATGGCTCCTTCTGGTATGCTTCTTCTTCTTCTACTTTGCGAATATCAGCTTCTTGTTTGAGGTAGGCCTTTGTCTTTGCAATCAATGATTTCATCATATCTAAAGTCTCTTCAGAAAATTCAAGAGGAGGTGGACCAGCTGGATATTGCTGTCGTGGGGCTGATTAAGAGGAATATGCATGATTATAGAACTGCTGATATGATTGAGGTTGCAGTCCATGTAATTGTGGAGCATGAATTTCAGGATCTTGAGCTTGCCATGAGATATTTGACTGTTGGCTTTGTGCTAGGTCATAAGAATCAAAATAGTTGTCATCCCCCGGTCTAGAGAATGATGTGTTCATATGCCCATAAGAATAGTTAGGAAACTGTCGTGTTGAGGGACAATTTCTAACATGGTATAAGGGTTATGGCAATATGAACATGGTCCATGGGGTGTCAGAATGTTTCCCCACATGTGTGAAAAAAAAAAAGAAAAACTAAAGATGTTAAAATTAAAAGCGAATTAAAAAAAAATAAAAACTTACGAAGTTGAAGACTTGAATGACCCTGCATGGAAATAAAAAATAAAAAATAAATCAGATCAGTAAATAAAATAGTTTATGTGCTGCAGTCTAGATCAATCGAACTAGTATGAGCACTCGATCGCATTGGTGTGCTCGATCACCCTAGAATGGGCGCTCGAGCGCACCTCTAGAGGCAGAATAGGAACTACGAAATATCAGAGGATGGGAAAAAAAATTAAAGTAGGGAAAGAAAAAAAAAATTCTAAACAAAATTAAACAATCCTCAACAATGGCGCCAAAAACTTGTTGTGCCAAATACTACATAAATTAATAGATAATATTTAGTACGTTTTACTCACAAGTACACAAGATTAAAACAACAGTATAGCAGGCAGATACGAGATCATTCCCACGAGGATTGTCAATTTTGCTTAGAATTAAATAACTAAATTAAAATATCAAACTGTCACAAAATTGATATTAAGAAAATAAATAAACATAAAGATAAATAAAATTGTAGGGCTTTGATATCCACCACTAATCATATTTAAATAATATAACAATATGCCAATGCTTTAATCACATTATGAATACTTAATATTTGCCAACCTAAGGGTATGGGTGTCTACTCCTTAACGTATTGGTTTCCCTAAGCAACGAATTAGGCATGGGTGTCTACTATAATTTTTTTCTTTCTTAAAGGATTTAACATTTGTGTCTATTAAGTTGTTCTTTAAGAAAGCATAAAAACTGTAAAAACCAACTAACACATAAGGCCTAGGTATGTGTGTCTACTCCTGGTTCCCCATGTTGACTAACTCAAGAACTCGGCGTGGATATCTTTTGTTACTTTTATTAAATCTAGGACTTGATCATCCAAATTAATTTAATTAACTAATCCATATAACATGCATATAATGGCCAATCACATACATATGAGGAATTCAATAAAACATGCATTAATCAAGTTAAGCAACACAATATGATTATTACAAAGGTGCCAATATTGAAATATTAAATAAGCATAATTAGGGTCACAATCCATCCCTACTAAAATATTTAGTTACACAAAATTAAAATAAAACTAAAATGAAAAGGACAAGAAAGAACCGAAAACCGCTCCAAAAAATAGCCTCCAATTCTTCTCCCCCAAAGCTTCCCCCCAAATTGTGTGGCTTAGAGGTCTATTTATAGGCTTTAGGAAAGTCTTGGAAACCCTAGTAAACCTAGAAAATACGGAATTCTATCTCCTATTCAAATTAGGAGATAATCCTAGTACAAATCGGATTAGGATTTGTCTAGAATTACGTTCCTATCTTGCGGGGTGATTTTGGCATAGCGACAATCCGAAATAGGAAAAATCCTATTTTACAATTATTTGTATCCTATTGAGTTAGATTTCTAATTCCGTTGGAATCACCTCAGTCCAATATTTGAGTTGAAAGTTATGGCCAAAATGCTGAGATATGTGCAGAATCCAAATTTGAATCCAACTTGATTTTGACTCCAATTTGATAAATTCCAATTTAATCCTTTCCTTTATTTGGTTAAACTTAACCACATCTTCTAGGTCTTCCCAATTTTCCCTTTAAGCTTGGAACTTTTCTAGAAACGCTTCCTCTTCTTCCATGACCTACAAAAACACAGAAAACACAAAAATGAAATAAAATAACACAACTAACAAAACTAAGAGATCAACAAATATAAACTAAGGAGAATATTTAAGCTCTTATCATGTCACAATAACAAACTTGTATCATTAAGCAAGTCCTAAACTAATTGGGTAGCAGCAACCATGCCACTCCTAGTGTGTAGAGTCAAGTTTCCTAAAAGAGTAGCAACAGCGTAAGTCTAATGACTTAATAAGTAAACCTCACAATTTAGGTATGACATGAGCCATGATTATGCAAAAGTAAATGTGCAATTTGATTAAGAATCCAAAAGGAGCATTGTCTCCGTTAATACATCATTTAGTAGAGTTTTTGGGTTTTTAAAGATTGTGGTGTACTACCGGCGGAAATAGTAAGTGTTTTAATGTAGAAAAGTAGTGCTCTTATAGGTCGTAACTATCATATATGGTCTACCTGAGATATTACCCATTCTTAGTGGGGTTGGCGATGTCCCGAGGGACCTATAGTATAATGTTCGTGCCCTAGCCATTGCATGCTACCATACATAACATTAGCTGCACGACAAAGTCTATAACAACCTAGGGAAAAACGCTAGCCACATCTGCGCTATCACCCCAAAAGGACTAGTCAATTTGAAGCTTCCCTATAATTCATTATAAAGCCCAGTTTCACCTAGTAACTAAGCAATGTGGGACTTAACACTCATGACTACCTTTATAAATTATCCACTCTATGTGGGCTTCTTCTCATCTTCCTAATATGGGACCAGAGTGTTACAAACTCCCCCTCTTAAATTCTTGATGTCTTCATTAGAGCCATGTCATTTAGTGCTCCAATACCATATAACCTGGCGTTACTAGGTGGCTCTGATACCACTTATAACGACCTATGGAAAAGCACTAGCCACATCTGCGCTATCACCCCAAAAGGACTAATCTATTTGAAGCTTCCCTATAATTCATTATAAAGCCCAGTTTCACCTAGTAACTAGGCAATGTGGGACTTAACACTCATGACTACCTTTATAAATCATCCACTCTATGTGGGCTTCTTCTCATCTTCCTAATATGGGACCGGAGTGTTACAAAGTCCAACCTCGGGTGGCCCACACTGCTAATGATCTCTGTCTTGTAGTGATCACCCTTATGGCTACGCAGGCCACAAACAACCATTGGATCCAAGGCCCATATAACACATACACATTTGACCATATTATCAAGTTCATATAGTAAGCCTGTGACCATTTATTCCGCATGTACCGGCGTACCATGTCTTACGATGTATCTTAACAACCAGTTTATAATACAATTACCAAGTATTTACAAAAGTATGCATACTCATATCATACTCGTGGTCAGTCAACTAAGATATCCCACATTTTAATAAAAAGGGTTGTAAGTGTTTACTAACCTCGCACATTTGAGCGATTCCTCCGACATAGCTAACTCTTGATACAATGGAATATCATGCACCATTATACGCAAAGCTAGAGGACCTTATGAGTAAAATACTATGCCTAACAATAGGTTGGCTTAACCTAAAGTACACATGAGTGAGGGTTAAGGCAAATGCCTAGCTCTTAGGCCGTACGTCTTGTTAGTGAGTTAGGCAAAACCACTAAGGCTCCAACGGTGTTTTAAGGGTCCTATCTCAACTCTAGGCTACTGTATCACCTCTAAGCTAGTAAATAAGTACATGCAACATAAGAAAACTTAACACATACAACACAAGGAATCAAAGGAGTGTGAAAAAAATTTTGAAGACATTTCTTGTTTTCTAAGAAAATGAGCACATAAACTTAACGTAATAACTTTAATATAACAAAATAACTTAAAACATGGAGATGAGTAACAATTACCTCAATTAGTTGCAAAACACGAGCTTCCTTTCACAAAACCCTCCTTCAAGCCCACAACTCTCAAGAACATACTCTCACAAGATTCTGGCAGCCTAGGGGCGTGCCAGGAGAATGAAATGGGATGGGAGAACAAGTGGGGTTGATGGGTATTTATAGGGGAAGGATGCTACCAACTCTCTGAAAAGCAGCGGACGTCTACCAAACCCTAGCGTACGTTTGGTACTACTTACACAGTGGGTAAAAGGGTGCAATGTACGTCCAGGTATTACCCAAAGGTTATTCCAAAAAGTAGCGTACGTCCGTGTACTTTTGAGCATACGTCTGTATACTATTCACAAAGTACGGTGTACTATTGCGAGCGTACATCCGCACTAGAAACAAAGCATACGTCTATGACCCTAGCGTATGTCCACTCCAGAGGGTTAGTGTTCGAGGTTATGGAGCCTCAAGGGAATAGCTTTGAGGATGATATGGAGTTTAGTACCCCTTCCTAAAAAAAGGAAAATAATACAAGGGTAAGTCCGACTACTTAGTGAGTAGAAATCCACATAACGTACCCGTCATTAATTTGTGGATTCTTTTACTTATAAAACACATGCAGCATTATGAGATGACAGTTATCATGCAAGTGATGTATATATAATATAATATATGCTTATAATCAGGAGTAATAGTAATAGTTCAACAATATGGTCTACCTGAGATATTACCCCTTTTTAGCAGGGTTGACGCTGTCCCAAGGGACCTGTTGTACAATGCCAGTGCCCCAGCAATTGCACGAAACATACCATACATAACACTAGCGGCACGACTGAGTTCAACCTCGAGTGGCCCATACCGCTAATGACGTCCGTCCTATAGTGACCATCCATTGGGAATGGCTGCATCATTGGTCACGAGTCATTGGATCCAAAGCCCCCACACACGTACACATTGACTATAAAGCTAACCTGTATAGTAAGCCCATGGCCATTACTACCGCACATACCGGTGTACTATGTCTTATAATTCAATTAGTCTTATCAGTCTTCTACATGCACATTTTTACAAGTCTCATTATTATCTTGTTAACAGATACACGTTTTCACAAAAGAGAGTTCCCCGTAGTTCCAAAATGTATTTCATAAGAGTTGCAAAACATGCATGTTTGATATATACAAAATACGTGCAATGCAAGAAAAGTAACAACATAGCATCCATGTGAGTTTGTACTCACCCAGGGCGTAAAGCTCCTCTATGTAATTCTCTTGAGGCTCCATAACCTCAAATACTGAGAAAAGACCTATTATCAGTTCTATTTATACTAAAGCACAACTCTATAACAAGAAAATAGGAGCTATGGGACGGCTGGTGAAAATAGGGTTTCCCTGTCACACACTGACCGTACGTTCGAGCTCGGGTCCGTACGTCCACTGTGACACGAAAGGCCGTATGTCTGGTCACGAGATCGTACGTCCGCTCTGACGTCTTTTGGGGAGAACCTCATTTTCTCTCCATCATCTGCCTATTCTCTGATTCCTAAGGCCAACAAAGGCTACCTAGGGCCTCCTAACTCAGATTGAAACCTCTATGCAAAGAAACAACGCTAAGCTATTAAAACGCTAGCCTAAGCAAGATTAAAGCACAACTAAGCTGACAACTACAACTAGCAACATATAACTATAATCGAGCAGCATAACGACATATTAAAAAGCTAAGGAAACCGAGTGTTACCTTCTTAAAGCAAAACCTCGAGAATTCCTCTTCCAACAACTTCGAAACACTCACGAAATCTCACAAACACTCACAAGACAGCCTAGGGGCGAAAAAGGGGGTTTAGAGGCAAGAGTGGTGTGAAATGGGCGAGAGGGTGAGGGGGTATTTATAGGGCCAGAAAGCAGCGGATGTCTGGTCCTAAGGGCGTATGTCTGGTACTATTGTTTAGTGGTCCAAAGACTATCTCGTACGTCTAGGTATTAACCGAAGGGTATTGCAAAAAGTAGTAGACGTTCGGTCCTAATGGCGTATGTCCGATACTATTCCACAGCGGTCCAAAAGCTGTTTCGTACGATTAGGTATTACACAATGGATTATGTGAATAGTGCCTCGTACGTCTGTCCAAAGTGGCGTACATCCGCTGTACTGTTCACAAAGTATGATTGTACTATCTATCAGACTGTACGTCTGGTGGGGGACCACCGTACGTCCACACTAAAGACAACATCGTATGTCTGCCAACCCTAGCATACATCCGCACTAAAAGACAAACTAGAAGACAAATTCCCAAAATGCCCTTCTAGCTTATCCTAGTGACCCAAAGTCTAAATTAACCCTTTATCTAAGCCACTTATGCTTAGTTAAATATTTGGGTCACTACATTCTCCCCTCCTTATAGAAATTTCATTCTCGAAATTTAAGAGCTCTCATGACACAAGAAGAAACAGTAGTATCATCTTAACGTCTGTAGTTTTACAAGGTCTATGCTCATCCATGTCCTTGGAAAAATCTTATCCCGTTCACTCTCATAGCATGAACCTCCTTCGTCCAATATAAAGCGTTCAATGTCGGCATCCTCATGAGTTGTCACAAATCCATTTACGAGTCACCAAGGGTGTCGTAGTTGATATTACCCACACTATATCAATCATTGCCAAATCTACGACTCCTAAATTCACCAAAACAAGTCAAGCCCGTGGGTATCTTTGACATGATTCCATACTTCCTAGCCGGAAGCAACTTTTCCCTAATCGACTACTCTTAGCGAATCCAAATGTAATGGTTACCCATAACCGTAACAGATAGGCACACAACCCAAAAGAAATTAACCATACGAATAAAATCCTTGAACCTCAATGTGCCAACATCATACTTAGTGTTTCCTACACTGTACCAATCCTCAACAATCTCGATACCCAAGTCGAGTAATTTCACATACAGTCTGAGTCAATGGGTATCCAAGCCATAACCTTATAGAGAAAACAAACTCTTTCTTACACGATTATCCTTTAAACCAAAACAAGGATAGGTATACTGTCAAAGTATAATCTTGAGAAAAGAGTTATCAAGTTTGGGGGTAAGGCAACCTTGTATGCCAGTCTCCCATTCCTCCTCAAATCACATCACTTCCCTCATCGATGACATATTTAGGAGCACACGATCTCCTACTTCGTGTTCCGAAGGTCATCCATAGTTATCAGCATAACTCTTCTACCAACCCTAGGATGCACTTATCCTTTGTCTAATGATAAGCACTTGAATCACTTCAAGCCCCAACATTGTTTCCTTCCAACGTTGTCCTAATACTAGGGTGACTGACACTTACTTCCATAAAGTGCTTAGTAAGGCGGCATTCCAGAAGTCGCCTGTAATGGACTTGATGAAAGGTAGGTACTAAACTCCAATCCTGACTTCTCCTTGTCTTGTACATCTTGGTACTTCTAGAATGCACAGTATACGAAGAATGATGAGTCTTCCTCAAAATCTCCTTTCTTAGTCTTTCACCCTTTGACACACACCTATGGGTCAGCAACTTAACATCCTTAAGGCAAAATCCTTATGCCTTAACAACTGCTTGATCTTAGTGCACTTATGGTCCTCTAACTGAGCGACCTTAATTCAAGCAAACAATCCTGATCCAACCACCAAGTTAGACAAGTGTGCAGACGCACCTTCATCTACCACTTCTACTCCTATCCTAGTGAATTCCATAACCAACTAGGGTTGAGAAATTCCAAGAGTGATAATCTATTGGATTAGGGCCATGACCTTTCTACTTAAGGCATCAGCTATTATGCTAGCTTGATCACAACCCTTAGATCAACTCTAGCCATTTCCTTTGTCTCCTTAGACAACAATACCCGAGAACTCCTCAGTCCATTCAGGGACAAAAAGATTCTCTAGAATCTCTCAACTCTTAAGTAACCCAAAATCATTTAGTCCAATACAAGATCAATGGGTATAAGATTTACTAATTGCCCTTAACCAGAATCCAGGTCCAAAAATATAATGCCTTAACCTACTTCTAATGGGCAATGAATAAAACCAGGAATCTTATCATCAACACATCAACAAAGTGTAACAGCATCATGCATTAATAAAACTCTTAGTTAATGTTATACTTTTAGGTCCAAAACCCCAAAGCAAGTGCAAATACAAACAAAATACAATCGGCTGATGTATGAGTAAACATCCAATAACCCAGCCCTTAACTACAAAATAAGACAAACCCACATGCCTTAAACAACTCTAGTGGTTATGCTTAACCCTTGTCCTATCATCATTCCCTTCCAGGTGAACCAGTACCATTCCTTTTGGTCTGGTTGTAGTTCCGAATGAAGTGTCCCACCTTGCCACATCCATAGCACAAATTCTTTCTTGATCTGCATTTCCCAAAATACAGTCTGCTACACCCATGGCACCAACAACACTTTTCCTTCTTGGAATGCAACTCTCGGGGTGTACTCCTCCTTAAGCTCCATGAGTATTCCCGATAAAACTCTTGAATCGAGTCCATAGAATGGCCTCCTCGCTTCATAATTCCATCACCAACGAGTTTCTCTTAGCGTACCACCATCGCCTTGCTTCTCTAGAGAACTTATAGGCTGTGTACTTGACTCTTTGCTCCTCAGTGCAGTCCATAACTCGTAGCAGCTCCTCCAAGCTCATAAGCCACTCTCTCGCTTCTCTAGAATTCAGGTTCCCCTTAAACATAGGGAAATGATGCTTATAGAACTCCTTGAAAGAGCAACCTTTGCTTCCACTTGGAGTAGGGACTCCTCATACGTTGACCAATGCTTCCACAAGACGACTTGCTACAGCTTCCAATGCTTGGGTAGCATCTAGAACGTTCCTCATCTTTTCATTGGGTTGGGATGGTCTCCTACCTTCGTTGCTTCCAATGACGTCATGTCGTGGTGACATCTCTGCAGTCACAATGATTATCAGCCCTAACTTCGAAGCACTACACCGAGCCTTGCTCAAAATGTCAAACCTAATCGCAAACCTATCCGTACTAAGTGCCTAAACTGCTACTACCTTAGCCAAAGACCTAATACAGATTCTAAGATTAAGACCTTATGCAACTATCTTAGTGCAGATCAATCCTAATCTTCAAAATTGCACCATCAAAGCGGTCCTAGTCTTGACTTCAATACTGTATCAGATCCCTAAAATCCTCAAGTCCAACATCCTCAAGATCATAAGTATCGAAATCCTGTATCCCTTGTATACATATAATCCATCCTATGTTCTGGTAGATCATCTCTTAGCACCTAATAGATTAGGTCCTATATTCCGCTAAGTGAAAAGCTCTAATGAATCCAGATCTAACTCCTAATAGATCCATTCCTACGGTTCGAAGAGCAGCTGCTCTGATACCAACTGTAATGCCCCAAGAATTAATTAACTGGTAATTAATTCAACGGTTCGTCTCTCAGCCTTTTTCCACTCCGAACAAGACTTTCAGGACCTCTACTCCTCAAAAACAGAGGATACTAAGCAGTAGAAGTAATAAAGTACTATAAACATTAATCAGTATAACCAGAGCGTCTAACCAAAAATCATCAAAGTAGCGAAAATCATACTATATACACCAGTACAAGGGATCTATGCAAATCCTTAATATGCAAGCAAGCATGCATCAAGCCCTAATGTTTAAAACATAACTCAAAAGTACTAGTTACCATGAGTATCCACTTAAGCTTGCAATAAGTCCTCAAGTATCTCTTAGATCGAATCCTCCACAAGAATTGGATGCTTCACAGTATCCACTATCTAGAACAGCATAATCGTACATATGGAGAAAAAAGGGAAATAATACAAGGGTAAGTCCGTTGACTTAGTGAGTAGAAATCCACATGACATACCCGTCATTAATTTGTGGATTCTTTTACTTATAAAACACATGCAGCATTATGAGATGACAATTATCATGCTGGTGATGTATATATCATATAATATATGCTTATAATCATGAGTAATAGTAATAGTTCAATAATATGGTCTACCCGAGATATTACCCCTTTTCAGCAGGGTTGATGCTATCTTAAAGGACCTATAGTACAATGTCAGTGCCCCATCAATTGCACGAAACATACCGTATGTAACACTAGCGTCATGATCAAGTTCAACTTCGGGTGGCTCACATCACTAATGACGTCCGTCCTATAGTGACCATCCATTGGGAATGGCTGCATCATTGGTCACGAGTCATTGGATCCAAAGCCCCCACACACACACACATTGACCATAAAGCTAACCCGTATAGTAAGCCCATGGCCATTACTACCGCACATACCGGTGTACCATGTCTTATGATGCAATTAGTCTTATCAGTCTTTTACATGCACAGTTTTATAAGTCTCATTATTATCTTGTTAACAGACATACGTTTTCACAAAAGAGAGTTCCCCATAGTTCCAAAATGTATTTCATGAGAGTTACAAAACATGCATATTTGATATATACAAAATACGTGCAATGCAGAAAAAGTAACAACAAAGCATCTATGTGAGTTTGTACTCACCCGGGGCGTAAAGCACCTCCATGTAATTCCCTTGAGGCTCCATAACCTCAGGCCAATCACTGAGAGCCCACACTTCGGCCTCATCCAATGGAACCAGAGTTGTTCCCACATGCCCAGAGCCGCACCAAAGCCAGAGCTAGAGCTAGAGCCCATGGACATTCAGGAGATGGTAGCTGAGCAGGAGAGAGCAGCTTAGCCAAAGAGGGCGGTAGAGTATGACGAGTAGCCAGAAGAAGAAGAAGAGTATGAGGAGACGATCACTCTCAGAGCTGCTGATTTTTATGCTCTGTAGGACACCCTAAAGGACATCCGATTCCAGATTGCGGACATACAGAGGGATGCACGCCAGGACAGGCTCGAGACCAGGACATGTTGCGAGCCATTCTAAACAGGCTGCCACCAGCTCAGTGACGTCTCCGTGACATGTTGGTTATTTTTTACACCCCTCGCACTACATTTGTATTTTCTATATCCGCACACTGTGGGCAGTGCGAATTTTGAGTTTGGGGTATTATTTGTGCACATTTTGTTTTCGATTATGCATTTTATTTTAATTATGGTTTATTTTCTTTTGTGAGCTTAATTTAATGAACACATGATCACTTTGTTAAGGGAATTTAAATTATGTTATTTTCTTTGGCAGTATGAGATATTACAATTCAATTTGATTTTCATGAGCACATTTGGCACGTAGTTTATGGGATAAAATGTTGAGTTTGGTCATGTTAGTTTTGTAACCTTAAATGCAGTTGGGTAATCTGTTGGGAAATAACCTTGGTTTATGTTAAAAAAAAAATGATGATCATTTTGAGCTTTCCACCGAGTATCCAGATCTCGTGCCTCATTAAGCATTGAGTGTTCACGTAAAAAAGTGAGAAGTTAGACTTGATTAGCAAAGCTTCGTAGGCTTTTTGACTCGAGTTAGTAGGTCCTTAGGGGTGTCTTTACACCTAATGTCCTAAAACCTTTTGGCTTAAGAGTCATTGACTTAACGCTTGATACATGGGTCAACTAGACAGCTTAAGGGAGCTAAGCAATAAAAAAAAATATTTTTTTTGAAATAAACCTTGGTTATTGTGTCCGATGGGTAGTCTAATGAATTTTAAGGGTCGAAGCATGCATGACTAAGATTAGTTTTGAAATCCCATAATTATGTGTTGAATTCACTTTCACTAGAATTGATTAGTGTGATATCTCATAATGCCATGTTTGTAGCTTGATTGATAATTCCTTGAAAATTGTGAAGATGGTGTTTGTTTGGTTAAGTTTGCTCAAGAATAAGAACCATAACTGTTATATTGTTGCATTGTTGAAAATAAAATGTTTGTATAATGTTTGTGGGTATCATTCATGAAAAACCCTCACGAGACTTTACTCGTCCTCTAGGGAATTCCTAGAGGTTTAAAAGGCTTGTTGCATAGGCTAAATGCAACCGTTCTCCCATGAAAGCGGACCTATGTTTAATTGTGTTTTTCATTTTGTTTTGCTAATGGACTAGCAAAATATAAGTTTGGGGGTATTTGATGAGTGTTGTTTAGTGCTTAATCAAACCCCTTTATTTATGTTTGTTAAGCCTTTAGCACTGTTAATATCTAACATTTTAAGTTGTTTGTAGTGTTTTGTGATGTGCAGGTCTTTGCATCAACACGTGGATAAAAGGGGCAAAATGGACTTGAAGAGAATTAATGGAGTCCCTGCCAATGCCCTCGATCACACTTGGTGCGATCGAGCGCAACTGCGATCGAATGCAAGGAGCAGGTTCAAATGCAGGTCCAGTCAACCCGGGTCTCACGCTGTTGCCCTAGCCGGCCCTACGATTCCATTGCTTCCAGCCTTGTGCCATTATAGTTATTTGTGTTTGATCGCAGGGTGTACGATCGAACATATGCATCAGTACGATCGAACGCATGGCCTGCGTTCGAACGCAGCCCTATGACTTGGCAGCACACCAGTTTTCTATAAATAGGCCCCTTAGTGCATTTTGACGAGAGTTCTTATTTTTTGGCGCGTTTTTAAGAGCATTTGCCATTGTTTAGGCCCTGCTCTGCCCATTTATTTGTAGCACTTCAATATTAATTTATTTTAATGCTTTCTTATAAGTTTCCTTCATTTTATTTATACATGGGTGGCTAAATCTTCAACTAAGGTTGAAGATGAAGCCTCACCCTTAGCACTTTTTTAATGCTTTTACATTTAACGCATTACTTTCCGTCATTTACAGTTCATGTTCGTTTCATTTCCATTTATGTGACAAAGTTGTTGTGATTGTTGATTGCGATGCATTGGAAGTCGAACCCTTGTTGTGTTTCAAGCCGGGTGCACAACGGATGAGTGAAACTCAATTAAATATCCACTGTGATCCATGGATACAGTGGATGATTCTATTGAGAATCACTATCCATTGTAGCTCCTTAACTGTAAACACATCTAGCGGTTCGACTAGTATCAAAACAGCAATAGAATATGATTTAAGTTCAAATCAATAGACAGAAGTGTGTATTTTACATTTAAGCAAGCATTTTTATTGGGTGAGGTTGAGTCTTTAGCCTTAGTTATTTTTATTCATTCATTTATGCTTTTTAGAGTAGTTTATTATTTTTGCAAGTTTTGTGTTTGATCATACGACCAACTTTGGAACTAGGTTAAAATAGGGTTAATCTTGGTTTAATATTAATTTTTGAACAAATGCCTTTCCCTGTGGTTCGATCCCGTATTTCCCAACGCTACACGGTCAATGACTCGTGCTATTGCGAGTGCAATAAAATTTGCATATCAACAACCTTAGTACTTTATCTTTGTTTTATTTTATTTAGTTTATGTTTATGTTTATATTTTCAAAAAAAAAAAAAACCCAAATTCAAACCTCTTTTGGAACTAGGTTAGGGTTTAATTAATTTAGTTATAATTTGTCCTTTCAAAAATAGAATTCCCTATGGGTTCGATCTCGTACTTGCAAAATATTATATTGCAAACTATTCATGCACTTGCAAGTATATTAAAATTTGTACAACAGGTTTCTCTAGCAGTTTCGGAGCAAGCTTCATGGCCTTTAGCATTTCCTCTTCATTGATGAACTCTTCAACCTTGTCCAACAATTCCTAGAGGCTGCCCAATTGTCTCCACGTAATCTTAGTTGCTACTGGTTCCTCGGAAGAGATGCCACAATAGACGGCAAAAAATATCACACTATCAATGGGGTCTTCTACTTTCAATTGCTTAGTGTTGAATCGGATTTATGCTCTGTCCTTTCTGCTTATGGAGTGTTAGAAGATATCTGGAGGGCTTCTTCCTCTCCCGAAACCCTAGGAAATGGGTTAAGAGGATTCGAGCAAGATCTTCAAAGGTACCTATGGAGTTGGGCACCAGATTTTGGTACCACTCCCGAGCATTTTCCGAGAGTGTGGTAGGGAATGCCCGACAAGCTATCTCGTTAGACGTGGCATGCAGTGCCAAATGCATCCAATAATTCTCCGGGAGCTCGGTTGGGTCTCTGACCCCGCTATAACTTGGGATCTGAGGCGCTTTGAGCTTATTATGGAGCAAATGGTCAATCACTTGCTTGGTGAAGGGTGTTTCTATCTCGGTAGAAAGAATGCTCACTACTACTGCTTTATGCTTGATCGGTGCCTAAAAGTGCTTATTTGGACCCCTTAATTTATATTCGTTAGGCCTTTGGCATTGTTAATATTTAATCATTTTTAGTGTTTTTAGTATTTTGTGTTGTGCAGGACATTGCATTAAAACATGGCTAGCAAAAGGCAAAATGCAAATGCACCAAGTGAAGAAGTGATTCTCGCCAAGTGCGTTGAACGCGCTTGGGTGCGTCAACGCACTCACGCACGCACGCATGAGCGGTGGTCAACGCATGCCCAGCCCTTGCGGTTATCTGCGTTGACGCAAGGGACCTGCGTTGAGCCGCCTAGTCGTAGCCGCCACAAAGCGATTATTTGCGATCGAAGCACGCCTGCGTTCGACCACAAATAAGCGTTCGAACGTAGGTAGTGCGTTGAACGCACTCCTATAAATAGGACCTTGTGTATTTTCTTATTCTTGACGTTTGGAGGTGCCCTTGAGGACAAAAACCTCCCTGCTTATCATCGTAAACCTCTAAATTGTCATTTATTTATTTTATGTTTTATTTACGCTTAATTAGTCTCTTAGTCCTTCACTTGAATTTATTTATTTATATTTATGTTTAGTTCGTATTATTTCATTTAATTTATGTCTATTCGTTTCAATGCATTTTAGTGACAAAAGTGTATTGATTGTTGTTTGCAATCGTTGAACGTCGACTATTGTTGCAACCGGAGATACATCGGATATTCGTCTTGGACCATTATCCGTTGTGACCTCTTGTATAAGTTGTTTGCCTCGGATAGATCGACAAGATTGTGTAGCAACAATAGGATATACATATGTGCTTATCGATAGACGGAAAATATGAACAATGTGTTAACGCCGTATTATGCCTTGTAGCATAAATGTTTAATACATATGAGCTAAGCATATTTATATATTAAATTAATTTATTGTGAGGTGGATTAGGGACTTAGTTATTTTTATTTCTTTATTTTATTGCATTTATAGTTTAGTTTATTTTATGCACGTTACCTGTTTGTTTTTGGGACTAGGTTAAGATAAGTTTAATTTAAGCACTTTAAAATTGATTTTTGACAAACACGATTCTCTGTGGGTTCGACACTCGCACTTGCACAGCCACATTACTACGATCGACTCGTGCAATTGGCGAGTACTATTTTTGGGATCAAATTTTGGCGCGTCGGGAATCGTGTTTTGTTAAAATTGATTTTTCTTGCTTAGATTAATTTTATCTTTCTACTAGTTATTTTAATTGTGCAATTATTTTATTTTGTTTCGTGCTTTTGTATAGATAAAATCCAAAAAAAGTAAAAAAAAAAAAAAATTTTCAAAAAAAAATTAGAGTAGCGTTTTTGTTTCCTTTTTTTTAGTTTCGCTCGTTACGGAAAATCAGCGCCACTGCGATTGAACACATATATTGCGGTAACGACCGCCACTTATTCCAGGAAGTTGCGATATACGCCGCCACGCTTCAAGCGTGCAGCACGGCCTTGACAGAGACGCGGCAATTCTGCGGTCGAACGCGACTCAGTGCGTTAACGCACTTCAAAACGCCATATCTTTGGAACGACCGTCGTGTCCTTTTTTTTAGTTATTTTATTTAATTATTGCTTTGCCTATTATTATTTATTTATTTTTAGATTTGTTTAGTTTAATTTTATTAGCTTTTTAGTTTTTGTTTTTAATTTCATTGAGTTGTTTGGAAAATCAGCACCGATGCGGTAACGCAGATTATTGCGGTCGAACGCACTTGTGCCTATTCCCAGATACCGGCTGACACGCCGCGGCGCGTTCCATGAACGCAGTTCGTTCAATGTTTTCCTTTTTATTATTTTTGTTTTATTTGATTATTAATTATTTATATATTGTGCCTGTTTTATTTGTTTTTAGTTTTGTTAGATTAAATTTATTTTTATTTGTTAATTAGTTTAATATTTTGTTAGTTTATTTGTTAAATTGTTTAGTTTATTTTTATTAGTTGTAGTTTATTTGTTATTGATATTGTTTCGTGGGATATTTTGAAGCTGTTTGGGTGAAGCATGAGTCTTCCGTTTAATATTTATGATGTTTCTATCACTTTGCACCCACATGAACCATGTTCACTACTCGCCATCACCATAGTTTAGGTGATTGTCCACACTGGGACAATTTCCTAATTTTTCAAATGAGCGATTGAACACCAATTTCTCCAGATCTGGGTTTGAATCAAATTCAAATATTTATAACCTTGAATTTGGAGCAACCATTCTTATTTTTATTTACCGCATTTTTATTTTCTTTTTGCTATTTTATTTTCTTGTATATATTTTATTTGTTTGATTTCCTAACAATTAACCTTTGATGTTTGATCTTTGAGAAGAAAAGATTCTGTTAGTTTTTGATGTGTTTGATGTTTAAGTTTGGGGCGCCTTGGACTTTGCACATCCTAGTTCCTCATCCCATTGTAATGTATTTCTTGCCACATTTGGGACAATGTGTCATTTAAGTTTAGTGTGGACAAACATTCTGTCTGTCTTTTTATTTGTTTTATTTTATTTTTGCATGTATATATTTGATTTTGCCATGTATATAAAATTTTTTTTTTCTTTTTGTTTGTTACTATGTTGTTGATTGGTCATGACTTACATCATAATTGTGGATTGCATGTCATTGGTTTGTTTAACTTGTTTGAACATTGCCTATCATTAGAAATCACAGTTTTGATTCATGTGTTGGATTAGAGACTCACTTGTTTGATTGAAATTTCACATGCACACTAGCATTAGGGTCTGGGGTATGAGATTTGACTTTGAAGCATGTGTCTTAAGATTTCTAGGTTTATGATGTGATGATGAAAACCTTGGCTTTAATAAAAAAAAAAAAATCAAAATCATAATAAAGTGAATTTTTCATTGAGTAACCGGACCTCTTGCCTGGCCAAGCAATGAGTGTTCGCGTCAAAAGATGAGAAATTGCTGTTAAAAATTGTATGGCTAGTTAGGCTTCGTAACTCTTTTTGACTTGAGTAATTAAGCCCTTAGGGATGTCTCTACATCTAGTGCCCTAAAAACCTGGTTTGGGAGTCAAACGCGTCATTTAGAAGTTTAAGGAAGTCAACATTGCACAGCCTACACAAAAAAATTGCATCTTTCAATTTAAGCCTTGGTTGTATTTATCACATTGTTTTTCCTTTAAATTCTGGGATACATGTCTTTGGAGAGTGATTGAAATCCCATGATCTTATTGTTAGTTCACTTTGCACATAATGGAGCACGTGTTGTCTCAATTTTCCAACCTTGAGTGAAAGGATGTTTGGATGCCTGATGATGTGGTTCATATGTTTAACATGTTAAATCTACTAATGATGTATGAACCATGTGTTTAAGTGTTGGGCTTTATCTAATTAATAACATAGTGCCAAACAAATGTTTGTGGGTGTCATTCCTGAAAAACCCTCACGAGACTTCACTCGTCCTCTAGGGAACTCCTAGAGGTTTAAAAGGCTTGTTGCATACGCTCAATGCAATCGTTCTCCCACGAAAGCGGACTTATGTTTTATTGTGTTTTCCGTTTTGTTTTGCTAAGGGACTAGCAAAATGTAAGTTTGGGGGTATTTGATCGGTGCCTAAAAGTGCTTATTTGACCCTTAATTTATATTCGTTAGGCCTTTGGCATTGTTAATATTTAATCATTTTAGTGTTTTTAGTATTTTGTGTTGTGCAGGACATTGCATTAAAACATGGCTAGCAAAAGGCAAATGCAAAATGCACCAAGTGAAGAAGCCGATTCTTGCCAAGTGCGTTGAGCGACTTGGGTGCGCTCGAACGCACTCACGCACGCACGCATGAGCGGGTCGAACGCATGCCCAGCCGGCCTAGCGGTTATCTGCGTTCAACGCAAGGGACCTGCGTTGACGCACGCTTAGTCGCCCTAGCCGCCACAGCGGTTATTTGCGATCGATCGCGCCGCGCTGCGTTCGACCACAAATAAGCGTGCGTTCGAACGTGGGTAGTGCGTTGAGCGCACTCCGATGTCTGCCACCTATAAATAGGACCTTGTGTATTTTCTTATTCTTGACGTTTGGAGGTGCCCTTGGAGGACAAAACCTCCCTGTTTATCATCATAAACCCTCTAAATTGTCATTTATTTATTTTATGTTTTATTTTACGCTTAATTAGTCTCTTAGTCCCTTCAGTTGAATTTATTTATTTATATTTATGTTTAGTTCGTATTATTCGTCATTTAATTTATGTCTATTCGTTTCAATGCATTTTAGTGACAAAGTGTATTGATTGTTGTTTAATCGTTGAACGTCGACTATTGTTGGGAGATACATCGGATATTGCCTTGGACCATTATCCGTTGTGACCTCTTATGATGTTTGCCTCGGATAGATCGACAAGATTGTGTAGCAACAATAGGATATACATATGTGTATCGATAGACGGAAAATATGAACAATGTGTTAACGCTTATGCCTTGTAGCATAAATGTTTAATACATATGAGCTAAGCATATTTATATATTAAATTAATTTATTGTGAGGTGGATTAGGGACTTAGTTTTATTTATTCTTTATTTTATTGCATTTTATAGTTTAGTTTATTTTATACACGTTACCATTTTGTTTTGGGACTAGTTAGATAAGTTTAATTTAAGCACTTTAAAATTGATTTTTGACAAACCACGATTCTCTGTGGGTTACACTCGCACTTGCACAGCCACATTACTACGATCGACTCGTGCAATTGGCGAGTACTATTTTTGGTACGATCAATGCTTTTCCTTCTTCTCCATGGCTGCCATCTTCATCTTCAATTCTGCTAGCACTTTATCCACCTCACTCTGTTGAGTGGCTACTGGTGGATTCTAGTTTGTTGGCTGGCTTCTTTCAAGTTCAGCCAACCTCCTAAGATTCTCGCCACCATGGGCACTCTCCCGCATATTCTGCTCCACGCAACTATTGTCGTATTGGCGACACCGGCTCTCACTTTGGTGGTTTTGGCCACTTAAGTTGTGGTTTTGATTTTCCTACTCCTCTGAATGCCCATGTGCTTCTAGGGAGGCGATACACTCCCTATCTCTGGCAGCATGGGGTTCTAGAGGCGGCCACTGGAGGGACTGATTTGCTGATTCATTGTGGCACTTTGGCTTGGCTTTTGGACCTCGTGTTCACCATTGTCAATGATTTTTGTTTCTGCAATGAATTTGTCGTTCCCATAGATGGCACCTAATTGTTGGTATAGTTTTCAGTATTGTGGACCCCAAGGGTAGAATGGATCAAGCTTAGACGTTTCTAACTCCTGAAAAATGGTAACACACGTAAAGAGGACGCGCCAGGGGGTGGCCGGTCGAACCTCCTCCGATGCTTAAATTAGTCTCTATATAAACTTGTAATAGAGATTAGTGGAGTATGAATCATACACATGTTTCCTCCGTGGTGAGGCCTTTTATAGCTAGCTATGTCCTTGCAGTTATGATGGCTAGGCGGAAGATTTGGGATTTGAGCGTAACACCTAGAGAAGTTAATATTTGTGTTCCCCCTCCATTATGGCTGACATGAAACCATTATCTTCATAAGCATAGTTTTGAGGATGGCGCATAACCGTTGAGGGATTTTTAAGTCTAGGTTGTAATCGTTTCGATGATTTGGGTGTATGCGAGCTGTTGACATCACAGGAGCGTATTTTGGTTGTAATTGATGTATCGAGTCGTTAAACATAAGAGATTGGGCATAATCGGTGTGGCATATTCTCATATTAGAGTAGGTCGACCAAGCATTCATGAGACAATGCCATATTTGTGGGCTTCTATAACGACCTCGATGAACAAATCAATTAACTAATAATTGATTCTATGGTTCGCTTCCTAGCCCTAGCCCTATCCCTCACGGGACAAGACTCAAGGATTTCAACCTTTCTTGTTGTAATGAGAAAATCACAGCGGAAGACTTTACTAAGACTATAGGAAATAGAGATCAATAATTTAACATTCACACAGCATTCACTAGAGAAATTGTAAAACCTCATAGCATAGATAATCATCATAAAGTATCGGTCATCAGGCCATCATCAAGTAGGGGTAACAAACCATAAGATAAACAAATAACATTGTCTTAGAAAAAGAACAGCAAATCAAAGCCTAGATTTAAGCTTAAGCAGAGCTAATGAGATTAAAATCTCAATCATGTCATCACAGCCAGTTCCTCCATCCTCCCATATGGATCTCAACCAGATAGGGTCCATGTACTAAAAAATGACTCTAATCAGGTCTTGCACTACTCCCCGGGTCGGCTCCGTCGACATCCTCTTCTAGGATAACTAAATCGCACAGATATTCGTAATGATAGGGGAAAACATAAATAAAAGGGGGGTAAGTATAAGACTTAATAGTTATTAACACAAATAATGCCCATGCCAGTTTAGTAATGAACTCTAATATTTTTGTAAAGCATATGACACGTCCATCATGACAGTTTATCTTAGGTGTGATATAGATATACAATATATGTATATGATACAGAGTAACAGTCATAGTTCAACAGTATAGTCTACCCGAGATATTACCCCTTCTCAGCAGAGTTGGCGCTATCCAAAGAGATGTGTAGTACAATCCCAGTACCCCAGCCATTGAACGCTACTGTATATAACACTAGCGACACGATTGAGTCTGACCTCCGGTGGCCCACACTACTAATGGTGTTCGTCCTGTAGTGACCGCCCATTAAGGCTGTGCCGGCAATGAACTATCATTGGATCCAAGTTTCATATAACACACACATTTAACCATAAAGCTAACATATATAGTAAGCTTATGGCCATCATACCGCATGTACTGGTGTACCATGTCATACGATGTAAATTATTTTGTCTGTATTTATATGCATACTTCTACAATTCTCACTTTATTAGTATATTCAACACAACATTTTCTCAAAATGCTAGAGTTTATGTGTAGCAAGTATAAATTGTGAGAGTTGCAAATATGCATGTTTTCTTGGCACAAAATAGCTGTGTAGTGCATGAAAAATAACATCGAGCATTATGTGAGTTAAATCTCACCTGGGTCAAATAACGTCTTTGAGAATTCTAAATGATCATAGTTCTCCAAATCTATAAAAAACCTTCTATTAGTCCTATTTCTACCAAAACAATTATAGAATAAAGAAAATAAGAGCTATGGAATGGCTAGTGAAAATAAAGTCCCTTGTCAAACTCTGGATCGTACATCCAGGCTTGGGGCCATACATCCACTGTGATACTACGGACCGTACGTTCAGTCTCGAGGTCGTATGTCCACTTCGTGGTTCTTAGGGAGAACCTCATTTTTCTCCACTTGTCCTCCTATTTTCCAAATCAACTCCTAAGACTAACAAAGTGCTCCTAAGGCCTCCTAAGTCGAAATGAAACCTCCATGCAACGTGATCATACTAAGTTAACATAACACTAACCTAAACAAGATTTAAAGCATAATTAAGCTAAAACCACGACTAACAACACAAGACAATAATCGAACATCATAATGACGTAATTAAAGAGCTAGGTAATCGAGCAATACTTCATTGAAACGAAACTTCAAGAATTACTTCACCAGTAGCACCGAAACGCACAAAATCTCACAAAACACTCACAAAAGGGTCTACTGGCAGCCTGGGGGCATAGAGAGGCATGCGAATTAATTAGGGGTAGGGGTATTTATAGGGAAGGGTTGCTACCAACTCCCTGAAAAGTAGTGGACGTTCACCCAACCCAAGCGTACGTCTGGTACTATTATACGGCGGTCCAAAGGCTATCTCATATGCCCAAGTATTACCCAAAGGGTATTCCAAAAAGTAGCATACGTTCATGCACTTTTGAGCATACATTTGTGTACTATTCACAGAGTATGGCATACTATCTGTCAACGTACATCTGGTAGTCCCCACTGTACGTTCGCACCACAAACAGCAGCGTACGTCTGATGTTGCAACGTACATCAGCACAAAAGACAGGAGCGTACATCCACTTAACCTAGCGTACATCCATCCAAAGGCCCAAATTGCCCTTCTTGTGTCCTTAGTGACTCAAAGCCCAAATTAACCCTCTTAACTAAGCTACTTATGCCTAGTTAATTATTTGGGTCACTACATTCTCCCCTTCTTATAAAAATTTCGTCCTCAAAATTTCTAGATGAATGCAAAAAGAATAGCATTTAAAAGGAGTATAATGTTACCTTCCATACATAGAGTCATAGATATCGTGCTCAGTGGGTTCCTAGGCTATCTCCTCCCAATCACTGTCTAACACTACATCGTCTTTAGACAACTACGAAAAAGCACCTCGTAAGTCATCAAGCTCATCATACTCAATATTGCCAACACTATACCAATCCTCATCAATCTCCACTCCTAAGTCCATCAGCTCATAGAAGGAGTAGTTCCACATGCAGTTCGGGTTGATTGGTATAGGTGCCATAATCCTGTAGAGAAAACAACTCTTTCTTATCCAACTATTCCATTACCCAAAACGGAAATAGGCATACTGATCGGTGCTAAATATTGTATGTTTGCCCCCTTCATTTATGTTTGTTAAGCTCTTAGTTTTGTTAATATCTTATGTTTTGTGTTGTTTTAGTGATTTAGTGTGTTGTAGGTCCTTGGTGCAAATTATGGCTCAAAGGGGTGGAATTGAGCAAAGATGGAATCTTGGCCCCTGCTAGTGCAATCGAGCGCACTACGCTCGAGCCCAAGGGGCACGATAGAGCGCATGCCTCATCAGCCGCATATCCCGCGTTGCCCTAGTCGTCATCACTTCATTGCTTGCGCCATGAGAATTTTAAGGCAGTTATGTGCGATCGATCTCAGACCTCGCGATCAAACGCATTACAATTGAACGTGCTGCATACGATCAAATGCACACAGGCCAGCGATCAAGCGCACCACCTACGATCGAGCATACACCTGACCTAGTAGCATTTTAAACTTTGTCTATAAATAGGACTCTTATGTCTTCTTGTAAACCTACGCTTGTGATACGTTTGGAGGCGCCCTCAGAGGCCTAAAACCTCCTTGTTCTTCACTGTAAACACTCCAAAACATCGTTTATTTATTTATTGCTTTTATTTCTTGTCGATTGTGTCTCCCTTTAGAATGGGAGGCTAAATCTTCAATTAAGGTTGAAGATGAAGCCTCACCATGGATTTATTTAATATGCTTTCATAGTTAGTTTGTACATTAATCCGTCTTTTATTTGTCATGTGTGTTCGTTTCATGTCAATTTTGTGAGGATATTGTATTGATTGTGCCATACTTGTTTATTCATAGTATTTAGTCCGATGGATACATTTCATCCTTCGATTTACGTTCATTTATCCAATGTAGTTCATGTTAAATCACATTCACATTGGATCATTTGGACCTAAGCTGTTCATGTTTTGTCTTTTGTCAAATGGACGGATGCTTTGAGTATTTCAATAGACACGATAGGACATGCATAGGGCACAAGGATGCATGAACTAGCGTGACACTAGAACATGCATCGCTTTTAATCAATAGACGGATGTATAAATTAATTATGTATTTTAATATGGTGAGGTGGATTCTAGACCTTAGGCTTTTTATTTATTTGTTTTTTTTATTACATTTAATCTAGTTTACATTTTATGCACACCGCCTGTTTGATATTTGGAACTAGGTTAAGATAGAGTTAGTTTAGGCATTTAAAATTAGTTTTACACAAAACCTGATTCTCTGTGGGTTCGACCTTGCACTTGCACAACCACTTTATTGCAAAACGATTCGTGCTATTGTGAGTACTATTTTTGGTACAACCAAATTTTTACGCCGTTGCCGAGGAATTGGTGATTTTTTTGGAATTGATTTTATGCTTAGATTAATTTTATCTTTCTACTAGTTATTTTAATTTCGGCAATTATTTTATTTGTTTCATGCTTTTGTATAGAATTTTTTTTAAAAAATAAAATTAGAATAGGTTTATTTGGCTGTTTTGGGTGTTTGTTTAATGTTCTGGAAAATTGGATTCTGTTAGTGCGATCGAGCGTAGTACATTGCGCTCGAGCGCACTGTCGCGCTTGCACTCATTAGTTTTGATAGCGCGCGAGCACGCTTTGAAAGACAGTTCCCCAGTGCGGCTATGAGATCGATTGCACCTCTGTTGTGATCGAGCGCATTAGCAGACTGCCTTATATTTCATCAAACCCTGACAGACGCAGGAGCATATCCTTAGTTGCTCGAGTGTAGTGCGCTGTACGATCGATCTTACCCTTGTTGAGATCGATCGCAACTTGCAGCAAACTGTAACATTTTTACATTTACGCTCGATCGCAAGGTACCTACGCTCAAGCGCATCTCTACACTCAACACTAACATACCCGAGGTAGCTAAGTTTAATTTTTGAATATTAGTTTGTCTTTAATTGTTTATTTATTCTGCCTGTTCTTATTTGTTTATTTGCTACTGTTAGTTTTGGTTAGTTTTTTTTTATTTTTAATTGTTTAATTAGTTTATTGTTTTATCAGTTTATTGATTAGTTATTTGTTTAGTTTATTTTTATTAGTTTTTATTTATTTATGTATTATGGTTATTGCTTCATGAGGGGTTTTGCATATTAAACTGTTTGGCTGAAACATGAGTCTTCCATTCGATAATCTTTATGTTTCCCCTAGTTGTAGGATGCCAAATCCTACCAAATTTTACCTACATGAACCATGTTCACACTGCTCTAACCCTTACCATAGTTTAGGTGATTGTCCACATTGGGGACAATTTTTCAATTTTTCGCATGAGCAGTTGAACACCAGTTTCTCCAGTCCTGGGTTTGAATCAAATTCAAATTTTTATAATCCAGACTAAAGCAACCATTTAGATTTCTTATGGCATCCTCATGCTATGGGAAATCTTGCTCCCCAATCTTATGGCCTGCACCATCCGAATATCGGCAGTCCGATAATCCATTTTCCGTTCCTTCATCATATGACTATCCTCCTAAACAATCTTCATTGGAAGAAACTCTCAAGGATGCCACTGTGGCAAACATTGAAGCAATTGCAAGGTTGGAAGGACAGCTCAGTCATCTAGTTGTTGAATTCAACAGAATTGAGGAAGAGGAACTTCAAAGTCAGGAGATGGCGAGAGGGCAATACATGATTGATGAGGATTGCCCCAGTGATCCTCATCTTGAGCATGTCCAAGCCACCACCACACATGGGAGTGAGGAAGTTGTTGACGAGATTTTTTGTGAGCCAAGCCTAGAGGATTAGTTGGAAGAGCGCTTTGACCAATTTGGAGATGACCTAGACTTGGACAAGCTACTTGATCATGCTGATACTTTTTGTGAGCCAAGTCTTGAGGATCCATCTGGAGAGTGTTTCGATCAAATTGAATGTAATCTGGATTTTGACGAGTTCCTCAAGCAAGCTATGACGCATAGAGAGCCAAGTTTGGAGGATCCTTTGGAAGAGAGCTTTGCTCAATTTGAGTTTGATTTGGATCTTGATATGATACATGAGCAAGATAAGGCCTTATTGGATCCCACTCCTAAGATGTGGACTGAGAATGGAGAAGAAGAGAACCAGGAGCAGATTGAGCCCCTGCCAATTTTAAATTGGTCCAATGACAAGGAAGTGAGCACTGAAGCTCACTCCTTCATCACAATCCCTCTCGAGACACAACATGAACCACAAGCTTCATCTTTCCAATGTCTTGAAGAGCCATCTTATGTAGAGATTTTCAAGGTATCACGCACAACAAGGTGCAAATATAGGAATATGTATACCAAGAAATTTTTTTGAAGCAAGCTATTAGGATACATAAGATGGCAAAACATCCTTTCAGAGGGGTATCATATTCTAAAGAAGAAAGGATGGAAGGGATTGGTTGGACAACCATATGAACGGGGAAGGCGTAGTATTTTTTTCATTTTTATTTTCCGCACTTTATTTTTGAGTCATTTTATTTTTATTATTTTATTTTTTGTCATTTTATTTTTATTTTATTTTTTTTCTAACAGCAATTAACCGTTTGATGTCTAATCTTTGAGAAAAAGATTGCTGTTAGTTTTTGACAGGTGTTTTGGTGTTCAAATTTGAGGACGCCTTGACCTTTGCACACTCTGGTTCCTCATCCCACTGTATTGTATTTTTTGCCACATTGGGGACAATGTGTCATTTAAGTTTGGGGGTGTCAACAAACATTTTGTCTGTTTGTTTGTTTGTTTTATTTGTTGTTTTGTTTATTTTTGTTTGTATATATTTGTTTTTGTTTGTATATAATTTTCTTTTTCTTTTTGTTTGTTGCTATGTTATTATTTGGGCACAACTTACATCGTAACTGTGGATTGCATGTCATTGGTGTCTTTAACGTGTTTGAACATTGCCTATCATTAAAAATCTGAGTTTTTGATTCATGTGTTGGATTAGAGAGACTCCACTTGTTTGATTGATATTTCACATGCAAACTAGCATTAGGGTCTGTGAGGTATGAGATTTGACTTTGAAGTGTGTTTCTTGAGATTTTTAGGTTTTTGCAATGTGATGATGAAAACCTTGGTTGTTAATAATTAAAAAAAAAATCATAATAAAGTGAGCTTTTCATTGAGTAACTAGACCTCTTCCTTCACCAAGCATTAAGTGTTCGCGTAAAAAGATGAGAAATTCTATCTAAGTAATTGTATGGCTAGTTTAAGCTTTATAGCTCTTTTGACTTGAGTAATTAAGCCCCTAGGGATGTCTTTACATCTAGTGCTCTAAAACCGCCTGGTTTGGGAGTCATTGGCCCAACACTTGTTACATAGGTCATTTAGAAGCTTAAGGGAGTCAAGCATTGCACAGCCTACACAAAAAAATTGCATCTCTCGATTCAAGCCTTGGTTGTATTTATCACATTGTTTTCCTATGAATTTTGGGATGCACCTCTTTTGAGAACAATTGAAATCCCATGATCTTGAGTTAGTTCACTTTGCACTTCATGGAGCATGTGTTGTCTCAATTTTCCAACCTTGAGTGAAATGATGTTTGGATGCCTGGATGATGTGGTTTGTACGTTCAACATGTTAAATTTGCTAATGATGTCTGAACCATGTGTTTGTGTGAAGGGCTTTGTCCATTAATAACATAGTGCCAAATAATTGTTTGTGGGTGTCATTCCTAAAAAACCCTCACAATACTTCACTCATCCATTAGGGATGCCTAGGGGTTTAAAAGGCTTGTTGCATATGCTAAATGAAATCATTTCTCCCACGAAAGTGGATTTATGTTTCTTATTTTTATTGTGTTTTCATTTTTGTTTTGCTAAGGGACTAGCAAAATGTAAGTTTAGGAGTATTTGATCGGTGCTAAATATTGTATGTTTGACCTTCCTTAATTTATGTTTGTTAGGCTCTTAGTTTCGTTAATATCTCATGTTTTGTGTTGTTTTAGTGATTTACTGTGTTGTAGGTCCTTAGTGCAAATTGTGGTTCAAAAGGGTGGAATTGAGCAAAGATGGAATCTTGGCCCTTGCTAGTGCGATCGAGCACACTGCACTCGAGCCCAAGGGGCACGATCGAGCGCATGCCTCGTCAACCGCATATCCCGCATTGCCCTAACCGCCATCGCTTCATTGCCTGCGCCATGGGAATTCTGAGGCAGTTACATGCGATCGATCTCACACCTCATGATCGAACGCATTGTGATTGAACGTGCTGCATATGATTGAACGCACACGGGCCTGAGATCGAGCGCACCGCTTGCAATCAAGCACACACCTAACCTGGCAGCATTTTAAACTTTGTCTATAAATAGGACTCTTATGTTTTCTTGTAAACCTATGCTTGGGATACGTTTGGAGGCGCCCTTAGAGGCCTAAAACCTCTCTTTCCTTCACTGTAAACACTCCTAAATGTCATTTATTTATTGCTTTTATTTCTTGTCGATTGTGTCTCCCTTTAGCATGGGAGGCTAAATCTTCAACTAAGGTTGAAGATGAAGCCTCACCATGGATTTATTTAATATGCTTTCATAGTTAGTTTGTACGTTAATCCGTCTTTTACTTGTCATGTGTGTTCGTTTCATGTCAATTTTGTGAGAAGATTGTATTGATTGCACCATTGTTGTTTATTCATAGTATTTAGTCCGATAGATACATTTCATCCTTCGGTTTACGTTCATTTATCCATTGTAGTTCGTGTTAAATCACATTCACATTGGATCCTTTGGACCTAAGCTGTTCATGTTTTGTCTTTTGTCAAATGGATGGATGCTTTGAGGATTTCAATAGGCACGATAGGACATGCATAGGGCGTAAGGATGCATGAACTAGCGTGACACTAGAACATGCATTGCTTTTAATTGATAGACGGATGTATAAATTAATTATGTATTTTAATATGGTGAGGTGGATTCTAGACCATAGGCTTTTTATTTTTTGTTTTTTTATTACATTTAATCTAGTTTACATTTATGCATGCTACCCGTTTGATATTTGGAACTAGGTTAAGATAGGGTTAGTTTAGGCATTTAAAATTAGTTTTACACAAAACCCGATTCTATGTGGGTTCGACCTCGCACTTGCACAACCACTTTATTGCAAAACGATTCGTACTATTGCGAGTACTATTTTTGGAACGACCATATACTGTCCTGCTCTACTTCCCACAATGCTTCCTCGATTCCATGGTTACACCACAATACCTTGACAATAGGAATCGTTTTGGTTCATAGCACTTACTTCTTCTTATCCACGGTCTTTACTAGTTCCTCAATATAGGTTAATCCCTCCAAGATTCCCAATGGCTCATATTCCACAATTACGTTAGGGTTAGCGATGTAATTCTTCAACATCAACACGTGGAAAATATTCATCCTAACCTAGGGGTAAGGCAATCCTATATGCCAACTTCCCCACTCTCTAGGTGATCTCAAACGTCTAATAAATCAAGGGCTGGGCTTCTCTTTCTTTTGAAACCACATCACTCCCCTCATGGGTGATATCTTGAAGAACACACGATTCCCCACTTCAAACTCCAATGGTCTCCATTGGTTATTGATCAGTGCCAAATATTGTATATTCGACCCCCCTTAACTTATGTTTATTAAGCTCTTAGCTTCGTTATTTTCTAATGTTTAGTTTAGTTTTAGTGTTTCATTGTATTATAGGTCGTCGGCATTGAAGTATGGTTTAAAGAGGTGGAATTAAGCAAAAAGGAGGAATCATAGTCCCTGGCCTTGAGCTCGATCGCACAAGAGATGTGATTGAGTGCACCTATGATCGAGCGTACAACGATGTGTTCGAGTGCAAAGTGCTCGAGCCAAGAGGCACGATCTAGCGCATGCCTCATCAGCTTTTTGCCCTAGCCCATCGCTTCATTGCCTACGCCGTGGGAATTTGGAGCAGTTACGTGCGCCCGAGCGCACTACTTGTGATCGAGCATACCATGGCATGAGCTCAGCGCACCCACGTGAGCTAGCAACACATTAGTTTTTCTTATAAATAGAACCTCTTGTAATATTTTGAGACCTACGTTTTGGAGGCACCCTTGAGGCCTAAAACCTCTATCTTTTTCACTGTAAAGTGTTTAAATCGTCATTTCATTATTTAATGCTTAGTTTTGTTTTATATTTGTCTCTCTTTAATATGAGAGGCTAAATCTTCAACTAATGTTGAAGATGAAGCCTCACCATTTTTATTATCTTCATGTTTTTGTGTTTAGTTTAATCCGTCATTTAATGTTTTGTGTGTTCGTTTTAATTCAGTTTCATGACAAAATTGTGTTGATTGTTGTTTGCGAATCATTAAACGACCAATATACGTTGTGTTCCAATCCTGAGGTACATTGGGTGATTGGGTTGAGACAAGGTATCCACTGTGATCAACGATATAGTGGATGATTTGATCTCAAACCAATATCTGTTGTGACTGGCTATACGGTAAATACATCGGAGAATTCGTCTTGATTTTATAATAGCAATAGAACATGCACAGTGCTTAATCGATAGACGGATGTCTAACATGATAATATGTTTCTTAATGTGGTGAGGTGGATTCTAAGACCTTAGTGTTTTTATTTATTTGTTTTTTTTATAACATTTAGATTAGTTTACATTTTATGCATACTATATGTTCAATATTTGGAACTAGGTTAAGATAGAATTAGTTTTTCACAAACGCGATTGATCGGTGTCAAATATTGTATATTTAACCCCCCTTAACTTATGTTTGTTAAGCTCTTATCTTTGTTAATTTCTAATGTTTTGGTTAGTTTTGGTGTTTTAGTGTTTTGCAGGTTGTTAAGTTGCATTTAGGGCTAATGCCATCAACTCTAGGGCTTAAGACAATTCGAGGAGCTTTGACAACAAATTTGAGTTGAGCGATATTCGCACCCGATGAGTCCCACCAAAACGGTCATATCTAGAGTTGTAGAATTCCGATTGGGGTAATCTTGGTGTCTTTGGAAAGGTAACTCAAAGATCTACAACTTCATATTTCATATGTGAGGGCTAATTCTAAAGGCAGTGTGCTCGATCGCACTGCATGCAATCGAATACTTGTGCCCATCAAATGCCGAAATTTATGCACGAGTGCGATCAATCACACCCAGTGCGATCAATCGCACCTTATCTAACCTGGCAGCGTTGAAACCCTAAATTTAGCCTATAAATATCCCCCTTTCTCTTGTAAACGAACCTCACGTTTGGAAAATGCTTGGAGGCGCCCCTTGTGGCCTAAATCCTCCCCATTCATCACTGTAAAAACCTCTAAACGTCATTTTATCATTTAATGCTTTTAGTTATCTTAATTTAGTCTCTTATTCCCTTTACTATGGATTTGTTTGTATATATTCATGTTTAGTTCGTATTTTCTATCGTTTAAATTTATGTTTATTCGTTTCAATACATTAGTGACAAAAGTGTGTTGATTGTTGTTTACAAATCGTTAAACGTCAACACTCGTTGCAATCAGAGATACATCGGATGATTCGTCTTCAGACCAATATCTGTTGTGACCTCTTAAAACAGTGTTTGCCTCGAGTAGTTCGACAAGATTTGTGACAACAATAGGATATGCATATGAGCTTCATCGATAGACGAAAATATGAACAATGTGTTAGCGCTCAGAATATGCCTAGTAGCATAGACGTTTAATAAATATGAACTAGCATGATTATGTGTAGATTAAATTGTTGTGAGGTGGATTAGGGACTTTAGTTGTTTTTTATCTCTTTGTTTATTGCAATTTAATTAGTTTTTATTTTCTGCACGCCATGTGTTTGATGTTGGGACTAGGTTAAGATATTATTAGTTTAGGCAATTTAAATTTATTTTTAACGAAACATGATTCTTTGTGGGATCAACCTTGCACTTGCACACCTACTACACTGTTTAACGACTTGTGCAATTGACGTGTACAATTAAATTTGTGCAACAAATTTTGGCACCGTTGCCGGGGAATCGATGTTTTGTTTAAGTTGATTTTATGCTTAGATTTATTTTATCTTTATACTAGTTATTTTAAATTGTGCAACTATTTTATTTTGTTTTGTGCTTTTGTTTAGAAAAAAAAAATCCAAACAAAAAATTAGATTAGCTTTTTGTTTGCTGTTTTTGGTTCTGTTTTAGTTCCTAGAATTCCAGCCTGTGATAGTGCGATCAATCGCAACTCCCTACGATCGAGCGCACTTGAGTCTATTCCAGCCTGTTTGCTTGCCTGCGCTCGCTTAGTATGCAGTAGCGTGTGAGCGCGACCTTCTGACAGACCGCAGTACGCTTGTGCAATCGATTGCATATTTTTTGCGATCGAACGCACGTGCACAGACTACTACATTTAGTTTATTTGTTATTTTGTTTAATTATTAGTTTATTATTATTTATTGTTTTTGCTTGTTCTTATTTATTTACTTGATGTTTTTAGTTTTTGTTAATTTATTTCTATTTTTTGTTTAATTAGTTTATTGTTTTTGTTAGTTTATTGATTAGTTATTTGTTTAGTTTATTTTTGGTAGTTTACGTTTATTTTATTTTTGTTGTTATTATTTCATGTGGGATATTTTGAACTGTTTGGGTGAAGCATGAGTCTTCCATTCAATTATTTTGATGTTTCCCCTAGTGGTAAGATGCCAAATCCTACCAATTTTTACCCACATGAACCATGTTCACACTGCTCCAGTGTTTACCATAGTTTAGATGATTGTCCACATTAGGGACAATTTTCTAATTTTTCTCATGAGCAGTTGAACACCAGTTTCTCTAGTTCTAAGTTTGAATCAAATTCAAATTTTTATAATCCAGACTGGAGAAACCATTCTAATTTTTCATGGCATGATCATGCTATGGAAAATTTTGCTCCCCAAGTTGACGAACTGAAAAATCCTGAATATCCGCAGTTCGACAACCAATTTTCTTCCCATTCATCATATGACTATCCTCCTAAGCAATCTTCTTTAGAGGAAACTCTTAAGGAATTCATGGAATTAGTCGGCCAACCCACCATTCCTGCGTCACAAGAACAATCATTAGAAGACTCACTCAAGGCGTTTAGGAAAACAATCAACCAACCTTGTCAAGAAATCATAGATGTCATTGTGGCAAACACTGAAGCAGTTGCAAGGTTGGAAGGACAGTTTGGTCATCTATTTTCTGAATTCAATAGAATTGAGGAAGAAGAATTTCAAAGTCAAGAGATGGCGAGAGGGCAGTACATGATTGATGAGGATTGCCCCAGCTGTCCTCATCATGAGCATGTCCAAGCCACCACCACATTTGAGAGTAAGGAAGTTGTAGAGAAGATTTTTTGTGAGCCCTTGAGAATCCTTTGGAAAAAAGCTTTGCTTAATTTGAGTTTGATTTGGATATTGACATGATACATGAGCAAGCTAAGGCCTTATTGAATCCCACTCCTGAGATGAGGACTGAGAATGGGGAAGAAAAAATGGAGGAGCAAATTGAGCCCCCGCCAATTTTAAATTGGTCCAACGACAAGGAAGTGAGTACTAAAGTTTATTCCTTAATCACAATCCCTCTCGAGACACTACATGTACCACAAGCATCATTTTTTTAGTGTCTCAAAGAGCCATCTTATGTGGAGATTTTCAAGGTATCACGCACATATAGGTGCAAATATAGGAATAGACATACCAAGAAAATTTTTCGAAGAAAGCAAATTTGCTACATAAGATGGCGGAACATCCTTCCAGAGGGATATCATATTTTAAAGAAGAAAGGATGGAAGGAATTGGTTGGACACCCATATGAGCGGGGTAGGCGTGGTTTTGTTACTTTTTATTTTTCGCACTTTATTTTTTTTAGTCATTTTCTTTTTGTTTATTTCCTGTCTTTTTGTTTTATTTTGTTTCTAACAGCAATTAACCTTTAATGTTTAATCTTTGAGAAAAAAATTGCTGTTAGTCTTTGACAGGTGTTTTGATGTTCAAGTTCAGAGGACGCCTTAGCCTTGGCACGTTTTGGTTCCTCATCCCATTGTAATGTATTTCTTGCCACATTGGGGACAATGTGTCAATTAAGTTTGGGGGTGTGGACAAATATTCTGTCTGTCTTTTTGTTTGTTTTTGTCTGTATATACTTGTTTTTGTCTGCATATAAATTTTTTTTATTTTGTTGCTATGTTGTTGATTGGACATAAATTACATCATAACTGTGGATTGTTTGTCATTGGTGTGTTTAATTTGTTTGAACATTGCATATCATTAGAAATCCCAGTTTTTGATTCATGTGTTAGATTAGAGAGACTACACTTGTTTGATTAATATTTCACATGTACACTAGCATAGGGTATGTGGGGTATGAAATTAGACTTGAGGAGTGTTTTTCTTGAGATTTGTGGTTGATGTAATGTGTGATGAAAACCTTGGCTATTAATAAAAAATAAATAAATAAATAAATATATATATACATATAATAAGTTGAGTTTTTCATTGAGTAACCGGACATCTTGCCTGGCCAAGTAATGAGTGTTCATGTCAAAAGATGAGAAATTCTAGCTAAAAAATTGTATAGCTAGTTAGGTTTTATAACTCTTTTTGACTTGAGTAATTAAGCTCTTAGGGATGTCTCTACATCTAGAGCCCTAAAACCGCCTGATTTGGGAGTCACTAGCCCAACACTCGTTACATAGGTCATTTAGAAGTTTAAGAGAGTCAACATTGCACAGCCTACACAAAAAAATTGCATTTTTTATTTCAAGCCTCGGTTGTTTTAATCACATTACATTTCCTATGATTTTTGGGGATACTCATTTTGAGAATAATTGAAATCCTATGATCTTGTTGTTAGTTCAGTTTGCACTTCATAGAGCATGTGTTGTCTCAATTTTCCAACCTTGAGTGAAAATGATGTTTGGATGCCTGGATGATGTGGTTCTTATGTTTAACATGTTAAATTTGCTAATGATGTGTGAACCATGTGTTTGTGTGAAGGACTTTGTCCATTAATAACATAGTACCAAATAATTGTTTGTGGGTGTCATTCTTGGAAAACCCTCACGAGACTTCACTTGTCCACTAGGGAATTCTTAGGGGTTTAAAAGGCTTGTTGCATACGCTAAATATAATCGTTTCTCCCACGAAAGCGGATTTAAGTTTATTGTTTTCAATGTGTTTTCATTTTTGTTTTGCTAAGGGACTAGCAAAATGTAAGTTTGGGGGTATTTGATCGGTGTCAAATATTGTATATTTAACCTCCCCTTAACTTATGTTTGTTAAGCTCTTAACTTTGTTAATTTCTAATGTTTTGGTTAATTTTGGCATTTTAGTGTTTTGCAGGTTGTTAAGTTGCATTTGGGGCTAATGCCATCAACTCTGGGGCTTAAGACAGTTTGGGGAGCTTTGACAGCAAATTTGAGTCGAGCGATATTCGCACCCGACAAGTCCCACCAAAACAGCCATATCTAGAGTTGTAGAACTCCGATTGGGGTGATCTTGGTGTCTTTGGAAAGCTAACTCAAAGATATACAACTTTGTATTTCACATGGGAGGGCTAATTTTGAAGACAGTGTGCTCAATCGCATTGCATGCGATCGAACGCACTTGTGCCCATCAAATGCCAAAATTTATGCACGAGTGCGATCAATCGCACCTTATCTAACCTGGTAGCGCTGAAACCCTAAATTTAGCTTATAAATATCCCCCTTTCTCTTGTAAATGAACCTCACATTTGGAAAATGCTTGGAGGCACCCCTTGTGGCCTAAATCCTTCCCGTTCATCACTGTAAAACCCTCTAAACATCATTTTATCATTTAATGCTTTTAGTTATCTTATTTTAGTCTCTTATTCTCTTCACTATAGATTTGTTTATATATATTCATGTTTAGTTCATATTTTCTATCATTTAAATTTATGTTTATTCGTTTCAATACATTTTAGTGACAAAAGTGTGTTGATTGTTGTTTACAAATCGTTAAACGTCAATACTCGTTGCAACTGGAGATACATCGGATGATTCGTCTTCGGACCAATATCCGTTGTGACCTCTTAAAACAGTGTTTGCCTTGAGTAGGTCGACAAGATTTGTGACAACAATAGGATATGCATATGAGCTTCATCGATAGACGGAAATATGAACAATGTGTTAGTGCTCAAAATATGCCTAGTAGCATAGACGTTTAATAAATATGAACTAGCATGATTATGTGTAGATTAAATTGTTGTGAGGTGGATTAGGGACTTTAGTTGTTTTTTATCTCTTTGTTTATTGCAATTTAATTAGTTTTTATTTTCTGCATGCCATGTGTTTGATGTTGGGACTAAGTTAAGATATTATTAGTTTAGGCAATTTAAATTGGTTTTTAACGAAACACGATTCTCTGTGGGATCGACCTCGCACTTGCACACCCGCTACACTGCTTAACTACTCGTGCAATTGGCGAGTACAATTAAATTTGTGAAATAGCGATTTCCTGTGGATACGATCTCGTACTTGCGCAACGCTACACGAACAACAACTTGTGCTATTGCAAGTACATTAGATTTGTACATCAAATTTTGGCGCCATTGTTGGGGAATCGTTTGTTTTGTAAAAATTGATTTTTAGTTTAGATTAATTTTATTTTTCTACTAGTTATTTTATTTTGGCAATTTTATTTCTTTTTTATTTTTTCCTGTGTTTTTGTATGGAAAAAAAAAATGAAAGAAAAATTAGATTAGTGTTTGGTTGGTTTTTGTGTTTGTTGATTTTTCTGGAGTTCGGTCTCTGTTAGTGCGATCAAGCGCAGCTTACATGTGCTCAAGCACACTACTGCCTTGTGCTATACTGTTTGCATGCCTACGCTCGACAGCTTGCAAGTGCGCGCGAGCGCACATCACTAGCGCACAGTAGACCCATACCAACACTCGTGCGCATCCTTAGATGCTCGAGCGCAATGCGCTGTGAGATCGATCGCACTCTTGTTGCGATCAAGGGCACTATCAGATTGCCATATTCTTGCACATTTACACTAGATCGCATGGTACCTGCGCTCAAGCGCACCTTCGCAGTTAGCACCAACAAACCCGAGGCAACTAAGTGTAGTTTTGATTTTTTTTTTGTTTATTGTTATTTTTGTTTGTTTGTTTATTTTTAGTACCTGTTATTTTTTTTGTTTATCTACTGCTTTTAATTTGTATTAGTTTTTATTTTATTTTATTTTATTTTCTGTAAAATGGTTATTGTTTCATGTGGGAATTTGCATGCTAAATAGTTTGGGTGAAGCATGAGTCTTCCGTTCAATAATTTTAATGTTAACCCTAGTTGTAGGACTTCAAATCCTACCAACTACCCTAAAAATTTGTACCCACATGAACCATGTTTAGGCTGCTTAGGTGATTGTCTACATTGGGGACAATTTACCAATTTTTCATATGGGCAAATAAACACCAATTTTTCCAGCCAGGGTTTTGAATCACATTCTAATTCTTACACCCAAACCAGAATAACCATTCTGATTTCTCGTGGCAAGCTCATGCTACAGGAAATTATGCTCCCCAAGTTGATGAACTGCACCATCCTGAATATCCACAGTTCGACAACCAATTTTCTACCCCTTCATCATACGACTATCCTCCTAAACTATCATTATTGGAATACACCTTGAAAGCCTTCATACAGTCGAATACCCAAATCATTCAAGAACTCAAGGATGCCACCATGGTCAACTCCCAATCCATGTATGAAATCAAGGATGCCACCATGGTTAGCTCCTAATCCATGTATGAAATCAAGGATGCAATCCTGGCAAACACTAAAGCAGTCGCAAGGTTGGAAGGACAACTCGATCATGTAGTTGGTGAATTCAACATAATCGAGGAAGATGAGCTTCAAAGTTAGGAGATGGCAAAAGGGCAATACATGATTGATGAGAATGGCTCTAACAATTCTCATCATGGGCATGTCCAAGCCACAACATTTGGGAGTGAGGAAGTTGTCAAGGAGACTATTAATGAGCCAAGTTTAGAGGATCCTTTGGAAGCACCACTTACTCAAATTGGAGATAATTTAGATTTGGATAAATTACTTGAGCAAGCAGCCGAGCCTTTCATTGTGGATAACCACTATTCCATGCCTTCACTGTACAATCATCCTCTTCAAGAGTCATTAGTGTAACATTTTCCAACCGCTCATTTCGATGACTTAGAGGAGAGGGTGAACCAACTCATGGTAGCTAGGCATGCCCATAGCCAACTTTCTCACACTCATGAACCTCATCAGTCATGTTCATATTGTTATCATCCTTCTCACCAAGATGATTGCCCATTCATTAGTCATTACGTGATTGAAGCTAACAAGTTTGTACATGAGCATGCCTAAACCACCACCATACTTGTTAGTGAGGAAATAGTTGTAAACAAGGTGAAAGAAAAGGAGGAGCAGATTGAGCCCCCACCAATTTCAAATTGGTCTAATGGAAAGGAAGTGAGTATTGAAGTTCATTCCTTCGTCATAATCCCTCTCGAGACACAACATGAACCACAAGTTTCACCTTTTCAATGTCTCGAGGAGCCATCTTATGTAGAGATCTTCAAGGAATCACACACACAAGATCACAAATCTAGGAACCGTGTTCCTAAAAGGATCCTTCAAAGCAAGCAACTAGGCTACATAAGATGGCAAACCATCCTTCCAAAGGGATATCAAGTGTTAAAGAAGAAAAGGTGGAAGAGATTGGTTGGACATCTAATGTGGTATTTTTGTGACCAAAAATATCAATTATAAAAATAACCACTCGCAATAGGACGAATCTTTGTAGGATACAGCTATATAAAGGGTGTCAAACCTCAAGGACTGTAGGGGTTTTGTTATCAAATTCTAAAGATTAAAATTAACTTAATTAAAAAGATATTTAATTTGATTTTCTTTAAAACTAAAGTGCATGAAAATAAAAGAGAATTAAAGTATGAGAGAGAGTGTAGGGTATTGATTTCACCTCTATCCTCACAACAATGGTTATTCAGATTCAATTCCATAAATTCATTTTATGCATGTTATAATTAAACAAGAAACTAACTTATTAAAGAGTACGGATAATCTATCTTTGGTTGGCACGGATCATCCACCTAACCACTAAAATGCGGCACGACCCGTCTTCCCTAGGCATAAATTATAAAACTCTATAACAGGATACATACAATCAATGAATAAGTGTAACCCATCTTCAGTTGATACGGATTGTCTACCTAAATTACACTAAACTAGGGTATATTACTATTCGTCTTCCCTAGGCATGGCCTATCAAATCCTATTAATCATATGTTATTTAAACCCATTATATAACCATCATCCCCATAATCACAGAAAATAAGAATGATTTGAATTCAATAAAAGTAAAATACATTCTAAGACAAGATAAGAATTTTACAAATATTGATTTTGGAATTTAAGAACAATTGCATTTAATAATTAAGAACAGAATTTAATTGAAGCAATTCTCACAGTTATATAATCAACATACATAAATTGAAAATCTAGGAATTAAATACAATCAAACCATTGTGCTTGGAAAGGTTTACATCAACACCTCACGAAGAGGTTTAGCCGCTCATGACTCTACTAAGCCTCCAAGAAATAATTTGTGTCTAAAACTAAGGACACTTCTCTTGAAGCTTAGAGGCCTATTTATAGGGAGCAAACAAGACCTAGAAGCCCTAGGAAACCTAGAAAATTTGGAATTCAATCTCCTAGTTAAATTAGGAAGATTGTCTCTGGGTTAATCAACTTCTGGGAAAATATATCAAATATGGGGACTTCCTCTCTTCTCCAATCCCCTCTACGGCTTCTTGGCTTTGGAAAGATATTCAAAAAATTAAGCCTATTATTTATGTGGGTGCATGTCTAAGGGTTTCTCGATTTTCATCCTCTTCTATTTGGACTTCAAATTGGGTTCCCACCATCCCCAACTTCAAGCCTGGGCCCAAATATTTGCTCAACCGAAATTTTGGATCTTATTGACCCTGTCCGTCTCAGCTAGAAGGCCTCCTCAATCCATGCTTTGTTTGATTCTATATTGGCTAACGAAATTCTTAAGATCTATATCTCTACTGACCCTGGTTCCTAGTTTATTTGGACTCCATCTACTTCAAGACGTTTCACCACTTCTTCAGCCTACAGTCTTATTATTGCCTCCACCTCTAGTCCCTCTTCCAGCTCTGTTTCCTCCCTTTTCTGGAAGTCTATCTGGAAGTTAAATCTAAATGATAGGCTTAGATTATTTTTGTGGAAAATTGCTTGGAATATTCTACCGACCAAGGCCCGTCTTGGTCAATTGTTTCCCATTTCCGATACCCGATGTCCTCTATGTAAAGTGGCAGATGACTCCCTTTCTCATCTTTTCTTTGATGTTTTTTTGCGTGAGTTGTTTGGCACCACTCTTTTTGGCCTCTAGATTCAACAGCCTTCCATTTCTCCTTTATGGCGGATTGGATCGCTTATATAATTTCTCTAGGTCGTTCCCTTAGCATCCCTCTTGTGGATCACCATAAATTCCAAATTTTTGCTTCTAAAGCTTGCGACATCCTTTGGTTTTATAGGAAGAAAGCTCTCCAAGAGGAACTCACTTTTGATGCAACATCTGTGTTGATTCATACTAATAAAATCTCTCTTGAGCATTTCCAAGCTTGGCATTCCTCATCTCAGGTCCCATTGGAGAAATGGGCTCCTCCTCCTCTCAATTGGGTCAAGATCAACTTTGATACTGCCATTAGAGATTCTTTCTCAGCCTAGGCAGTGGTTTGCCGTGATTCCCGTGGCCAGGTTCTCCACATGTCCTCACAAATTAGCCCACCTTGTTCCCCAAATGTTGGTGAAGCTCGGGCAGCTCAACTAGCGTGTTCCATAGCTAGCTCTCTTTCCTATGACAAATTTATTCTCAAACGTGACTCTGAAGTGGTGGTTCATGCTCGCAAAAATCCAAATTCTATTAGAGATTGGCGGATCTCTTTTATTATTTTAGACTCTCTATATTCCATTCCTTTTGCTTCCGTTTGGGAAGTTAGGAAGATTAAAAGAAGTACTAACTTCTGTACTCATTCAGTAGCACACTGGGCCACAGCCGGATCTCACTCTGGCAACATTCCCCTCTCATCTATCCCCTCTCTTTTTTCTTCTCCTTCTAGTGGAGAAGATCCCCTTTCTATCTGTCTTTTGTAGCTTGTTTCCTTTTTTTTTTGGATCTCTTCTATATATAAATAAATAATAAATAAATAAAAAAGGAAGCAATCCATGTACAGATCGGAATAGGATTCGTCCAGATTTGCCTCCTTCTCTTGCGGAACGATTTTGGCATAGCGGAAGTCCGATTTAGGAAAATTCTATTTCAGCATGATTTGTGTACTTTTTAATTAGCTTTCCAATGCCTCTAGAATAACCTTAATCCGATATTTGAACTGAAAGTTACGGCCAAAATGCTAAGACATGTTCAGAATTTGAAATTCTATCCAATCGAATTTTGACTCCAATTGGAGAAATTCCGATTTTATCATTTCCTTGATTTGATTCAACTTAACCACATTATATATGTCCTCTATTACAATTGGTTAAGCTTAATCATATCTTCCAAGTCTTCTCAAATTGTGCTTTAAGCCCAAAATCAATGGTTTTCTTGCAATTGACCTAAAACATTAAAACAAAACAAAATTAAACAAATAATAACGCGAAGGAATTAACATATATGAGTTAAGGGACTTGAATGTACAACATTCAGCGCTTATCACACCCTCAAACTTACATATTGTTAGTCCCTTAGCAATACAAAATAGAAAATAAACTGAAAAACAAAAAGATAAATCCATCTTTCGTGAGATGTACGATTGCATTTAGCATATGCAACAAATCTTTTAAACCCCTGGGAATTCCCTAGAGGATGAGTGAAGTCTCGTGAGGGTTTTCTAGGAATAATACCCACAAACATTATCATCATTATGTCATTCAAAAGAACAAAGTGTCACAAAAATATAATGGTTCTCATTCATTAGCAAGCTTAAAGTGATAAACTCCATCTTCAAAATTTCAAGAAATTCCCTAGTCAAATCACTTATAAATGGTAGGTTGAGATATAACAAATTTTAATTTGTGCAAAGTGAACTAACACATAATTTGTGAGGCTTCAAAATAATTCCAACATAGATGAATCAACATCTCAGAATTTATTGGACTTCCTATCAGATAAAACAACCAAGGCATACACTTATTTATTTTCTTCTTTTTATTTATTTATTTATTTATTTATTTATTTTTATTTTTTATACAGGCTTTGCAATGCTTAGCTCCCTTAAGCTTTCTAGTTGACCTATGTATCGAGTGTTAGGCCAATGACTTCCAAACCAAATGACTTTAGGGCACTAGGTGTAAAGACACCTCTAAGGACTTACTAACTCGACTTAAAAAGGCTACAAAGCTAAACTAGCGATATTATTAATCAAATCAAACTTCTCACTTTTTGGCACAAACACTCATTGTTTAATAAAGCAAGAGGTCCGGTTACTTAGTGAAAAACTCAACTTGATTTTTTTTTCATATATATATATATTTAATAACATGCCAAGGTTATTCATCCAATATGTCATTTAACCAAATCCAAAACATTGAAAACAAACATAATTGGTCTCAAATTTCATACCTCACAACATGTGCTAGTGTACTCAAGATAAACATTAAATTGAACTAAAAGCATCTCATGTTGCCAAAAGTAAGTAACCAGACTCAAAATTCCTAAGTCATATGATCATGTGTTCATAACTTTAAGCCTACCAATGAAGTTCAAACCAAAATCAAAGCTCAACCACATGCTTAAGAATGACATAACTTTGGATAGTGTTTTATTTTCCAATACCCCTAAACTTGTATGTACCGAACTCAAAAATAAAGTCAAGAGTATAGGAGTACCTGAATGAGTAGATGCGGGCATATCATACCCCCAAACTTGTATGCAAAAACACATGTACCTAGTGGACTACAGAGTCGATGTGGTGGCCCTGCTCTATGCATAATGCAAATTGGTTCAGACCTTTTGTAGAACACCTGGTGTGCACTTCCAAAACCTAGGGTTGTAAAACCACTTTGAACTACCATCCAACCTCCTACAAAAGAAAGAAACACCAACACAAAAGCAGTTCGTAGGTGGAGAGGCACCTAGGGACTGCTTTTCACAAAGAAAAGTTGGGGGAAAAGGGAAATATGGGTTGGAGAAAAAGAAAGAACAAAAATAAAAATAAAAAAAATGGTGGGCTGTGGTAGAGTGGAGAGGGTGGTGCTCCTGCCGTGTGGTGGTGTGAGGTGGTGGGTGGCTAGGTGAATGTGTGTGCAGTGAATTGCTTGTCTGGGATCGATCGCAGTGTAGATGCACTCGATCCCAGGGTGACAGTGATGAACTTTAAAGCAAATTGACAAATTCCATGTCTGTACCTTGCTCAAGGTTCTGAATGCAAGGCTTCAATATTTGACCATTCACCTTGGAAATAGTGCCATCTTTTGGGTCCCGCAATTCGATTGCACCATGTGGAGACACCGAAGTGACTATGAAGGGGCCATCCCATCTTAAGTGGAGCTTCCCGGGAAAAAGACGGAGTTTGGAGTTGAAGAGCCATACTTTCTGGTCCGGCACAAATGTCTTAGGCCAGATGTGTCAGTCATGAAAAGCCTTTGTCTTCTCCTTGTAGATTCGGGAGCTATCATATGCATCGTTTTGCAGCTCCTCCAAGTTTGTCAACTGAAGCTTTCGATGGGAGTCGGCTGCTTGCATATCGAAGTTGAACTGCTTGATTGCCCACAAAATCTTGTGTTCCAATTCTACAGGGAGGTGACACACCTTTCCATAAACCAACCAGTATGGTGACATTCCAATAGGCGTCTTGTAAGCTGTGTGGTAGGCCCATAATGCATCATTAAGGCGCAAGGACTAATCCTTGCGGTCTGGCCTGACTGTCTTTTTCTAGAATATGCTTGATCTCCCTGTTAGAGACTTTTGCTTGGCCACTAGTCTGAGGATGGTATGGAGTGGCTACTTTGTGTGTAACGGAGTACTTGAGGAGCAGGGTTTTGAGGAACCGATTGCAAAAGTGCTTACCTCTGTCATTGATGATGGCTCGAGGAGTACCGAATCTGCTAAAGATGTTGGCGTGGATGAATTTTACCACAACCTTGTGATCATTGGTCTTGGTGGCCACAGCTTCTACCCATTTGGAGACATAATCTACTCCTACCAAGATATACTCATACCCAAAAGACAGTGGGAAGGGTCCCATGAAATCGATACCCCAGACATAAAAAATTTCAACTATGAGGATGGGGTTCAATGGCATCATATCTCTTTGAGACATAGCTCTTAGGTGCTAACATCTCTCACAAGCTCGACAAAATTCATAAGCATCTTTGAACAATGTCAGCCATGTGAATCCGCATTGTAGAACCTTGGTTGCAGTCTTCTTGGCACTGAAATGACCCCCACAAGCTAGAGAATGACAAAATGTGAGAATCTTGTGAATTCACTCCAACATTGTCGATAATCGTCGGTCATACTTGAACAACTCCGGATCTTCCCAAAAATAGAATTGGACTTGCATGAAGAAGCGGTCCCTGTCTTGCTTAGACCAATGGGAAAGAATTTGACCTGTGGCTAAATAGTTGATAATGTCAGCATACCAAGGTGGTTCTCTCGGAGTAATTACAAACAATTGCTCATCCGGGAAGGAATCATGAAATGGAATCGGCTGAGGTGTCTCAAACTGAATCCATGACAGATGGTCGGCCACGACATTCTCAGTTCCCTTCTTGTGACGTCCCACATTGCCTGGGTATGGAGATGTGCTTATATGTATACTTCCACCTTCAATGACAACAACGCGTTTTAAAGCCGTGATGGTAATGATCCCATCAGAACTCCGCAGTTAAGCGTGCTTCTGCTGGAGCAGTACCAAGATGGGTGACCTCTTGGGAAGTCTGGTTCAGGGTAGCCAAAAGCGGACAATATTGTGTGTCATTTGGGGTGGGATGTTACAAACTCTTGGAAAAGCAGTATCCAACGGATCAACCGAGGTTTAGTTTCCTTCTTCGCCAGCAAATGTTGTAAAGTAGCATGATCAGAGTAGATGATTACCTTGGATCCCAGGAGATATAAGCTAAATTTATCCAAGGCAAAGACTACAGCTAACAACTCTTTCTCTATTGTTGTGTAATTGACTTGAGCATCTATCAGAGTCTTGCTAGCATAGTAAATGACGTGAGGGAGCTTGCCCACATGCTATCCCAAGATTGCACCCACAAGAAAATCGGATACATCACACATGATTTCAAACGGCAAAGACCAGTCAGAAGGCTTCATGATGGGAGCAAAGGATAGCAGAGATCGGACCTTCTGGAATGCCTATTGACATGCTTCATCAAAGTGGAACAGGGTATCCTTGGCAAGCAAACTGCACAAGGGCCTTGAAATCTTGCTGAAATCCTTGATGAAATGTTGATAAAACCTGGCATGCCCCAAGAAGGAGCAGATCTGCTTCACTAAAGTAGGATGTGGTAGATTTTCAATCAGCTCAACCTTTGCCTGATCCACCTCAATTCCTCTCTTGGATACTATGTGGCCTAGAACTATACCCTCCTGCACCATAAATTGACTCTTCTCCAAACTTAAAATCAGGTTAGTTTCTTTGCAACATTTTAACACAAGTGAAAGATTATGGAGACAATTATCAAAAGAATAACCGAAAGCAGAAAAGTTATCCATAAATACCTCCAAAAATTTTCTACCATATCAGAGAAGATTGACATCATACATCTCTAGAAAGTGGTAGGTGCATTGCATAGGCCAAAGGGCATGCGTCTGTAAGCAAAGGTGCCGAAGGGACATATAAAAGTCATCATCTCCTGGTCTTGGGGATCAACAGCAACCTGATTATACCCGGAGTAGCCATCCAAAAAATAGTAGTAACTTTGTCCAACTAGATGCTTTAGGATCTGATCAATGAAGGGGAGTGGAAAGTGATCCTTTCGAGTGTGGGAGTTGAGCTTCTAGTAGTCAATGCAAAGCGCCATCCTGTGGTTGTGCATTGTGAAATCAACTCTCCAACTACATTCTCTACTATTATAAGGCCGGACTTCTTCAGAACTACTTGAGTGGGGCTGATCCATTTGCTATCTAAGATGGGGTAAATAATGACAGCATCAAGTTACTTGATTACTTCTTTCATCACAACCTCTTTCATGATGGGATTCAGCTGGCATTGTGCCTCATGGGAGGGTCAAGCTCCTTCTTCTAGATGGATCCGATGCATACAAATGGAGGGATCAATTCCTTTTAAGTCTGCCACAATCCACCCAATAGCTTCTTTATGCTCTTTTAACATTTCTAACAGACTGTCTTCTTGGTCCTTTTGTAGATCCGAAGCAATGATGACTAGAAGGGTGTCGTTAGATCCAAGAAAGGCATACTTTAGCTTGTCTGGCAATGGCTTCAATTCAAGCTTCGGTGGAGACTCAAGGGAAGGAACGAGAGTAGTGCTTGATGTTAGAGGCAAGGGTTCCTTTGGTACTCTCCATGGATGAAACTTTGCACTGGCTGCTGTTTCTAGCAAATCATGGACCTCTTCAATGTACTGGTCAGTGTCAAAATCTTCAAAACCAAAGTGAGTTAAACAAGCTTCCAACGGATCATCAGTCAAGAGACTAGGGAGTGAACCTTCTACATATTCTTCAATGTTGTCCACAAAGAAACACTCATTCTGATTAGGGGCATGCTGGAATGCAGTGAAGATGTTCAATCTGACCTTCATATTTCCAAATGAGATCTCCATGACTCCAATCTGGCAATTGATGCATGCATTGGCCGTGGCTAAGAAAGGACGCCCAAGGATGACCGGAATCAGCCTCTTAGGAAGGGGAACGTGCTCGGTGTCAAGAACGATGAAGTCCATCGGGAAGAAAAACTTATCCACCTTGATGATGACATCCTCTACAATCCCTCTAGGTTTTTTGATAGATCGGTCAACTAGCTGTAGAATCACTGTGGTAGGCTTCAACTCCCCTAGGCCAAGTTGCTGATACACTGAATATGGCAGTAAACTTACTTCGGCTCCCAGATCTAGGAGTGCTTTATCAATTTCCTTTTGTCCGATGATGCATGAAATTGTAGGGGCTCCGGGGTCTTTAAACTTCGGAGGGGTGCTGTGCTGAATCAAAGAACTCACGTGCTTAGTAAGAGCATCCACATCAAACTCTCTATTTCTAACATTTCTTTAAAATATTAACAAAATCTACAAAAAGTCCCTCTCATCAAACTCTCTATCAAATGTCAAATATAACATTTGTCAAACCTCCTATTCAAATTTAAAGAGACCAAAAGCAAATGTTAAAATATTATCATATTATTTTATTGTATTCTAGCACAACTTTTCATTTTTCTCCCTATTTTTTTCAAGTTCTTTCCCTCTAGAGTTTCATCCCCTCCTTTTTTACTTTTTTTCTCCTTCCATTTTTCTTTTTGTCACTCCTCTTTTCTCAAATATACAACTGCATCAATTGACATCCATCGGTTTTTTTTTTTTTTTCTAATAAACTAAATGCATTAATCAATGAAATATATTGAATTAAAGATGTAATTGTGCACAAAAAATAATTCCATGTATGTGAGGATGAAAGTGAGTTTATGTTAATGTAATTTGGTTTCACAAGAAAAAAATAATATTTGGTAAAAGTGACAAAATATTTAAAGAGTTTGATATTTGATAATCTTTAAAAGTGACTAGCTATATCTAAAAAAGTACACGTTAAAAGTTAAATTTAACTAAATTTTGCATAGCTAGATGTGGATGCTCTAAGGAGGACTTTCTCAGGAATGTGATTTCTTGATTTCCTTTTCTAAGTACATAGATCCTTGAGGAATTTGGCATAGGCAGGCACTTGCTGGATGGCATCTAGGAGGGGGATGTTGATTTTACCTGTTTGAACACCTCCATCATCGCTTGTACTTTCTCTCCTTGTTTTCCAAAGTGAGAGGGTGCCTTGAGACATTCTGGGAATGGGGCTCGAGGCTCATATGGTGTCTCTAAATTGGTGGTTGCTGATGAGTGTTGTTTAGTGCTTAATCAAACCCCCTTATTTATGTTTGTTAAGCCTTTATCACTATTAATATCTAACATTTTTAGTTGTTTTTAGTGTTTAATGGTGTGTAGGTCATTGCATCAACACTTGGCTACAAAGGAGCAAAATGGACTTTAAATGAAGTAAAGGAGTCCCTGCCAGTGTGCTCGATCGCACTTGGTGCGATCGAATGCAAAGGGGAAGTTTGAACGTAGGTCTAGTCAGCCCACGTCTCACGCTATTGCCCTAGCCGGCCCTACGATTCCATCACTTTCAGCTATGCACTGTGGTGGTTATTTGCATTCGATCGCAGAGTGTACGATCGAATGCATGCATCAATGCGATTGAACGCATGACCTGCATTCGAGCGCAGCCCCGTGACCTAGCGGCACACCAGTTTTCTATAAATAGGCCCCTTAGTGCATTTTGACGGGAGTTCTTGTTTTGGATGCGTTTTTAAGAGCATTTGCCCTTGTTAAGGCCCTGCTCTGCCCATTTATTTGTAGCATTTCACTTTTAATTTAATTTAATGCTTTCCTTTAAGCTTTCTTTACTTTATTTATATATGGGTGGCTAAATCTTCAACTAAGGTTGAAGATGAAGCCTTACCCTTAGCACTTTCTTGATGTTTTTACGTTTAACACATTACATTCCATTATTTAAAGTTCATGTTCGTTTCATTGCAATTTATGTGACAAAGTTGTTGTGGTTGTTGTTGTGATGCATCGAAGTCTAACCCTCGTTGTGTTCCAAGTCGGGGCACAACGGATGAGTGGAACTCAATTAAATATCCACTGTCATCCATGGATACAGTGGATGATTCTATTGAGAATCACTATCCGTTGTAGCTCCTTAATGGTAAACACATCAAACGGTTCGACTAGTATCAAAATAGCAATAGAATATGACTTAAGTTCTAATCGATAGACGGAAGTATGCGTTTTATGTTTAAGCAAGTATTTTTATTGGGTGAGGTTTAGTCTTTAGCCTTAGTTATTTTTCTCCATTCATTTACGCTTTTTAGAGTAGTTTACATTTTTGCAAGCTTAGTGTTCGATCATTCGTCCCAATTTCGGAACTAGGTTAAAATAGGGTTAATCTAGGTTTAGTATTAGTTTTTGAACAAACGCCGTTCTCTGTGGTTCGATCCCGCATTTCGCAACACTGCACGATCAACGACTCGTGCTATTGCGAGTGCAATCTAATTTGCATACCAAATTTTGGCGCCATTGCCGGGGAACGGTTGTTTTTGTTTAAATTAATATTATTTTTAGATTGATTTTATTTTTCTACTAGTATTTATTTTATGCAATTTCAATTCTGTTCATAGTTTATTTTTGCATTTTAATTAATTTTTATTAACTTTTTAGAATAGTGTTTGGCTAATTTCTAGTTTAATTCGGGTTCTAAAAAATCAGGCAGTGCGATCGATCGTAGTACTTGCGATCGAGCACACTCAAGCCTATTCCATAACGTTCGCACACCATAATGCTCGCATCTCGCGTGTGAGCACAAGTCCTCGGCGAAGCGAGCAGAAGAGTTATGTTGAACGCACCTCAGTTGCGTTCGAACACACTTGCAGAGCCTGCCAAATTGTTGCTTATGTGCGATCAATCGTGATGCCTGCGCTTGAGCGCACCTCTGCTTGCTGCATCAACATACCTGGGGCAGTATGTTAATTTTCTTTTTCTAGCAATTTTGGTTAATTGTTAACTTAGTTTTAATTGATCTTTCTGCCTGTTTTTAGCATGATTTCTGCTACTGTTCGTTGTGTTTAGATTATTTTAATTTTTAAGTGACTAATTAGTTTCATTTGCTAAATAATAGTTTAGTTAACTTTTAGTTAATAGTTTAATTATTTTTGCCATGTTAGTTTTTATTTGTTTTAACTAGGTTGTCAATACTCTGCTGTTTCTAGAATTTATGTTTGTGTTCATATTTGTTTAAAATTGTTTAGTTTTAATTCATTTAGTACATATAGGTTGCTATTTTCATAGTTTAATTATAAGTTAGTGTTTTAATTCATCTAGGTTATTGTAGTTGTTCTTTATTTGTTGTTTTGTTTCCTTGTTTTTGTTGTTTATCCATGCATGTTTGCTTGTGTAGCCTGCTGTTTTTCCTTAGTGTTTAGTTAAATTTTTGTTAGTTTATGCATGGTCGGCGATCCTTGAACCTAGAGTTAACACCATTAGATCCCAACTTAGAAAGAAACATTAAGAGAGCGCATAGAGCTCATGGTGAGATGGGGGATAATCCAAGGAATCCAAGAGAGGAGGAGCATGGGGAAAATCAAAGGTACCCAAGAATGGAGGAGCACGAGGATTGTCAAGATGCAAGAGAAGGGAATGGGGAGCAGAGAAGAGCTTATGAAGTGGATTTCACGACGTCACTCCGGGAACTGTTCGCACCTACTGCGGTCAGTTCCCATTCGTGCATAGTGTTGCCACCGACTAATGCAACCCAGTATGATCTAAAGCCACATGTAATCTAGATGTTACCTTCTTTTTACGGCTTAGAACATGAAAACCCATATTCTCATGTGAGGAAATTCAAAAATATCTGTGCTACCACCAAATTTCCAAAAATTTCTGAGGAAGCTATTCACCTCAGACTCTTTCCTTTCTCACTTCATGATAAAGCCATGGAGTGGGTTGGACTCCAATGCACCTAGCTCCATCACATCTTGGGAAGAACTGTTGAAGCAATTTTACAACAAGTTTTTCCCAATGTCTAGAGTAAATGAGGCAAGAAAGGAAATCAGTTCCTTTACTCAGGATGAGGATGAGAAATTCTCAGAATGTTGGGCACGGTTCAAAGATCTGTTGATGAAATGTCCCCCTCACGGTTATGAAAAATGGCGTTTGGTGCAATTCTTCTACCAAGGGCTGTCTTAGCCCAACCGTAGTATGATTGAGTTGATGAATGGAGGGGCATTTCTAAACTTAACGGGAGATTTAGCCTATAAAGCTTTGGAGAAAATTGTCGACAACTCCCAACACTGGGATTTCATGAGTTGTCGTGACAAATCTATCCGATACCCTAAGAAAGGGGGCATCCTTGAGTTGAAAGGCAACACAGAGCTGTCCCAAAGGATGGATGCCATTATCAAGAGATTGGATGCTCTAAGTGTACAAAAGCCTGTCAATGTAGCAAACACATTTCCAGTGGAGAGTTGTTCTATCTGTGCTAGTCCCAAGCACAAAATTGTCCATCGATGACAGTTTTCGCTGAGATGGAACAAATGAACACTTTCAACAACTTTCAAAAGCCATCCAGTGGGCCATATTCTGAGACATATAATCCAGGGTGGAGGAATCACCCAATTTCTCTTGGAAGCAGAATCAACCCACCACAAATTAATGAGGAGCTCCACACCCTCCAAATCATTATCCTCTTGGATTTTCTTCTTATCATGGACGCTCGGCTCCACCAACATCATCATCATCTTATCAAGCCCTAGCTTCATCAACACAGTCACTGGAAGAGACCATGAGAGACTTTATGAAAATGACTGGTCAATCAATCAGTGGCGTGAGGCATTCCACCATGGTGAACACCCAAGCAATCTCAAAGTTGGAGATGCAGATGGGACAGTTGGCGAATCACCTTGGTGAGAAAGATAGGGGAAAGCTCCCTAGCCAAGCAGTGAACAACCCTAAAGCATGTAGTATTGGAAACTCTTCAAATTATGAGCATGTATAGGCGATTGTCACTTTGAGGTCGGGGAAAAGAGTGGACAACCAAGTGGTGGACCCACAAGCAGACCATGCTGAGGAAGAAGAACCAAAAGATGAAGAGGGTGACAACCAGAAGGAGAGAGATGCTGAGCAATCTATGGTCACCCCAGTTGATAAGGAACTTCCTAGGGCGCTTGTGCCAAAAGCACCTTACCTTGAAAGATTACAAGCGCCTAGGAATGGAGGGAAGTTAGAGGACATTCTAAAGGTGTTCAAACAAGTCCAAATAAATATTCCATTTTTGGACGCTATCCAGCAAATCCCTTCATATGCCAAGTTCTTGAAGGACTTGGTCACAGTGAAGAGGAAAAAGAATGTCCCAAAAAAAGGCATTCATGACCAAGCAGGTCAGTGCTATCCTACAATGCAAGTTACCTCTCAAGTACAAGGACCCTAGCTGTCCTACTATTACTTGCATGATAGGAGTCAGTCAGATAGAGAGGGCTTTGTTAGATTTGGGAGCAAGTGTGAATTTGTTGCCCTACTAGGTCTATTTGCAGTTAGGGCTAGGAGAGCTGAAGCCCACATCTATGACACTACAACTTGCTGACAGGTCTGTGAAGATTCCACGGGGAATAGTTGAGGATGTACTAATAAAAGTGGACAAATTTTACTTCCCCGTGGATTTTATTGTGTTGGACACGGAGCCAATTTATGTGATAGGGAGTGAGATCCCTGTGATTCTAGGGCGACCATTTTTAGCAACGGCTAACGCCCTGATAAATTGTAGGTCGGGGGTGATGAAGGTTTCTTTTGGAAATATGACGGTGGAGTTGAACATTTTTCGCATCAAAAAACAACAACTTGATTATGACCAAATGAATCAAGTATGCTTGATTGAGGAGATCATTGATGAAGTCATTGAAGAATCAAGCATAGAGGACCCCCTGGAAGCATGCCTTGCTCAGTTTGGTGAAGATTTGGATTTGGAGAAACTTATGGAGCAAGCAGATGCACTTTTGGAGACTGCTCCTTTGATGAGCGAAGAGAAGGAAGCAGTACCTGATTCCCCGAAGAAGGAACTTAAGCCGTTACCTGATAGTCTTAAGTACAAGTTCCTAGGTCCAGCTAAGTCCTTGCCAGTAATTATAGCTTAAGACTTGAAAGATGCTCAAGATGAGGAATTGTTAGAAGTTTTGAGAGAGCATAAGAAAGCTATAGGCTGGACTATTGAGGACATTAAGGGAATCAGTCCCTCGTTGGTTATTGATCAGACCAAATTTAGGTACTCGTAATTGAACGAACTGAAGCTCGTATAGCGGTTGCGCAAGTACCGAGTCAAACCCACAAGGAACCGTAAATTGCTTTGTGCGAAAATAACTTCGAGTCTAGGTTAGTGCTATTTTAACTTAGCTCCGCAATGGGTGTTTGTGACAACTTGAAAGTAAATAATAGCGGAAATGTAAACGAAATGAAAGTACCAAGGTTGAGGTTTTCACCTCACCATTTCAACTACATTAATTGAAAACACTAAGCTAAAACATCCGTCTATCGGTTTGACATAAGACTAAATCTCTTGCACCTATCGAAGGATTAAAGGAATCCGTCCCTTTTGACGAAAGACAAACCATAAACGGTTTAAGGCTCAAAGGATCCAAAGTGAATGTGTTAAGACACAAACTACTATGGATAAATGAGCATAAACTGAAGGATGGAATGTATCCATCGGACGAAAAACCAAAAATAAACGATTACGGTGCAATCTCACTTGGTTTTGTCACCAAACCAAGTGAGAGACGATTTAAGCACATAAAGAAATAACGGAATGAAATGACTTAAATGCAAGCAATTAACATAGCATTCATGGTGAGGCTACATCCTCAACCTTAGTTGGGGATCTAGCCTCCCATAAGCAAAGGAAGCGTAAATAAACAAAAAGGAAGCATTAATATTAAACTAATGTAAAAGAATACAAAGAAAAGGGTAGAGCAGGGCCAATAGTGGCAAACTTCTCTCTAAAACATGCCCAAAAGTAAAGCTCGAACAAATGGACCTAGGGTCCTATTTATAGGCCGAAGTCATGAGTGCGTTCGAGCGCACTACCTACGTTGACGTTATTTGTGGTCGACGCAGGGCACACGTTCGAAATAGTAAATAACTCAGGCGGCTAGGGTTTGTTGCATGCGTTCGGCAGAGCACTTGCATTCAACGCAGATTTAAGTCCACTTTCTTGCCCTTTGCTAGCCATGTTTGTTGCAATGACCGATAACACAAAACACTAAAAACACTAAAAATAATTAGATATTAACAATGCTAAAGGCCTAACGAATATAAATTAAGGGGTCCAAATAAGCACTTTTAGGCACCGATCACATACCCCCAAACTTACATTTTGCTAGTCCCTTAGCAAAACAAAATGAAAAACATAAGTCCGCTTTCGTGGGAGAAACGATTGCATTTAGCATGTGCAACAAGCCTTTTAAACCTTTAGGAGTTCCCTAGAGGACGAGTGAAGTCTCGTGAGGGTTTTTCAAGAATGATACCCACAAACATTTGCTCAATCATGCAAAATATATCAATCATGGTTTAAATTCAAAAGCAAGCTTAATCAAACAAACACTATCTTCACAAATTTCAGGGAATTAACAATCAAGATACAAACATGGCATTATGAGATACAAAAATCAATTCTAGTGAAAGTGAGATTAGCACAAAAATATGGGATTTCAAAACTAATCTTTAGTCTTGTATGCTTCGACACTCAAAATTCATTGGACAACACATCAAAAACAATAACCAAGGTTCATCAAAAACTTTTTTTTTTTTTGTTTTTTTATTGCATAACTTCATTAAGCTTTCTAATTGACCCATGTATCAAGCGTTAAGTCAATGACTCCCAAACCAAATGGTTTTAGGGCATTAGGTGTAAAAACACCCCTAAGGACTTACTAACTCGAGTCAAAAGGCCTGAGCTTTGCTAACCACATCTAACTTCTCACTTTTTTACGCGAATACTCATTGCTTAATGGGGCAAGAGATCCGGTTACTCGGTGGAAAGCTCAAAATGATCATCAATTTTTTTTTTTTTTTTTAAAAGAACCACGGTTATCTTTCCAAACGGTTTTCCAACTGCATTCAAGCTTACAAAACTAACAAGACCAAAATCAAATTTTTATCCCACAAATTACGTACCAATTGTGCTCATGAAACTCAAATTGAACTACAATATCTCATTATGCCAAGAAAGTAACATAATTGAAAATCCCTTAATCAATGTGATCATATGTTCGTCAAATTAAACACACAAATGAAAATAAACCATAACTGAAATAAAAATGCATAATCAAATGTGCACATAAGATAAAAATACCCCCAAACTCAAAATATGCACTATCCACAGTGTGCTGATGTAAAAAATAAAAAACATAGTGCAAGGGGTATAAAAATAAACCAAGATGTCACAAAGAAGTCACGGGGTGGAGGTGCATGAGGTCCTCTGGAGGCAATCATCCATGATAGAACATCTCCCTGACCTCGAAGTTCCGTCGATGAACATCTCTTCCGCAAACAGTAAATGAAATCATACGCCCTCGATCTAGGATCAGATGTCCACGAAGGTGTCCCTCGAAGTGTAATGATCTGAGGCCCGAGCGGATACACCTCATCCTCCCTCGCTTCCTCCTCCTGCTCCTCGCCGCCTCGCCTTCTATGGCTCAAAGCCATCTCATGCTCGCCTACCATCTCGGAATGTCCATAGGCTCCTCCGCGGGCCGGCTGTAGTTGTGGCTGCCGCTGTGCGCTCGGGCATGTGATAGACTCGCCACCGGATGGGGCCAAAGTATGGGCTCTGATCGCCCATCCGCCGGTGTGCCTCTCGATCCCCATCTTCTCGTAATATGTGTGATGAGAAAGGGAAAGGCAATCCCCACGTCTTCGTGTGCCTCGATGGTGCACTCCTCACAATTTCTGGATCCACGCCGATAATCTCAGAATGGAACACCAATCCTCTGTGGAATGAGTAGAGGCATCGAGGAATAGGTCCCGCTTCTCAGTCTTGTGTCCCAAAGGACACACATTACGATACAACACCATATCAATGAAGAGAAGATTCCAGGAATCTTCGCCTTTTGCTGCATTCGCGTTCATCGGCATACGCTCACACATATCGAAAAACAATGTCCTCGAGTGTGAGCATGGAGGGGCACTCAATCCAGGGATGTCCACTCAGCGGCTCATGGCTGCATTTCAACACAGCCGCTATCGAATGGTCACTCCACTTCTCTCCTCAATGGAAGAGAAAAGTGTCCGGTCTGTCACCAATCTCGATGAGTGTAAACTCTCCGACCAACCGTCAGATGCGTGGGAGGCGACGGGTTTGAAAGCCTCTTCAAACCCCGGCGCTTAATTCCTCAATGGCCCAACTTAGAGCATTGTTGGAGAACACCTCTTTGATGGCAAAAGTGTTCTCCAACAAGAGCTGGGCTCTCCATTGATGGCCTAGCTACACTAGCATGGGACCCGATGATGATGACGAACCTCGCCTCTAGGCATGATGGAGGTTGTTGGGGCAATGTCGAGCACTGGTGTGCAGCCCAAATAAAGGGTTTAGAACCTGAAAAATGCCCAACCCCAAAAACTACAAACAACACAACAAGGGCACAATCCAAGAATTAGTGCCCTTTGATTGACGAAAAATCAAAAAATGGGGGTTTTGGGTGAAATGGGTTTCGGGTTGGTTGGGGACAAAATGGGAAACTGGGATTTTGGGTGGCCCGGTGGGTGGAGTACGGTGGAGAAGGGCTCGGTGGTGAGTGGAGGGTGGAGGGATGGTGGGTGGCGGTGGGTGTGGAAAATTTGGATGTTAGGGAGGAGAGTGACAGAGGAGAGGGAAGGGAGCTGTACGGCTGGTTGGGAAAAATGGGGGAAAGGGGGGAAATGTGACCTAAAACAGGTCACGCAAGACTAAATCAAGCACGTTGAGCATTACATGGCACGTTCGATCGTACCAGGCAAGGTGCATGAGTGTGTGGGTGAACCATGCGTTTGAACTTACGGAAGTAAGTTCGAACGTATACGTGCAGTGAAATGTGCGTGTGAGGGGCGCTGCAGTCGAACTCGTTTGGGAGAGGTTGAACGCAATGCGTGTACACGTTCGAACGTACAGGAATACGTTCGAACGCAAAGAGCAAACCAAAATACAAATTTTTTTACAAAATTTACACAAAGGTTTTAAAACAAACACAAAACACACAAAACACAAAAAATAATATTTACACAAACACACAAAATAAAATATTTACAAAAACACAAAATAAAATATTTACAAAAAGACAAAATAAAATATTTACAAAAAGACCCCCAAACTTAAAACGTTACATTGCCCGAAATGTAACCGAATTAACTAGGGGATAAGTCAATTTAGGTACAGCATAAAAGTGCTTCCCCAAATTTGACTAAAAAATAAAACAAAAGGCAATAAACATAATGAGGGGTGCCTCCCACAAGCGCTAAGTTTAACGTCTTCAGCCAGACTCGTGATAAGGAACAAACTACCTACGATACTAGGTAGACACAATAACTGTTGTACCGAGAATGGTGGGCACTATCTTGCCTGGGTCAAACAGGTGATGGTTGCAGCTGGGATAATCTATAAGCAAAGATGGGTGTCCAGCTAATACTGACCTTAGATGATCATAAAATGGGGGAGGAAAATAGTCATTCCTTCCCAGGGTCCATCTCGGCCTCCTTGGCCGCATATGAATGGGAGCAAAAAGTTTGCTCTTAGTATTAAAATCAGGTGACTCAAATGTGGAGGAATAAACAGTGGGGAAAACTAAATCCATGGTTTCCCCACACTCCGACTATAACTCAGATATGGGATCGATAAAGAAAGCAAGTAGCTCAACTACCTCGTCTAAGTACTGATCATCTCCCAGCTGAGCGAATAGTTCTAGCTCAATGTCCTCCAAATCTGGCCTAACTGCTTCATCAGTTGGTTCAATTAACCTACCAAAATCTATGTTTCCTCCAACCTGAGTGAAACATTCCAACTCCGGGTCCTCAAGACTGAGCTCATACCTCGGCTCGTCAAGCTGTAGTGGCTCACTCAAATGACCTCCAGATAGTGCAAAGCACTCCATGTCAGGGTCCTCCAAGCTAGGCTCATGCAAAGCTGGCCTAATCAGCCTGTCTAAATCTAGGTCCTGAGTAAAACACTCAATCTCCGGGTCCTCAAAATCAAAATCATCAGTGATTTCTTAAATGAAGCACATAGGATGGGTCTCATCATACTCCAGTGGTTGGCTATTGATGTTGAAAATATTTAGCTCAACCGTCATGTTTCCAAATGAGATCTTCATCACTCCCGTCCTACAGTTGATTAGGGCGTTAGCCGTAGCTAAAAATGGTCGCCCTTAGAATCACTGGAATTTGATTCACCACATCGTGAACTGGCTCCGTGTCTATCACTATAAAGTCCACAGGGAAATAAAACTTGTCAACCTTGATTAACACATCCTCAAGTATTCCCCGTGGTCTCTTAAGTGACCTATCTGCCAACTGAAGCGTCACAGTGGTTGGCTTCAACTCTCCCAGTCCCAATTTTAAATACACTGAATAGGAGAGGAGATTTACACTTGCCCCCAAGTCCAACAATGCCCTATTGATCGACTCTCTCCAATCATGCAAGCAATGGTTGGACATCCAGGGTCCTTATACTTGATTGGTAGCTTGCATTGGAGGATGGAGCTCACTTGCTTCGTCAGATAAGCCTTCTTTGGGACATTGGTCTTTCTCTTAATTGTGACCAGGTCCTTCAAGAATTTCACATATGCTGGGACTTGCTGAATTGCTTCCAAGAACGGGATGTTTATCTGGACTTGCTTAAACACCTCTAAGATTTCAAAAAACTGCGCATTCTTCTTTGGCGCTTTCAATCTCTCCGGATAAGGAGCTTTTGGGACAAATGACCTTGTAAGGTCCTTTTTGGTGGGAGTGACTATAGATGGCTCAGCATCTTTCTTCTCATTGTTGTCATTCTTTGTCTCCTCTTGCTCAGCAAAGTCTGCTACTGGTACTGCTTTATCTACTGCTTCTGGTACTGCTTCATCAACTTCTTCTGGCTTATCCACACGGTTGTCCACTCGTTTCCTTGACCTTAGTGTGACAATCGCTTGGGCATGTTCTTGATTTGGAGTACTTCCGTTAGTGCATGCCCTAGGATTGTTCATTGGTTGGCTGGGGAGCTTTCCCTTGTCCCTCTCACCTATGTGATTTGCCAACTGTCCCACTTGGGTCTCCAACTTGGAGATTGCCTGGGTGTTCAACATGGTGGAGTGTCTAATATCACTGATGGACTGGCCAGTCATCTTCATGAATTCTTTCATTGACTCTTCTAATGACTAAGTTGATGACATTGGGGGTTGAGTGGGGGCTTGATAGGAAGATGACGCTGGCTGGGCCATGCATCCAGGGTTTTGGTAATTAGGAGGAAACCCTCCTTGATTTGTGGGCTGGTTTTGCTTCCATGAAAAATTTGGGTGGTTCCTCCACCCAGGGTTGTAAGTTTCAGAGTATGGGCCAGTTGAATGCTTTTGAGAATTGTTGAAAGCGTTCACTTGTTCCATCTCAAAGAAAACTGTCATAGATGGACAATTCTGTGCTTGGTGCAAAGGACTAGCACAGACTGAACAGCTTTCAACCGGAAATGTGTTCACAGCTTTAACAGGCCTTTTCATACTCAGGGCATCCAGCCTCTTGACAATGGCATCCATCCTTTGAGTCAACTCTTGCTCTCCTTTCAGCTCTAGGATGCCTCCTTTCTTTTGGCAGATTTGTCTCGACAACTGGTGAAATCCTGTGAGTTGGCAGCAATTTTCTCCAAAGCTTTGTAGGCCAAATCTCCGTTAATTTAATGTCCCACCATTCATCGGTTCAATCATGCTACGGTTGGTGAGACTTGGTAGAAAAATTGAACTAGACGCCATTTTTTCATATGTGGGGTGGACACTTCATCAACATATCTTTAAACCTTGTCCAACATTCCGTGAATTTCTCGTCCTCATCCTGAGTAAATGAACTGATTTCCTTCCTTGCATCATTTACTCTTGACATTGGGTCTGTGGTAGAATTGCTTCAACAGTTCTTCCCAGGACGTAATAGAACCAGGAGCTAAGGAATCCAGCCACTCAGTGGCTCTATCATGAAGGGAGAAAGGAAAAAGTCGAAGATTGACATATTCCTCTGAGAAATTTTGAAATTTGGTTGTGGCAGTTATACTCCTAAACTTCTTAACATGGGAATAAGGGTTTTCATGATCTAAGCCATAGAAAGATGGTAGCATTTGAATCACATGTGGCTTTAGATCATAATGAGTGGCATTAGTTGGAAGTAACATGATGCACGAATGGGTACTAACTGTAGTAGGTGCGAACAATTCGTGTAGTGCTGTCATGAAATCCAACTCATACATTCTATGCTCCCCATTCCCGTCTCTTGCATCTTGAAATTCCTCATGCTCCTCCCTTCTTGGGTTTCTTTGATCTTCTTCATGCTGTTCCACCCTTGGCTCTCTTTGATTGTCCCCCATCTCGGCTTGAGCTCGATGCGCTCTCCTAATGTTTCTTTCTAAGTCGGGATCTAATGGTTTTAACTCTAGGTTCAACGATCGCCGACCATGCATAAACTAACAGAAATTTAACTATACACTAAGGAAAAACAGCAAGCTAGAAAAGCAAAAATGCAGGAAAAATAAAGAAAACAAGGATCAAAACACAAACAACAAGATGGCAAAAACAACTATAAACTAAAACTACTCAACAATAAACTAAAAACAACATGTGAACAAAAACAAAACAAAAACAAATATAAAAGATGCAGTAAAAACATAAACAAATAAAACAGAAAACAAAATTAACTAAAATAACCTAAACAACAACAAAAAAAAAAATTTAAATAATTAAAATTTAAACTAACAAAATTATTAACTAAACACATACAAATATATAAACAACTAAAAGTATAAACTAAACACAACTAAATCACAGCAAGCAAAATACTCAAAATGCAATTAAAACAATTAAAATAAGTCTAACAATTAATCAAAAACAAAGAAATAAAAATGAACATAGCCTCGGTATGTTGATCTTTGAAGCGAGATGCGCTCGCCAGAGTCATACGATCGTTCTCACGATGCAAAATGTGGCAGTCGCAAGTGCATTAGAACACAATCAAGTACATTCAATGCAAGCTGCATCGCATCTTTGTCGGGCCTTGAGTTTTGCACGCAGGCACGCTGGTGTTCGCAGTGTCGAACGTGTGGAATAGGCGACGATGTTCGACCAACCTCGCATTCACCGCACTAACGGCCTGATTTTCCAGGAACCGAACAAAGCTATAAACTAAAACTAACTAAAAAATTAACAAAAATGAACTAAAACACAAAACAATCTATAAACATAATGTACAATGCAGAAAATAAAAACTAGTAGAAAAATAACATCAAACTAAAAACAAAGTTAAATTCAAAACAATTTAGACGGATCCCCGGCAACGGCGCCAAAATTTGATCGGACCAAATTTAGGTACTCGCAATTGAACGAACCGAAGCTCGTATAGTGGTTGCGCAAGTACCGAGTTGAACCCATAAGGAACCGTAAATTGCTTTGTGCGAAACTAACTTCGAGTTTAGGTTAGTGCTATTTTAACTTAGCTCCGTAGTGGGTGTTTGTGACAACTTGAAAGTAAATAATAGCGGAAATGTAAACGAAATGAAAGTACCAAGGTTGAGGTTTTCACCTCACCATTTCAACTACATTAATTGAAAACACTAAGCTAAAACATCAGTCTATCGGTTTGACATAAGATTAAATCTCTTGCACCTATAGAAGGATTAAAGGAATCCGTCCCTTTTGACAAAAGACAAACCATAAACGGTTTAAGGCTCAAAGGATCCAAAGTGAATGTGTTAAGACACAAACTACTATAGATAAATGAGCGTAAACCGAAGGATGGAATGTATCCATCGGACGAAAAACCAAAAATAAACGATTATGGTGCAATCTCACTTGGTTTTGTCACCAAACCAAGTGAGAGATGATTTAAGCACATAAAGAAATAACGTAATGAAATGACTTAAATGCAAGCAATTAACATGGCATTCATGGTGAGGCTACATCCTCAACCTTAGTTGGGGATCTAGCCTCTCATAAGCAAAGGAAGCGTAAATAAACAAAAAGGAAGCATTAATATTAAACTAATGTAAAAGAATACAAAGAAAAGGTCAGAGCAGGGCCAATAGTGGCAAACTGCTCTCTAAAACACGCCCAAAAGTAAAGCTCTCGAACAAATGGACCTAGGGTCCTATTTATTGGCTGACAGGTCACTGGAGTGCGTTCGAACGCACTACCTGCGTTCGAACGCACCAGTTATTTGTGGTCGAACGCAGGGCACACGTTCGACCACAAATAACTGCTGTGGTGGCTAGGGCTAACTGGGCATGCGTTCGAACGCAGATAACTGCTAGGGCCGGCTTGGTGTTGCGTGCAACCGTGGGGTGCTACGTGCGACCATGGGTTGCTGGGTGTTGCATGGACCGTGGGTGCGTTGAACGCTTAAGTCCACTTTCTTGCCCTTTGCTAGCCATATTCGTTGCAATGACTTGCACAACACAAAACACTAAAAACACTAAAAATAATTAGATATTAACAATGCTAATGGCCTAACGAATATAAATTAAGGGGTCCAAATAAGCAGTTTTAGGCACCGATCAGTTATGCGTTAGATACATCTTGAAGAGAATTCCAAACCATCGAGGGAACCACAAAGAAGGCTTAACCTAGTAATGTAGGAGGTTGTGAGAGTAGAAGTGATAAAATTGTTAGACGTTGGAATCATCTATCCAATTTCTGATAGCAAGTGGGTGAGCCCGATACATGTTGTGCCCAAGCGGGCTGGATTGACGGTAATGAAGAACCAGGATAATGAGTTGGTGCCAACTCGTATTCAGTCGGGATGGAGAGTTTGTATAGACTACCTTAAATTGAACGCTGCCACCAGGAAAGATCACTTTCCTCTTCCATTCATTGATCAGATGGTGGAGCGTTTAGCTGGGCACGAGTATTATTGCTTTTTGGATGGTTATTCTGGATATAACCAGGTCCCGTGGACCCCGAAGACCAGGAGAAGACTACATTAACATGTCCCTTTGGGACATTTGCCTACCGTCGCATGCCTTTTGGGCTGTGCAATGCACTTGCTACTTTTCAGCAGTGCATGATCAGCATATTTTTCGACATGGTAGAGCGATTTATGGAGATCTTCATGGATGACTTCTTTGTCTTCAGTTCATCTTTTCAAGAGTGTCTGCACTGTCTCACGTTGGTTTTAGTGAGATGCAAAGAGAAGAACCTTGTGCTTAACTGGGAAATATGTCATTTTATGGTGAAGCAGAGGATTGTACTGGGGCATGTCATCTCTCAGAGGGGTATTGAGGTTGACAAAGCGAAGTTAGATTTGATCTCTAACCTTCCACCCCCACATACTGTGAAGGAAATCCGTTCCTTTTTGGGCCATACAGGGTTCTACAGGCGATTCATCAAGGATTTTAGCAAGATCGCCAGGCCCTTGTGCAGGTTGTTGGCCAAAGAGACCCCGTTTGAATTTGATGAAAAATGTTTGAAAGCATTCAGGGCTCTGAAGGAGATTCTGATGTCCACACCAATCATTAGACCACCCAGTTGGGGTGAACCATTTGAGATCATGTGTGACGCATTAGACTATGCTGTAGAACTCTGAACGATGCACAACTCAATTACTCCACCACAGAAAAGGAGTTGTTAGCGGTCATTTTTGCGATGGACAAGTTTAGATCCTATTTGTTAGGATCTAAAATCATTATCTATTTGGATCACGCTGCATTGAAGTATCTTTTTTCCAATAAAGATGCTAAATCCCGCTTGATCCGATGGATTTTGCTACTTCAAGAGTTTGACATTGAAATTCGAGATAAGAAGGGGACTGAAAATGTGGTGGCAGATCATTTGTCTAGGTTGACCATGGATTTCACCAAGGACGCCACCCCCATTTCTGAGACCTTTCCTGATGAGCAATTGATGCACATTGCTCACAATCCCACACCTTGGTTTGCTGACATAGTGAACTATCTTGTTACTAGCCAAATGCCTTTGCAATGGGGGCAACAAGATAAGCTCAAATTTTTGTCCAAGGTGAAAACCTTTCTTTGAGATGATCCTTATCTGTTCAAGTATTGTCTCGATCATATCATTAGGAGATGCATACCTGAATTTGACCAAACCAATGTCATCTCCTTTTGTCATGATCATGCATGTGAAGGCCATTTCAGTGCAAACAAGACCGCTGCAAAGATTTTGTAGTGTGGATTTTATTAGCCCACCATGTTTGGAGACGCTTGTGCTTATTGCACATCTTGTGAGTGTTGTCAAAAACTCAGGAGTATTTCAAAGAGGAACATGATGCCCCTCAATCCCATTTTGGTAGTTGAGATTTTTTATGTATGGGCATCGATTTCATGGGACCTTTCCCAAACTCCTTCGGGTTTCTGTACATTTTGGTTGTTGTGAACTATATGTCCAAGTGGGTGGAGGCGGTTGCGTGCAAGACCAATGACCACAAAGTTGTGGTCAAATTTTTGAAGGACACAATTTTTGGTCGGTTTGGTACACTTAGAGCGACTATCAGTGATGGAGGTACACATTTCTACAACCAGATTTTTGAGCAGCTGATGAAGAAGTATTTCATCACACATAAGGCCACCCTTTATCACCCACAAATGAGTGGGCAGGTTGAAGTGTCAAATTGTGAGATCAAACACATTTTGGAGAAAACTATAAACCCCAACAGGAAAGATTGGTCTCTGCGATTGAATGATGCTTTGTGGGCATACAGGACAGCATTTAAGACTCCGATTGGGATGTCACCATATCGGTTGGTGTATGGGAAAGCTTGTCATCTTCCCATTGAGTTGGAGCATCGGGCATACTAGGCCATCAAGCAGCTAAACTTCTTGAAGGCCGGTTCTCAAAGGAAGCTCCAACTCACTAAATTAGAGGAGCTGAGGAATGATGCTTATGATAGTTCGAGGAAGTACAAAGAACACATGAAAAAGGTTCATGACCAAAGCATTTTGAGGAGATCTTTTGAGCCAGGTCAGAAAGTCCTTCTTTACAATTCTCGGTTGCATTTATTTCTTGGCAAGTTGAAATCTCGGTGGACGAGCCCATTCATCATTAGGACAATGTTTTCTCATGGGGCCATCGAGATAGAGGATCCCAAGAATGGTAACACCTTCAAGGTAAATGGACAAAGAGTAAAACCATTCTTGGAGTTGAGGAGTTTAGAGGTTGAGGCTACTTTGTTGGAGGATCCGATTTATACAGAGTGATTATAGTCTCATATCACGAGTCTAGCTGAAGACGTTAAACTTAGCGCTTGTAGGAGGCACCCCTCATTATGTTTCTTGTTTTATTTTTAGCATTTGTGTCTACCGGTCAAATTTGGGGAAGCATTCTTTTATGCTATACCTAAATTGACCCGTCCCCTAGGTGTTGTACATTCGGTCACATTGTGGGCAATGTGACATATTAAGTTTGGGGATAGGGTAGATGTTTGTGTGTAATTATTTTGTTTTGTGTATGTGAATATTTTTGTGTAAATATTTTTTTTGCCAAAAAATATATATATTTTACTTTGCACTATACGTTCAAACGCACCCTGTACGTTCGAACATAGACACAGGGCTGTGTTCGAACTCACTTGCGTTTGTTCGACCATAGGGCCCTATCTCACACACACACTCCTGCACGCATGCGTTCGAACGCACCCTGTACATTCGAGCGCAGAGCCCACTTCACACACACACACTCAGCACGAATGCAATCAAATGCACTTGGTGCACTCGATCGCATGCATTTTTGGCTCTTCACGTGACCCTTTTAGGTCATTGTTTCTTCCCTTTTCCCCCCATTTTCTCCCCTGCACCGTAGAGTTCCCCCACCTTCTCTCTTTCCTCCCGCAAATCAAAAGGCCACCCAACCTCCGTTTCTCCACCACCCATCATCTCCAATCACCACTGCACCTCCACCGCACCTCCACCGCGCCGTCATAGCGCCACCATTGATCCCCATTTCTTCTCTTTCTCACCGAAAACCAAAACCCCCAAAAACTCCAACTTTTCTTCCATTTTTCATTATTTTAGGACACAACTCCATTCGTGGATTGTGCCCCTTGTTTGTTGTGTTGGTTGTGAGTGATTTTGCAAGGGGTTGGGTTGAATTTGAAAAGGGTTCTCAAACCCTTTGGTTTCGGGTTGCACACCACATGTTTGACAAAAAGCCCCAACCACTTTCCAGCATGCCTAGAGGGCAAAGGTCGACTTCTCGGTCCTCTGGGACCCAAGCCATGATTGCCAGGCCGCCTTTTGAGAGCCAAAAGCTCAGTTTGGAGAACACTTTTGCCATCAAAGAGGAGTTCTCCAATAATGATGCTACAAGTTGGGCGGTCCAAGAATTGAAGCCGGGCTTTGAAGAGGCTATTCAAGCCCGTCGCCTCCATTGCATACGAGCGTCTGGTCAAAGCTTTTTACAAGTACCTGAGTTATGATTGCAGCAGGTTGGATATTCTTGTCTCTTCCATCGACGGCAGAGAAGTGGAGGTGACCATAGCCGATGTAGCGGCCGTTTTAAAATGCAGTCACGAGCCTCCAGAGTCAGATGTTCCTTGAATCGATTGCCCCTTCATGCTCACCCTCGAGGACATCGTTTCTGACATGAGTGAGGGGCAATATGCAGACAAGCACCGAAATGCAGCCAGCAAAGCAAAGATTCCTCAAAATCTTTGGTTCATTGATATGGTGCCATATAGGAAAGTATGTCCTTTGGGGCACAAGACACAGAGGCAAGACATTTTCCTCAGTGCCCTCTATGCGTTCCACATAGGGTTTTGGTGATCCATTCCCAAGATTATTTGGAGACAGATTTACAAATTCTGGGAAGGAGTGCATCATCGAGTGGCTGAGCACACGAGGACATGGGGTTTGCCTTTCCCTTTTCTCGTCACTCACATACTGAGAAAGAAAGGGATTAAAGGCAATGCTACGGACGGGCCGATCACTGAGAGCCTACACTTCGGCCGCATCCAGTGGAACCAGAGTTGTTCCCACATGCCTAGAGCCATAGCAGCACTAGAGCCCGAGCTGGAGCCAGAGCCCATGGACATTTAGGAGATGGCAACTGAGCAAGAGAGAGCAGCTGAGCCAGAGAGGGCGGCAGAGTATGGTGAGCAACCAGAAGAAAGAGAAGAGTATGAGGAGACGATCACTCTCAAAGCTACTGATTTTTATGCTCTGCGGGACACCCTGGAGGACATCCGATTCTAGATAGCGAACATACAAAGGGATGCACGCCAAGACAGGCTCGAGACACAGGACATGCTGCGAGCCATTCTAGACAAGCTGCCACCAGCCCCGTGATGTCTCCGTGACGTGTTGGTTATTTTTTACACCCCTCGTACTACATTTGTATTTTCTATATCCGCACATTGTGGGCAGTGCGAATTTTGAGTTTGAGGGTATTATTTGTGCACATTTTGTTTTCGATTATGCATTTTATTTTAATTATGGTTTATTTTATTTTGTGAGCTTAATTTAATGAACACGTGATCACTTTGTTAAGGGAATTTAAATTATGTTATTTTCTTTGGCAGTATGAGATATTACAATTCAATTTGATTTTCACGAGCACATTTGGCACGTAGTTTGTGGGATAAAATGTTGAGTTTGGTCATGTTAGTTTTGTAAGCTTAAATGCAATTGGGTAGCCTGTTGGGAAATAACCTTGGTTTATGTCTTAAAAAAAAATTGATGATCATTTTGAGCTTTCCACCGAGTAACCGGATCTCGTGCCTCATTAAGCATTGAGCATTCGCGTAAAAAAGTGAGAAGTTAGACTTGATTAGCAAAGCTTAGTAGCCTTTTTTACTCGAGTTAGTAGGTCCTTAAGGGTGTCTTTATACCTAATGTCCTAAAACCTTTTGGTTTGGGAGTCATTGATTTAACGCTTGATACATGGGTCAACTAGACAGCTTAAGGGAGCTAAGCAATAAAAAAAATAAAAAAAAATAAAAAAAATTGAAATAAACCTTGGTTATTGTGTCCGATGGGTAGTCTAATAAATTTTGAGTGACAAAGCATGCATGACTAAAATTAGTTTTGAAATCCCATAGTTATGTGTTGAATTCACTTTCACTAGAATTGATTAGTGTGATATCTCATAATGCCATGTTTATAGCTTGATTGATAATTCCCTGAAAATTGTGAAGATAGTGTTTGTTTGGTTAAGTTTGCTCATGAATAAAACCATAATTGTTATATTGTTGCATGATTGAAAATAAAATGTTTGTGCAATGTTTGTGGGTATCATTCATGGAAAACCCTCACAAGACTTCACTCGTCCTCTAGGGAATCCCTAGATGTTTAAAAGGCTTGTTGCATATGCTAAATGCAACCGTTCTCCCATGAAAGCGGATCCATGTTTAAATTGTGTTTTTTACTTTATTTGCTAAGAGACTAGCAAAATATAAGTTTGGGGGTATTTTATGAGTGCTGTTTAGTGCTTAATCAAACCCCCTTATTTATGTTTGTTAAGCCTTTAACACTGTTAATATCTAACATTTTTAGTTGTTTTTAGTGTTTTATGATGTGTAGGTCATTGCATCAACACTTGGCTACAAAGGAGCAAAATGGACTTGAAATGAAGTAAAGGAGTCCCTACTAGTGCGCACGATCGCACTTGGTGCGATCGAGCGCAACTGCGATCGAACGCAAAGGGGAGGTTCGAACGCAGGTCTAGTCAGCCCGCGTCTCACGCTGGTCTAGTCAGCCCGCATCTCACGCTGTTGCCCTTGTCGGCCCTACGATTCCATCGCTTCCAGCTATGCGCCATGGCGGTTATTTGCGTTCGATCGCAGAGTGTATGATCGAACGCATGCATCAGTGCGATCGAACGCAGCCCTGTGACTTGGCAGCACACCAACTTTTTATAAATAGGCCCCTTAGTGCATTTTGATGGGAGTTCTTGTTTTGGGCGCATTTTTAGGAGCATTTGCCCTTGTTTAGGCCCTGCTCTGCCCATTTATTTGTAGCATTTCACTTTTAATTTAATTTAATGCTTTCCTTTAAGCTTTCTTTACTTTCTTTATATATGGGTGGCTAAATCTTCAACTAAGGTTGAAGATGAAGCCTCACCCTTAGCACTTTCTTGATGTTTTTATGTTTAACGCATTACATTCCGTTATTTAAAGTTCATGTTCGTTTCATTGCAATTTATGTGACAAAGTTGTTGTGGTTGTTGTTGTGATGGATCGAAGTCTAACTCTCATTGTCTTCCAAGCCGGGTGCACAACGGATGAGTGGAACTCAATTAAATATCCACTGTGATCCATGGATACAGTGGATGATTCTATTAAGAATCACTATCCGTTATAGCTCCTTAACGATAAACACATCAAGCAATTCAACTAGTATCAAAATAGCAATAGAATATGACTTAAGTTCTAATCGATAGATGGAAGTATGTGTTTTACATTTAAGCAAGTATTTTTATTGGGTGAGGTTTAGTCTTTAGCCTTAGTTATTTTTCTCCATTCATTTATGCTTTTTAGAGTAGTTTACATTTTTGCAAGCTTAGTGTTCAATCATTTGTCCCAATTTTGGAACTAGGTTAAAATAGGTTTAATCTAGATTTAATATTAGTTTTTGAACAAACGTCATTCTCTGTGGTTCGATCCCGCATTTTGCAATGCTACATACCACAAATAAACTGGTCGTTGAGCGAACGGTAGTGAGTTCAACGCACTCGACTTGCCCCTATAAATAGGACCTTATGTTTTCTTTTGTTCTTTACGTTTGGAGGTGCCCTTGGAGGCCAAAAACCTCCCTGTTTATCACTGTAAACCCTCTAAATTGTCATTTATTTATTTTATGTTTTATTTTACGCTTAATTAGTCTCTTAGTCCCTTCACTTGAATTTATTTATTTATATTTATGTTTAGTTCGTATTATTCTGTCATTTAATTTATGTCTATTCGTTTCAATGCATTTTAGTGACAAAAGTGTATTGATTGTTGTTTGCCAATCGTTGAACGTCGACTATTGTTGCAACCGGAGATACATCGGATATTCGTCTTCGGACCATTATCCGTTGTGACCTCTTGTAACAGTGTTTGCCTCGGATAGATCGACAAGATTGTGTAGCAACAATAGGATATACATATGTGCTCATCGATAGACGGAAAATATGAACAATGTGTTAACGCTCAGAATATGCCTTGTAGCATAAATGTTTAATACATATGAGCTAAACATATTTATATGTAGATTAATTTATTGTGAGGTGAATTAGGGACTTTAGTTATTTTATTTCTTTATTTTTTACTGCTTTTTAATTTAGTTTATTTTCTGCACGCCTTTATTTCTTTATTTTATTGCTTTTTAGCTTAGTTTTATTTTATGCACGCCACGTGTTCGAAATTGGAACTAGGTTAAGATTTTATTAGTTTAAGCGTTTTAAAGTTGATTTTTGACAAACACGATTCTCTGTGGGTTCGACACTCGCACTTGCACAGCCACATTACTATGATCGACTCGTGCAATTGGCGAGTACTATTTTTGGTACGACCAAATTTTGGCGCCGTTGCCGGGGATCGAACCCGGGTCACCCGCGTGACAGGCGGGAATACTTACCACTATACTACACGATCAACGACTCGTGCTATTGCGAGTGTAATCTAATTTGCATACCAGTAGCTGATGCAGATGTATCATTGATCACTTGCTTACCTTTTTCCCTCTGCAGAGTATGTGAATCCTCAGTATACTCATCCTTCTTTTCCTCCACTTGATTGTCAACCAATTTTCCGCTTCTTATTGTAGTGATGGCCTAAACTTGATGGTGATGTGAAGCATCTTCATTCACCATGTAATGCCCCTTAGGATTGACCACTAGCTGACTTGGAAGCTTCCCTTCTTCCCTCCTGCTGAGGGAGTTAGCTATTTGCCCGACTTGAGCCTCCAGTTTGACAATGGATTGAGAGTGCAAATTTCCTGTCTGAGCCATATCGCAAACCTTGTTGGTCATCTCGCCAAACCTACCGGTCATCTCGCCAAACTTGCCAATTATCTCACCCATCATGTTTAGCATTCGATCTTCAAAATTAGAATCTGCCCGAGGTGGTGGGACAGCCTGGTATTGCTGTTGTGGAGGCTGGTATGTTGATGACAGTTGATAGGGCTGCCTACTGGATTGAGCTTGATTGTGCTGCCCTGGGGCTGAGTTTCCCGAAGTTGGATTCTTCCATGAGAAATTGGGATGATTTCTCCATCTTGGGTTGTAAGTGTTGGAGTACGGATCATTACCCGGTCTGAAGAAAGCTGCATTAACCTGCTCATGAGAAACATCAGTATAATTTCCCGCAATAGGACAGTCATTCACATGATGCATAGGACTAAAACATAATGAGCATGATTCCAATTGTGTGTTCATGTGAGTAGTATTAGGAGCAAAACCGGCAATCATTATTTGATCCAACTTCTTGGCAATAGCATCAACTTTGGTGCCCATGTCTGAAGAGTGCCCTACTTCAAGAAGACTCTCAGTCTTTGGTGCTTTAAGTGCGGGTGCTCTCCGTCTGTTGGAAGCCTACTGAAGAGAATTGTTACTCAAGTTTTCAAACATAGCCCATGCTTCATCTTCACTTTTCAACATAAATGTCCCCCACAGGATGCATCTACCATACTCCTACTAGACTCAATCAAACCATCATAGAAACTCTGCACTAGCTGCCATTTGGGGACAGCATGGTGTGGACATGATCTAAGCAAGTCTTTAAGCCCCTCCCACGTCTCATGGAATGGTTCACCCTCATATTGGGAGATACTAGTGATAGTTCTCCTAGTGTCATTAGTCCTTCCTATGGGGAAATACTACTTAAGAAAAACCTGTTGCAATTGATCCCAAGAAGTGATAGAGTTAGGTTCTAAAGATTGGAACCAATGTTTGGCTCTATCTTTGAGGGCGAAAATAAAGAGACGCGTCTTTAAGGCATCCACAGTGAATCCCATCAATTGAATGGTAGAACAGATTGGTTGGGATTCGTTGAGGAAGTCATAAGGATTTTCATGGGTAAGCCCTTAGAAAGTAGGTAAGCTCTGTATAATGCTTGGCTTGATATCATAATGGGTTACTGTGACGTCCGGCAGCCTAAGACATGAAGGGGTAGTGTATGTGGGGGGATATAGTGATCTTGCAAAGCTACATGATTAGCTCCAGCCATGGTATCAGTGGTGTGCTCTTTTGGCAATTTAGAATTCCTTTCGGCTCTAATTTGTCTAAGAGTGTGCTCAATATTGGGGTTACAAGTAATTAATGGCAAAGACAAAGATTGTCGACCCAACATAAACTAAACCAATAATAAAACAGGAAATAAAAACTAAAACAGGAAATAAAAACAAAAACAGAAAATAAAATGGAAACTAGAAAGAAAGTAAAAGCTCACAAACGGCCCTTAGATGCGCTAGAATGAGGATGCAGCAGAGTCTGTAAAGGGTGCACTCGATCGCACTTCAGGATGCGCTTGAGTGTACTGCCAAAGATAAGAGCGAGTGCAGGAGCAAAGGGCTCGAGCACAGCTTCAGACCTATGCTCGATCACACTCGGGTTGCGATTGATCACAGTTACAAAGACTGGCACCTACGAACTAATCGTGAAACTTGAACAAAAATATTAAAACTCAAAAATTGAAACTAATGAAAAGAAAAACAGAATAAAAATTAAGCTAAACTTAACCCTTAAAACATAATAACAAAACCGTTAAACAGTCCTCGGCAACGGCGCCAAAAATTGATGTGATATTTTTGTGACAAAAAATATCAATTATAAAAATAACCACTCGCAATAGGACGAATCTTTGTAGGATATAGCTATAGAGAGGGTGTCAAACCTCAAGGACTATAGAGGTTTTGTTATCAAATTCAAAAGATTAAAATTAACTTAATTAAAAAGATATTTAATTTGATTTCTTTAAAACTAAAGTGCATGAAAATAAAAGAGAATTAAAGTATGAGAGAGAGTGTAGGGTATTGATTTCACCTCTATCTGCACAACAATGGTTAATCAAATTCAATTCTTGAAAATTCATTCTATGCATGTTATAATTAAACAAGAAACTACCTTATTAAAGTGTAAGGATAATCTATCTTTGATTGGCACGGATCGTCCACCTAACCACTAAGATGCGGCACGACCCGTCTTCTCTAGGTATAAATTATAAAACTCTATAACACGATACATACAATCAATGAATAACTGTAACCCATCTTTGGTTGATACGGACTGTCTACCTAAATTACACTAAACTATGGTATAGTACAATCCGTCTTCCTTAGGCATGGCCTATCAAAACCTATTAATCATATGTCAATTAAACCCATTATATAACCATCATCCCCATAATCATAGAAAATAAGAATGATTTGAGTTCAATAAAAGTAAAATACTTTCTAAGACTAGATAAGAATTTCACAAATATTGATTTTAGAATTTAAGAACAATTGCATTTAATAATTAAGAACAGAATTCAATTGTAGCAATTCTCATAGTTATATAATCAACATACATAAATTGAAAATCTAGAAATTAAATACAATCAAACCATTGTGCTTGGAAAGGATTACATCAACACCCCACAAAGGGGTTTAGCCGCTCATGACTCCACTAAGTCTCCAAGAAATAATTTATGTCTAAAACTAAGTACACTTCTCTTGAAGCTTAGAAGCCTATTTATAGGGAGCAAACAAGCCCTAGAAGCCCTAGAAAACCTAGAAAAATTGGAATTCAATCTCCTAGTCAAATTAGGAAGCAATCCATGTACAAATCGAAATAGGATTCATCCAGATTTGCCTCCTTCTCTTACGGAACGATTTTGGCATAGCGGGAGTCCGATTTAGGAAAATTATATTTCAGCATGATTTGTATAATTTTAAATTGTCTTTCCAATGCCGCTAAAATCACCTTAATCTGATATTTGAACTGAAAGTTATTTCGAAAATACTGAGACGTGTTCAGAATCTAAAATTCTATCCGATCCGATTTTGACTCCAATTGGAGAAATTTCGATTTTATCCTTTCCTTGATTTGATTAAACTTAACCACATCGTATATGTCCTCTATTACAATTGGTTAAGCTTAATCATATCTTTTAGGACATCTCAAATTGTGCTTTAAGCCCAAAATCAATGGTTTTCTTGCAATTGAGCTGAAACATTAAAACAAAACAAAATTAAAACAAATAATAACGTTAAGGAATTAACATATGAGAGTTAAGGGGCTTGAATGTGCAACATTCAGCGCTTATCAACATCCATTGATTGGGGAAGGTGTAGTATTCTTTCTTTTTTATTTTTCACACTTTATTTTTGAGTCATTTTCTTTTTGTCATTTTATTTCTTATCATTTTATTTTTATTTTATTTCATTTCTAACAGCAATTACCCTTTTGATATTTGTGCTTGTGAGAAAAGATTGATGTTAGTTTTTGACAGGCGTTTTGGTGTTTAAGTTTGGGGGATGCCTTGGCCTTTGCATACTTCTGTTCCTCATCCCACTGTAATGTATTTCTTGCCACATTGGGGACAATATGTCATTTAAGTTTGGAGATGTGGACAAACACACTGTCTGTTTGTTTGTTTGTTTGTTTGCTTGTTTTGTTTGTTTTTGTATATAAAATTTTTTTGTTTTGCTATGTTGTTGATTGGGTATGACTTACATCATAACTATAGATTGAGTGTCATTGGTGTGTTTAACTTGTATGAACATTGCATATCATTAGAAATCCCGGTATTTGATTCATGTGTTGGATTAGAGAGACTCCACTTGTTTGATTGATATTTCACATGCACACTAGCATTAGGGTCTATGAGGTATGAGATTTGACTTTGAAATATGTTTCTTGAGATTTTTAGGTTGATGTGATGTGATGTTGAGAACCTTGGCTATAAAAAATAAATAAATAAATAATTCATCATAAGTTGAGCTTTTCATTGAGTAACCGGACCTCTTGCCTAGCCAAGCAATGAATGTTCACGTAAAAAGATGAGAAATTATAGCTAAGTGATTGTATGGCTAGTTAGGCTTCGTAGCTCTTTTTGACTTGAGTAATCAAGCCCTTAGGGATGTCTCTTCATCTAATGCCCTAAAACCGCTTGGTTTTGGAGTCACTAGCCCAACACTCATTACATAGGTCGATTAAAAGCTTAAAGGAGTCAAGCATTGTACAGCCTACACACACACACACAAAATTGCACTTTTTAATTCAAGCCTCAGTTGTTTTAATCACATTACATTCCTATGAATTTTGGGATACACGTCTTTTAAAAGAAATTGAAATCCCATGAGCCTGTGTTAGTTCACATTGCACTTTTTAGAGCATGTGTTGTCTCAATTTTCTAGCCATGAGTGAAATGATGTTTGGATGCCTAGATGATGTGGTTTGTATGTTCAAATTGTTAAAATTGCTAATGATGTATGAACCATATGTTTAAGTGAAAGGCTTTGTCTGTCAATAACATAGTGTCAATAAATTGTTTATAGGTATCATTTATGGAAAACCCTCACGAGACTTCACTCATCCTTTAGGGAATGCCTTGGGGTTTAAAAGGCTTGTTGCATATACTAAATGCAATTGTTTCTCCCACGAAGATAGATTTATGTTTCTTGTTTTTATTATGTTTTCATTTTTGATTTGTTAAGGGACTAGAAAAATGTAAGTTTGGGGGTATTTGATCAATGTCAAATATTGTATATTCAACCCCCCTTAACTTATGTTTGTTAAACTCTTAGCTTTGTTATTTTCTAATGTTTAGTTTAGTTTTAGTATTTTATTGTGTTGTAGGTCGCTGGCATTGAAGTATGGTTTAAAGAGGTGGAATTGAGCAAAAAGGAGGAATCATAGTCCCTGGCCTTGCACTCGATTGCACAAGAGATGCAATCGAGTGCACCTACGATCGACCATACAGCGATGCATTCAAGGGCAATGCGCTCGAGCCCAAGAGGCGCGATCGAGCACATGCCTCATCAATTTGTTGCCCTTGCCCATCGCTTCATTGCCTGTGCCATGGAAATTTGGAGCAGTTATGTGCGCTCGAGCACACTGTCTGCATTCGAGCACACCCACGTGACCTAGCAGCACATTAGTTTTTCTTATAAATAGAACCTCTTGTAATATTTTGAGACCTACGTTTTGAAGGTGCCCTTGAGGCCTAAAACCTCTCTATTTTTCACTGTAAAGCCTCTAAATCGTCATTTCATTATTTAATGCTTAGTTTTTTTTTATATTTGCCTCTCTTTAATATGAGAGGCTACATCTTCAACTAAGGTTGAAGATGAAGCCTCACCATTTAATTATCTTCATGTTTTTGTGTTTAGTTTAATCCGTCATTTAATGTTTTGTGTGTTCATTTCAATTCAGTTTCATGACAAAATTGTGTTGATTGTTGTTTGCGAATCATTAAACGACCAATATCCGTTGTATTCCAATCTGAAGGTACATCGGACGATTTGGTTGAGACGAGGTATCCACTGTAATCAACGATATAGTGGACGATTTGATCTAGAACCAATATCCGTTGTGACTCGTTATATGGTAAATACATCGGATGATTCATCTAAATTTTATAATAACAATAGAACATGCATAGTGCTTAATCAATAGACGGATGTCTAACATGATAATATGTTTATTAATGTGGTGAGGTGGATTATAAGACCTTGGTGTTTTTATTTATTTATTTTTTATAGCATTTAGATTAGTTTACATTTTATGCACGGCATATGTTCGATATTTAGAACTAGGTTAAGATAGAGTTAGTTTAGGCATAGAATTAGTTTTTCACAAACGCAATTTCCTATGGATACGATCTTGTACTTGCACAACGCTACATGAACAACGACTTGTGCTATTGCGAGTACATTAAATTTGTACATCAGTTATCAACATAACTATTCTATTGACTTTGAGCTGCACTCATCATTTCACTGTTGATAAAACACCTTGTCACAAGTGTCCTAAATTAACTCCGGCCCCAATGTCTGCCTCTCACCGACGTTGTCACAATACAAAGGCAGCTGATACTTACATCCATAAAGTGCTTCATACGATGACATTCCAATAGTCGCCTAATAGCTAATGTTGTAGGCAAACTCAATCAAGGGAACTACCCTTGAAATCCAACACACAAGCTCTCAACATATCCTCCAGAATTTGATTCGTCCGCTCAGACTGACCATCTATCTGAGGATGAAAAGCGGTACTAAACTTCAACTTCATCCCCATTTCCTTTTGAGGACTCTACCAAAACCTCGAAGTAAATCTAGAGTCTCTATCCAAAATGATTGCTGATGGTACTCTTTTACAAACAGACTATATTCTGAACATATAGTCTAGCCAACTTATCCATCGGATCCTTAAGCTTCATCGGAATGAAGTGAGCACTCTTCATGAAATGATTGACGACCACCCAAATGAAATCTTCTTTGGTGGGTGTCTTGGGTAACCCCAAAATAAAGTCCATAGCGATCTCATCCCACTTCCACTTTGGTATTAGCAACGGCTTGAGCATCCCTGCTAGCCTCTAATGCTCTGCCTTCACTTGTTGGCAGGTTGAACACTGCTTCACAAATCTTGCGATATCACGCTTCATATTGTTCCACCAATATGATCCCTTCACGTCCCGGTACATCTTAGTACCACCAAGATGTACAGTGTATGGAGAATGATGAGCTTCACTCATTATCTCCTTCCTCAATCCTTCGCTCTCCAATACATACACTTGCTTAAAATGGGTGAGTAACCCATCATCCTTTAGACAAAACTCCTTTGTCTTACCTTCTTCAAGCACCTGCTTGATCTTAGCGCACTTAGGGTCCTCCAATTGAGCCGCTTTGACCATTGCAAGCAACTCTAACTAAACCATCAAGTTAGCCAGGTGTACAGGCGTACCTTCACCTACTACCTCCAATCCTATTCCAGCGAATTCCTTTATCAACTTGGGTTGAGAAATTCCAAAAGCGACAAGCTCCACCGTTGATTTCCTGCTCAATGCATCTACTACTACATTAGCCTTGCCACGATGATATTTGATCTCACAATCATAATCCTTGATTAACTCTAACCACCTTCTCTGCCTCATGTTAAACTTATTTTGGGTAAAGAAGTACTTCAAACTCTTGTGGTCCATGTAGATCTCACACTTCTCATCACACAAGTAGTGCCTCCAAATCTTCAGAGCAAACACAACTACCGCCAACTCCAAGTCGTGTGTAGGATAGTTCTGCTCATAAGGCTTTAGCTAACGTGAAGTTTAGTCAATAACATTACTGTTCTGCAAAAGCATGCACCCTAAACCCTTCTTAGAGGCATCGCTATACACTACAAAATTATAGATCCTATAGGCAGTGCCAACACTAGAGCAATTACCAAGCACTTCTTCAAATCTTGGAAACTATGCTCACACTCGTCCATCCAAACGTAGTGGGCATTCTTCTTAGTCAAGGTAGTGAGTGGTCCAAACAACTTCGAGAAACCCTCGATGAAGCGTCGATAATAACCAGTGAGTAATAAGAAACTTTGGACTTGAATATGTTGGTTGGTCTAGTCCATTCCACTACTACCTTCACCTTCTCCGGGTCAACCTCTACACCTTCACCATAAACCACATGTCCAAGGAAAGATATGCTACCCAGCCAAAACTCGCACTTCTCGAGTTTCGCATAAAGCTGCTCCCTTCGAAACCTCTCCAAAGCCTTCCATAGATGCTCCTCATGCTCCTTTGACATCTTTGAGTATATTAGAATGTCATCAATGAAGACCACGGTGAATTGATCCAAGTAGTCATGAAAGACTCTGTTCATTGTGTCCATGAAGATAGCTGGCACATTAGTTAGTCCGAAAGACATAACTAAGACCTTGTAATGTCCATAACAAGTCCTAAAGGCCATCTTAGTAATGTGCTCTTCCTTCACCCTTACTTGGTGATAGCCTGAGTGCAAATCGATCTTGAAAAACAAGCGTGCTCTTTGCAGCTGATCCAACAGATCGTGAATCCTTGGCAAAGGATATCTGTTCTTGATCGTCACCTTGTTCAACTCACGATAGTCATTGCACATCCTCATTGACCTATCCTTCTTCTTCACGAATAACACTGGCACTCCCCACGATGATGAAATAAGGCAGATAAACCCTTTATCCAAAAGCTCTTGGAGCTGTTTCTTTAGCTTTTTCAATTCTGACGGTGCCATCCTATGCGGTACCTTAGAAATAAGATTAGTGCCTGATCGTACCAAAAATAGTACTCGTAATAGCACAAATCGTTTTGCAATAAAGTGGTTGTGCAAATGCGAGGTCGAACCCACAGAGAATCGAGTTTTGTTAAAAATCAATTTAAAATGCCTAAACTAACCCTATCTTAACCTAATTCTAAATATCAAACAGGTGGCATGCATAAAGATAAACTAATCTAAAATGCTTAAAAACAAATAGATAAAAACACTAAGGTCTAGAATCACCTCACCATATTAAATACATAATATCATGCTTAGTTCATACATCAAAAACAATTATGCCACTGGGCATATTCTATTGACTATTAATTAGTTCATACATCCATCTATTGATTAAGCACTAATGCATGTTCTATTGTTATTACGAAATCTTGTCGAACTAATCGATGCATAGACTGTTTAAAAAGTCACAACGGATATTGGTCCAAAGACGAATCATCCAATGTACTTCTGGATGCAACAAATATTGACGTTTAACGATTTGCAAATAACAATCAATGCAATTTTGTCACCAAACTAAATTGAAACAAACACACAAAACATTAAACGACGAATGGAATATTAAACTAAACACAAAAGCATATAGATAAATAAATGGTGAGGCTTCATCTTCAACCTTAGTTGAAGATTTAGCCTCTCATAAAAATAAGAGACAAAAGTAAAACTAAACTAAGCGTTATAAAATAAAATGATGTTTAGAAGGGCTACACAGTGAGGAACAGAGGGTTTTTGGCCCTAAAGGCGCCTCCCAAAACATAGTTTACAAAATATGAGACAATGTTCTATTTATAAGCAAAATTAAATGTGCTGCTAAGTCAGGGGTGCACTTAATCACAGATGGTGCACTCGAGCGCAACCCTGCGTGTGCTTGATTGTAGTCTGTGTGCTCGAGCGCATGTAACTGCTTTGAAAACCCACAGCGCAGGGCAAGAAGGCGATGGCAGCTAGGGCAACATGGGCTTAGTGGGCTGATGAGGCATGTGCTCGATCGCACCCATTGGGCACAAGCATAGTGCACTCGATCGCACCTAGTGCGCTTGATCGCACTGGCAAGGGCCAGAACTTCACTTTTTGCCCTTTTTCACCCCTTTATCTGTAGTTTGAATGCAATGACCTACAACACCATAAAACACTAAAACAACACAAAAATATTAGATATTAGTAAAACTAAGAGCCTAACAAACATAAGTTAAGGGGGGTCAAATATACAATATTTGGTACCGATCAGTGCCTGGCACACACTAAACCCCAAACTCCACCTCCCTTGATGGCGGTAACCTAGAATAGTCTGTTAAAAAGACATCTAGATACTCTCGCACCACAAGAATGTCTTGCAGGTCCTTCTTCTCCTCCTTCACTGGAGCAACGAAGAAGGCCAAAAATGCTTGTCCTCCTCCAATGATAAGCTCCCTAGCCCAAACAGTCAAAATCATCAGAGGTAAAGACCTCACTCGTGATCCAACATACGTCACTTCTCCCTCTCCCCATGGATTAAGCGTAACTTGCTTCTGAGCACAATTGATAATCGTCAAGTGCCTCACCAACCAATCAATTCCAAGGATAATGTCATAACTAATCATAGGGAGAACAACTAAGTTTGTGGGAAGTACACTTTTACAAATGCTAACAGGGCGTTTGCAAACTACACACTTACCGACCAATGTTTTCCCTATGGGAGTAATTACAACTAGACCAAGTTCCAAAGTTTGTACTACAAGTCTAGGCAATCTTATGAATTTAAAAGATACAAAAGAGTGGGTAGCCCTTGAATCAAACAAAATTGAAGCATCAAATCCAAGTATAGGGACAATACTTGTTACTACCTCCAATCCTTCTTCCAGTTCTCCTGGAACAAGTGCATAAACTCTAGCTGGCACCAAAGGTTCCTGAGCAGTTCCCTTGCCCACACAATCCTTGCTGAAGTGGCCGAACTGGCCACACCGGTAACAAGTCTTAGTTGCCATCCTCCAGGGTCCCTAGTGAACTTGTTTACACTTCCTACACAAGTTCGATATCTGACTCCTTTACGATAGAACTAGAGGGTTACCAGATTTACATCCTTATGACCTCTGAGGTGGAAAACTTCCCACTGCTATCCTCTTAGTTGGCTCGACCCCTTCAACCGAAGCACTAGGTCCTTAAGCCCTCCTCTTCTAATCCGCATACTCAACTGCATTCTCTTTCAGGCTCTCCTCATAGATCAAAGCTCGATTGACCAATTGGGAGAAGTCTCGGATATCAAAACAACTCATCATAATCCGGATGCGAGAGTTTAGACCTAGCTCAAACTTCTTCACCTTTTTCTCCTCATTTAGAATGAGGTACATGCCAAAGCATGATAATTGCATAAACTTCACGACATACTCAATCTCCATCATCCCTCCTTGGACCAAATTCAAAAACTCTCGTGCCTTCACCTCCTGTACGACTCTAGGAAAGAAATGCCAATTGAACTCCTGTTTGAAGACGTCCCAGTAAATGGCAGTCTTCGAACCCAAGTTAGCAACAAGCACCACCTTCTTGTCCTACAACCAACACTTGGCCTTTCCCATTAGCTTATAAGCAATATAAGCCACCTTCTGCTCATTCATACACCGAGTAGTAGCTAACAACTCCTCCACGTCGTTCAACCAATTCTCAATGTTGATGTGATCACCTCTCCCATCAAAACTCTCCAAGTGATGACTACAAAAATCCTTGAAAGAACATCCAGTCACTTCAACTAGTTTTCTTTCAACCCTATCGCGATCTAAGGCTGACACAAGCTAGTCAATTGCATCCATCACTTGACTTCTCGGGGGTGCTGCTTCCTTAACTAGGATGTCCATAGGCTTAGGGTGAACATTGCCCTCAGGGCTTTCGATCTCCAGCACATTAGGTCTGGTTGTAGGGTTCCTTCAAGACGACATTCTTCGCAAGGAAGAGTAGAGTTAAAACTGACTCTTCTAAAACCAAGCGACCAAATCTAAAGGCTAAGTCCTAACTGCCTATCAAGCCTAATCTATGGTGTGATCATGGCCTAAGTTCTCTTTTCCTTTACCCTATAGAGAGCACAAAGGCTCTAATACCAACTGTGATGACCTTGATGGGCAAATCAATTAACTAGTAATTGATCCCATGGTTTGCCTCACTTTATCCCTCATGGGATAAGGCTTAGGGATTTTAACCTTTCTTGTCGTAGAGAGAAAATCACAGCGGAAAACTTTACGAAGACTATAGGAAGTAGAGATCAATAATTTAACATTCACACAACATTTACTACAGAAATTATAAAACCTCATAGCATAGATAATCATCATAAAGTATCGATCATAAGACTATCATCAAGCAAGGGTTACAAACCATAAGATAAACAAATAACATTGTCTTAGAAAAAGAACAGCAAATCAAAGCCTAGATTTAAGCTTAAGCAAGGCTAATAAGATTAAAATGTCAATCATGTCATCACGGGTAGTTCTTCAATTCTTTGACATGGATTTCAACCAGACAGGGTCCATGTCCTCAAAAATGACTCTGATCAGTGATCAGGTCCTACGCTACTACCCAGGTCGACTCTATTGACATTCTCTTCTAGGATAGCTAAACCGCACAAATATTCGTAATGATAGAGAAAAACATAAATAAATGGGGAGTAAGCCTAAGACTTAGTGGTTATTAATACAAATAATGCCCATGCCAGTTTGGTAATGAACTCTAATATTTTTGTAAACATATGACAATTTATCTTAGGTGTGATACAGATATACAATATATGCATATGATACATAGTAACAGTCATAGTTCAATCGTATGGTCTACTCAAGATATTACCCCTTCTCAATAGGGTTGGCGTTGTCCCGAGGGACCTGTAATATAATGCCAGTGCCCTAAGCATTGCATGCTATTGTACATAACACTAGCAACACGACTGAGTCCGATCTTGAGTGGCCCACACCACTAATGAAGTCCATCTTGCAGTGACTACCCATTAAGGTTGCATCGGCCACGAACAACCATTGGATTCAAGGCCCATATAACACACACATTTGAACCTAAAACAAACATATACAGCTAGCCCATGGCCATCATACCACACGTATGTGGGGAATAGCTAAGGGAGTAAAAAAAACTAGGAAATCAAAATCAAAACCGGGAAACCGGGTACCCCGATTTTGGTTCTGGTTTTGGCACCTCGGTAATCGGGGTAACCAAGTGTATATATATTTAATATTGGGGTTTGCTAGGGGTTCTCCCCATAGTGTTCTCTCAGTCTTACATAGAACATGATTTAAGAAAAAATAAAATTGTAGTACCATTTTTTTGCTAATAGATTAATTTTTATGAGTTAATAGTTAGGTTTTAATACTTTAAAACTTGTTTTTGGATTCAAAACTAAAAACTAAAGGTGGATGGTTAACCCTTTAGGGATGATATCACCCAAAATGGATTTTATCATTCTAATTTTGATGCTAATACCTCAATTTTGGTGCTAATGCCTCACAAATTTGGTGCTAATGCCTTAAATTTTGTACTAATGCCTAAAAAAACCGGGGGTGGAAGCCACTACAATTTTATTTTTTCTTAAATCATGTTTTACGTAAGACTAGGAGAACGCCAGGAGAACCCCTAGCAGTTTCCATTTAATATTATATATATAATAATATCTTTTAATATTTTATATATATTTGGTTTTTTTTTTTGTTGCAAGTTGCTTTTGTTTTTGCTAACACTTTAGTGGTCCTTTGCGTTTTGTAATACTTCCATAGTTCCATTAATGTGTTCTTTTATAGTAGTTTTACAAACAGGTCTAATAGTTTTGTGTGTTTCTTGCCTGAAATTTTCAACTGGGGGATGCATTTATGGACATTGAGGAGAGGTTGACAAAGGAGCACTACAAGAACTGTATGGGGCAATTTGAGTAGAGATTCAAGGAATTGGTGACAAGCAAGGCTCTAGAGAGTGCTGAGGCAAAGGTCAATGACATGGATTGGGAGGCTCTATTTATAGGTTGTGACAATCCTGAATATTTTTAGGGTATTTTAGTGGACTCATAGGTTTTTAATTAAGAAAAAAAAAAAAAAAAGAGTTGGCTTAGGTTAACAATGAGAATGGGCCCAAATACTAATAATAATAATAAAATAGAGTATAGATAAATAATAAAATATATAATAATAATTAATAAAATAAGATAATAGTATTAATAAAATTTAGTAAAGATAAATAAATAAATAAAAAAGAAAGAAAACCCTAAGAGGCGTCAAAACGCTTTTCCGTATTTTTCCCTTTTTGCTAAACCTATTTAATGGAAGGAAGCAAGCTACTGCCGCACACCCCTGCCTCTCATATTTTTTCACCTCACATCTCTCTTTGCGTTTCTTCACCAAACCCACACTGTGCGTCAGGTATGATTTCTTGCCTCACATATTACTTTTCTCCTTCATATATATGTATACTTATTCAAGAGCACAAGTCAGAGTCAAAACTTTTGATATTTTCTCGCCTTGGTTTCCGTGTGTCTTGTAGTGGAGAAAGATGGGTTTGTTAACCTCTTCACGTGAGGTCATAGCTCACAGCCTCACACCTATTTTGTCTTTTATGGGAACAAATGATAAGCTTACCTTTTAACCCCAACAAGAAAGAAAAAAGAAAAAAAAAATCTGGGACAATTTCACTAACCCCCCTCAAACTTTAGCCACTTTTGCAGACACCCCCCTAACATTCAAAAACTCTCACTTACCCCCCTTGAACTTTCAAAAATTCTCACTTACCTCCATCCGTACAAATTAAGACCAAAATACCCCTGTTTTTCATTTTAAAAAAAATAAAAAAACATTTTGGAAGTTGACATTTTAAATAGTGAATTTTAAACAGTGACTTTTGTATAAAATTTCAACTTCCAGATATTTTTTTAATTTTTTTAAAATAAAAAACAAGGGTATTTTGTGTTTTTAAAAATTTGTGCCTAATTTGTAATGGGATGGGGTAAGAGAATTTTTAAAGTTCAAGAAATGAAGTTTTTGAAATGTTAAAAATCTTAATATATTATTTGCCTACACTCAAACCATTGGCCTGTGTCTATATATATAGATATGACATTGTGAAGGTTTTATATATAAATATATATATATATATTTGAGGATTACTTTAACTTAGTTTAAATATATTCATATATATACACATGATTATCTACAGTATATATAGATTTTACAAGTGATATTTTGAATTAGTTTTAAATATATGTACTGCTCCAAAATATATATATATATATATATATATATACACACAGTAGGGTTAAAGTTACTTATCTAACTATATAGATTAATATAGAATAAATGAGAGGAAAATTTTTATAAACAAACAATTTAAAGTACATTAAGATTTTATATAAATATATGTATATGAACCAAAATCTGGAATTTTATGAGAAAGCATACCCAAATACCTAAGAAAGTTCATTCTCAATTAATTAGCAAGCCAACTCATAGATTAGTTAGCAGTCGGAGGAAATTCTTTGCTACAGTTAAGAGGTAAGTGAATTTACTATCCCTTTCAGAAAAATTATCATGTCATACTTTTGTTTCAAATTACAAATGATCATTTTGTTTATACTACTGAATTATGTTACATGCATGATAAGTTTGAGAAAAGTAAAGTTGAGAAAATAATGATGTCTATAAGAAATTTGAGAAATGATGATAAACCCTCATACATGATGCTCTACGACGTATTTAAAGAAGTATTAAGAGAAGTACAAGAAATGAGAAGAAGTTTTATAATGAGGGCACATGTATGGAGGAGAGTATTTTTGGCCCAAGAGAAACAAGAAAGAAGCTCGGTACCGATGCTAAGGATGGAAGCGCAACCGCTGAAAGAGGCTATGCCAGAAGGTGGTTCCATCACAGTTTTATTTTGCCATGCTGAGTGCACCCAGAGTTTATCGGCTGGCCAGGGGACGGGGCTACGACCATAGTATCTCGTCCCAGGTCACAAAGACCGCGCAACTCTAGTATACAGGGGTAACAGTATACACGGGCCCTAGTATGAGATAAAGATTATGATTAATTTTATTGATGATAATGTTTTTTTTTATTGTGCTTTATGTTTCTTATGTTATTTTATTATTCAAAAATATACTGAGAACATATATAGTTATGAGTCCCATGTTTCAAAATGGGACAAGAAGTAAAACTGCCTATGGTTGTGGATTTCATTTACTGGGCCTCCTTTTGGCTCATCAGTTTTATTTCTTGTTTCTGGTGATGATCAGGTTGCTTTAGGAGGCCGAAATGGGGGTGGGTGTATTTAGAAATTTCTTATGATTTCATATTAGTCAAGCTAACAAGTGTGTTTGCACAGTTTCTTCTAGAGATTGCTGAATTTATTTTAATAAGGAATACTTCTATTGTTTGGGAGACATATTTTGTTAAGCAGGAATATTTCAGTTTTTAGAGTTTCATGCATTATTTTTATAATAGTATTATTTAATTGATAAACCTTATAGAATCTTTGCAAGTAAGAAAGATGATTAACAAACCTAACCCTTTTGGGCTAGGGATGTTACAATTGTGGTATCAGAGCAAAGGTTATAAGGTTCTATACACTTTAAGAGTTAGAACTATTGATAGAAGAAGTGGGGTAATGGGAAGCCACATTCCGGCCAAGTAGAGTCTGTCGATTGAAATCACTTATAGTTAGTATAGGAATACTTTTTAAATTGCTTAATAGTTTCTCCTCTTTTTCTTCGATCATAGAAAATGGCACCCCTGACTCGCAGCCATACTAACAACATTGAGAGTGGTCACACCGAAGGCAATGCGGCTGGGAACGAAGAAAATGCCACCGCCAACCAACACCCAGAAGCTCTGACTGCATTGGCGCCGCAGCTAGTGGCATTAATAACCATGGGGGCCAAAGAACAGCAAGCAGGAGGACCACATACCAAAGCACCACGAGGGTGTACATTCGAAAAGTTTAATCAACAGGACCCTCCAGTTTTTTAAGGACAACCTGACACAATAGTTGCCGAAAACTGGGTCTTGCAAATTGAAAAACTGATGGAGGTGATGAATTGCACTGAAGAACAGAGGGTCAAGTATGCTACCTTCTACCTCACTGCGGGAGCTGAGCAATGGTGGACGGCCCAGAAGGAACACCTCCAGAAAAGTCTAGGTGCAGAGGTAACCATTCCCTGGAAGGACTTCAAGGATGCTTTCTTGGAGTGATTCTTTCCCCAAACAATCGGACAGGCGAAGGCCCAGGAATTTACAGATTTGGTTCAAGGATCCATGCCGGTGGAAGAGTATGCAGCCAAGTTCATTGAACTCTCTCGGTTCACGCCTTATTTGGTGTCCACGGAAGAGCTCAAAGCAAGAAAGTTTGAACGGGGGTTACAGCCACGCATCATGAATCAAATTGTGGGATTTTAAATTGGCATACTAATAGATTTGATCAACAAGGCAGCTGTAATTGAGCGGACACAGAAAATCAACTCGGAATACTTCAATCAGAAGAAGAGGACTGCACTGCAAAGCAACCGCTCGAAGGGACAACCATACCATGCCAATAAGAAAAGGTTTGACCAACTAGCACGGAGGGGTTATAAGCCTCAACAATCCCATAACCAAGGAGGGGGCGAGCAACGCCCATCATGCCAGAAGTGTGGTAGGATGCATTACGAGAATTGTCTCTACGGGCAATCAGTCTGCTACAAGTGCGGGAAACCTGGACATATCGCAACGGATTGTAGGAATCCTGCCAACAACCAAGTCAACCAAAACCGCTCAGAGGGACAAGGAACCATAGCACCTGCTTGGGTGTATGCTTTGACGCCAGGTGATGCAGCAGCTTCAAATAGCGTAGTATCAGGTACGCTCCCCATTTCATCTAGTAGAGCTTTTGTTCTTTTTGATTCAGGGGCAACACATTCATTTGTTTCGTATTGTTTTGCTAAGGCCAGTTGTCTAGAGCTTGAAGCCTTAGATATAAATTTAGCAGTTGCTACACCGATAGGGAATACAATTTTATGCACCTCAGTAGTTAAGAATTGTCCTATTCTAGTTGAGGGCCATGTCATGCCAGCGAATCTCGTTGTCTTTGAGATGAGCGGGTTTGATATTATTTTAGGCATGGATTGGCTATCCAAGTATCATGCTTGTGTAGACTGTTTCTGCAAGGAGATAGTGTTCAAACCATCGGGGGCAGCAGAGTTCAAAATTCAGGGAGATCGAAATACTAGTGCACTCAAATTGATATATGCAATACAGGCGACCAAATTGTTGAGAAGTGGGTGTTCAGGATACTTGGCTTGCGTGACAGAAGAAAAATTGGGGCGCAGGATGGAGGAAATACCTATAGTAAAGGAATTTGTGGATGTTTTCCAAGAAGAGCTACCAGGGATACCTCCGCACAGGGAGATTGAATTCACCATTGACTTACTACCAGACACTGCACCCATATCCAAGGCTCCATACAGAATGGCACCGCTAGAACTCAAGGAGCTAAAGGATCAGTTACAAGAACTTCTTGACAAGGGTTTTATCCGCCCTATTGTTTCTCCATGGGGAGCACTGGTTTTATTTGTGAAAAAGAAGGATGGGTCGATGAGCTTATGTATCGACTATCGAGAACTAAATAAGGTGACAATCAAGAATAGATACCCACTGCCGAGGATTGATGACCTCTTCAACCAACTCCAAGGGTCACAGGTATTCTCTAAGATTGACCTTCGTTCCGGCTATCATCAGCTCAAGGTTCAGGAGAAGGATGTACAGAAAACGGCGTTTCGAACGAGGTATGGCCATTATGAATTCTTAGTAATGCCTTTTGGCCTAACCAATGCTCTTGCAGCTTTCTTGGATATGATGAATCGGATTTTTTGTGAGCTTGTCGATCGGTGTATGGTGATATTTATCGACGACATCTTAATATACTCAAAGAGCCAGGAGGAGCATGAGGAGCATTTACAGACGGTCTTTGAGTATTTTGAGGAAACACCGTTTTGCAAAGTTCAAGAAATGCGAGTTTGGTTGGACAAGGTGGCATTCTTAGGGCACGTTGTTACCAAGGGAAGGAATTGCAGTGGATCCAAGTAAGGTGGAGGCGGTAGTTAATTGGGTGAGGCCGAATGCCCACGGTGCGAAGTTTTCTCGGGTCTTCTGGCTACTATAGGAGATTCATGAAGGATTTTCTCGGTTGGCAACACCATTGACTAGACTCACTAAAAGAAAGAAAAATTCAATGGTCGGAGGAGTGTGAACAAAGTTGTTTCCAGAATTGAAACGCGTTTAGTCACGCACCAATTCTCACTCTCCCATCGAGGATCGGATGGTTGTGATTTATAGTGGCGCCTCACACAAAGGGTTGGGTTGTGTATTAATGCAGCAAGGAAGGTAATGCCTATGCCTCGAGACAATTGAAGACTTACGGCGCAACTATCCGACTCATGACCTTGAGCTTGCCTCGATAGTCTTTGCTCTTAAGATATGGTGGCACTACTTATCTGAGGGCGTTATGAGATATACAGATCACAAAAGTCTGAAATACTTCTTCACCTAGAAAGAGCTCAATATGTGCCAAAGACGTTGGTTGGAACTTCTAAAAGACTACGACTATACGATAAACTATCACCCAGGGAAGGCAAATGTAGTTGCTGATGCTCTTAGTAGAAAAAACATAGCGGGAAGCGTATCTGCCATGTTCACTATGAAAAAGGAGCTACTCCTTGACCTTGAGAGGGCCGGAGTAGAGATGATGGTGGGGGAAATTCAATCTTACATGAGTAGCCTAACCTTGGAACCAACTTTAATGGAACAAATTAAAACCGCCCAGCTGTCAGACAACGAAATTATTAGAAGTCGTGAAGAAGTGGAAAAAGGGGTACAATCGGATTTTCATGTAGCTGGAGATGGGATGTTAAAGTTTCGTAACGGGTGTGCGTTCTGAATGACGCGAAATTAAAAAGGGCGATCTTGTCAGAGGCGCATCAATCCCTATATACAATCCATCCAGGTAACACCAAGATGTATCGGGATTTACGTAAAAACTATTGGTGGAAAGGAATGAAGAAGGATATCACGCAGTACGTAGAACAATGCCTTACGTGTCAGCAAGTCAAGGCAGAGCGTCAGAGACCTGCAGGACCTTTGCAACCTTTACCTATTCCGGAATGGAAATGGGAACGTATTTCTATGGATTTCGTGTCAGGCCTTCCTCGAGCTTCTAGTAGTCAAGATGCAGTATGGGTCATTGTTGATCGGTTGACGAAGACTGCACACTTCCTACCCATCAAGATGACATATAGTATGGACCGACTTGCCGAGCTTTACATTAAAGAGATCGTACGATTACATGGAATTCCGGTGTTGATTGTGTCAGATCGTGATCCAAGATTCACCTCTAGATTTTGGCAGAGTTTACAGGAAGCACTGGGAACCAAGCTAACCTTCTGACATTTCACCCTCGAGCAGATGGGACGAATGAGCAGACGATTCAAACCTTGGAAGACATGTTGCGACTATGTGTTTTGGACTTCAAAGGAAGCTGGATTCAATACATTCCGTTGATAGAGTTCACTTACAACAACAGCTATCACGCTAGCATCAAGATGGCACCTATGAATCCTTATACGGGAGACGGTGTAGGTCACCATTGTACTGGGATGAAGTAGGAGAGTGAAAACTACTTAGACCAGTGATTGTTCAAGACACTTGTGAGAAGATAACAGTGATTAAGCAGAGATTAGCTGTAGCTCAGAGTCGACAGAAGAGCTACGCCGATGTCAGACAATGAGAGCTAGAATTCGAGGTCGGCACAAAGGTCTTTCTCAAGGTCGCCCCTATGAAGGGAGTAATGAGGTTTGGAAGAAGAGGAAAGTTGAGTCCTAGATTTGTGGGTCCCTTTGAGATCCTCGAGAAGATCGGCGCAGTGGCGTATCGATTGGCACTACCACCAAACTTATCAGGAATTCACAACATATTTCATATATCCATGCTGAGGAAGTATGTACCGGATCCCATGCATGTATTGGAGAGCAAGCCTCTGCAAATTCAATCCAACATGACTTATGAGGAGACACCGACAAGAATATTGGATAGAAGGGAACAAGTCCTCAGGAACAAGACTATCTCACTAGTGAAAGTCTTATGGAGTAGTCACTTCGTAGAAGAAGCTTTATGGGAATTGGAGGAGAGCATGCGGGAGAAGTACCCATATTTGTTTGAGTGAAAGCGAGCAAGTATAGTAAAGCGACTATGACACATCAGGTACTTTCCATGATCAGTTAGTTAGTTTGTTCACCAAATTCGGGACGAAATTTTTATAAGGAGGGAGGATTGTGACAATCCTGAATATTTTTAGGGTATTTTAGTGGACTCATAGGTTTTTAATTAAAAAAAAAAAACAAAAAAAAGAGTTGGCTTAGGTTAACAATGAGAATGGGTCCAAATACTAATAATAATAATAAAATAGAGTATAGATAAATAATAAAATATATAATAATAATTAATAAAATAAGATAATAGTATTAATAAAATTTAGTAAAGATAAATAAATAAATAAATAAATAAAAACCCTAAGAGGCGTCAAAACCCTTTTCCGTATTTTTCCCTTTTCGCCAAACCTATTTAATGGGAGGAAGCAAGCTGCTACCGCACACCCCTGCCTCTCATATTTTTTTCACCTCACATCTCTCTTTGCGTTTCTTCACCAAACCCACACTATGCGTCATGTATGATTTCTTGCCTCACATATTACTTTTCTCCTTCATATATATGTATACTTATTCAAGAGCACAAGTTAGAGTCAAAACTTTTGATATTTTCTCGCCTTGGTTTCCGTGTGTCTTGTAGTGGAGAAAGATGGGTTTGTTAACCTCTTCACGTGAGGTCATAGCTCACAGCCTCACACCTATTTTGTCTTTTATGGGAACAAATGATAAGCTTACCTTTTAACCCCAACAAGAAAGAAAAAAAAAAAAATCTTAATATATTATTTGCCTACACTCAAACCATTGACCTGTGTCAATATATATAGATATGACGTTGTGAAGGTTTTATATATATATATTTGAGGATTACTTTAACTTAGTTTAAATATATTCATATATATACACATGATGATCTGCAGTATATATAGATTTTACAGGTGATATTTTGAATTAGTTTTAAATATATGTACTGCTCCAAAATATATATATATATATATATAATGATTCAAGGTATTCATATATATATACACACACACACATATATATATATATATATACAGTAGGGTTAAAGATACTTATCTAACTATATAGATTAATATAGAATAAATGAGAGGAAAATTTTTATAAACAAACAATTTAAAGTACATTAAGATTTTATATAAATATATGTATATGAACCAAAATCTGGAATTTTATGAGAAAGCATACCCAAATACCTAAGAAAGTTCATTCTCAATTAATTAGCAAGCCAACTCATAGAAGTAATAGAATGCATTAGTATGACGTGTATAAGGGTAGTAACATGTCTGTATTTCCTTCAGGAGATTAGTTAGCAGTCGGAGGAAATTCTTTGCTACAGTTAAGAGGTAAGTGAATTTACTATCCCTTTCAGAAAAATTATCATGCCATGCTTCTGTTTCAAATTACAAATGATCATTTTGTTTATACTATTGAATTATGTTACATGCATGATAAGTTTCATAAAATAATGATGTCTATAAGAAATTTGAGAAATGATGATAAACCCTCCTACATGATGCTCTACGACGTATTTAAAGAAGTATTAAGAGAAGTACAAGAAATGAGAAGAAGTTTTATAATGAGGGCACATGTATGGAGGAGAGTATTTTTGGCCCAAGAGAAACAAGAAAGAAGCTAGGTACCGATGCTAAGGATGGAGCGCAACCGAAAGAGGCTATGCGGAAGGTGGTTCCATCACAGTTTATTTTGCCATGTTGAGTGCACCCAGAGTTTATCGGCTGGCAGGGGATGGGAGCTGCGGCCACGTATCTCGTCCCGTCGCAAAGACGCCAACCCTAGTATCACGAGGGTAACGGTATACGGGCCCTAGTATGAGATAAAGATTATGATTAATTTTATTGATGATAAATTTTTTTTATTGTGCTTTATGTTTCTTATGTTATTTTATTATTCAAAAATATACTTGGAACATATATAGTTATGAGTCCCATGTTTCAAAACGGGACAAGAAGTAAAACTGCCTATGGTTGTGGATTTCATTTACCGGGCCTCCTTTGGGCTCATCAGTTTTATTTTTTGTTTCAGGTGATGATCAGGTTGCTTTAGGAGGCCGGAATGGGGGCAGGTGTATTTAGAAATTTCTTATGATTTCATATTAGTCAAGCTAATAAGTGCGTTTGCACAATTTCTTCTAGAGATTGCTGAATTTATTTTAATAAGGAACACTTCTATTGTTTGGGAGACATATTTTGTTGAGCAGAAATATTTCAGTTTTTAGGACATGATATTCTAGAGTTTCATGCATTATTTTTATAATAGTATTATTTAATTGATAAACCTTACAGAATCTTTGCAAGTAAGAAAGATGATTAACAAACCTAACCCTTTTGGGCTAGGGATGTTACAATTGTGGTAGTAGAGGCAATCATACTTCAACAGTATGGTTTACCCGAGATATTACCCTTTCTCAATGAGGTTGGCACTGTCTCGAGGGACCTGTAGTACAATGCATGTGCCCCAGCCATTGCACACTACCATACATAACACTAGCGGCATGACCGAGTCCGACTTCGGATGGCCAACACTGCTAATGAAATCCATCTTGTGTGACTGCCCATTAAGGCTGCGCAGGCCATGAACAACCATTGAATTCAAGGCCCATATAACACACATTTGACCATAAAGTGAACATATACAGCTAGCCCATGGCCTTTATACGCATGTATGTGGGGAATAGCTAAGGGAGTAAAAAAAACTAGGAAATCAAAATCAAAACCGGGAAACCGGGTACCCCGATTTCAATTCCGTTTTTGGCACCTGGGTAATCGGGTAACTAGGTGCATATATATTTAATATTATATATATAACAATATCTTTTAATAGTTTATATATACTTGGTTTTTTTTTTTTTTTTTGCAAGTTGCTTTTGTTTTTGCTAAGATTTTAGTGGTCCTTTCTGTTTTGTAATACTTCCATAGTTCCATTAATGTGTTCTTTTATAGAGTTTTACAAATGGGTCTAATAGTTTTGTGTGTTTCTCGCCTGAAATTTTCAACTGGGGGATGCATTTACGGACATTGAGGAAAGGTTGACGAAAGAGCACTACAAGAACTGTATGGGGCAATTTGAGTAGAGATTCAAGGAATTGGTGACAAGCAAGGCTCTAAAGATTGATGAGGCAAAGGTCAATGACATGGATTGGGAGGCTCTGTTTGTGGGTAGCAGAGGCAATCATACTTCAATAGTATGGTCTACCCGAGATATTACCCCATCTCAATGAGGTTGGCACTGTTTCGAGGGACCTGTAGTACAATGCCCATGCCCCAGCCATTGTACGCTACCGTACATAACACTAGCAGCATGACCGAGTCCAACTTCGGGTGGCCCACACCACTAATGAAGTCCATCTTGTAGTGACTGCCCATTAAGGCTGCATTGGCCACGGACAACCATTAGATTCAAGACCCATATAATACACACATTTGACCATAAAGCAAACATATACAGCTTATCCATGGCCATTATACCGCACGTATGTGGGGAATAGCTAAAGGAGTAAAAAAAAACAAGGAAATCGAAATCAAAACCGAGAAACCGGGTACCCCAATTTCAATTCCGATTTTGGCACCCAGGTAATCGGGTAACTAGGTGCATATATATTTAATATTATATATATAATAATATCTTTTAATATTTTATATATATATATTTGGTTTTCTTTTTTTTTTTTGCAAGTTGCTTTTGTTTTCGCTAACACTTTAGTGGTCCTTTGCATTTTGTAATACTTCCATAGTTCCATTAATGTGTTCTTTTATAGTAGTTTTACAAGTGGGTCTAATAGTTTTGTGTGATTCTTGCCTGAAATTTTCAACTAGGGGATGCATTTATGGACATTGAGGAGAGGTTGACGAAGGAGCACTACAAGAATTGTGTGGGGCAATTTGAGTAGAGATTCAAGGAATTGGTGACAAGCAAAGCTCTAGAGAGTGCTGAGGCAGAGGTCAATTACATGGATTGGGAGGCTCTGTTTGTGGGTAGCAGAGGCAATCATACTTCAACAGTATGGTTTACTCGAGATATTACCTCTTCTCAATGAGGTTGGCGCTGTTTCAAGGGACCTATAGTATAATGCCCGTGCCTTAGCCATTGCACGCTACCGTACATAACACTAGCGGCATGACCGAGTCCACTAATGATCTTCGTCCTTTAGTGACTGCCCATTAAGGTTGTACTAGCCACAAACAACCATTGGATCCATGACCTATATAACACATACATTTGACCATAAAGCTAACATATATAGTAAGCCCATGGCCATTATATTTTACGTACCAGTATACCTTGTCATAGGATGCAAATTATCTTATCTGTATTTTATATTCATGCTTTTACAAGTCTCGCTTTTTTAATATATTCAATACAACATTTTCTCAAAATGCTAGAGTTCATGTGCAACAAGTATAAATTATGAGAGTTAATATGCATGTTTTCTTGGTACACAAAATAGTCGTGCAGTGTATGAAAAATAACATCGAGCATTATGTGAGTTAAAACTAACCTGGGTCGAATAACGTCTCCTTGAATTCCAAATTATCCGGGTTCTCTAAAACTATGGAAAACCTTTGTTGTGTCAAATACTACCTAAATTAGTAGATAATATTTAGTACGTTTTACTCGCAAGTGCACAAGATCAAAACGATAGTATAGTAGGCAAATACGAGATCATTCCCACGAGGATTGTTAACTTTGCTTAGAATTAAAGAACTAAATTAAAAATATCAAGTTGTCACAAAATTGATATTAAGAAAAGAATTAAAAATAAAGATAAATAAAAGTGTAGGGCTTTGATATCCACCACTAATCATATTCAAATAATATAACAATATGCCAATGTTCCAATCATATTATGAATACCTAATGGTTGCCAACCTAAGGGCATGGTGTATACTCCTTAAACTATTGGTTTCCCTAAGCAACAAATTAGGCATGGTATATACTCTAACTCTTTTCTTTCCTAAAGGATTTAGCATGGTATATACTAAATTGTTCTCTAAGAAAGCATATGAACTGTGAAAACCGACAACCACATGAGACCTAGGGCATGGTGTATATTCCCGGTTTCCCATGTTGATTAACCTAAGAACCCGGCGTGGATTACTTTTGTTACTTATGTTAAACTCAGGACTTAGTCATCCAAATTGATCTAACTAACAAGTCCATACCACATGCATATAATGGCCAATCACATACATATGAGGAATTCAATAAAACAGGCATTAATCAAGTTAAGCAACACAATACGATTATCACAAAGGCGCCAATATTGAAATATTAAATAAACATAATTAAAATTTCAATCCAGCCCTACTAAAATAATTAGTTACACATAATTAAAATAAAAACTAAAAAGAAATAACCGAAAACCGCTCCTAGAAGTAGCCTCCAAATTCTCCTCTCTGAAATTGTCTCTAAAATTGTGTGTGGAATTGTGTGGCTTAGATGTCTATTTATAGGCCTTAGGAGAGTCCTAGAAACACTAGTAAACCTAGGAAATTCGGAATTTCCTAGTCAAATTAGGAGACAATCCTATTACAAATCGGAGTAGGATTCGTCCAAAATTGGGCTTCTAACTTGCGGAGTGATTTTAGCATTGTGGCAGTCCAAATTTGGAAAATTCTATTTCACAATGATTTTTAGAACTTTGAGTTATCTTTCTAATGCCATTTGAATCACCTCAATCTGATATTTGATCTGAAAGTTATGGCCAAAATACCGAGACATATTCAGAATCCAAATTTGAATCCAATCCGATTTTGACTTCAATTTGATAAATTCCGATTTACTCCTTTCCACATCTTCTAGGTTTCCCCAATTTGCCCTTTAAGCTTGGAACTTTTCCAGAAATGCTTCATTTTCTTCCATAACCTACAAAAATACAGAAAACACAAAAAGGGAATAAAATGGAACAAAATAACAAAAACTAAGAAACTAACAAATGTAAATTAAGGGCTAAAATGTGAATATTTTGGCACTTATCACACCCTCAAACTTACATATTGCTAGTCCCTTAGCAATACTAAACTAAAAACAAAATGAAAAACAAAAAAAAATAAAAAGATAAATCCATCTTTCGTGGGATGTACGATTGCATTTAGCGTATGCAACAAGCCTTTTAAACCTCTAGATATTTCCTAGAGGACGAGTGAAGTCTCGTGAGAGTTTTCTAGGAATGTTACCCACAAACATTATGCACAGTTCATGTTATCCAAAAATCATAATGTCACTCAAAATCGTGATTTTCATTTATTAGCAAGCTTAGAAATTTAAATTCCATCTTCACAATGACTTGGAATTTAAAGTCTAATCACTTATAACAAGCAAGCTAAGGCATCACAAGTTCGAAACAATGTAAAGTGAACTAGCACAAGACTATGAAGCTTCCAAATAATTTCAATGTGTAATGTCTCAACATCTCAAGCTTCACTGAATTTCCCATCAAAATGAACAACAATGACATAATTTTATTATTTTCTTTCTTTCTTTCTTTTATTTTTGACTCTATAATTCAGTTCCTTTAAGCTCTCTAATTGACCCATGTAGTGAGTGTTGAGCCAATGACTCCCAAACCAGATGGTTTTAGGGCATTAGGTATAAAGATACCCCTAAGGACTTACTAACTCAAGTCAAAAAGGTTACGAAACTAAACTAGCCATAATGTTAATCACATCAAATCTCTTCACCTTTTGACATGAACACTCAATGCTTAATGAGGCAAAAGGCTCAGTTATTCAGTGAAAAGTTTATCAATAATTATCATCATTTTTTTTTCTTCATAAAGTTAGCCAAATCAAATCTCTTCACCTTTTGATGTGAACGCTCAATGCTTTGAGGCAAGAGGTCCAGTTACTCAACGAAAAGTTTATCAATGATCACTTTTTTTGTAAAAAAAATATATATATATATTCTTATGCCAATGTATCCAACCAATAAGTATCCAGTGTCACCCAAAACATGAAAACATACACATTAAAACCACATGTCATACCCCACCAATCATGTGCCAATGTGCTTGTGTTAGAGCAAATCAAACATGTGAATTCTCAACTGTCTAAAGTAAGTAAAAAAAAAACTCAAAAATCCAACATCAGATCATGTGTTCAAAATTTTAAGCTAACCAATGAATATCAAATCACAATTCTTAGATCAACCAAAAATTTCAAGACAAACATGAACATGCATTTCTTTATTTTTTTATTTTTTATTTTTTTTTCAAAAAAGAAAAGTGGGACCAAGTGTGTGTAAATGTGTCCCCTATACCCCCAAACTTAAATTGCACATTGTCCCCAATGTGTAAATACATGGAAAGATCTTACCCGGGAGATGGATGAAACTCTCTGGAATAGGTATGACTCAAAGCATTCCCCCCAAAATTGAACTCAAGCACACTTGTCCTTGAAAAACAAAGCACTAAAGTAACAGTGGAAAACAAAACAAAATAAAAATAAAACAAAAAAGAAACAAGAAATAAAAAGGATATGCTGTGGGGTGCCTCCCATGAGCGCTAAATTTAATGTCTTCAGCCAGATTGTGGCACTTTAAACTTGAAATACCAGTCTTTTCTTCTCTTGCACCAAAGAGAATGATGTCTTCCCATTGAGATTCAATTGTTCAGAGTATATAGGGTGGACCACTTTGAGTCTTCTCAAACAATTTCTCATCATGGATTGGAATAAAATAAGAGAAAGACTCAGGGAGCTTTTCTTTCTTGATGTCCTCAATTTGCTCATTTGGTAGCTCTAACAGACTTCTCTCTTTGCCTCTTGGTGTTTCAAGAATAAGAGCTAATGTTGAAAAAGTCTTTGTGCTCTCTTCTTTTTCCTGATGTGGCTCCTTTAGATCCTTAGTTTGCTCCTCCTTCCTTTCATCCACTTGATTTTCAACCACAGCTTGCTCACAAAATTGATTAAAGCGCTCTCCCAAAGGATCTTTGTTGTGAAATTATCTACCTAAATTAATAAGCAAATAATCGCAGTTTTACTTGCAAGTGCACAAGGTCAAAAATGTAGTAAAGAGTGTAAGTGCAAGATCGATCCCACAGGGATTGGTAAATTATGCTTAAAATTAAATTCGCAATATAAAGTAAAAGAGATAAAAATTAATTTTGATTAAGCAATAAGGAAGAGGTAGGGCTTTGATTTCCACCGCTAATCATGCTTATACAATAAATCAATATGCCAATGCTTTAATTACATGATCAATATTTAATGGTTGCCAACCTAAGGGCATGGTGTATACTCCTTAAGCTATTGGTTTCCCTAAGCAAGCGAATTAGGCATGGTGTATACTCTAATTCTTTTCTTTCTAAAGGATTTAGCATGGTGTATACTAAGTTGTTCTTTAAGAAAGCATATGAACTGTGAAAACCGACAACCACATGAGACCTAGGGCATGGTGTATACTCCGGTTTCCCATGTTGATTAACCCAAGAACCGGCGTGGATTGCTTTTGTTACTAATGTTAAACCCGGGACTCGGTCATCCAAATTGATCTAACTAACAAATCCATACCACATGCATATGTTGATCGATGAGACACACATGAGGAATTCATGAAAACAGTATTAATCAAGTTAAATACTATCATGCAATTATCATAAAGGTGCCAATATTGAATTAAAATACAAACATGATCAGGGCTTCAATCTAGCCCTACTAAAAGGTTTAGTTACACATGAAATTGATGCTAATCATCTTCATAAAATAAATAAAGGAAAAGAATAAACCCGGAAAATTGCTCCTTGAAAGTCGTCAATTCTTCTCCCAAAAATCGTCTCTCCAATTGTGTGTCTAATTGTGAGGCTTAGAGGTCTATTTATAGGCTTTAAGAGTCCTAAAAACACTAGTAAACCTAAGAGATTCGAATTTCATCTCCTAGACAAATTAGGAGACAATCCTATTACAAATCGGAGAAGGATTCGTCCAGAATTGGGCTCCTATCTTGCGGGCGATTTTAGCATTGCGGCGGTCCAAATTAGGAAAATGATATTTCACAATGATTTGTAGAATTTTGAGTTATCTTTCCAATGCCGTTGAAATCACCTCAATCCGATATTTGAGCTGAAAGTTATGGCCAAAATACCGAGACATGTTCAGGATCCAAATTTAATCCGATTTTGACTTCAATTTGATAAATTCCGATTTAATCCTTTCCACATCTTCTAGATCTTCCCAATTTGCCCTTTAAGCTTGGAACATTTCTAGAAAGCCTTCATTTTCTTCCATGACCTACAAAAAACACAGAAAACACAAAAAGGAAATAAAATAGACAAAATAACATAAACTAAAGGCGTAACAAATATAAATTAAGGGGCTTAAATATGAATATTTAAGCACTTATCACACCCCCAAACTTACATATTGCTAGTCCCTTAGCAATACTTAAACTAAAAACAAAATGAAAAACAAAGAACAAAAAGATAAATCCATCTTTAGGTGGGATGTACGATTGCATTTAGCAAATGCAACAAGCCTTTTAAACCTCTAGGTATTCCCTAGAGGACGAGTTAAGTCTCGTGAGGGTTTTCCAGGAATGTTACCCACAAACATTATGCACAGTTCATGTTATCTAAAAATTAAAGCATCACTCAAAACCATGATTTTCATTCATTAGCAAGCTTAAAAAGTTAAACTCCATTTTCACAATGAATTGGAATTAAAAGTTTTCATAACTTACAACAGGCAAGCCAAGGCATCACAAATTTGAAACAGTGTATAGTGAACTAGCACAAGACTATGAAGCTTTCCAAATGATTTCAATGCACAATGTCTCCATATCTCCAGATTCACTGAAATTCCCATTAGAATGAACAACAATGGCATACTTTATTTTTTTTTATCTTCTTTTTTTAATTATGACTCTGCAATGTCTAGTTCCCTTAAGCTTTCTAATTGACCCATATAGCGAGTGTTTAGCCAATGACTCCCAAACCAGATGATTTTAGGGCATTGGGTGTAAAAACACCCCTAAGGACTTACTAACTCGAGTCAAAAGGCTCTGAAACTAAACTAGTCATAATTTTGAACCAAATCAAATTTCTTCACCTTTTGACGTGAACACTCAATGCTTTGAGGCAAGAGGCCCAGTTACTCAGTGAAAATCTTATCAATGATTTTTTTTTTTTTTTAATATGCCAATGTATCCAACCAATAGGTTATCCAGTTTCACCCAAAACATAGAAATATGCACATCAAAACCACATGTCATACCCCACCAATCATGTGCTAATGTGCTTGTGTCAGAGCAGATCAAACATGTGAATTCTCAATTGCCCAAAGTAAGTAACAAAAATAAAAAATCCAACATCAGATCATGTGTTCAAAAATTTTAAGCTAACCAATGAATATCAAATCACAATTCTTAGATCAGTCAAAATTTCAAGACAACATGAACATGCATTTTTTTTTTTTTTTTTTAAAGAAAGAAAAGTGGGACCAAGTGTGTGTAAATGTGTCTCCCATACCCCCAAACTTAAATTACACATTGTCCCCAATGTGTGTCTAACATGGAAAGATCTTACCCGGGAGATGGATGAAGCTGTCTGGAATAAGTTTGACTCAAAGCATTCCCCCCAAACTTGAACTCAAGCACACTTGTTCCTGAAAAACAAAACACTAAAACAAAAACAAAATAAAAGTAAAACGAAAACAACAAGAAATTGAAAGGATATGCTGTGGGGTGCCTCCCATGAGCGCTAAGTTTAACGTCTTCAGCCAGACTATGCGGCTGCACACTGTAGTGGAGCAAATTCACTCCAAAGATTCGTCCAACCCCCGCTCTTAGTGGCCTCGCCACTAACCTCAGCAGGCGCTTGAGAATCTAGACTACTCAAACGCACTCCACCAGTTTTCTACTCCTTTGGACGGTGCACTTGAAATCCACCAGATGTGGCTCAGGTGCTCTTGGTGTAGAATTCACTTCAACATATGGCTTCACTCGGTGTCCATTCACTTTGAATGTTTGCTTGTGCTGTGGACTATGAACCTCCAAAGTTCCTGAGGAAGCACTTGTAATACAAGGACCAAACCATTGATACTTGAACTTACTAGGATGAGCCGAAATCTTGATTTATAAGTCCACACTTTCTGCCCACTTGAAACTCCTTCTTGGCATGGTGCTTGTCATGATTATTCTTGGTTCTTCTTTTGCACTTTGTTTGCTATGTTTATCTACCTGTTGCCTCAACTCTTCAAGTTCCTTCAGCTTGCTTTTAGCCTCTGGATGTGATGGAGGATTCTCCGTGGTTTCACAACTTCGATGTCTTTAGTAACATTGTCAACAACTGCTCCTTGTCCTTCCTTGTGCTTTTAGTGGGGTAGCTTGCAATGGATTTATTTGATGGTCCCGAACAACATTCTCAACAACCTCTTGGATCATACAAGCATTAAAACATTCAAAATCATCTTGGGGCAATTGTGAAAAACTTTAAATTTTATCTTTTCACCATTTACTTTCATACTCACAATACCCTTTTTCACACATTTTCATATTCGATTCTCATGAAGGGCCTCCCTAAGATAAGTGGTAGAGGTGATGGCATTGGGCCTTCTTCCATATCCAAGACAATAAAATCAACAGTAAAATAAATTTACCTACCATTACCAAGACATCCTCAAGTATACCTCTTGGTCTTTTATACATGCATTGCAAAGTGATAGAAGTTGGTTGCACTCCCAAACCTAGCTTTTCATACACCGTGTATGGCATCAAATTGATACCAGCTCCTAAGTCCGATAATGACCGCTCACAATCATGATCACCAATCCTGCAAGGAATAGTAAAACTCCTGGATCCTTAAGCTTAGGTGGCAATTTCCTTAACAACACCGCACTTACCTCTTGATCAAAGACCCATTTCATGCTCTGAAATCTCCTTTTGTTAGTGCAACAATCTTTAAGAAATTTAGCATAAGATGGGAATTTGTTAGTGCATCTAATAAAGATAATTTGCACTTTTCTCAAGATTTCAAAGATATCAAACATCTTATTTTCTTTCTTGACTTTACTAACCTTTGAGGGAAAGGTGGTGCATTCACCTTCTCCATTTCACTTACCTTGGATGTGGAGGCTTGGTGGAGGTACTTGTGATTTTCTTGATCTTTAGCTTTACTAATCTCGAGGAAGGGTGGTGGTGGATACACTCTCATCTTACTTATTTCGATTGTCTTTGTCTCTTGATTCCTATCACCTTGCCACTTGAGAACTGTGACAGGCACTTGTTGGTGACCTCTGGATTAGGTATGGTCCGGCTGGAAACTCACCTTGCTTTCTGTTACACATCTCCTTAGCTAACTCTCTAATCGTTACATCCATCTTTGAATGGCTTGCTCATGCTTTGCATTGATTTGTCTTTGCTCATCCAAAATTGTTGTTGGTCTGCCATAAACTTTTCTTGTGTCGTCATTAGTTGTTGAAAAGCTTGCTGAGTTGCCATTTGCTTTACAAGACTCTCTATGTCACCCTTCTTTGATTCTTGAATTGGTTGGGCTGCTTGTTGAAATTCCTTTGCTGCCCTTGAGGGTTCAGGCGCTTGATTGTTGCTCCATGAGAAGTTGGGGTGGTTTCGCCATCTGGATTGTATGTGTTGGAGTATGGGTTGTTCTTGGCGGATAATTGTTTAGTCCACATAATTTGCTTGCTCTTGATCTGCAGAAGAATACAAAGGACAAGTGTCGATGGTGTGATCAAATTGAGAACAATTAGCACATACGAAGTGCGGTGACTTGTTGACTAGGTAGATGTTTTGTAAGGCCATGGCTTTGACAATCATGTCTAGCTTTCATCCACATAACCATGTGACTTGAAGATCCACCAGTTGAGTTTACTTCATACAAGCCCTTACTCTTTACTCCTTGTCTTCCTCTTGATGAGAATTGTTGGGAGTGCTCGCTAACGTCTCAAACAATTCCATGGCCTCTTCTTTGCTCTTTTCCATCGGCACTCCTCCACATCCGTAATCAACTACTCCTTTATTGGCGTCATTCAAGCCTTCATAAAATGCCTGTACCAATTCATCTTGAGGTAGCTTGTGATGTGGGCATTTCAGTAGCAAGTCATTGAATTGACCCTGAGCTTCAAAGAATAAGTCGCCATCTTCTGCCGCTGCTTGAATTTCCTTCCTCATCGCCTTGTCTTCTGTCTTTGGGAAGAATTTCTTCAAGAATTTCTTGGGCGTGCTTCCCAAGTGTGGATGGTGTTTGAAGGCATTGAGTTGTACCACAGTCTTGCATTGTCCTTCAAAGAGAAAGGAAGAGAATCATCCTTATTCCGTCTTGATCCGGGCCTTGAACATCGGAACTTACAAAGATCGATGAATTCCTTAGATGCAAGTTTGGATCCTCGGTAGGTGTGCCTCGGAAGTGGGTCAATGCATTGAGTATCTGTGGAGATATATAGTAGTTGCCTTACGCCTCGGGTTGATAGGCAATGCATGATGTCCTGGTTGGGATTGTCGGGGATGAAAGCTTGTTTCATGGGCCTTCGCCTGGTGGCGGTTGGTTCCCAAGCTGTGGTTGGTTGACATGTTGTTCGCCATAGCTTCCTCTTCTTGAAGTTCTTCTTTCCTTCCTCAACGTTGTCTCCGCCTCACGAATAGTCCGCTCAATTTACGTATCCGATTGGAAGGATGGTTGGATTCTTTGATCGAAGTCCTTGCATGAAATTGACAGTTTTCGGAAGTTACAACAGCTTCAGTGCTGCGGTGTAGAGGTCCCTGGAACTGCTCTCGATCGCTGGAGAATGTGCGTTCGATCGCACTTGGTCTGCGATCGTTCGCTTGTGCAGAGACTAGGTTGTTGCAAAAAAAAAACTAAAACAACATAGAAAAGCAATTTTTTTTTTCTTTTTTTCCGAAAATATTAAAAACAGAACTAAAATAAAACTAAATTAAACAAAAGTAGAATTCAAACTACAATAAAAATAAAAACAAAATAAAACTAAACGAAAGTAATTCTAAACAGAATTTAACACAATCCCCGGCAACGGCGCCAAAAACTTGTTGTGAAATTATCTACCTAAATTAATAAGCAAATAATCGCAGTTTTACTTGCAAGTGCACAAGGTCAAAAATGTAGTAAAGAGTGTAAGTGCAAGATCGATCCCACAGGGATTGGTAAATTATGCTTAAAATTAAATTCGCAATATAAAGTAAAAGAGATAAAAATTAATTTTGATTAAGCAATAAGGAAGAGGTAGGGCTTTGATTTCCACCGCTAATCATGCTTATACAATAAATCAATATGCCAATGCTTTAATTACATGATCAATATTTAATGGTTGCCAACCTAAGGGCATGGTGTATACTCCTTAAGCTATTGGTTTCCCTAAGCAACGAATTAGGCATGGTGTATACTCTAATTCTTTTCTTTTCTAAAGGATTTAGCATGGTGTATACTAAGTTGTTCTTTAAGAAAGCATATGAACTGTGAAAACCGACAACCACATGAGACCTAGGGCATGGTGTATACTCCGGTTTCCCATGTTGATTAACCCAAGAACCGCGTGGATTGCTTTTGTTACTAATGTTAAACCTGTGACTCGTCATCCAAATTGATCTAACTAAATCCATACCACATGCATATGTTGATCAAAGTGCATACACATGAGGAATTCATGAAAATGTATTAATCAAGTTAAATACTATCATGCAATTATCGCAAAGGTGCCAATATTGAATTAAAATACAACATGATCAGGGCTTCAATCTAGCCCTACTAAAAGGTTTAGTTACACATGAAATTGATGCTAATCATCTTCATAAAATAAATAAAGGAAAAGAATAAACCCGAAAATTGCTCCTTGAAAGTCGCCAATTCTTCTCCCAAAATCGCCTCCAATTGTGTCTCTAATTGTGAGGCTTAGAGGTCTATTTATAGGCTTTAAGAGAGTCCTAGAAACACTAGTAAACCTAAGAGATTCGAATTTCATCTCCTAGACAAATTAGGAGACAATCCTATTACAAATCGGAGAAGGATTCGTCCAGAATTGGGCTCTATCTTGCGGGCGATTTTAGCATTGCGGCGGTCCAAATTAGGAAAATGATATTTCACAATGATTTGTAGAATTTTGAGTTATCTTTCCAATGCCGTTGGAATCACCTCAATCCGATATTTGAGCTGAAAGTTATGGCCAAAATACCGAGACATGTTCAAGATCCAAATTTAATCCGATTTTGACTTCAATTTGATAAATTCCGATTTAATCCTTTCCACATCTTCTAGATCTTCCCAATTTGCCCTTTAAGCTTGGAACATTTCTAGAAACGCTTCATTTTCTTCTATGACCTACAAAAAACACAGAAAACACAAAAAGAAAATAAAATAGACAAAATAACATAAACTAAAGGCGTAACAAATATAAATTAAGGGGCTTAAATATGAATATTTAAGCACTTATCAATCTTCAAGACTTGGCTCACAAAAATTTTTCTTAACAGTTTCTTCATTCCTAGGTGTGGTGGTTGTTTGCTCATGATAGTAAGTGTACTCATCCTCCATGTAGTACTCATTAGGATTTGCCACCAACTGACCTTGACACTCTTCTTCTTTAAGGATATCCATTATTTGCTCAAAGTGAGCATCTATCTTCTCATATGATTGCGTGATAGAGTTATTCATCCTTTCAAATTCTTGCCTATCTTCCTCTGCTTGGATAAGAAAAGCTGGCATCGTTCTTTGTAATCTAGCACTTGTTTTTGCTGAGGTAGCCATTGTTTCTTTTAAGGCAACCATTATTGGAGAAGGTGGTTCTTCTTGATATTGTTGATATGGATAGTAATATGAATGATCATGAAATTGTGGGCAGGATTTCCAAGAAATTGAGCTTGCCATGAGAGGTTTGATTGTTGGCTCCATGTTGGGTTATAGGAATCAAAATAGTTGTCGTTCCCTGGTCTAGCAAGCGATGTGTTCTTATACCCAAAATATTGTTAGAAATTTGTCTTATTAAAGGACAATTTCTAGCATGGTGATAAAGGTCATGGCAAAATGAACATGGCCCATAGGGTGTTGGAGTGCCTCCCCACATGTGAATAAAAACACCAAGAAATTTAAATAATTCAATAAAAAATACACGAAAATTTAAATAAAATTAAAGTAAAAAAAAAATTCTAAACAAAATTAAACAATCCCCGGCAACGGCGCCAAACACTTGTTGAGCCAAATACTACCTAAATTAATAGATAATATTTAGTATATTTTACTCACAAGTGCACAAGATCAAAACGATAGTATAGTAGGCAAATACGAGATCATTCCCACGAAGATTGTTAACTTTGCTTAGAATTAAAGAACTAAATTAAAAATATCAAGTTGTCACAAAATTGATATTAAGAAAAGAAATAAAGATAAAGATAAATAAAAGTTTAAGGCTTTGATATCCACCACTAATCATATTCAAATAATATAACAATATGCCAATGTTCCAATCATATTATGAATATCTAATGGTTGCCAACCTAAGGAAATAGTGTATACTCCTTAAACTATTGGTTTCCCTAAGCAACGAATTAGGCATGGTGTATACTCTAACTCTTTTCTTTCCTAAAAGATTTAGCATGGTGTATACTAAATTGTTCTCTAAAAAAGCATATGAACTGTGAAAACCGACAACCACATGAGACCTAAGGCATGGTGTATACTCCCGATTTCCCATGTTGATTAACCCAAGAACCCGGCGTGGATTACTTTTGTTACTTATGTTAAACCCAGGACTCGGTCATCCAAATTGATCTAACTAACAAGTCCATACCACATGCATATAATGGCCAATCACATATATATGAGGAATTCAATAAAACCGGCATTAATCAAGTTAAGCAACACAATATGATTATCACAAAGGTGCCAATATTGAAATATTAAATAAACATAATTATGGTTTCAATCCAGCCCTACTAAAATAATTAGTTACACATAATTAAAATAAAAACTAAAAAGAAAAAGAAAAGAAAGAACCGAAAACCGCTCCTAGAAGTAGCCTCCAAATTCTCCTCTCTAAAATTGTCTCTAAAATTGTGTGTGGAATTGTGTGGCTTAGAGGTCTATTTATAGGCCTTAGGAGAGTCCTAGAAACACTAGTAAACCTAGGAAATTCGGAATTCCATCTCCTAGTCAAATTAGGAGACAATCCTATTACAAATCGGAGTAGGATTCGTCCAGAATTGGGCTTCTAACTTACGGAGTGATTTTAGCATTGCGGCAGTCCAAATTTGGAAAATTATATTTCACAATTATTTGTAAAAATTTGAGTTAGCTTTCCAATGCCGTTGGAATCACCTCAATCCAATATTTAAGCTGAAAAGTTATGACCAAAATACAGAGACATATTCAGAATCCAAATTTGAATCGAATCCGATTTTGACTTCAATTTGATAAATTCCGATTTACTCCTTTCCACATCTTCTAAGTTTTCCCAATTTGCCCTTTAAGCTTGGAACTTTTCCAGAAATGCTTCATTTTCTTCCATGACCTACAAAAATACAGAAAACACAAAAAGGGAATAAAATGGAACAAAATAACAAAAACTAAGAAATTAACAAATGTAAATTAAGGGCTAAAATATGAATATTTTGGCACTTATCAACCTTCCATTAGTCATATTTCTACCAAAATAACTCTAGAATAAGGAAAACAGGAGCTATAAGATGGTTGGTGAAAATAAAGTCCCATGTCACACTCTAGACTGTATACGTCCACTATGATACTTTGGACTATATGTCCAGTCTCAAGACCGTACGTCCGCTTCGAAGTATTCAAGAAGAACCTCATTTTTCTCTATTCGTCCTCCTATTCTCCAAATCAACTCCAAAGACTAACAAAGGGCTCCTAAGGTCTCCTAAGTCAACATGAAACCTTCATGCAACGTGCTAAGTTAACATAACGCTAACCTAAACAAGATATAAAGCATAACTAAGCTAAATCTATGACTAAGGACATAAGACAATAATCTAGCAGTATAACGACGTAATTAAAAAGCTAGGTAATCGAGCATTACCTCCTTGAAGTGAAACTTCAAGAGTTCCTTCACCAGTAGCACCGAAACGTACAAAACACTCACAAAAAGGGTCTACTGGCAGCCTAGGGGTATGGAGAGGCGTGAGAATGAAAAAGGGGTATGGGGCATTATAGGGAAGGGTTGCTACCAAATCCTTGAAAAGTAGCAGATGTCTGCCCAACCCCTAGCATACATCCGGTACTATTACACACCAGTCCAATGGCTGTCTTGTATGCCTAGGTATTACCCAAAGGGTATTCCAAAAAATAGCATACGTCGTGTACTATTCACAGAATACGGCGTACTATCTATCAATGTACGTCCGGTGGTCCCCCCAATACATCCACACTACAAACAACAGTGTACATCCGCACAAAAGACAGGAGAATATGTCTGCTTAACCTAGCGTACTTCCATCCAAAGGTCCAAGTTGCCCCTCTTGGGTCCTTAATGACTCAAAGCCCAAATTAACCTCCTTAACCCTCTTAACTAAGCTACTTATGCCTAGTTAATTATTTTGGTCACTGTAGCTTCATATTTAGATCGCACCCACTAAGCACATATAAGTGTGCTAGGTGTCCATGGGCTGCCAGATCTCTCGCCCATGGGTCCAAGTGATGGATTTATGTGAAACATATACATATATATATATATATATATATATATATATATATATAAGAGAGAGAGCTCAAGACAAAATTAGGAAAACATGTTGACAAAAACTTTATTTCAAATTAAAAAGCCAATTATATATTTTAATGGAAAATTATGAAAGCTTTGATATCATATGTAAATGAGCAATATTCATATTTGGTATGTGAGTTAGAGACTGGAGTGGAATAGATGGAATTAGGTTCCTCTTGGAGGGGTATTTTTTTCCCCACAAATATAACTAACTAGATATTCTTTGGTTTAAATGAACTTGAGCAGATCATGTTCCAAATATATGCATTTGGTAAGCATACATTCCTAAGAATAGCAATTGATGGGGATAACTATTCATCAAACCAAATATGTGGGGAACAGCTAGGGGTGTAAAAAAAACCAGGAAACCAAAATCAAAACCTGGAAACCAGGAACCCCGGTTTTGAAAAATATATAAAAAAAAAACAGGTTACCAAGTATCCTGGTTCCGATTCCAGTTTTGGCATCCAGTTATAACCAGGTAATCAAGTGCATATATATACAACATATTAAAATTTATTATTATTATTTGGCTTTTGTTTGTTTTTATTTTTTATTTTTTGCAAGTTGCTTTTGTTTTTGCTAACACTCCAGTGGTCCTCTGCATTCTATAGTACTTCAATAGTTCCATTAATGTGTTCTTTCATAGTAGTTTTACAAATGGGTCTAACGGTTTTGTGTTTCTTGTTTGAAATTTTTAGTTGAGGAATGAATTTATGGACATTGAGGAGAGGTTGACGAAGGAGCACTACAAGAACTATATGAAGCAATTTGAGCAAAGGTTCAAGGAATTGGTGGTAGGCAAAGTTCTAAAGAGTGCTAAGGAAGAGGTCAATGACATGGATTGGGAGTCTTTGTGATGTAGAACAAGATGCTTGGGAATACATGAGGAAGAAGGGGAGAGATGTTGAAGTGGAACCACCCCAGAGGATGACGACACTCTCCCAAACCAAAGCTGCAACAAAGGACCAAAAGCAGAGTACTCTGGAGTGGTGAACGATCGTAGAGTGACTTGCAATTGATTGCAAAACTCGAGCCAATTGTCCCAAGGCTACTAATGAAGTGACCGTTGGGTGGCAATTGATCGCACGATCAATCGCAAAACTGGCGTCTAATGCTTGGAAGCTATAGATGAAGTGACCGTTGGTAGGGTTCGTGCGCTCAGATCGTTCGCCCAGCTACGAATGATCGCCCCCATGGTGCGATCGATTGCACACGGGTCTTATGTTATGCTTTTTGCGTTTATCAATTATTAAACCACCTTAGTTTATTTATTTGAGTTGTCTTAGGGTTTAGGAGTTTTTATTCCGCACTTCTTTAGTCTTGGGGCTATATATACATGTTTATAGCCTCCAAAGAAAGGACTTCTTGATTATTATTTTACAATTTGCTTAATAAGACTTCTCACAGTTGAGATTTCCTTTATATTTTCCTTTGATTCACAGATAGACTCTGTTTATTAGAGAAGAGTTCTTAGATTCTTGATAGACTCGAGATCCAAGATCTATTTATCCCTCTTCTTGTATTGTTTCTTTGCTTCCATTACGTTTCAAACTGCATCAGTTGGTATCAGAGCGCAAGTTTCTTTCTATGGCTCCAGTCACAAGAAGAAAGGGCAACTGTTTTCCAACTCAGCACGACGAGGACGATTGGGAGGAATCAGGGCATGAAGAACAAAGGACGACAAATGGGGACAACAAGAAGGTACAAGCGGCTATGAGGGCTCAAATCGAAGACCTCACTAACCAATTGGCTGAATCGCGTCTCTATGATAGACGTCGACGTCAAACTCCACCCCGACAGGAGGAAGAGGAAGACGAAGGCGACTACGGTTATGAATCTGCAAACCCTTTTGCGGAGTGCTGAACGCAGGGACGTCGACCACCTGCGTAAGCTCATGCTAATCGGTGGGAGAGCGGGTTCAAACTGGATATTCTAGAATTTTCAGGGGGGATGCAACCTGAGGAATTTTTGGATTGGGTAGCGGCAGTTGAAGAAATTCTTGACTTCAAGAGGGTACCTGAAGACAAAATGGTTTCTTTGTTCACAACCAAATTTCGGGGTAGAGCTGCAGCATGGTGGCAGCAATTGAAGCAAACAAGAGTGCGACAAGGCAAATTGAAGATCACTAGTTGGGAGAAAATAATGAAGAAGATGCGACACACCTTTTTGCCCCACAATTACCTTCGGCCTATGTACCGAAGGCTACAAAATTGGAGCCAAGGTTCGAAGTCTGTAGATGAGTATACAGAGGAGTTTCACAAATTATTGGCACGAGTTGATATATCGAAGTCGGATGACCAGCTAGTGTCGCGATACATTGGGGGCTTACGGACACAAATCCAAGACACGGTAAATCTTTTCGATCTTGTGAATATTTTGTCAGCCCATCAAAGGGCTTTGTTGGTTGAGAAAACGTTAGCACGGGGTTCAATGGGTGTGTTTGGACATGGAGGAGTGGGGGGCTACAACCGGTCGAGAGGTTCATTCCAAAACCAGGGATGTACCCCATCAAACGGTCCAACCAAAGGGATCACCATTGCAGGTCAGCCTAGTCGAATAGGAGCGACTACCGGTCTCAAGTGTTTCAGATGCGGTGAACTGGGTCATCGGATAGCAGATTGTCACAGGGGGAGAAATATGGCAAAGGTCTTCTTGTTGATTCAGGGGGTGCCTTTGAGGAACAAGGCAATGGAGAGGAACATGAAACATAATTTGATGAAGAGAATTTGTTACAGGAGAGGCCGAGAGTGGACCTCTATTTATGGTGAGAAGGGTGTGTTTCACCCCTAGAAAGACAGAAGATGGAGATGAGCAGCGGCACAACCTTTTTCACTCAAGATGTACGATTGGGGGCAAGGCATGTCACCTTGTCATTGATTCGGGCAGTTGTGAAAACGTTGTAGCGGAAGAAGTAGTAAAGAAGATGGCCCTAGTAATGGAACAACATCCTACTCCTTACCGTTTGGAGTGAATCAAAAAAGGCACCAAGGTATTGGTTTCTAAACGTTGTTTAGTGTCTTTTTCAATTGGGGTTAGATACAAAGATCAAATGTGGTGTGATGTTGTGGCAATGGATGCATGCCACCTATTGTTAGGGAGGTCATGGCAATGTGATAGAAGTGCACACCATGATGGGAGGAAGAACACATATAGCTTCATGTTTGGTACGGTGAAAATAACGCTCTTACCTAGCATGGGAATTGGTCTTAAGGCCACCAAAGACACGGGTCACTCTCAATCGTTGTTGGCAAAACAAGAGTTTATCGCCGAGATGTTATCATCAAAAGTGGTATACTTATTATTGAACAAGGAGAGTTCCAAGGAGGAAGAGTTGCCAGAAGAAGCTAAGAAGTTGATAGACGAGTTTGGGGATGTGTTTCCGGGTGAACTACCCAATGAGCTACCACCTCTTCGGGACATACAACACTAGATTGATTTAGTACTAGGATCAAGTTTACCCAACCGACCACACTATCGCATGAGTCCCAAAGAACACAAAGAATTGAGGCGACAAGTGGAAGGCTTACTATCCAAAGGACACATTCAGGAGAGTTTGAGTCCTTGTGCGGTACCGGCATTGCTAACACCCAAGAAGGATGGCACATGGAGAATGTGCGTGGACAACCGAGCCATCAACAAGATCACAGTCAGGTACAGATTCCCTATCCCTAGGCTAGATGACTTGTTGGATCAATTGAGTGGGGCAATTATTTTCTCAAAACTTGACCTACGGAGTGGATACCACCAAATTCGAGTGCGACCAAGCGATGAGTGGAAGACCATGTTTAAGACGCAAGAGGGACTTTATGAATGGTTGGTGATGCCATTTAGGCTGTCTAATGCCCCTAGTACTTTTCATAAGGGTGATGAACCAAGCTTTCCGCCCATTCATTGGAAAGTTTGTGGTAGTATATTTTGATGACATCCTCATCTACAGCCCCAACAAAGAGAAGCATATTCAACATGTACGGGAGGTACTTTGTGTTCTCCAGAGGGAGAAATTCTATGCTTCACCCACAAAATATTCATTCATGAAAGCCTCAGTCCTTTTTCTTGGTTATGTGGTATCTAAGGATGGATTGGCGGTAGATGAATCCAAGGTAGCAGCTGTGAGGGATTGGCCTGTACCCATTACATTACATGAAGTTAGAAGCTTCCATGGGTTGGTGTCATTTTATAGGCATTTCATTCATAATTTCAGCACTATTATGGCACCTATCACAGAATGCATGAAAGCAGGGAAATTTTTGTGGAGCAAAGCGGCAACGGAGGCATTCGGGTTGATCAAGCTTAAATTAACAACGGCCCCATTGCTTGTGCTACCAGATTTTGAAGTTCCCTTTGAGTTACATTGTGACGCATCCAAGGTCAGCATTGGAGCGGTGTTAAGTCAAGGAGGGAAACCGGTGGCATTCTTTAGCGAAAAGTTGAGTGGTTCAAGGCTCAACTATAGCACCTATGACATGGAGTTTTATGCATTGGTGCAGTCATTGAGGCATTGGAGTCCTTACCTATCCTACAATGAATTTATCTTGTACTCGGACCATGAGGCATTGAAGCACCTCAATAGTCAAGATAAATTGTCGTTTCAGCACGCGAAGTGGGCTACATATGTCCAACAATTCTCTTTCACCATCAAGCACAAAGCCAGAGCATTGAACAGGGTGGCCGACGCCCTCAGTCGAAAGTCATCACTTTTGGTCATAATGACAAATGAGGTACTTGGCTTTGACTTTATCAAAGAATTGTTACACACTGACTCTTTCTTTGGCCCTATTGTGGATGAAATAGATGGGGGAGCACGAAGTGATTATGGAGTGTATAATGGGTTCCTTTTCAAAGGACACCAACTATGTATTCCAGACTGCAGTTTGAGACTCAAAATCATCCATGAACGCCATAATGAAGGCCACATGGGGAGAGACAAAACAATCCTTTTAGTGGCGAAACATTTCTATTGGCCGACCCTGCGGAAAGAGGTAGACAAATTTGTGTGGTGTTGTAAAGTGTGCCAAGTATCAAAAGAGGGAGCAACTAATGCAGGGTTGTACATGCCCCTACCTATCCCGGAAGGTCCATGGAGGAATGTGAGCATGGATTTTGTATTAGGCCTACCTCGGACCAAAAAAGGTAATGATTCCATCTTTGTGGTTGTTGATCGATTTTCTAAAATGGTTCATTTCATTGCGTGTAAGAAGACTGCCGATGCTGTGAATGTGGCTCAATTGTATTTTCGTGAGGTCTGTCGGCTACATGGCCTACCCTTATCCATAGTCTCCGACCACGACATGCGATTCCTCAGCCACTTTTGGCAGTGCTTGTGGCAATTATCGCACACTAAGCTAAATTTTAGTAGTGCGTATCATCCTCAGACGAACAGCCAAATAGAAGTGGTCAATCAATCCTTGGGGACATTACTGCGGAGTTTGGTGGGAGAGAACCTCAAGTCATGGGACCTATAACTGTACCAAGCGGAGTTCGCCTACAATCGGTCGGTTAATCGAAGCACGGGTTTTAGCCCATTCACTATCATTTATGGTGGTAACCCACGCACACCGTTGGACTTAGCACCTCTCCCTGATTTGAAAAGAACAAATACTAAAGCGGAGGATCTCATTGCACACATCAAAGAGGGCCACAAGTTGACAATCAAGAACCTCCAGGAATCGACAGTGAAGTATAAAGCGACGGCAAATAAGAAACGATGTCCATTGGAATTCGAAGAAGGTGATTTTATGTGGGCAATCCTAACTAAAGATCGTTTTCCCATCAGTGAGTACAACAAGCTAGCGGCACACAAGATCGGCCCTGTTGAGATTGTGAAGAAGATCACCGCCAACGTATATCAGCTGAAGTTGCCCAGCCATATCAAAACAGTAGATGTTTTTAACATCAAACATCTTGTACCGTTCATTGACGATTCTTCAAAAGAGGATGCAAATTCGAGGGTGAATTCTCTCCAACCTGGGGAGGATGATGTAGACCGAGATGCTTGAGAATACATGAGGAAGAAGGGAAGAGATGTTGAAGTGGAACCACCCCAAAGGATGACGACACGCTCCCAGGCCAGAGTTGCAACAGAGGACCAAAAGCAAAGTACTTTTGTAATGCCCCGATAAAAGTAACCCTTATTTAGAATATTCCTTTTTTTTTACTAAACGAGTAAGCCCGAACCTTTGGTAGAGCCGCTGAGGCGAAAGCCTAACACCCTTAGCTTAACCTAATCACATTTGGATCGGTTAGGAGTAGAAGTTTAACATTGACCTATAGGGGGTGGACGTACTCTAGGTCTAGCGGACGTACGCTTTTGTCTGTAGTGCGGACGTACGATGGGGGACCATTGGACGTATGCTCTGTAAATAGTACACCAGACGTACGTGGGACCACCGCACGTACGCTACTTTTTGGTATACCCTTTGAGTAATACCTGGACGTATAAGACATCCTTTGGACCAATGTGCACAGACCACCGGACGTACGCTAGGGTTGCCGGACGTCTGCTGCTCTGTCAGGGAGTTGGTGGCAGATTTTCTCTATAAATAGCCCGCCCCTCCCTTTCATTTCCTCACACCTTCTTCTTCCCCTGGTACGCCCCTAGGCTGCCAAGACCGTTCCTTGGTGTTTTGAGAAAGAAATTCATAAGAAAGAGCGTCGACGGAGAGTTCCAAGGGAAGGGAAACATGTCGGTGCTAAGCTTTGG